>VHKM01000283.1:2337500-3537500 GCA_007210695.1 Neogobius melanostomus
AACTACTGTTGAAAGTGCAGTAAACTGTTACAGTGCACTTTTGGACTGATGTGATGGCTTCGGGGGTCAGGCCAAAACAGTTGCCAGAACACTCTCATTAAACATCATTATCTCATCTCAAATTGGATCCTCCAAAATAGTTCTGTAGTTGCTGCTCTACTTTTATATTCAGTTACAATGGTATCTGCATTAAAAAACAAGAGATTGGTAGTTTGTGTAGTATTATTTTATTTTGCTTATATCTTATGATACATTATGTATGTTGTTAAGCAGCAGAGAGCTGTATTGAGTATCAGATAAGACAATAAACAGGTAGGCTGCAGCCAAAACAATTGTTAACATTGACTGTACACATACTTTATTACAGTGTTTCTCAACTGCTGTAGAACACACCCTAAACTTATCCTGCCAGGCCGGGACCCAAATAACAATATAAACTTCATCTTAAAATAAAAATACTTCACAGTTTGATCTATTTACATCATATTTTCAATATACAAAAAAAATGCTCCTTCAGGCATTGATCAAAAACCATTGAAACTATTTATCAATAGTTTTTGGCACAGGCCTGCGACCCTGTGACCAATGTTTGGGTCCCGACCCACCAGTTGAGAATCACTGTTTTTTTTTTTTTACACAAGTTTGAATATAAATATTTCCAAGCCTCTATACACCATGAACCCTATTTTCTCCCTCGCTCCATAGTAAATAACCTCTCACCTTTCTAATCTTACAAAAATACAGCCCACATAGTCTCCATTTACATTCAAACAAAATCCAACAATTCGCAATTAGCCTTTGACCCGTGAGTGCTCGACACCGTGTGGTTGGGTTTGTTCAAAGGCCTTTTCCTTGGCTCTGCTCGTCATTACGTGGACAGGGAAGTATGTGTAGCGTTTGCGGGCTGCTGTCAGACTCATTTTAACACGGAAGACCCTCTAAGGGACGTCTTGGCTGAAGAACCACATGGCGAAAAGTCCAAATCTTTGGTCTTTTGGATAGTTTTACAAACCAGAGTCCAGCCGTTTGTAAGCACGCTATTTGTTTATTTCGAAGTTGAAGAAGTTGAAGAAATTGTTTCAACAGTACATTTTTTATTGTCAGTGAAAAATTGGGTTTGAGCAATTGGTCTTGAAGACCAGTGGTTCTCAACTGGTGGGTCGGGACCCAGAAGTGGGTCATGGAACTGTTTTCAGTGGGTCGAGAGCCTTTCCTAGAAGTGTTACCAACATTTTTTAATGTTAGTGTACAGAAAAAGTATAAAATAATGACTTGAGTCTAGAAACATGAATGTGATTGGGTTGTTTTTATCATAATTTCAAATTTGTTTGGCCTTTTCAACAACACTTTGTTGAATATTGAATATATTAAGTCATATTTGGGTCGCGGCTTGTCATCCTGGGTGATTGTGGGTCCTGACGCCATAGTTAAGAACCACTGACAAATGAAATGTCTATGATATCTATTCATGGATTTCAGTCTCCCGATGTTCTGATTTATTTATAATTTCCTATGGCAACTCTTTTAATTTTACATTTAAATGTCACACTTACAGTAGATTTATGAGTCCATTGTGGCACTCGGCAAAGAAGTAGCGGAATCAAAACGTGACGCTCTGAAGGTACTGTATTTGAGCTCATCATCTGAAAACAAGGGTTGCATTTGGACATTTACGGTAAGTCTATGTTTTATTAAGTCTGGATCAAATATATATATTTAGAAGACAAAAAGTGTTTTATATTTTACATAAAATGTACAGTGCCTTTATTATATTATTTTCATCTTTACATCGTTCCCTGTTTTACCCACTGCACATGTATAATGTGTTAACAAGCTATGTGCTAATAGTATCTTATCAGGACAAGCAGGCAACTCGAAGTTTGAAACATGACTTAAAACTCTCAATGAAGCAGCATCGGTCAGAAACTATAGTCTAGTTTCCAGTTTGGCGTCCATTAAATGTCATTGATGTGGCCCTTTAGATAGGCTTGGGGAACTGATAGGCTTCTGAACTGTGTCCAGAGTTCATAGTTCAGATGCATTTCCCACAGTGCATCAGTCAGTCGCACAGGTGAGGTCAGTAGGGCCTCTTGTGCGGCTTACACGTGTGAATGTCCACCTCGTCCTCACAGTCTTTGCACTCCACGGCGCAGCACCACTTGAACTTGCACTCGCACTTCGTCACGCGTTTGACTGGCATGGTGTCGTAGCCCCGCCCACAGCACATGACCTCACAGCCGTCTGTGCCCCGCGAAGACTTGTTACACACTCTGCCAGCGGTGCCCAGTGAACCTGTGACGAGAGTCCCCGTGATGGGGAGGTGGTTATACATTTCACTGAATCAGGGAATGAAAAAACATTTCACTAAATAACCTGTTACTTGCTGTCCCCCCGATCAGGGAGTTAGGGTAAGGTCGGGGTAGGGTTATGAGGGGTAGGGGTTAGGGTTAAGTTTAGGGTCAGGGGAAATGATTAGGGTCGGGGTTAGGAAATCGGGCCCGATCACGTGGTTACAGACTCGATCGGGATCGGACATTACCTCCTGATCAGGACTCGGATATATATGCATGTCCATTCTCATTACTTTTGATCAGATTTCGAGCTATCGCAAACCACTTTCTGTCCTCTCCCCCGGGCCCAGCGCCTCTGTCACCCACTCCACCCCCTTCGTCTGAGAAATCCCTAAATCCACACAAGTGCCAGTGAACAATAACAACATCCTTAATAACCCGTGCAGAGTCTACTGTAGGCTGAGTGAGGAGTGAGAATGGACGGGAAGACAGGACAGGGAGAGAGCGGTAAAAAGTAACAAACAGCTGTTTTTATCGCTATTACATCGCCACATGTCGATCCGATACCTAATATATTGGTGGCTACTCAGACCCGCACTGAGCGGAGAAACCCTCCTCGCACTTCTGCGGAGAGGTTTCTGTTCATGATGGACAGAGACGAGAGCTCGGCCCGCTGCACTCATACATGCACAAATACGCTGAAAGACGAGGGGAAACTTCTGTCTGTCTTAATAACCTAAACCACTGCCTCCTCTCTTCGCTCACAGATCCCCACGCTACGTTCAGTGGGTGAATTGAGGAAGAAGCGCTTGTTTTCACTCCTCTGGTTGTGTTAAGCCTTTAGTAAAACACACGCACTCTGTACACGCCCACAGTAGATGACGCGCGTTCACGGCACGGTGAACTGTGCACGTGCACAGCTCGGTGGACGGTGCAACAGACACGTGGACCTCGACCCCGTCCCGGTTTTCAGGCTGGGAAATCTGGTCACCCTATCTTGATTTAAAGAGACTGTAATCAAGTTAACATGGCACATTTAGCTTTGGCCAAATATATTGTGTAATGTGACTGTTTGGCCAAATTACTGCTGTGTTTTTTTCTGTACTGCCAGACAGTTTTGTACATTGCAGTGCACAAAAAGTTATTGCCAAAGTTTTGTTTTCATTGCCAATCAACAAACACATTTAATAATGAATGGGATTTCAGATAAGTAGAGTTACTCTCTATATCCAAAACCATGAATGAAAACGAGTTGAATATTTTTTTTTTTCCTTAATTTTTAAAAACAATATATTAGGGGTCGGATCGGGACAAAATCAAATGACTCGGACTCGGGGCAAAAAAACCTGATATGGACATCCCTAGGTTAGGGTTATGATTAGGGTTAGGTTTAGGGTCAGGGATTAGGGTTATGATTCAGGTACATGTGATGTAAGTTGTGTGTCACTCACACATTGCAATTCAGACTGCAAAGAGTATGTCTAGCCAAATGAGAGTCCTTGCATTAAAATAATATGCAATGAGTGAGACTTTCAAATTTTCCTTAGTTTAGTTTTTTTTTTTTTTTTTTTCTGATGCAGCGCGTCATTATCCTCAAACAGGGTTATTCAGATTCTAATATGGGGGACATGGTTTGTAAAAGACACCAAAATGTATACAATATTGTACAATACATTTCGAGGTACTGTATGTTTTGTTTCAATCAAGGCTGTTTGAGTAATTTTGTGAACTTCAAAAAGAGAGTCTAATTTGAGCTCTTGTAACAAAATATATAGAATAAATAGAATAAAAAATAAATCAGTCTGTCTCTTATCATCTTCCCTTAATTGCACTTGGCTTTCCTCCAGTGATGACAAAGATGTGAGGGGCCGCTTGCGTTGCCAGATAACCACCACTCTTCCCTCTCGAATGTTGATACCGCAAAGTGAGCCTGCTTCTAATGCGTGATATCACTTTTCCCACAGTCTCTCAAGCTCAGTATCAGCCCGTTAGACAATGCCGTATGAAAGACAAAGGTGTCCATGTTCCTCTTGCCCGGATCAGGTGCTACTTGTAACAACATCTCATCAGCATTTCTGTAGTAAATAGAAAGGAGTAGTCCAAGACATCCCCTTTAGGCCTTCAAGAGAGGGGGTTTAACGCTGACCAAAGCCGGGGTTTGAAAAATAAGCCTGCATGTATCCTCGGGCAGCGCATTCCTTTACAATAGAGATTAGTGACGAGGAGGGTCATAAGCTCCACTTTACCGTCACTTTTTCAAAGGCACAGACCGCAGGCTTTCAGGAGGAGCGAGCACGCCGCCATTATGCCCCTGCAACCAAGCTAACAGCGCTGGAGGATGGGGGGGGGGGTAATAATCTCTTAAATTAGCTGCATCGCATCACCTACACCGGGCAGACTGGGATACAAAGTGAAAGTGTTTGATGGGGCAAGATTGGAGGTGGGAGACGGGGCTTAACAAGGCAAAGCAAACAGGCCGAATTAAAGGAGATGTGAAAAGGTCAAATCATTGAACTCTAAGCTGTGGAGGAATGCGGGTCTTCAGGGGAGCGCCCGCTTCTCAGGGAATCGGGATGGGGGGAAAAAGCGTTCGGGTCCTTTGTCTCGGAGTAAACTGAGTAGTTATTTAAAGCTACTGTAATGCAGAGTTCAATATTTGAAATGGGAGCGTAACAAAGAAAGGAGATGCTGGTTTAATTTGGGTAGGAGCGTAGAGTAACCGTCAAAGGTTTGGAAACGTAACCATTTGCATTGTAGATTCTCAATGAAGGCGTTCATTTATGAATAAACACGTGTGGAATTGTGTTTTAAACCCCAAAAAAAGTTGAAACAGATTCTTCAAAATAGTTGCCTTTTGCTCAGATTACTGCTTTTCACACTCGACATTTTCTCAATGGGCTTCGCGATGTAGCCACCAGAAATGGTTTACACTTCACAGACCGTTGGAAACTATTTTAGGGGATGACCTTATGAAGCTCATTGAGATAATGTCAAGAATAAAGGGTGGCTCATTGAAGAATTTAACCTGTTACTTGCCGTCCCACCTGATCAGGGAGTTAGGGCTATAGGGTTAGGGTTAGGGTTGTGATCAGGGTTACGAAAGGTTAGGAATGTGATTTAAGTCGTGTTTTACTCACACATACTGTATCTTAGACATATTTTGAAACTAGAAGATCTTGGCTTTCAAATGAGGTATCACACTAGCTGTAACGTCTCCTGTCAATACGCTTTGAGATTTGGATATGCATAATTCCTAACCCTAACCTTAACCCAAACCCTAAGATGGCAGGTTAGAATATAAAACATAATCCCATAAATTCATTCATAGTCTTCAATGAGAATCTCACAATGTACAGTGGGTTGCATAAGTATCCGCCCCTCTCTTAACTTTTCGACATTTTGTTTGGTTTGTCGCTGAAACAATAACTTATGTCCCCACATCGCTCCCGCCCTTGCACTTTGCTTGTCCTCACCTGCTGCGCGGTCCATGAGGCAGTAGTCGGGCGAGTTCTCCACGTAGACCAGCTCGTTCTTGGTGCTCCCTCTGAAGTCCCTGTCGGCCACTTTGAAGCCCGTCCCGTCCTGGTTCATGATCACTTCTACGGCGGAGTTGTACTTTTTATACAGGTAGTCTCCCGTCTGCCTGAAGTCGGCCATGGCCATCCAGCAGGTTCGGAGGGAGCACGAGCCGCTCACCCGTGACACTTGCACTCTGGCTTCATGAAGCGCTTCACTGCCTGCAGCGAGGGGCAAAGGGCACAGGGCTTAGGCTGAGGGAGGACAGAAGCTCTGCAGGTTTATACTTAAAACAGCCATTAAGGAAACACTTCTAAAAAGAAATGTCTAGGATGATAAATAAATCATTTGAATTGACAACATCAAGAATTATGGTCCTTTCCTTCAGTTTAGATCAGTCCATTTTACGCAACAGAACCATCAAAGAGCTACTTACAGATGCTTCGAAGACACTTGTGTAACAATGCAACTTAGGAGGAGTTCACCCTGGAGAGTAATAGTCAAGATATTCAACTAAATTGATGAAAATTACTTGAATTTTGGCCTTGTACATTAGTTTATTTCCCTAAATGTTTGCAGATTCTGTTCAGAAGGTTCAAAACAAAAAGAAAATACACTGATAATGTGACTTAAACGTGTAGAAAGCCTTGGAGAGCTACCAAGAAAAGGCTAGAGAGCTACTGGTCAGAGATCCCTGGTTTAGATACAGATGACTTACAGTACTGAGGTTATTTGAGTTATTTCAATGTATGGCTACTTTATTTAAAGTGGAATGAGATGTTACACCTACAGTGAGAACCATATGTTTGCATACGCTTCATAAAAACTCACTTTTTCTCACTGTCAGACATGAAACCAGAAAAAAATGCAAATGTGTCTTTTTATGAAGTGTATGCAAACATATGGTTCTCACTGTAAATGCCATTATTACAACTAATATCCCACACACTCCTGAACTAATAAAGAAATAGTTGCATTGCTGCTTTATTCACAAACCCTCATATAATCCAACCCAACATACTATACAACCCAAAACATGAATGAAAGGCTAGGGTGACCAAGAACCTAGCTCAAGATCCCTTTGGTGCGTAATAATGTATAAATCACGCCTTGAGGGAATTCCAGCCTCTTCTGCCTTCTATCTCTGACCACTGGCTTGCGTCACTCCCTTCATTCTTGCAGAACCGTTATAACCGATGAAGACTTGCGTGCGAAGACAGAATCGCAGTCTCACCATGCGTCCGCAGCGGTTGTTGATGCGGTTCATGAGCGCCCGTGCGTCCCTCACACTCTTCTCCTGCGCGTCAATGAAGGCCTTGGCGAAGCGTACGCCGTAGTAGATGTTGTCGCTGCAGCCGCCCCAGTCGAACGTGCCCCGGTCGTCCGTGGCCTGGCCCCTCCTCTCGTCGCAGCCGCAGATCTTCAGCTCGCCCTGACTGCACGCCCTAGTGATGGCGTACACCACTCCGGCCGAGGAGATGGCATACACGAACGCCGCCTCTCTGCTGCCTATGGACACAGACGTACTGTATATATGGCATGATGTAATGTTCATGGAGGCATGTGTTACAGCACTTGGTTTAAGTGCTTTGTGGAGCAATTCCTTGATTTTTATTAGTATATTATTATGTCATTAACGATGCAGATCAAACAAAGTACACCCACTTCAAACTACTAACCCCCAGGTGGATTAGTAGTTTGATCCCAGC
Source organism: Neogobius melanostomus (assembly GCA_007210695.1). Taxonomy (NCBI): domain Eukaryota; kingdom Metazoa; phylum Chordata; class Actinopteri; order Gobiiformes; family Gobiidae; genus Neogobius; species Neogobius melanostomus. Next base: position 2,345,017 of record VHKM01000283.1, read on the forward strand.
TCCCGCCAGTACAAATGCTATTATTTTATCCTTAGGCAAGACACTTAAAGAGGGGGTATTATGCTTTTTATATAGCACATAGCACCAGTCTATAGCATACTATAATGATGACGTAACCTTTTGTTGGTCTGTATATGCAGTAAATTAAAATAACTGCCTTGAATAAAATTGCTCTCTCAAAATGGCTGTACTGAATATCTTGAAATAGGCCTCTGTCTCTTTAAGAAGCTTTCCGACACGCCCCCTTCAGCACACTGCTGTGGCATCTAAACAACAACACTGTGCGGGAGGGGGCTCTGCTGAGCTGAGGAGCAGTGGTTGGTGGCTTGGCTGGTGACAAAAGGTCCAGAGGCGTGTCCAGGAGGTGGGGGCGTTCCTAGGAGGACTGAGGCATAGCTACACCTAAAATGGCTGCCGTCTAAGTTTTTACTAATTACTCAAAAATATGTGAATGAGCCAAGGCAACACTCCAGGCATGTGTTTAATGAGGGAATGACATAATAACATGATATAAAGCTTGAAAAAGTCGATTTTACATAATACCCCCCCTTTAACCTTATCTTCGTCTTATCTTCAGAGTCTGCGAACAACAGGGTATGAATGAAAGAGTGAGTGTTGGTGAGTGATTTCTTGCTGGAAATGCGTAGAGAACCCGGTGGAGGTGGAAAAGTACTATTTAAAATGAGACCATTTACCATTTATATTTGTACTGTATATATATACATTTCTACTGTAAAATGTTTGTTTTTAACCCAAAATAAGTTGAGCCTCGTTGTATTTCATGTTCATTGTGGGATTATTTAAGATTAATATATTTCAAACAGAGCTTAGCTGTCCTTTTTTAAGGCATTAAGGTCTTTATTGTGATAGTTTCCAGCCTCAATCTATTGAACTTTAGATTTCATTATCGTGACAGGCCTATTCTTAATGATCATTTAAATCAGGGGTGTCCAAACCTTTTTCATGGGCGTTACACGGGGTCAAGGACCACAGATCGGTGGTTGGTGCCGCGAAACATTCTACCAGCAGAGGTTTAAATTGCGACCCACATATTTATTTATGCTTAAAACCTTCATGCCAGCTCTGTCTCACAACAAAGTGTTAGCTGTTAGGTTAGAATTGTGTAGATTTATTACATTTCAAATATAAAGGACAATTTCTGATGATGTGTACCGATTCAGCAAGAAGGCTGTGGGCCACCAAAAATTGGTCTGAGGGCCGCATTTGGCCCTCGGGCCGCACTTTGGACACCCCTGATTTAAATAGTTGGTTCATCATAATTCGATTAGTTGTGGCAGACGAGACAAAAGGTGACAATATAAAGTCTCATGATGCGGTTTTCAAGTCTGAACAAATCACACTTGACTATAACAACATTTGTGGTCAACATAGCCGTTTTCAACCTCTTCAGATGACGAGCGCAGATGATGGCCCTCCCTGTCACCGGCCTGTGTGTGTTTTCATTTCGGAGGAGCAGAGGAGATTTCGGGGGGTTATTTGGTCTGGCTTTTCCCACCCACCACCCGGCTCTCATTCCTGCTCACGCAACCGAGCAGAGCCCCGGCGGTATGTCAGGGAGTAGCGCTTTGTCTGCCTGCCAGAAACATCTACCCAAATATTTACATCTCCTATTACTGTTTATACATCAGCAGTGGAGATCTCTCAATCTGCTACTTGTTTTTGTGGTCGGAGGAATGGACCACTTTCTCAATAGGGCAAAGTTGACACCTGTTAATCCTGCGATTACCTAAAAGTGACATTTACGAGAGCGATTGTCTTTGGGATAAACACACATTGTCACGCAAAGGCGGACGACTTGAAGAGCCGTTTCTTACGCCTGACTAAAACGTTTTTCGTTCGTGACAAGATTCAGTCAGATGCTTCTAATCAGTTTTAGACAAGTTTTTTTTGTATTGGCTGTACAGTATCTCATGTACATTTGTAATGTTTAGTCAACTCTAGATTGGTCTATTTTTGCAGGGTTTATACAGGCAGAAGCAAGTCAAATCGAATGCTTTTTAATGACATTTTTAAAGCTCAAATACTATATCTTAAAGCAGTACTAAGTAACGTGTTTACCTTAATAAATCCTTTTCGTAGTCCCTTTGGGGGTAATACAAGAGTTAATGGGATGATTGGAGGGTCTTTCATCTCCCCCTGGTGCCAGAAAACCATGCTTGCAACTTGACTGCCACCGGGAAGAAGAAGCTAACAGGCTAACGGGCAAAGCTAACTGCGGGCTAGCGCCACTTTAAACAGTATTTACAGCCAAGTTTGAGTGAAAAAAATATTTCCATTGTGTAACTGGATGTACAACACCCCTCTCTCCCTTCACCTTTTCTGTCAGCGTAGTATTTACTCTCCAAGACATTTAATAAGTTAAAAAATCGTAACTTGCTACAACACCTGCAGTTGCGCTTATGGCCTCTAGGGGCAAGAGTTACTTAGTACTGCTTTAATGCCACAAACACATTTTATGTAAGATTTGCAAACATTTCATCAATAGAGGAAAGCTAATTGGACAAAATGGGAAGCTTTTGAGGAAGAGAAGTGGTCAATTGTTATGAGGCCTTGATTTTGGCAAATTTCATTTAATGACCCCACGGAAACTGTTTTGTATATTCTATGAACGTTCAGTCTATTCAGTCTTCACAGAATACTTTTTATCCGGCGCAATACATCAATAGTCAACAAAACTAACCCTAGAGGGACTTACTTCGGTGCATGACCCGACCGAAGACGCTGTGATCGCGGTCCAGAGTGCTGCAGTTCCATCGGTGGTGTCTGAATTGGTGTTGGCACTCTTTGATCCACTCTTTGGCTCCCGCCCCGATGGACTGCATTAGGTCGGGGTGTCTCTGACAGAGCTGGCGCTGTTTGTTCACCAGGCCCGGGATGTGAGAGCAGATGACTCGAGCCCCCAGCGCACCAATGTACCTGCACACCATAACACAAGACAGTTGTATACACAGTTAGTTACAGACCAAAAAGAAGTCGCCCACCTGGGTTTAACCAACTGCTGTGATCTGGAGTGGCTGCTGTTGGTCAGGTCAAGGTTCAGCAACACTATGTGCCCAAAGAAAGAGACCGACTACCCGCACTTCCTGAATGACCTGGTTATTCCATCAATGGATTTCTTCTTCCCTGATGGCCAAGATGACAATGCCAGGATTCATCGAGCTCACACCATGATCAGACACATGGATTGGCCACCACAGAGTCCAGATCTTAACCCCAGTGAGAATCTTTGGGATGTGCTGGGGAAGGCTTTGCGCAGTGGTCACACTCTCCCATCATCAGTACAAGATCTTGGTGAGAAATGAATGCAACACTGGATCTTTTGACTTTGTAGAAGCTTCTTGAAACAACACAACAGCAAATGCATAGTGTAATCAAAACTAAAGGCGCTCAAATGAAATATTACAGACTAAGACCTTTTTTGGGGGTCAGGCAGTGTAGTTAGTTAGTTAGTTAGTTAGTTAGTTGGTCCTTTAAAGTCCTTAATTTTACAACATACTATGGTAAAATTGGCCCGATGACTGACTCAAAGTCAATGGTATGAAGACGCAGTATGGTTTGACTCCCATGATCAGGGCCTTTTGTACGTGTATTCTAAATATTTGCAAGTGCCAAAATACAGTTCTATTACACATGCACCACAACACACACTGCAGTGCAAATCAGCATATTTACAGATCTTGTGACAACAGCCACGTTATCTTCTAATTAGGACTGGGTACAGTCACTTTTTTTTTTTTATACCTGTACTTTTAAGATACTTGGTTTTCGATACCGATACCTGAATCTCTTTTACATTTGTTTCATGTATTTGAGGTGAAACAACCAAGACACTTCCATAACACCTAACAGGCATCAAAACTTGAAGAGTTCATTTGCAAAAGCAGATATCTCTGTTTTGAATTTTTTTCAAAATCGTTTTGGATATTTGTTACTGTACGCGACGGATGCCACCTATGAAGCTAAAGTTGTGTGAATGTAATCAAGAACAAGTGAGTTTATATTTTTATAGCACTGAAACAAATCTGGTAAAGAAAAACACTGCTGTGTAAAGAGAAGTGTTGAAGCATACGTTGAGTTTTTCAATGGCACTTATCTGTTTTTGCAAATGAACTCTTCACTTATTCTTTAAAGATGTAATATTTTTTCGGTACTTGCTTTTGAAACCTTTCTTTTTTTCCCCGATACTAGAAGCACCTAAGGTTTAACTTTTTTTTTTTTTTTCCCCGATACCACACTGGTATCGTTTAACGGTACCCAGCCCTTCTCCTAATACATCAGTCTACGTTATCTCATAACCAGTATGGCTTAGCTGGACATGATTGTCGTCAGCTCATCAGGACACAACAAGAATGAACCAACATGGCTTCCTTCCACACACTAGACTGCGGCCATGGAGAGATCGAAGAAACGATGGATCGAATTCAGCACCAGGTCTTTGAAGCGTTAATTGGCGCTGGGATCGAACCACTAACCTTCTTGTCCTCTGACACCCATTATGTACCGCCATTTATGAGCCGCTTATCCATCTAAACCCATTTGTCCGCTTCAGGATGTGGGGGAGATTATTAAATTCCTGAGATTCAGTGAAAAGCTCTGACAGACCTACACTTCCTGCTCTTTCACACTAAATCCACCAGTTAGTGCCGTGTCACAGCCAAGGGCGCTCTCGATCAGACGAGAGGCAAAACAGCCATCGCTACAGTAAGCCACGCAGGTCCCCCCCAACCATCATACGCCGGCCGCTGTAAGCCTGCACGCTCCACTCGCCATCCGGATATATCGTTATAGTCCCGTAATCGCAAGCGTGTCACCAGGCCACCGACACAGAGAGAAGACACATAACAGGCAGTTTCCACTCCAGTTATGGCCTGTCCCGTTTGGAGGTGTAACCGTGGCTGAGCAGTAAAGCAGAGCAGGAGCCGTCCTTGTGTTTATTGTGTTGGACAGAGCATGCCGTGCCAAAAGACCCCTAAACTCCCCGTACGAGAGGACACACACACAGGCAGGATGAGACATTACGCACTCCTCGAACGTGGGTTGGGAAATTTGGGCTGAAGATTTTGTGATTTGTTAGAACATACGCGTAGAGTTTTGTACTTTTTCTTGTCTTTATTGTTTTTTTTAAATAGGTTTGGTAACATAAACTTCATCCTTTTGTCATTATTGATATGGCAATATTGTATCGTTTACAGCCCAATGTTTATAACGGAGCAAGATGCTACAAGTACATGTGACGGAGGAAGAAAATGTAACTGCTTTTAGGGCTAAAAATAAAACCGTTCTCTCTTTGTATTCTGGTTTCTTGAAAGTCCTGTTGTTTCTGTTCTTGTTACTAACTATTTAAATAAATGCATTGGTGACATTATTTGGTTAATATGCTGTGACTTTGTGTCTGTGAAAAGTGCTGTACCAGGGGTCTCCAAGTAAATTTCGCTGGGGGCCAAAATTTATCGGAGTGTATTGCCGGGGTCCATAAACAAAAGCATATAAAGAAAATAATATTGAGGAAACTTTTTTCAATAAATGAATAACAATGAGCCTGACAGGACTGTAACCTCGGCTTATACTTGTACTGCAAGTACTGCCCCAGGTTAAACTGTCCATTTACTACGTGATTATAATGTGTTGTTTATATCCTGATCTCTTCTTATGTCAGTGCCCTCTGCTGGACACGTGCAGAATTCTTTCCTTTCTTTCTTTAAGCCGCCCCCTAGTGGCTGGAGTGAGCATTCTGGTTATTTCTTTAAAGATTCGTAACTCCGAACAGGACTGGGCTGGAGACTTACTTTTTGACATACTCTGGAATTTGTGCTCTACAAGTCAGGGGCCAGATTTAATCATCGGGCTGCCTGTTGGAGACCCCTGCGCTATACAAATAAAGTTTACTTACTTACTTAATATGCTCCCTTACAACTAAAAAGTGTAAGTCTTTTAGATATTTTTAGAGCTGGCAGCCCCTAACGACTTCATCTCTAAAAAGGTTTCTGACTCCGACCCTTAGTGATTGTTTGAGATTTGTTTGTTGCAACCAAAGTGTGATTTTGTTTTCGTCGTGACAAATCTCACAGTCACACAAATTAGGTCCCACACTGAAAAAAGAGTAAATGACTTTTTTTGAGATTTTAGCCTGTGATGTAATGTTGATCCTTATCCATATTACATCCATTTGTAACAGCATATTTAATTAGCCTTCTTCTAATTAAAGCTCAAAATGTTTGGCCCCCACCTGATGATGTCAGGGTTAGCTTCACTAGATCTGATCATTTCAGCACTTTACATGCCCAAAACACAGGGGTGAATTATGGACCTGTTTCCCAATCATATATATAATTTATGTAGTATATGAAGTTATAAAACATTCAATATCAATGTCTCAATGTTGCACAGGACTCGTCATACTGGATTGTTTGAGCCAAAATGTCAAAATACTTCAAGCTTGATTAAAGCGTAATATAACGTTAAAGGAAACTGTCATTCGTTCCAAATGTGGTCATATGGAGCTCCAAGTGTTGGTTCAGTAACAGACAGAGATTGCACCTGGGACAACATGATGAGGAATTGGGTCTGCTTTAGTTAACCAATGAAGCTGCAAATTGTGCTAGTTACAATTATTGTGATTAAGCATTACACAAAATGCCTTATAGATACATATGTACATACAGTATAAAGGTTTTACTAAGCAATTTGAATCCTTCCAATATACGGTGGTCCTGTGGTAACAATATTTGGCAAAAAACACACAAAAAAATGTTTTCAAATGTTCTCCCGGGCAAGCAGCATGATTAATTTCATTTGCTAAGTCATAACTATTCTCATTGCCAAAGCAAATTACTTTAATACACTGATTAAGTCGGACAAACCGACTACAGCACAGTATTTCACAATAGCTTTGGAGCCACAATCACTACGACGTCTTATTTAGCAGAAAGTGAAGTACAGTATGAACAGAAAACAGATATAAATCTCCTAAAACCATGCGTTTAGGTAAACTTAAACTTGGCCTGTTTAAAATGCACTTTTGGAATACAAACAGAGACTCATTTGAATTCGTTTGCAAATCACTGCATGCGCAAACATACCATTTCAACGCATATTCGTGGGCGACACATTATCTGTCGTATTCAAACCCTGTCCTCGGGGCCACTAAAGCCTCCAGAGAAATCATCAAGGGGACGTAAATTCATGCACCAGCGCCTGCACCTGCCACTTACTCTGGGCAAGATGGATGGATAGGGGAGCGGTCAGACAGAACCATTAATCTTCATAAGGACGCGACACACTGTACCGCAGCGCGCAACAGTTCACCTTGCTTTGGCACAACTTTCCACAATTGGCACATTTTACTTAAAGATGTAGCCTTCTCAACTTATCTTTTGCCGTCCCCAAAGAAGAAAAAGTGTTGTACTACAAACTTAAAATCAAAAGACGTAGACAGTTAAGTCAATTGGTCAATGTCAGCAGTCACTAGTCACTTATCATCACAAGTTTTTTCTCCCATTTTTTCGTCACTATATGTCTCAGTCCAAAACTATAGCTCTTATTAGCATTGCCATTCTAACAAAATCATTTTATCAATGAGCCACTTACCACCACGAGGAATCCGCTCTGGGCGTAAAGATCAGCAGCAGTAATATGCAGCACAGGTACACTTTGTGGCACACCGGTTTGGAGTGATGTCCTTTCGTCCCACTTTTGCTCCCCATGGTGCTTCTCCTGCTGCGCGCCGAGCTCCGCGAATCCATCAGCGCAGACAAGTGAAGGTTTGTCTTTCATGTGTTGGCAAAAGCTGTGCAGGTGTCAAAGCGGTCCCCGACGCTTGTTCGCCGTCCATCATCGGTGAAGTCCTCGGAGTGCAGTTAGAAGCGCTTAAACTCATCAACTAGACGCCTCCCGAGTTCAGTGCTGCCTTCACTGACATCGTGAGCAGTAAATTAACGATTTATCCTCGGTAGTAAATCAACCCGTGTGTGACGTTAACGTCTGGAGCTGTAAAAGTGAAGAATACAAACCGTTTCTCCCAGAATGGGCTGGAGAGTGCGCGCGAAGCTTTTTACGCACGAGAAAAAAAGGAGATGCAACCGACCTCTCGCGGAGTCAAGAACGGTGTCGTCCTACTCCAGAGCTCCCCGTGTCCAAATCCTCACACTCCCTCCCCTTTTAACAGCGTAGGCTGGGACTGGGACCACTCATTAGAAGAGCTAACCAAGCCACTAAACGGTAATGATGATGGCTTGTGACGGTGACTGGTTCACGGGGAAAGGATTTTTGTTACTGACTGCCGGTCGTCAGAGGTCAAGCTTCGTGTCATGACACATCATTAAACAGGAACTTCTCAGAGGTAATTTGTCCCAGGGGCGTCTTAGACGGTGGTGTCATGTGACTATTAGCTGTCCTATCTGGCAGGTATGAAGAAAACGCATCAATTACATTGATTGCAGTAAAAGTCTTGGATCTGCCTCTTTTAGGCGTAAGAAGCAGCACATCTACAATATTAAAATAAACAGTTAAAACAACGGATTCTCTAAGATACATATATACAGTAATATGTGAATGTGTTTGGACACCAGGATTTGTATAAACTGTAGGGCTGTATGCTTTGTCTGTATCACAAATTGTCAGGGTGTTACCTAAGACATAAACAAGCATGTTAAGAGCTATATAATTTTATATGCCTTAAGGGCCCCATACTTTATTACAAACAATGAAAGAGGAAGCCACCACTAAATTAATATGTTGTGGTACCAACACATTCCTAACTTTACTAACATATTTGTAGCATCACAATTCTACAGAGGGATGAGTTTATATCCACATTTTACCACTTGCAGTTTCACTTTGCAGGGTTACTTTTACAAAATTGGTCAAATACTGGCCTGTAAGTGCATGATTACAAATGCTTTATAATTAGATGCACCGTGTTTTTCTCATAAATGTCTGTGTATAAAGGAGGACAAAACTAATGGTATTCCACTACTAGAAAAAAAACATCAGGTACAGTGCCGTTAAGTTCATCTCATTGACAATCCAGAACAGTCCCAGAGGCAAACCCACCTTCAGGCACAGGCTCTTCTTCTCCCTGTTGTTCAACAAGTACAAAGCAGAGCAGTGTTGCCCAAAGAGGACCAATAGGAAAGTAGCAATAGCATGACTTACATTTGTTTTGCACTTTATAAGCTTGTGCAGCCACATCTGCCCCTCTGTCTGACCACCATCAATCACTCATTCACACTAAATTCACACAGGCAGAATTCAAGCTTCTGATGTTTGGATCCCTGGATTTGCTCTCACCAGCGGAACTTCTATCGCTCCAGCAAAGCATCTACAGTATATTCTATAAAAATAACCAATAACCTTATGGGTGCTCACACTAAGATACGGTGTCTGCTTTGGTCATTCTCTAAGTGCCATGTCGAAACAAGACCAGCTTCATATAGATGCTTTGGCTGTTCGGATTTTAAAACTAGTCATCTCTTTCAGGAGACTTCAGGCTTCTGGAGTTGTTCTGGTCAGCTGGATCACTACTGCCTTAAAGGAAGGAGTTTGATACAGTAGGTCTGTCATGATAATTACAAAACTTATCGTCCAATAAATGTATGCTCAATAATTATCCTCAGCCCATTTATTTAGACTTTTTCATCCTATTTTTGTTATATTTGAACAATTTTACACCCCCAGAGTTTGGGGGTTGGCACTTATAAGCTCCTTGCTTCAGCCCACTCCTTTTGAGCAGAATGTATACTGCTCAAATAAACAAATAAACTAAACTACAGTATGCAAAGAAAGTAAATATGTGTTTCATTGAGTTTCATGTTAATTGCAACTCATGTGTTATAAAGGATATGTCAATACGTACTTTTAGAACAAGGTATTGGAGTACTGCCTTCAGTGCTCCTCTGAAACAGTGCAGCGCCTCCTGGGTTTGTACCTGTTTCAGAGCGTGGTGCCCTGCACTGGTCAGCTCCTCGTCCTCCTGCGCAGCTCCCTCCGTTCCACAACAGTCTTTCACCATCTTCTGTAAAGAGCTTAGCAGTTAATCCGTTTTAGTCTCCAGTGAACGTCCATTGACAAGAACAATAGTAGGGATAGAAGATTTGTGTGGCTTAGCTGTGACCCCCGGCTCACATTAACTATGGTCCGGGTTCGGTCCTGATCCGGTCCGGGTTTGCCCCAAACTACCACTCACAGTGAGTCCGGCTGACACTGTGGCTCCGCCAGCTCCGGCGCCAGATGCTGCGCCAGGCACAGAAACGGCCCTCGCGAGAACAGAAGTGCACGTGAGTTTCCCTCTTGATGTGAGTTCACGTGATAAGTTGCCCCATATATAGGTAGTTTTTGTAAACAAAAGCCGTATTTGCCAGTACAACGACTCTCCCCCACACTAGTGCCCCTGTGTCACTGGTAATGGAGAAATGTTTACATTTCCGACGTTACACACGTGTACAGCTGGTAAACGAGACCAAATAAGTAGTAAGCGGACAGATTTTATTTTGAAATACACCGGATGTTCTTTTCTCACGAGACCTGACTTCCTGTTTGGCTCGTGTTTTTCCGTCAGTTTGATCCGTTGGGGCTCCGGTCTCCGGCAAAAATAGACTTCTTGCGGATTCTTTCCGTTGCCGCCGGATGGCCTCGGTAGCCGGACCCGGACTTCGCGGAGCAGTGTGAGTGTGCAACATTGGTTTTAATGACTTTCTAAGTTTGCGGACGCCGTACCGGACCTTAACCGGATTTAAAGTGAGCCGGGGGTGAGTCTTGCCTGGATACCTCCTTGTTTATATATCAAACTTCAAATTTTGTTATCATGACAGGCCTAATGATACATGACTCCCTTAAAAGCATCTTCAGAATTCTCGCGAAGTTTATATTAAAAAAGCCATTTCTGTTGCCGATGAGTCACCTAATTCGTCTGAATTGAACTCTGCAGGGCCCACTTGCGTCGCTTCCAGCTCACAAATACCTCGCCCCTCATGTCCCAGCTGTTTACCCTTCAGCTCCAACGTCATATCTGGATTTAGAGCCACAATTAGACCCTCTTCAAATGTGACCCAGAGTCTTTCTATACCTCCATAATTTATTCCCCCCACTCCCCAGACATCTCCTGGACAGATTTGCTTTACAGCGAGCAAGTGATTGCCACACACCGTCACCCCTCCATCCGTCCCGCTTTGAGCCTGCTCCAGCTGTGCTCTTTGCAGCACCTATTCTGGGATCATCTCATGGACACGGCTAATTTTGGAGCGAGAGCAAGAGAAGGAGGAGAGGAAATGATTGAGATGGCTCATTGCCGGGGCAGAGAGTGCACAGGCAGACGATGGGCACTCGCGTATTTGAGTGACTTGGATAGGGCTAAGGTAAAAAGCTGTAAATTTTGACGGACAGCACGTGACAGGAGAACGCCGCGCCTCCTTGACCTCGATGGTGTCATTTCAGAGCGACACTGCTGCCATTTGTCTTTTGTTACACGCTGGGAGTAAAAGCAAGAGCAAAGCACAGTGAAATTTCGCCTGCATGTACAATATTTATGTGTAGTGTTTGCGCATTCTTGACTGGTGCGACAGCTCAAGATGTGAAGATTTATCCTGGGCGCAGCTCTTAAATCACTCATTGCTTCTGGCTGGTTGTTGGATGAACAAATTTCCCTGTGAGAACATTAAGCGCAATAGTTGCAGCACACACATAACGCTGATTTAACCTTTACAGATTTGGACATTTGTTTCTTGGTGGTTTCAATTACGGACGTCTCAGTAGAGATTCTGGCAACACTTGCTGTCCTCGTGTCCATGAGCGAGACTCTCTTTACCTTAGTGCGTCAAAGTGTTGATGTCATGTCGGTTCATTACAGAGACTGCAAAGTAAAGCAGTTCTAGAAAAGAGCCAGACATAAGAAAATAGCTTTCCTACAGGTCTTAGTTTTATTCACAGATGTTGCTTTGTAAATAATAATTGTACATATTTATCCTTATGTTTGTTTGAACTGTATGACCTGCCCTTGCACTAAAATCTCCATTCTATTGTGCAAGTCACAGAACGAACATTCAGATGTTATTAATGTATGAATTGTATCAACATTTGTTATGTAAGTATGTAGCCTCAACTTTTAAATTGTTTTATGTTTTATAATTGTTGTTGGCATTATACACCTTGCCCAGGGACAACAGTTGAAAACTAGCTTTGCAGCTAATACTGACACATTTACAGAAATGTTCATTAATGTGTACTGTCCCTGTGAAATAAACTAATAAATAAATTCTTTGGAAATGGCTATGGTCAGACTCTCGAGCTCCTGACATATCTACAGGTAAATGATGAATGCATTATCTAAAGACAGCTGAATAGATTTAACTTGCAAAAAGCGGTTTATGTGCAAGACGGGAGCAGACTTTGTACAAAACAAAGGTGAACAATTGATCGGCCGCACAATAGATAAGCGACTATGTTTAGACATGTATTGATTTTGAAGCTATGTAGACATTAGGCTCATGCACACAGGACCTAAAGCTCCTACTCAGGTATTTTATAAAACAGAGGGGAAAGAAGCAGTTAAACAATGACTGTATACTCCAGTGGTTCCCAAAGTGGGGGTCGGGACCCCTCGGGGGGTCGCGAGGCCTTGAGTGGGGGTCCCCAGATGATTTCAAGATGAAATAAAAAGAAAAATGCTACTGTTCTTAGTACATGTTTTCCTGTAAATTCATTCAGTTGATCAAAATAAACTGTTTAGATACATATTAACTTGATTATAAAATGTGTTTCTTTCCTAAAGTAGTATAAGAGGCAATAACTTTATACAATGGGGTCCCGAGATGTTTACGTGTCAATTTTGGGGTCCCGGCCAAAAAAGTTTGGGAACCCCTGGTATACTCTACATGTACAGTGACGCAAATGGTAGAGTGGGTCGTCTAATGCAGTGGTTCTCAAAGTGGGGGCCACGGGACACTGAAGTGGGGGGTTCCCAAGCTGATTTTGAGGCATTATTTATTACATTTCTGACACTGAATTTTTGATTGAAAACGGCATATTTCGGGATCCGTTTCAGGGGTACTTCAGCAAGTACAAGGAGACAAGTGTGGCAGTAAGGCGAGTGAGGAATGAGTGTGGCCGGACCCCCACCCCCACTCCATTTTCTTTTTGTTTTTTTCTTTTCTTTTTGTTTATCACTATTATTTTTTTATTTTATGTATTTTATTCTTGTTATAAAAAAGTTAAACATTGTTAGAATATAAAAAAACTGCATATTTTTAATGTTGTGCACCTTAAATTATTATAAATGCTAATTACATTTCACAGAAGGGATCCCCGAGTTGTTGGTTGCGTGATTTTGGGGGTCACAGCCTGAAAAGTTTGGGAACCCCTGGTCTAATGATCGAAGGTGGGGTGTTAAAGGAACAGGCCACCGTTTTTCCACACCGAGACATGTTCTTACCTGAGCTTAGACGAGTTGATTCGTACCTGTCTGATCTTTTGCGTGCGCTCAGTCACGCAAAACGACCAAAGATGTTGTTAGCATTTGACCTCTCCCAATGTATTCCTATAGCTCCAAACGGGGTGAAGTTAGAAGCGACCAAGCTCTTCCATGGGCACAAAGACCAGACAGGTATGTATCAACTTGTCTAAGCTCAGGTGAGAACATATCTCAGTATGGAATAACGGTGGCCTGTTCCTTTAAGGTTGAGGTTTACTTTATTGTCCTTGAAGGAAAATGTGGCCCTATGCATTTAACCCATCCTTTGATGCCACTGGGGAAATCTGTAAGGAGCAGTGGGCGACCGCAGTGCAGCGCTCGGAGACCCATCTCCAGACAACGGCGCAGGCTGATGGTCAGAATCACCTGGCCTATTGTGCTTGTTTTTGTTTTAAGGCGGGAAACCGGAGCACCTGGGGGAAACCCATCCAGACAGGCCCACACAGTCCAGGAAGCAACCCATGGGGACCTTCTCGCTGACACCTAATAGGCGAAAAAGCGCATATAACTTGAGACCATTTACCATGTACTGCAATACAGGCCCCTCCTGGAACCGCCCCCTTAACGTGGTGGAGGGGTTTGAGCACCTGAATGATCCTGGGAGCTCTGTTGTCGGGGGCTTCGTGCCCCTGGTAGGGTCTCCCATGGCAAACAGGTCCTAGGTGACGGGTCAGACAAAGAGCGGTTCAGAAGCCCCTTATGAGAGACCAACAGGCCCGGTTAGAACCACGAGGCCGCCCTTCTGTGGACCCACCACCTGCAGGAGGAGCCATAGGGGCTGGTGCAATGTGATTTGGGCAGCTCCAACAGCTGCCCTCACGACCCGGCAACGGACAAGTGGAAGAAAATGGATGCAATACAGGCTTTGTAGTGGAGGAAATTTGAGCATCGCAATGATCAGATTGAGTCCATTGAAAATATCTGGACGTAGGAGTAGGTCATCAGCAGGTATCTGTTAAACATTACGAGCTCTGCAGTAGAAGACAGTTGGATTTGTCTGCACTCCATTGTCTTCCATATTGGAAAATTGTGTCCAAATTGATTTTGACGCAATCCTTCTCCCAGCGCCTCAGGGCCGGCGACCGTAGTGACGCCGTAAAATTTCAAATTGTGAAAGAGAAGTCAGTGCAACCCTAGAGAAACTTAACTGCAAGTTCATCCAGCTCAACTAAATCACCGGCAGCATTTTTCACTAAGTGCTCATTCAAATCAGTGAAATACAGGCTAAAAACTGCAGGACTGTTATATTTGGATTTGTTGTGGACCAAAATACCTATCCCGCGGAGACGACGACTTCCCTTGACCATTGCTAATGTGTGAAAACAACTGAACGCGAGGAGATTAATGCTTCACTGTGGGGCAATTACTCGTGTTGTTTTTGAGCCGCTGTCAAAAGCTGTTAAGTTCGATTGTGCGTCCTGGCTGATAGTGTAGCAGTCATTCGTCATAGTAGCTGCGGTCTGGGACATAGTGGAGAGCTGGGGAGCTTGTGGTGGGACGGGCCCCTCACAGCTCATCAACCTGAGCCAGTGTTTATGGAGGCTGGAAACGCAGGGATTTGTCAGAGGACCAGGCGTGCCGCTGTTGGATTTGGGATATCCCACAAATGAAATGGCAACGGGGGGGGGGGGGGGACTTTTTTTCATGGTTGCTTGCCACAACAAATCATCTGATTGACAGCGCGGTCATTTGTACATGTTACTTGTCGGACATCGGACACCCCTCTTGAGACTGCCATAAAAAATAAAATAAAATAAAAAACATACACTGCCTGCCCCCCAAAAAATGACCACCTGGATTTAGCTATTGTTCTGATCTGGGGGTTTCTGCAGTTGATCAGGTCTAGGTTCATGTGAGGTCTAGGTGAGACATTTTCACACATGGAGTGGCCGCCAGAGTCCACATCTTAACCCCATTGAGAACCTTTGGGGTGTGCTGGTGAAGGCTTTGCACAGTGGTCTCACTTTCCCAGCATCAATACAAGATATTGGTGAAAAATGAATGCAACACTGGATCTTTTGACATTGCAGAAGCTTATTGAAACAATGCCACAGCGAATGCATGATGTAATCAAAGCTAAAGGCGCTCTAATGGAATATAAATGTGAGACCTTGCTTTTTGGTGGCGACACAGGCAGTGAGTGTAAATTTCTACTAAGATGTATTGGTTTTGTTTGTACAGAATTATACAGAAGAGTATTTTAATAACGCAATGAAGGTTAATAGAGAAGGTAAAGTAAGCTGCTATATTTTCAGCTGCTACACAATGATCTTGTATGAAATCCAACGCTGCCCTCTAGAGGGAAATGGCAAGCCCTACAATACAACGTCTGCACTACACAACACATAACATGGTTAAAACATAAATGTAAATTCATGTACATTAATAATTCTGAATATGAGGAAGGTGTTAAGGTTAAGGTGTCATTTATTGTATCCGTAGGGAAATTTGTCCACTGTCTTTGACCCATCCTTTGAGACCGATGGGGCAACCTATCAGGAGCAATGGGCGACCGCAGTGTAGCCCCCGGGACCCATCTCCAGATGTGGATTCACCTATTGTGCATGTTGCTGGGGAAAACCCATCCAGATACAGGGAGAGAAACATGCAAACTCCACACAGAAAGGCCCCCATGGCCCAGGACTCGATCCCAGGACCTTCTTGGCGTGCCGCCGGTTTGCAATTGTAAATACAACACAAAGAAATAAGTTGTTTAATTCATATTTATTAAATATGTTAATTTCAGGTTTTGAACATGGTTAAAATGAAGCTAAACGACATCATCAGGTTTCATTTCAGACAAAACAGTGAAAATAGGGTAAGTGCGTATGATCGGTCTGTTACCAAGCGTATCATAAAAGGTGAACTACTCTAATCTCTCAGTAAAAATATACATAGTACAATATCTGTTGTATAAAAAAAAGCACATTTATATTTATGTACAACGTGTCAATATTAAATTCATAAGCAACATGTAAAAGGGCTACGCTTATGCGAGTGTCCATTGATACTACATACGACTCTTGGGCAATGTACAAAAAGGAATGAGGCTGAAGTAATGGTATAAACACTGAAATTACAATTGATTCATCAATCTCTGTTAATAATGTTAGAGTTACAAGAAACATCCCATAGTCGCACGCAATCTCATTTGTGCAAATCGAAATATGCATCATCATTTTGGGGGAAAATGGTATCTGGAATTGTACGATTTTATACATTCTCAGTCTTGATCGGACAGCATAAAACAGTAAACATAACAGTGTCAATAGATGTATAGAAATATGAATAAATGTTACAAGCAGCAATTGACTTCCACATCATGGAGCGTTTTATCGTATTCTTAGCTGGAGGACAGCACCATGTCTAGTTCCTTGACCCCCTCCTGACTTGAGGTGAGCCCACAGCTGCCCGGCACAGAGCCCTCAGACAAATGGCCTCTCGATTTGGGTGTCGTAGCCGGAGAGGAGGGAGCTTGCGCCAGTCCGGGCTTCTTTGGCGGGATGGGTGGCGGGTTACCCCTCTCTGCCCTGGAAATCGTCGGCGACTTGACGCCCTGCTGCCCCGCCCCGGTCGCCCGTCCAATCACCGGAGACAAAGGCGTGGCCAGGTTGCGATAATCCGTCCCGAATGGCGAGTTATTGGGCGCGGTTTGCTTGGGCTGGGCGCCGGTGAAACGTGACAGGACTTGCGTCACGGTGCTACGGGCCAGCTGCTTCACGGGGCTGGCGTCGACAGGGCTGGGAGCCGGGGGGGGCTCCTTCAGCGGGGAGCGGCGGCTTGGGCGGATGGCTCGGATTCAGACACGCCCTGAAATTTGTGGCGAGCGGCATGGAAACGCTGGTTTATCCCGGCCTGGTACGGGGACTGGTAGGCGGCGGGGTTGCCCGGAGGGTGCCTGGTGAGGTTTGGAGATGCGGATGGAGAGAGAGGAGTGAGCGCAGCGGTGTCGCCTCCGTTCTGGAGGTAAACCTTGTCTGGTGTAGGTCCATGATGTCCGTTGGCCTCTGCGGGACAGTGGTGACCGTTGACTTTAGTAGCTGGGGGAAGGTGGGTTCTGTCCTCCTCCATGTCTTCTAACTTCATGTTGGCCACGGCAGGTTTTGTCTGAGGGGCTTTAGTGACCCACCCCTTCGTTGTGTCCTCTGCTGACATTGTCCCGTCAGACTCTGTGATGTCGGCTGCCTCTTCCAACTTACTCCTCAGTTCCTCCACCTAAGAAAAAATAAAATAAAGAAAACCTTTCAGTGGATTGTAGATGCAGAGGAAAGATGATCGGGCTTTGGACACACATTGGAGATGGAAAACTTTGATTATATACATGTGTTTTTACACATATTATTATATGGGTATTATGTTTTTTTCAATCACATAGCACCAGTCTATAGCATACTACAATGATGACGTAACCTTCTGTTGGTCTGTATATGCAGTAAATTAAAATAACTGCCTTGAATAAAATTGCTCTCTCAAAATGGCTGTACTGAACGTCTTGAAATAGGCCTCTGTCTCTTTAAGAAGCTTTCCGACACGCCCCCTTCAGCACACTGCTGTGGCATCTAAACAACAACACTACTGTGCGGGGAGGGGGCTCTGCTGAGCTGAGGAGCAGTGGTTGGTGGCTTGGCTGGTGACGAAAGGTCCAGAGGCGTCTCCAGGAGGTGGGGGCGTTCCTAGGAGGACTGAGGCATAGCTACACCTAAAATGGCTGCCGTCTAAGTTTTACTGATTACTCAAAAATATGTGAATGAGCCAAGGCAACACTCCAGGCATGTGTTTAATGAGGGAATGACATAATAACATGATATAAAGCTTGAAAAAGTCGATTTTACATAATACCCCCCCTTTAAATTGCAAATAGTGGAATCATGAATTGTGCGCATAATGGTTTTATAAGAGATAGGCTTGTCACGATCAAAATCTAAAGTTTGATATATTGCGGCAGGAAACTATTGCGGTGAATTACAGTGGGAGGAAAAAGTATGTGAACCCTTTGGAATTTCTCACATTTCTGCCTAATGTGGTCATAAAATGTGGTCTGATCTTTCTCAAAATCACAAGAATACCACTCACACAATTACATGTTGTCATATTGTTATTGGCCATAACAGGTAAACATTCACAGGACACACATTCCAAAGGGTTCACATACTTTTTCCTCCCACTGTATATGATTGAAGATTGTATATAATGCCAGAGAAACTAAATCTTATAAAATCCCACAATGAACATGAAATAGAATGAGACAGAACTTACTTTGGGTACGAAATTAAGAAATGAATTATTACATTAGAAAAATAGTGGGGGAAATGCAAATAAATGTACGGATGATAAATATTGAGCCCAAAAATGTATTGTTTATCAGTCATTTAGTGGATGATAAATCGATATAGTAATTAACGTGACAGCCTTATTAGAGGAGCCTCCAATTCTAATGTGAATATTTACAAATGGAGGGACAACTTGTTTGAAAGCTTGAAAGTTTCCAACACAAAAGACCACAAGTCTCTATAAATTTTTGGTCCAAAGTTACGTGTGAAAGTCTGCAATGTGGTCGATGACTGGGGCACGGACCTCAGTGGGTTAAAAAAATCCAAGTGCAATTTGGCATCACCTCCAGCAGATGGTGCCCTAGGCGGCCACCTGGTTCTATGCCCAGGGATTTGTGATTTATGCCATGTTTTAAAAGGAGAGTTAGAAATAAGTTGGGATAAACAATTTAACCTCCTCTACTCCTTCCTTTCACAATATTGAATGAGAAATACTTGTTGCTCTGTATAATTCAGACGTGGCAGAGGTGGTTCCTCTTCTTTGGGCTCGGCTCTGACCTGTAGTTGTAGTTGACAGCAGTGGGCCTCCTCCTTCTTGAGTCGTGAGCGGAGCTGCTCTCGCTCGGTGTCGAACTCGGCCAGCTGCTCCTCCACCCGCGCCTCCATCCTCAGAGCCTTCCTGCGCTCCTCCTCCAGCTCCTTCTGAACGGCGTGACAAGACTCGCGTACCTGAGTCACAACAAAATACAAGATACTCTTAGGTGCCATACAGAGGTGGGTTGTATTTAAAGGGATATTTCAGGATTTTTTTGACATAGGGCCTCATTTCCTAGTTATCCAGAGTGTTGTTGATGTCTGGAGATATTTTTTCTTAAATTCATGCAGTTCTTATATTTGAAGAGCTTAGTGGCGCTAGGCTAGGGCAAGGCTAAAGCATTTCTATGGTATCAGTTAGTCTGCATTAAAACAGTCTGGCCCACTCCACAGTGCACCTGAGGCAAATCACTTATAACGCCAGACTACCCATATGTGTGTTAATAGAATATTTTTTTAAATATAACTGTATCACATGAATTACCGCATTTTGAGGGACTATTTTCTCGCAGATCACTCCGCCGCTGCGTTAGCTTACAGCCACGAAGCTGATGCTGCTCAAATATAAGTTATTTTAAATTCAAAATGGTTAAATTATTCTATCGACACAGACATTTATATGGTTAGTCTGGCGTTATAAGTGATTTACCTCAGGTGCACTGTGGAGTGGGTCAGACTGTTTTTTAATGCAGGCTAACTGATACCATAGAAATGCTTTAGCCTTGCTCTAGCCTAGCGCCACTAGACTCTTCAAATATAAGAACTGCATGAATTTAAGAAAAAAATATCTCCAGACATCAACAACACTCTGGATAACTAGGAAATGAGGCCCTATGTCAAAAATCCTGAAATATCTCTTTAAGTACCTTTGCTGAAGTATTAGACTAGAGTCACTTTTTGAAGATGTTTTATATTCAATAGTGCAACTGCTTATTTTATTGAAACATGCAGCATTACTGTTATTAACTAAGCTTTAGGAAAAGGGCCATGGCTCAACTGTTTCTCCAGCTACTCCAAACCTCTCCTCACTACCCTCTCACGGCTACTCCCTATTTTCACAGCAGTCTAGGAACCAGGAAGTTCATTCATCTCTGTTGGTCACTCTCTGTGGACCCTGCATCCTTTCACCACATCGTCCATTTGTCAATTTCTAATCTACTCTGTTGTGACGTGGTCCTCACCAGTATTACCATATTTAGTATTTGAGTTCAGCTGATACCGTATTTTCCGGACTATAAGTCGCACTTTTTTACATACACAATTTCACTTTGTTGCACTATGTCAAAAGTCTTTTTTTTTAAATGGTAATGTTCGCAATGTCTACAGACCGAGAGATCCATGACTTTATTCCTCTGTACATACCAGCCTTCTGTCCACTTAAATGATGAAACAGTAACATGACCATTAATTGTAAGTATTATTACAGTATTCTTCATAAATGTTTGAATCAATGTATGTGTATCTTTTGCAATTTAGAACAAGATGGCCGCCCTACAGGGTATGCTGCAACTGTTCAATGTTTTTTTTGGAGTCACTGGGCCACACCACGGCCGCAATATTGTAAATGAGATTAGAAAAACAGTTTGGATTAATTGCAATTATAATATTATGTATATTAAGTTGATTATATTTTGAATAATAACACATGCAGTACCTTGTCCAGTTTGCGGTTCATCTCGGCGAGTCTGTGGCCCTCCTCCAGGGCTCGGGCGCTGGCCCATTTGCACTCTTTGGCCAGAGCACAGGAGAGCTGCTTGTGCTGAGAGCGCTCCTCCTCCAGCTGCTCCGTGAGCCGCCTCTGCTCCTTCTCCAGCCGCCTCACCTGACTGCGCTCAAACTCCAGCTAAAACAGAGAGACATCCACTGAGTTTGGGACAACTGGTGCACAGGAAGTGAATTGCTTTACAGTAGAGTTGCAGATTATTTTCCCCCTGGATTTATTTACAGATAGAGACATTTGCTTTACTTGAAAAGCATTGACTTAGACAAGAATAAAATGAATTGTAATAGGTTTACATGAAGAAGAAAGAAAACAAACATGAATCATGTTATACTGTATATCGACCCTTTAACTGCTGACATCATCAGTGACATCAGCTGGAGGCAGGAAGTGATCAAGAGAAATAAGATTAAACTAAAACTAGAGATTTTAAGTGTAAAACTACAACTGAAAAATGTGGTCCAGTTGTGGCTTAAGGTGCAAGAACAAGAGGAATGACATTTGAGACGATAAAATAAGGTTTATCTGATATTTCCAAAAACGGTTAGACATTTGTTTATCGTTACTATGACAACAGCTACAATAGAAATAGATAGGAATCGAGCTTCCCGCCTCCAGCTAAGCCCAGAATGTTACAAACAATTAAAGGGTCTATACTGTAGACAGTAAAACAACCTCCCTTCCCTCCCACACGCGTCACAATGTGCTCGTCAGCTGCAAGAGCAAATTCAGCAACGTGGCCACGCGGCTCCACTGAGAGGCACAGGAAATCATTCCTGCCTGTAGCCATCAAAATACTTAACTATGTGCTTTAACGCGACTGCGCTTTGCACATCCTCCTTCTCTAATTACTGCATTTACAGTATGTACTCTGTCTGCGAGTGATATTTCTTATATTTGCCAGAGTCTAGATTTGACTTCATATGTACTGATACACTTTATTTTTGTGAAGCTCCCTGTGCCCCATTTGACTGTTGTAAGGCACTATACAAATACAGTTTGATTGATTGATTGATTATTGATCAGGATTTTAAACTGTCAACAAATTATAATGTCTCCTTGGGGATCAATAAAGATCAGGATAAAGTTCTGATTCTAAAATTATACAGAGTTTATTGCCTAGATGTAAGATAGATGAATGGTCTTCTTGAATGAAAGATTTTCATTTACCAGTGCACACACTGGAGGCAAGGGGGAGTTAAGTGTCTTGCCAAATGACACAACGACAGCATGCAGGAGCTGAGATTGAGCTGCCTACCTTTAATTTTGAATTCAAACTCTTAATACTCTTTTACCTGCTGCTGTAGGCGCTCCCTCTCTTTTTCCAAAATATAGGTGACGTCATCTCCCTCGGCTGTGTCCTCCGCGTGCCTCCTCTTCTCCTCCTCCAGATCTGCAATAACCTGGAACAGACAGAAGGGGGAGACAGAGAGACATGTGAGTTTTGACCAACAGAAAACTAATATTACTGCATAATTTAAAATGTTATTATTACACATAGAATGGGATGTTAAGAGTATATTATTTCAAGTATTTCATTTATTTATGGGTATTTCCCCCCTCCAAAATATAAATAAAATGTTGCCAAATCTGTTTCAATGTCTGCCATGCAATCCAGTGTCATTTGAACTGAAATTCTCAAGTAATTTGGGAAAAAATGCCGCTTTTCTTGTTTTGCCACTGATATGTAAAGTATCTGGATTGCAAAAAACATAGAGTTGCTACATAATCACGAACAAGCGGAGGAGAAAGAATTTACAGGATTACCAAAACATGTGCAACATTTCCATATATGTTTTTAAATGTGATATAACCTTATTACATGATAATAATAATAATAATAATAATAATAATATAAACACAGTTTGTTACTCTGTACACACCCTTCTATGCCTTCTCTCGGCGGCTGCCAGCTGGGCCAGCATCTTGTCCTGCATTCTCCTGCAGTGGCTGACCACCAGCTTGAGCACCACCAGAGGGTTGGAGGTGGAGGAGGAGTAGCCCTGCTCCTTCTGCTCCCCCACTGCCTCACTGTCCCGCTGCAGGGCCAGGAATGGGTCGCTGACGTTGTACCGGCCGTAGCGCTCCTGGACAAACAGGTCCTTTTTCTGGGCCTAATAAAAGAAGAGCAAATATTGATTAGAACACAAGGTTCGTCTGATATAATGGACTGCACTGTCTGATTGCAACATTATTGTAATCACACTAAAATCAACATTGATTTCATTGTAGAGTCAGTTCTCGTTTAGACCTGCTAAAGCCTCTGGATGTGATGTGTGTACTGTGGTTCAGCCGATAGTCTAGTGGTTAAAGATGCTGCACATATGGCAGAACACGCTTCACATGGGTTTGGGTTCTTTTCGATGGGCGAGGATAGCCCCTCTCTTAGGTCCTTATGGCGGGGAGCTGATATTGCTGTAATACCACCCCCTGGTGACCGGGGTAACTCCAAAAGACACTTGGTAAATAGGATTCCTATGAAGACTTCGACCTCATTTGCACGGCTTAAAAGCCTGGCTCCAAAAAATGTTTCTTTTTCTAAAAATTGCTATGAACCATGTGACAACGCTGGGCTAGGTATTTTTAACCACGCTGTTTTTGAACATCAGCAATAAAAAGTGGAGGCCTAAATCTATGATTGACAGGCTCTGGAGCTCTGTGGAGGCTCGAAGCCAGTCCTCCCGCCCAGTGAGGACACGGCTTTCCGCCTTCTTTTAAAGAGCAACTAAACACCACATCAAGTTTTTTTTACTTATAAACTGTCTGGATGGGTGTCTCATAGTGGTCCCTGACATTATTCTGACATTATAGCGCAAACATGTGTCAAATCCTAACTTTGCCTGAAAACGAATGGGTTGCGCCCCCTTCAGGGTAAACTCTGCTACTAAATAAGAATTTCCTGATTGACTGGAGACGTGTCCACGGCCTCCACAGAACGTCATAAGCCGCACCAGCTCCACACATCGTCACTCACCCCCCCGCATGTCACCTCCAAACCTCAGAGACCGCCTCTTTCACAGCAATTTTTGACTTTTGTTTGTGGGTGGGGAAAGGCTTTGGCACGTCCGTTTAGTTACTCTTTAAGGAACAGGTTTCGTAGGAGGAGATTGAGCAGCCATGTTAATTTCACAGACCACTCGGGATATCATTACTATGAGTTGAACAGAATGGAACAACGGTTATCTCTTCTATCTATGGTTATTTTACAGTACGCTATAGTAAGTGTCAGTAAAAAGTGGGTTACAAGCTTAATATTGCGTCCCGAGTTCACCATCAGGACATCAAAGGAGCCTTTGTTAGGATGAAAATTGACAATAAAGTTGCTGATGTTCACATGACGGTAGAGAAAATAGTGAAAGACTCTCCGACAGATGCTTGATTGTAGCAGCTTGTAAACACTTCAAACTTTGAATTAGCTGTGAGTGCCCCCAGTACTCATTTTATTTCTCTTTAATAGTGACAATTACTATGCTTATAAATCCTTCATTTATACCATGCTCAGTGAGATGGCTGACCGGAGCTATTTTGCAATACATTGTAACAGGATATAGCGCCGCCAAGTAAATGCCATGTCTATAACAGCAGAATGTAAAATAAATTCAACATGTGTGACTACGCCTGAAAGTTAAGCAAAAAGAAAAACGATTTGGCTTTCATGTAAGCAGCAAACGAGTGGTTCCTTTTGAAAAGTGTTATTCAACGTCCAAAGAGGCAAGTCAATGAGCTGTGGATAAGGAAGAGAAAAAGGGAAGAGGAAACACATGAAAGCAGATGTTTGCAAAGAGCTACGGCTGGTCTATGTTTAGCCAGACAGCTGCATTAAACCGAGCCAAGGCAGAGTTCAACTCCAGATAGCCGGGCCACAAAGAACTGCAATGTTCGATAACTGTCTCGATTATTGCGATATTTAAGTGAACCATGGCAACACAGTACGTTAGTTTGTACACACAGCGAGAGCGACAGAACAAACAACAGGATCAAGAGATTATAGCAGCGTCTTCAGCCAGGGCCTGGGCAGATCATGACGGCTGATACCGAGATTATTGGACACGTTTCAAGTGCAGTCCAGGAGAGGATCCACCTGTAGAGCGTTATTGACTGCTCAAGAATGCTTAACTCAGCAATACTGGAATATAGGTAAATAGGCCAGCAGACAGTGACACAACCCAGCGGATAAAAATAAAAACAGTCAGGAGGGTTTAAATCAATCCGTCTAGTGTGAACTCTGAGAGGAACCCGTCGGCTTATTAGTCACCTCTTAAAGAGGGGGTATTATGCTTTTTTCAATCACATAGCACCAGTCTATAGCATACTACAATGATGACGTAACCTTCTGTTGGTCTGTATATGCAGTAAATTAAAATAACTGCCTTGAATAAAATTGCTCTCTCAAAATGGCTGTACTGAACGTCTTGAAATAGGCCTTTGTCTCTTTAAGAAGCTTTCCGACACGCCCCCTTCAGCACACTGCTGTGGCATCTAAACAACACTACTGTGCGGGGAGGGGGCTCTGCTGAGCTGAGGAGCAGTGGTTGGTGGCTTGGCTGGTGACGAAAGGTCCAGAGGCGTCTCCAGGAGGTGGGGCGTTCCTAGGAGGACTGAGGCATAGCTACACCTAAAATGGCTGCCGTCTAAGTTTTTACTGATTACTCAAAAATATGTGAATGAGCCAAGGCAACACTCCACGCATGTGTTTAATGAGGGAATGACATAATAACATGATATAAAGCTTGAAAAAGTTGATTTTACATAATACCCCCCCTTTAAAGACAACTTACTGAGCACATATGTTTGACACTCAACGACCAATAAAGCTCCAAGAAAAATGTGACAGTAATTTCTTTGCTATTTTATATTTGGATCTCAAGACGGGAAATAAACGCTCGTCTGGAGGTCAATTCCAGAGACAATTTTATCTTTGTTTTTGTCCTCTTTGTTTTAGGAACTACTTTAGTGATTGAGCCCTTTTATTTAGCCTTAGTTTTGACCTGATCATTCCCAGTTTAACTTTGGTGGTACTTGGAGTGAATAGTTTGAGCAAGAGAGCAAGAGAGATCCGATTTGACAACATGTTTCTTTCTCCTGTCTGCTGTTGTCATATGAATGTTTAAAACAGCCGTGAATAAATAACAACTTAACGACTTCTGTGAGGTTCTTCAAAGGCGATCGAGCTTCATACTCAAAGCACGTACAGGTTTATTATTGAGAAAGACGTTCCTATTGAATCATAAATAATTAAAAACTTGATGAGAGTATGGGCGTAATAAAAAAAACTAACATCAAATACGGCTCGTGCGAGATGACAGGGTTTATCGTTGTCATCCTGAGGCGAAGGGCCGGGCTGGGCAAAGATGTGAAACTTGTTCCGTTTTTGATGTGGTCTACGGGGAGAAGGGGTGTGAGCCACATCAAACAGTCAAAGAGGCACGGCGGGAAAATTAGACTGTGCCCATGAGGATTCACATTACGTCTTATGTGGCACAGCAATCACCTACTCGAGTCAATATTGTGACCTGAGCCTCTACTTGTCTAAATATGTAGCCCGAAGTGCCAAATAACAGTTTAGTTGTTTGCTGTGCTAGCTCTGTGGTACATACTATTAGAGAGAGAGATTAGAGCTACACGACAATCACAAATAAATGGAAAAGGCAATTAGAATAGTCACAATGAACTCGTATTATTTTGGTAACAAATGCTCTTGGAAACCTACCACTTTGTACAATGTAAGTCAAACAAACTCTGTGCTGCTATAATCTAATCGCATGCCTGAATGACCCTGGTTGCTACTGTTTTGTACAGCTGTAAATCACAGAGCTGATAATTGTGTTAATCTAAAAAACTAAATCAAGTTAACAGTGCATTACATGACCAGGAAGTCTTAACCCCCACTGGAACAGAGCACATTTTCTCCAGTCCGGTTTTACCCAAATCTAAAAGCTTCTCGACTGAGGCTTACGGTCTCATTTGAAAGCTAAAACGGACAAAACTCATCTAAGATTTTTCCTGGCGTCGGTTCATTTTTGGTCATGTTTTTGTTGCATTTTTTTAGCTTTTTTCATCACTTTTTCATCACCTGTTTTGTTGGGTTATTGTCGCTCTTTTTGTTGCGTTTTCAACACTTCTTGTTGATGTTTTGTTGCGTTTTTGTCACTCTTTTACGTCTAATTTCTGTTGCTATTTTGACGCTTTTTTTCAAGCAACTTTTAGATTTGGGTAAAGCCGAACTGGAGAAAATGAGCTCGATTCAGGCGGGGATAAGAGGTTAAGAGAAGACTGTAAGATAGCAAAAAAAACGATTGGACCTGAAAACCCCTCCTAGTGTGCAAAATGAGGCGAGAGCGAGAAAGAAATTTCAACAGTAACTAACAGTCAGTTTCACATGAAAGCTCGTCTCATTGATCAAAGTTAGGGCACTGGGGATTCTGATTAGTTACTGTGATCAGCAATGGGAGAGACTTTATGAAAAGTGTAATTACTTCATATTACTTGCACTACATCAAATTGATGGCCCAGTTGGACAACTACAGCGGCAACGTGGCATACCAGGGTGTGTGGCCTAGCCGAGGGGGATGAGAGCCTCGCATGGAATCACATTTGTTTCCCTCTTTTTGCCATTTTCTGGCGAACTATAAACATTTTATCACTCACAACTAGTTAAGCCAAAACATTGTCCATATTGAAGTTTATTCATTGCAGGTTGTTCAGGAGAAGTGAAAAACCACACTTCTAGCTAACGTTAGCATATGTAGCGTGAGCTAACGTTAGCTTCCTGGTTAGCATTGTCCGTTTTTAAAGTATTTATGGGCTATTTGTTCACCACTTTGTTCATCTCCATGTCTCAGTATCTTTATTTAGTAGAAACATATATTCATAATGAAAGGTGGAGAAATGGGAGAATGTTTAGTTTTCCCCCTCTGGCTGCTTCGAACATGAGCATATATGGGCAATTCCAAAGATGCCGTCTGTATCTATCAATCCATCTATCAAGTTATGAAATTCGTAAAACATTTAAATTTTAAACTTACAGACCATCGCTGTAACTACAAGAATCACATGTATTTCAGAAGATGTTCGTCGAGGTCTAAAGAGAAGTTGCTCATTGCATAGAATTCAAATTTCGATTGCAGTTTATTTTCCCGCCCCGTTTTGCACAGTAGCAAGTCTTATTGTAACACACATAATTAAGACCAGTCAGCGTCATTACTCTTCACATCAAAATGCATTTAGGGCCCCTCTTTCCATAGATTTCTTGTTTGCTGTCACTACAGTAAATCTCTCCTGGGCCTTTTGCAGTTGGAGCACATTTCTATGGTGGGATAATTGGCTCTGCTTTTCGGGACAGTGTCAGTCTGTCAATCTGCGCCTCTTTTCAGCCTCCTTCCTTTCAGAGCGCAGACAGACGCTTGCTTCTGTAACACAAAGACACTCTTTTTGCCTCCGCATCACTTCTCCGCTGATGCAAACACTCTATGAGAATTTAAAAAGACGGATTATGGGAAACAAATCTCTCTTCTTAAACCCCAAATCTCACTAAATCGCTTTCATCACATCGCACTGTACACTGACAAAGCACACTGACACAGAGTGAATGGCAAACACGTATTACAGTCTACCTCCTTTATTCGTGCCTTTGTCCTCTGGCTTCAGTTCTTGGCCAAAGAAAGATTGTGTGTTTTGACTTTGGAGGCTCCCCGTGTGCCAAGGATACACTGGTTCACATTAAGTTTATCGACTCCAGACATATGCCTGTGCTTTTGCAGACGGTTAAAGTTGTGGTCTGGAGATTACCAAAACCTTTACAAGAAGTGCATTATTAAGAAGACTACAATAAAATAGGCATCAAATTACACACATGTAAGCCTTATCTTCTCTTAGAAATAGTCTTTGCATTGGCTTTACTTGATTATTTCATGGGTTGACAAGTGAAACAAATGAACTCTTATTAAACTTCACTATAAAAGGATGATAAGCCTTTTATAGTGAAGTATTGTAACATTGTTCCCGTTACAATACTACATAAACATAAAAGAATCTGTCACAGCCAAGATCTCTTTAGTCTGAGGCCTTATCTCATCTCCATAACTTCCAGTGGACGTGGCGGTCGAGTAGTAATCAGAGACACAGATTGTCTGATTGCGTAAAAACAAAACATCGCAACCTACGCTAGTTAAAATTGATCCATCAAAATCACACAGAGGACTGAGAAACAACGTTGAAGCACTAAACGCTGTTACTCAGAGGTAGGGATGCAGAAATTTCAACGTTGGAAATTTTCCATTGGAATTAACGGGAATTAACACAATTGAAGTTTGCTTCTTTACAGACATGAACTCATTTGGTAGTTACCGTATTTTCCGTACTACAAGTCACTCCGGAGTATAAGTTGCACCAGTCACCCTGGTGCACCGTTGACAAGCCTCTTCCGGCAGCACGTTGTTCAAGCATCCACTTACAAACTCCTTCCTCTGTGGCCATCTAGCTTTTAGCTGGCGGTTAGCTGTTTTGTTTTCTTCATTGCAGTCAGAGTAACCTCTGCTTTTCGCCAGTCCCTCACAAGTTTCTCGCTCACTCAAAACCTTCTTTCTGCTGCTCGATTACGGTTTTCGGCTGCATATTTGACTACTTTCAGCTTGTAATCTGCAGAATATGATTTTCTTTTGGGGGCATCAGAGTAGCAGATACTGGTACATAAGCCTAGAACGCCCTCTAGCGGCTGTGAAAATAACCAACATGAAATTGTATATTTTTATATAAGTCGCACCTGAATATAAGCCAAACTATGAAAAAAAAGTGCGACTTATAGTCCGGAAAATATGGTATACACTGAAATATCTATCACATGACAGATGCGACATCTCAATGAAATCATCATTGAAGAGGACATTGCTTTAGACTCATTCCATCTTGCGTATATTCACTAAGTGTGTGCACTTATTACAATATTATATTGTTTTCAGTGCCATGTGTCAGTCTGCTCTATAATTTAGGCCTGTGCTGTTAATGCAGCTTTGTGTCAGACATAGGCCCCACCTACTCCTCGTACAGTATTAGTGGTCACTGTTTGTCAGGGTCTGAGTGAGTGACAGGTGATTTTAAGCGAAACTTGGCGATTTGTCCCACCAATTATTAGAAAGAGCATTAAGCAGAATAAGGGTTGAAAACATAATGAGTAGCTAACTGTTTATTCAATGAAAAATGCAAACATATCATGTTTATTTAAGTGATTTGACACAAGTTGTGTTGTTTCCATTGAAGGTTTCCGGAAAGTTTCTGGAAATTTATCAGAAATGTTCTGCCCCTTTGCAGCCGTAATCAGAATTTCCACAAATGTCCACTGCCCTTTTGCAATAAAAAATAAAAGGCTGTGATCGGATTAACGTCAAACTTGAGGGAGAAATGGCTTGTCAGGCTACGGCTTAACGGCCATTGCCCCCTCCAGTCACAGTAATGTGGCCTGTTGCAAGAGGCAGGGCATCCCCTCTGTTCCCCTATAAAATCCCACATACAGCAAGGTACACTTGCCTGAACTTACTCATTTGGAGTTAAACACACTATGTGAACACTGGCTTTAATTACAGACTTGTTTCTATATTTAAGTCTGTTTCAACTCAAAAGCCTTGTGTTGCTTTTCCAAATGTAAGAAAAGAAAAAAGCCTTCTGGATCAGTACTAGCCATTTTGGGCCAAACTACAGAGTTGCCAGAAAGTGCACTTCCTTTTCAAAGCCACAGCGTTGGGGAGAAGAGAGCAGCTGCAGTGAGTGAGTCACAGGAGGGAAAAATGTGGCGGATACTTGGGATGCCATTGATAGTGTTGCTGAGTAATTAAATAGAAGAAGCCACATCATTAACTCAGTGGGTGAAAGACACAAAACAACAGTGAATACAGCTGACAGGAATGTGGATATTAATCACTTCAATTAAATTACAGTCGAAAAGTTTCCCTGTAGTCAATATTTGATCAAAAACGTAATGACACAATTGCAGTATGCACAAATTAAAGCGGTAATTAAACCTTCAGTCTTTGCACAAATTAACAAAGGACCTATCTACTGAGCCCTTTAGTTTCTTAGGAATATTATGCCTCATTCATGAACATTTTAAAACACTTCTTAAAATACGTACTTAAGAAGGCCCTGCCAGGAAACTGCGCCAGATTCACAGCACATTCTTAAATGGGGAAAATCCCTCGCTCCTGTGTTCTGAAGTTGGTGAATGCCAACTTGTAAGCGCGCGTGTGTGTGTGTGAGGACTAATTAGCATAATGTCGCTGCCTATCTTTCACCATAAAAGGACAGAAAAGTGCGGCAGGACACAAATGGCAAAATGTGAATCCAAAATGAATAAGCAAGAAAACTCTGTGCTCAACGACCCACCTAAACCTTAAAGCACGCGAATTTGGTCTATTTACAAAATGATTAAAGTGCATATAGACACAATTTTTTGCTACAGCATACTTAATACAATTATATTTAAGATTTTGCTAAAGATTTTACCCAGCTTTCTTTAGTTTGGCTATTGTGTGTTATGGTAATAGTTTCACTTCCTTATTGGACACATGAAGTGACATAGATGAAGGACAACAATTTGTTGCCGTGCAACCATGTTAAGTCAATGGGAAATGAGTTTCCGGACTGTAAGTCGCACCTTTTGGCTGTGGGTGCGACTTATACTCAGGTGCGACTTATATATCAAAATATATAATTTCCCATGTTTGTTATTTTCATACTGACAGCCGCTAGAGGGCGCTCTGTGTACCAGTATCTGCTACTCCTGTACCACTGAAAATAATAATCGGTACTGGAGCAGCAGACAAACAGTGTGGAGAGGGCGAGAAACTTGTGAGGGACTGGCGAAAAGCAATGAAGAAAACAATAAAAGCTAATCGCGGGCTAAAAGCTAGATGGCCACAGCTAGAGGAAAGAGTTCTCAAATGGCTGCTTGAACAACGTGCTGCCGGGAGAGGCTTGTCAACGGTGCAGTTACGCCTCCATGCCGAGGTAGTTGCCAAGGCTGGTGCGACTTATACTCCGGAGCGACTTATAGTCCAGAAAATACGGTAACTTTTCTGCCCAACATTTCTTCAATAAAATTGCTGCTTCACCGAAATCTGATAGTTATGCAACTGATGAATTTGCAAATAATGGTATCCTTCTAAATAAGTCATATTTTCAAAAGCACTGAAACCTGTCATATGCACTTTAAATAGATATAACCTGTATATCACGGAAGCTTTTTTGTTCTGCACGCGTAGCTCAACAAGGAGAGCACCTGACTTATTAACACAAGGTGGCAAGATTGAGGTCGATGATTGTTTTTATCAAATAACGCATTATCACAGAGCGCATTTAGTGCTATTTAATAAGCGGTGACATAAAAAAGGTTTTAGCAGTAATACATTAGTACTTTACTTGCCATTGATAACACTGCAAGTAGTATTGCCAACTTAATTCTGAATAAACGGTATGTCTTTTTTTTTTTTACATGTTTTCTGGAATTAATTAGCCTATTATGTACAAATACTGTATATAAGACTCCGAATTTTGGATTCCATCACGAGCATGATCATGTACAGAACAGACTTTTTTGTGCATAAGAGTTCTCTTGTTCTTATGAGGCCCAATATGTCTTTGCCTACATTGCAATGTAGAGACAGGATGAGCAGTTCAGCCACTCGGGAGAAGAGCTGCTACGCCTCTATGTTGAGGGAGGTTTTCTGGGTATATCCCATCAGGAGGAGGCCATAGGGAAGACCTAGCACCCGCAGGAAGGTCTACGACTCATTGGCTGGCCTGGGACACACTGAGAAGAACTGGAGAAAGAGCTGAAAAAGGGAAGTCTAGGCATCTATGCTTAGACTCGTCCGTGACTCAACTCACACTAATAAAACGGAAGAATATGGCATTTACAGCCTGAATGACACGGCAAAGTAACTTATTAAACATTACGCGCATGTGGTTAAAAGAATACTCCTTGTCGAATGCTACCTTGTCGCTGAAACGGATTACACGCATGACACGCATGACCAGATAATAGTGATATAATATATACATAATGTCAAAGGGAGCTGAATTATCTGCTGCCATCGCCATAGTGACTGCGGTCTGAATAATCGTTGTTCACACAACACTGTGGTTTGTGACACATCACTGTAGTCCAACATAAGCAAGATGACTACTACTTCTTGCACTAAAATTACAGGAAGCTAGCTAAAGATAACTATCAGTGTGAGAATGAGCACATTACTCGGTAAATTCCTTCACAGCAGACAGGCAGGAAGGTACGGAGTTGTTGTTTTTTTCCCCTCAACTTTTTCCCCCCCCAATTCAGAGACGTTTAGTAAAGACCTGTCACGATTACTTCCAAACTTACAAATGTGATCGTAGAAAAAGGTTAAATCATCGACTGGACTGGGTTTGGTAAAGTGGAGGACGTTTCGCTTCTAGTCACAGAGGGGAGGAGCCTGGGTCTTTTAAGTCCCCTCCAGGTTGGGTAATAGTGTCTTTTATGACCCGAAGAGTTTGAAGAAGCAAAACGTCCTGAACTTTACCAAACCCAGTCCAGTCGATGATTTAACATTTTTCTACGATGAGTACTCCCTGGATGAATGAGAGCCTTCCCAAACTTAAAAAATGTATATATTGAGGCAGGAAAATATCGCGATGAACAATATTATTGAGGACCACTCGATGGCAATGAAACAAACTGAAAAAAAAAAGGGAAATCTTAGTATTCTTTTGTTCTAAAAGTCCTCGTTAACATATCTTTAATGGCACACAAGTTGTAATGAACATGAAACTCAATCAAACACAATGTACTTCTGTGAAATAGTTCAAATATTACAAAAATAGGATTAAGAAATGCACTGATGATAAATATTGAGCCCACAAATGTTGTGTTTATTTGTCATTTATAACTTAAGTCAATAAGTCGACATAGTAATTATTGTGACAGGCCTAGTTTAGTATGAAGTACGTTTGTTCACACTTCAATCAGTGCTAATTCCAATAGCTCAGGTATTAGAAACATTATTTCACCTAGCCTACCCTTCTATAGTACGAGACACTCTCATTGGGTTGCTAGTTGTTACTTTACGTTTGACCTATAAGCCCAATGCCCATCTCGACTGCGCATGTGTGAGACAATCAGGCTCCTAATTTCGGCTACCAAACAAACCACTCCGCCATTGAAATGTGTGAGCGAGTTCAGGTAGCGGAGCGTGAGCACTGAAGTATATTGAGCCATAACCGTGAACTATAAGGCTTACGGGCATTGGTTTACAGACTATACGTCTCAAGTGACATTTCTTGCAAATATGTAAGTTGTCAATATCTTGAAAGCGAGGGAAAAGTCAGGGCGGCGGCTCCGTAAGCAGGAGCGGACCATCGCGGACAGGGAAACGACAGGACCTGGGATCAGCCCGACACAGACACCCTCACTTTTTAAATAATTTGAATTCGTCTTGTAATCACAGGGAAAAGTTCCAAAATGGTGTTGATGTTAAATACAGTGGGTACATTTCCGTCTGTCAAATTAGCAACCGATTAGCTATGTTGTACACCATCAGATCACTCGTAAAAAAAATAAAAATAAAGTACATTTAGATGGCATAGCCTATGTGTTTATGTGGATCTCTCTGGTCACAATTAAGAAAAAGATGTCTACTGTCCACCTCCTTATTGACAAAAAAAAGAGGGATTCTATGTATTTATTTCTCATTTCAGTTTAAATGTGAATATCGGCGACATGAGGCCACAGTTTCAGAGCCTGGACTTTGTCCAACAGTCGCTTTCAAGGGTCAGAAATGTTTTTCTGACATAGTTATTCCAACTATATGAACAAGGACTGGTCGTCACTTTTAACAGCATCTCTTCGTATGAATGGCAGTTTCATTTCTGACTATCTCCGTACGCAGCCCCGGTTGTAAAGGCTCCATGGCGACGACAAAAACGCTTTAAATCATCAACTTTCCAGCGGTTAAAACGGTCCAAATCAGAGCTTTCTTCATTGCTTTACGCTAACTATCATTATTGTTTGGTAGCCAAAAGACATTCCATTACCCATAATGCAACGGGCGAGCCGAGATGGGCATTGGGCGTATTGCCAAAAATCGACACTCGCTTTATGTGTAAGCAGCAAACTCCAAACATCCAAACAGGTTTTCACACAACAATAAAGGGCTAGGCCAGTAATAATGGCTTGGATCTGTATTGTATGGAGCTTGTAAAGCTTCTCAAAGCGCCACTTCTGGTGTTAAGCTACTAATAAAGTGACAGATGGAAATATGGCTGCCAATGCCAATCTGTTGCTTTGATTCAGTTGTCAAGAAGTTTGAGAAAAGGCCTTTGTGAATGAACAAGTAACTGTGCTGCTGCTGAGATAGACAACACACCTTTCTTTCTCCTTTTAGGGCCTATTGAGCGATTCAACAGAGAAGGTTCAACTTTTCCCATCTGCAATTTTCCGTGGAGTTTATTTTTCGGAGAGGGGCCAGATGTTTGACACACTTATCAGTGGTGACCCCAGCCCTGAAAGAGTTAAAGTGCGTGTGCTGAAGGCGCAGCCGGCCTCCCCTCAGCTCCACTTAAGGCCTGTGTTTATTTGTTCACCCGGACCCCGGCACACATTGAGTCATCAGGCGCCCGGTGTGCTGTAACTCCTCTGGCCTTAGATGGTCATATCCCAGGAGAGATGGAGGAATGCGGTCTAGACATAACACTTGCAGACAGTTTCAAATGGCTCGGATCGAGATTCAGGCACAATTTGAGGAGCAGTGAAAGCAGGAGTTCAGTGTGTTTTGAAGAAACGCATCACAGCATGGGATGAGAAATTAGCGTATT
Source organism: Neogobius melanostomus (assembly GCA_007210695.1). NCBI lineage: Eukaryota > Metazoa > Chordata > Actinopteri > Gobiiformes > Gobiidae > Neogobius > Neogobius melanostomus. The sequence continues at coordinate 2,380,922 of VHKM01000283.1, forward strand.
TTCCTGACTATAAGTCACACTTTTTTCATAGTTTGGCTGGGGGTGCGACTTATACTCAGGTGCGACTTATATATAAAAATATATAACAGCCGCTATAGGGCGCTCTAGGCTGTGTACCAGTATCTGCTACTCCTGTACGGTTGTACAATGACAAATAAAGCACTTACTTACTGTACCACTGAAAACTGTAAAGTTTGAGGCTCGTCAACGATGCAGTTACGCCTCCATGCTGTCCAGGTAGTTGCCAAGGCTGGTGCGACTTATACTCCGGAGCGACTTATAGTCCGGAAAATACAGTTCTTTATATTATTTAGGTTCAGTAATGTTTACGAAAAGCAACAAAATGTCTCATATCAGTTGTGCAAACCCTCTATTTTAGTCTTCAACAAGTTAACCATTGTGATTATTGTTACACTTTGGCAGTTCCTGTTCTAAAATAGGCCTACAGTATAACAAACAATTGTGGTTTTCAATTACATCAAAATGGTCACGTTGGTTAAAAAGTATTATGTTTTCAAGCAAAAGTCTTTCATTATTTTTTCCCACAGTCTGGAAACACACACACACACAAGTACAAACGAGCAACTATTGAATAAGAAGGCAACAAATGGCAAAATACACATAAATAAGGAAGCTAAATATCAAGCAGTCAAACATAAGTATTTACTTAGCACCTGACAACAAAGGAAGAACATGGGATACTGTAGACAAGCTTTTTCTTGAAATGCAGCGCTTGAGTTACCCAAGCAAAAATTCACCATGTTATGAAGGAATAAACTGACATCTTTGCTCCTAAAATGTCTTTTTCTTTGTCTTTTGGTCGAGCTACAAAGCATACCCTGCCAGCTTTGTAAATGGTTAGGCATTAGGCACTCAAAGCGCTTTACATCAAGTACTCACAAACACTGGAGGCAAGGTGAGTGAAGTGTCTTTTCCAAGGACAACATGAAGGGAGGAACCTGTGGGATTTGAACTGTCAATCCTCTTGTTACAGGACAACCTGCTTAACTATCGGCGCCACCGTTCATCTAAGTAAGCAACAGTCGAACACAGAAACAAATAATCACCGGACAATTTCTGGACAATAAGTCGCTACTTTTTTCACACACTTTGAAGGACGGGATCTTCACGATAGACTCGGCCCTCACGGGGTGTGTAGTTTGGTCCTAACAGTGCCCGTGCCTTTAGCTCCGATGCTAACGGCCTGTAAATCAAAGTCAGGCCTTGTTTCGTAAACCCACCTGGTTTTTCATAAATGTACCTTACGAAAACCCGCCTGGTTATCACAGGAGCAATGTATAGCTCTAGAAAGTTTAACATGTTTGGAAACCAGGCAAAATAGTTGTTTAAAACATGTGTAAAGAGCAATGCTTTCTAGTGCAAAGCTAGCTTTTTCTGCCGCCACTAGATGGAAGTACTGCAGCAATGGCAGCCAATGGCGACCCCTGCATGGTGGTCAGGAAATGGTGCCACCCGCAGCCATTGGTGGAGACGATGGAGAGCTCATGCGGTTCCTTTCGGACGTACCACACTCATCTGGACAAAAACTCGGACAGGTTGCAAACCCTATCGCTCTGTCCGCGGCGTTTCCAGCACACCGGGGCGGGGCTGCAGGATGCCCTCCCGCAGCTGAAACGTGGCTTCGGGAGCAAAATAAATGCCATTAATTATGGGCTAAATTCATCAAAAGTCAGCCTCGACTGGACACACACGGGTTTAAGGAATAATCTAGTCGAATTTATTACCTCTTAAGTTCTTAGCACTCTTTTATAAAAGTAAATGTACCTGTAGGCCACCGTTCTCTTTGAATATTGACCGCGCACAGACAGAAAAGTCCTATATGTCAGTGCTGATGCCAACGTGGACACTTGCGGCTTATAGACAAGCGCAGCCTATGTATGTACTTTTTTTTTCTTTTTAAATTAGTTGGTGTGGTTTATATTCAGGAGCGCTTAATAGTCCAAACATTACGGCACTTATAAAATTACTGGTCCTCCTCGGAAATTTACACGCCCTAGAAACGGTTTTCATTACCCAGCTCAAGTAGTAATTTATGTTTCCACACAGAGTCCAGCCCGGAGGCATGTGGTTTGTCACCCCATACTCCCAACACCTTAAGGTTTACCTAAATTTGCTGGCCGTCAACTTTGACATACCTCCCTGCTCTGAACACCTGACACCTGTGTGGGACTTTGTAAAAGACATGATGCAGACCTGACCACAGCTGCTCTTTGCCTCTGAGTAACACTTAGAGCTTTCATATTTTGCTCCGGAAATCACCTAAAGTTATAATTACGTCTCACGTGATGGTTACCTTAAGAGCCTCGATGACCACATCGCGGGCCTCCAGCTCTCCCTCCAGGACGCTGAACAGCATCAGCAGCTCCGGCTTGCTCAGTCTCTCCATGTTTAGTTTGGACTGTAAAAGAAAATCCAAATGTTGATTCATGATTATTGTTAAACAGGAAATGTCCAGCTGTATTGTTTTATTAGGACTTTATTCATGCACATTGTTGTACTGATCACAAATCTTCGATGATATGACAATAAAAAACAAAGTATGATATTGATGTATTGATTTACTGTAGTGGTTTCCAGCTCTATGCTCAAATACAGACACTTTTCCCCCACTCATTGCTTCGACTGGTGGGTCTTGTCAAGCTCCCGTGAGTGACAGGGGGATTTTAGTAATCCTAGTGTAGCTTTTGCCTCTCTGAAAGACAGTATAAAGACACTAAGTGCCCGTGAATCATGATAAATCGAAACTGTGATCTCGGCCAAAGAAAATCGTGACATGAATGAACGAACAACCCATCTTCACTGTCATATTTCAAAAGATCCAGTATCTAAAGGCAGTATTTCCTTGCGGTACAAAAAAAACTGTCACTCTCATAAAGTATATTTTAAACGCATCCATATGAGCAAATAAAAACAGTCCTCGTTCTGTTGGTGTTTGAAACCGGGCAAAAACAGGAGGAAGCTTTAATAACAGGGTTTAGGCTATAGCTTCATTATGCAACTTTTTATGTGAAAAAAAGTTGATATTTGTGCGTATTTGACCTTGTAGTGACCCAGAGCCTGTATGAGTGGTCAGCATGGCGCCTTTACTTTCCATCATAGGACGCTCCAGGATGATTTGTTTGGAAGGTTTTCACTGCTGACAGACCCTCTAACCAGAAAACTACAAAACAAGGAACCCTGGAGCGTTGTAGAGACCACCGTGATCGAGAGTAGTAGTAGTAGTTTATTCGGTCATTTCATTCCTTTAACCAATAAACAAACATTTCCGTTATTTGTGTACAACACGACCGAAAGGGTTTAGGCTGAAGTGAAAACTTATTATGCCTAACCCAGTTTACAGACTTCCAAGAAAACAATATCAAGTGTCAAACAGAAGAGAAATAAGCATGCATTTAGAATTGATTTCAACATACATTTCAAATATTCCAACATATATGTATATATACATTATTTTAAACTAAATCATGTCATCATTTAAATTCATTCATTATGGATCTATTAAAGTCTTTTCACTAGTTTCTTACTTTATTCATCCTAAGCTTATATATTTTTGAATGATAGTAGATTTATACAACTTTTGAAAGCTTTGACTGTTTCAGACTGTTTTAACTGATCTTTCAAATCGTTCCACAGATTAACACCTCTTACAGAAATACATAGACTTTTTTTTAATTCTTTTTAGCTTTTACTTTTTTGAAAATGGCAGTTCTGACTACTGACTTTTCCTGTGTTCAAAAAGCTGCTGGATGTTAGGAGGGAGAAAATTATTATGCGCTTTGTACACTATTACTAAAGTATTAAGATCAACAAGATCATCGATTTTCAATAGATTTAGCTCAACAAAAATAGGGGTTGTTTGTGCATAGAAACCTGCTTTAGTGATAATTCTTATTGCCTTTTTTTGGAGTAGGAGTAAAGGCGCTATGCTAACCACTCATACAGCTACTGGGTCACTACAAGATAAAATAAGCACAAATATCAACTTTCTTTTCACATAAAACGTTGCAGAATGCACCTTTAAACAGGACAACTGATAAGGCTTTAAGTTCTCTATAACAGGGGTTCCCAAACTTCCCAGGCTGCGACCCCCCAAATCACTCAACCAACAACACGGGACCCCCTTCTGTAAAATGTAAGTAGCATTTATAACTTTTTCAGGTGCAAAACATTTAAAATCTGGTTTAATGATGTGAGTTTGGAAATTTGGCATAATTTCTCTAAAATTTGCTGTTTTCAATCAAAATTACATAAAAATCAATGTCAGAAATGTAAAACAATATTGTCTCAAAATCATCTTGCGACCCCCACTTTGGGAACCACTGCTCTATAAGAAAGACACAATGCCTATCAGACACATAGGCTTACACATAAAACAAAATATGATCATATATTAAGGTTTTGTTACTGCAAAAGTTTGCACAGCCCCAGGCATTAAAGCAAAAACATTTTTTTTATTACAGAAAAAAAGACCAATAGACAATGAATTGTGAGACAATGTGTGCTCACTTCACAGGCATTGAGATATTAAATCATATTCCCAAAGATAAGCCTTTCTTCTCCAGTAGCGCCCAAATCAAACATCCAGACAGACACCGGATCTCACTCAATAATTCAGCAGCTTTATGTGGATATTTGGGGTTTTACGACTTAACGCTGAGCACTGGGCGGAACAGTTTATCTCTCTTATAGGGAAACTGAGCTAAATATATTTGGACTAGGAATATTGTTGCCAATTAGTCATTAACAAAGGGAATACATCAACGTTTTGTGTGGTGTATGGAAATCAACTCACTTCGCAACTCAAAATGATATGTTGCCGATTTGAATTATTAGCTGGCACAGCCTTGATTTCTGAGTTCACTTTAATCAAGCAAAAAGCCTCTCTAAAAACCCTCTAGAATCTTATCTCCACAACACACTGCAGCAAATGAGACAAGCCTGTTCCCTCAGTCAGCTGACGTGCCCTTCAGGCACCAGTAGATCAGACAACACAGAGAGTCACTCTTTTGAACTCATCTCAAGCACTGCAATGGATATGATGCTTAAGTTTTTGTATTCCCAGTGGATGTTCGGTGGTAGTTGGTTGCTTTTAGTGATATAATATCTAGGCTGAATAATTAATCTTTCATTCATATATAAGAAGAAAGACTTTCAGTAAAATGTAATTCTTTAAAGACTCTGTACCTCATTGTTGTTTCTGGAAGTAGAATAACATTTCTCCTTAAATGAGCTTGTGTTTCTCAGCGCAGGCTGTAGACTAGCCTTAGGCGCTGACGGGGCTGTGCTCTGTGAACTCTTCAGCTCCTGACCTGATGCGGTAAGTGGGCTGGACAGACACCCATAGCGAATGACGATGTTATGTACAACAGTGGTCCCTACCCAAGCTTTTTCCTCGTACAAAGTGTCCAGACTTGAATATTTTCTGCGTAATGGGGGCGGCTGGGTGGGGGGCTGGCGTCACGTGCTGGTGTTTTGATAATCTTTCTGCGGTGTGGACAGCCCCACGCTCTGCCAGAGCGGGAGGACAGTGTTTAACTCACAGTGGGATAAATTAAGTTTGTAGTTTGTCTTGTAAAAGCTTAAAAGCCTAAGTTACGTGAGATGAGAAGATCATCTCACGCCTCAGTCAACCTCTTCTTTTCTAAGCGATGCCCTGGAGTACTTTGACGATATTACTGCGCGTACGTCGAAGTACTCCAGGTGTTATTACGCCTCACAACATAGTACCCCTTTTTATCCACTTAGAAAATCGTCATGTTTAATTTTGTGTAACTAGACTTGGATCGTGTAACGTTTCACGTAACTGTATTTAAATAGGGAAAACGTGGAACAGCTTGGTGCACATCAACTCGTCTGAGCTAAGGTAAGAACATATCTCAGTATGTAAAAACGGTGGCCTATTCTTTTAAAATGGAGAAAAGAGTCAATGAAATTTTTCACTTCAGAAAGCCACTTTTAAGAAAGTCTCTTGCAGATACTAAAACCCCTGCATCGGTAAAAAGCTGGATCGGTGCATCTCTAGTCGTAAAGCTCTTTGAAATGAACGGCTGCAAAATATTTCTAATTCCCATCACGAGCTAGATGTTTTCTTTTTCCCAGTACGCCTTCAGTGGCAGTTGGTTGCTTTGTTTTGGAGATGTGATATGGTGTTTCTAACAGCTGTCCTGGGTTGTACTGACATGCCCTGCAGCGTCCACACACTCCCAACACTCGACCGCACTCTGGCCAGGCGAGCGTATGCGGGACCTATCTCTTTGAAATGGGATCAAAGCTACAGGGCTGTTATTACTCCATGCATCCTCGTTCAGACCAGGCAAAACATTGTATGATGGATGGAGACGTCCCTGGCTTTAATAACTGAAATAAAGCCGCTTCAAAAAGCTTTCACAGCCAGCGAGGTTGTTATGTTTAAAAATAGTCTTTGTTCACTTGTATGACAAAATAGAGCTGAAGACTTACCCAGCAGAAGAGCTCAAAGTTAACGGGTAATTGAGACACAAATCCAGTTTCTATTTACACGTTCACACAAAGAGGTTCTTTGAAGGGCTATGTCTCATGTCTCCCTTTTTGTTGTAGTTGCTATTTTAATACTGGCTCAAAAACCCAAGAGCAAAGCAAGATTTTTGTTTACTTTGTGATCTTAATAAACCTGCACTAGGACAGTGCTTCTCAGCTGGTTTGGTGTTGGGACCCAAATTCGACTTAGACTAAAATATAATACAAAATATTGTCTTTTCCTCAAAAATGTTGTTGAATAAGCATCAAATAAGCCAAAAACCTGAAATGATGATTTAAAAAAAAACCCACAGCCAAATAATAGTCATTTTAACAGACAGTAATGATTCTATAGTTTTTCATAAGAGCTACATGAATATTTTTCTGGGAAAGGCTCGTGAGTCGCGGCCCACTGAAAACGGTTCCACGACACACTTTTGGGTCCCGACCTGCCAGTTGAGAACCACTGCTGTAGGAGACATACCGGTTGGAGATCAGGTGCACCGTAGGCTTGTGTTGCTGAGGTAGTGGCTCACGTGGTGTGTAAGTGTGTGCATGTGTGCATGTGTTTGGTAAATGGTCACATTTATACAGCACTTTGCCATCAAGGAACCGCTCACCCATTCACTCTCTCATTCATACACCAGTGTCAGACACCGGAGGAAAGGTGGGTGAAGTGTCTTGCCCAAGAACACAACCACCCTCTGGTTACAAGACGACCCGCTCAATTATCTGTGAGCATTCACCTGTGGCACAGATGAGAGAGGTCAGCTCTGGGTAGCTTTCATTCTTGTCGACCACAAACATTCATCCATCATTTACTCCTCTGTTTTTTCTATCATTGTATCCATCCATCCTACAGCGCTGTGATAGCTCTGTTTGTGTCCATTATGTGCCCAAACCCATCTCAAAGGGCCCAGCCTGCTCTCTGCGACTGTTGACAACGTGCACCACTGTGCACTAAGAACATGCAAGGTGGGTGAAGTAAAGTGTCTTCATCTGTAGGAGTCGGGATCAGTAACACCTTAGTACCTTGTAAGTCCATGTTAATGAACTTAGCTTAGTTGTTGAGAATGCCAGATGAGATTAGCTTGATACAACAACTGCTTCTATCGTTTGCTCTTTTTGTCAAGTTTCAGTTCCAACGACGGACATTTTTGAGTGGCACGAGTCTCTACTGGAAGTGCACAATGCGGCTTCAGTCAGATGCAGAAGTGAGAAGCTGAACGTCCATGTGTATTCTGCTTTCACTCGGCCTCTCGTGAACTGCCCCTTAATCCCTACAGCAGCGTCTAAAGAAGGCCTGCAGTGTGCGCGCTGTGCCTTTCCCCGTGGCCCTCCCGCTCTGTGGCTAAACCGCAGGGCCAATATGCTAATTAAACTCCAGCGACTGCCTCCCTCCGTTTTGCTTTACAGGCTCCATTGCTAATTTCACGGGTGGCTGTAATCACTGCGAGAAGGGAGCTTGGATTGTCCTGTGTGCTATGTCTGGAAACTACATGCGTCTCTTCTGCAAAACAATGAGGTGGTGTTCTTGTTATGAGCATTTCAGTGACTCTACAATTTCTTTCACATGCACATCATTTCTGGGCATACCACACCAACAACAACAAGGGTGACGTCCAAGAATATTTCCCAAAAACTTGAATAAATCAATAGTCCCTTTAATCTTTGGTTGTGAGAGCTATAATCAGCAATATAAAGCGATCCAGTTTTTCCCACGTTTCTTGTGCGTCCGAAAGCTTTGGCCCGTAATCTTTTTAGCCCTGTTCGTCCTAAGCTGGTCGACAAGCGCTTTGTCGTGTCACTCATTAAACACATATAGTAGCCTCACCTACAAAAACATATGCTTCACTCGGGCATAAAAAAAAAAAAAAAGAGTTGTCGGTTTGTGTGAGTAGTGGTTTTATGTGCACCCGTCATGAGGAGCGAATAGGCCAGCCAGCCCACATCATATCATAAGGGTCATTATAATTATAAACACTTATTATGGGTCTGCGGACTGCAGTTTGTAAGTTAGCAGCTCATGGTGAGTCAGTGATTGGACTAACAGCCGTGTTGTGCATGAGTAACAAAAGCTGTAACCAATTCACAAGGATTTTGACAGGGTTTATTTTTTATTTTTTTGTATGGGGGAGGGACAATGTGCATAAACTACAGGGAAATGATTGGGGATATGATGCATATTGTTAAAATTATTGAGAAAGTAAAAAAATTAATTAATCAGAACATAAACCTTAACCTTAAAACAATCTCAAATAAATATTCTGGCAACTAGGGGTGGGCCGTATCGTATCGCATATCGTTATCGCGATATATTTTTTTTATATCATCAGAGCGGCATAAACACTGACTGTAGGACACGGGGACAGGTGCTTAAAAAGTCAAATGAAATGAAGGATGTAAACTTTCATTTTACTTCCTAGTAAATATGATCTACTTCCTCACAAGTAGATCATATTTGTGAGGAAATGAGTATGCCGTTAAAAAAAAAAAGAAAAGAAAAAAATATTCATGAATTAATCTTCCCATTAGGCGTAAGGCTGGGATTTTGAAGTTGTTTATCCTTTGTCAATTGTATCGTCAAATATATCGTTATCATGATTTTTTTTTTTTTTTTATATATCGTGATATAGATTTTAGGCCATATCGCGCTGCCCTACTTTGTATAGGATAAAAGTCTATTTCAAACACTGAACAATAACAGTGTAATAAAGCATGTGGCTAATAAAGAACATTGTTGCTAAGCTGCTCCTCTTGTGGACTAATGATTTTCCTTGCGTTAATGATCAAAATGCCTGCGCGCGGCTGCAGCAGCGTGACCGCAAACTAAATTGGATTTGCGGGTCAACCTGGTTTGTGCGCAGGCCACAGACGACGTGCTCCCTTCTTCTCTCGTTGGGTCAGCGTTAAAGCAAGTTCTTTATGAGTAATACAAACATCAACAAACCCAATAGGACCGAGGATGCAGTTCGTGCAAGCCCCTTTAGCCTCACCCAGCTGTAGCCTGCAACTCCGTGACTACAGTTCAAATCAGTGAACCGGCTACTTTTGTCGATCTGCGTTTGTTGTGACGTTTTGTTAGACGTGCGCAGCTTTCCGCAGTAAATAGTTCTATAGTGTTAAACCTTCATGCCATCCTGCAAACTGTTTGGCCCGTAACATCGACTTCTCACCCATCTCTTCTCTTTTTTTTGTCCCAAACTGCAGACATTACTCGCCGCAAGTGCGTCCCTGTCGCGTTATGACGCTTATTGAGAGGTTCTGATCGGTTTCTTACCTTCATGTGGCCGTCTGAAGTTTGGAGCACTCCGGCATGAACTTTTCTCCTGTCACAAGATTTGTTTCGGTTGATTTGCGTCCCAGATCCCGACGCTGAGGAGGACTGCCAAGAAGTTTTTGTCCGGCAGAGGGATTAACCAATGAGCGACGACGAGTCCTGCGCTGAGGCCAATGAACGGCCACAAGTGGGCAGAGGTGTCCCGCCTCTTGAATTTTAGCTGGATTTCTTTGTTTAGTATCTCAGCCTCGCTTCTTCCTCTTGAAGAAGTTCCAGAAATTCAATGGGAGAGCAGCTTGATAGAAGCAGCCGAGTAGCCCACACTTTATATTCTGTTGTATCCGAGTAAAACACTAACAAGCCTCTAGTTATAGACTATGTAGATTTAGTTTGAACATATTTTTTAATATTTTACCACTATTATTCTTGTATTAAGGCCTATATTGCTACTAATTTACAATTGTATAATTCAACTAAAAAGACATAAGCTATTCATTTGATTCTTAAAAAGTTAGGTTAGATAATGGCCACTGTGATCAAAAGTTGAATTGTTTGTTTGTTGTTTTGTTTGTTTTAGTCCATTGCTCAACAGAACAAGAGTGACACACAAAAGCGTAAAGCCTTGACTTGAAATAAGAGATGAGACAGCCAGCCCGGTATCCCTGAAAATGAAATTGCACATAGAAGTTTGGGGACAGAAGCCTGCGCTTATACACTTTCCAATCTGTTAAATATAGTGCTCTGCTTCGCTGCCACTTTTTTAAAACTATCAATTATAATAATGCATCATGAATCTTGTTACAACAAAAATCTAGAGCTGGACAGTTATGCACTGCATTTCATAATAGCAACCAGCAGAGGGCACTGTTCACATAACCTGAGTTTTCCACAGGAGATGTGTGAAAACCATCACTTTTAGAGCTGAACATCATCTGAGTAATAAAGATAAAGATCCTTGTTTAAATGCAGCAACGTGCCTCCCCGTGGTCATTACGGTGTTCACAGAGCCATTCTTCAAAGTGAGTGAGTAAAGCACCCACACAGTTCATCGTATGGATGGAGGGAACTATTTAGCTCCCAGATTACCAAAGCCAGCGTGAGTGAGCGAATCATTTGGCTTAATAGGAGCTGCAGGGCATTCAACCTGTGACTATGGAACACGTTTAGACTATTATAATAATTTACTTGTGTCTTCTGTGCCAGTGGTTCCCACATAAGTGTTTGGCAAGTTACTTTAAAATTGTAATATATTCCATATTCGTAGTTACAGTTTGTATTACATGTTACTGTTTCAAAATTGTAGCTGAGTTACACTACTTTGAGTTACTTCTGAGTTACTCTTGCCAAAATAGTAATAATACCACCGAGCAAAAGTGCAGTCAAAGATTTCCCTTATCATTGCAATCCCCATTCTCTCGTGTTTCGTGACGACATTAACTACACACAACTGCAGATCTTAAACACCAGTGTCCAACTGGATTTGGTGCTGCTTTTCATTTTGGGGAAGCTTGGCATTTTTTCATTCACACATTTAAATACACTTGTAACTTGAGTTACTTAATATATTACTGTATTTCGTGTAAGTAAAATATTATATTCCTTATTTACTGAAAAAGTAATATATATTTTTGTAACTCATTACTTTTGTAATACGTTACCCCCAACACCGCATTTAGACTATTAATAATAATGTACTTTTGTCTTCTGTGACACCCTTCAACAACTATTTTAAGGTAATTTAAACCTGAAAGTAATTTATGACATGAAACGTTATAGCATGCTCACCTTTGATTATATCTATCTATATACACGTTTCTGGGCCCCAAGACAAGGGTAAAATGATATGAATAATGAGGGAGAGGGGTCATGGAAAGCCCTCTTCCTCAGGGCCTCGGCAAGTCTGTTGACGGCCCTGACTGTCACCAAAACCTAGAATTATAAACATGGCTCTAACAACTGAATATTATTGAAATAAATGCAATTTATTTTAAATGCTTTATTACACACACGAAAAGGGCAACATTTCCTTGTTTTTTCCGGCAGTGTCTCAACTGCGCAGTGATAAAGGTACAAATGATGCATTAAAGCAGAACAATTGTTGGGATTAAAATATATACATGACATACTTACACAGAAGGCTTGCCATCTTGCAAAGAGCTTTATGTTCATCTTTATTCAAACCGTATGTAACTGACTTGGATGGGAAGCACGGTGGCGCAGCAGTTACCGCTTGTGCTTCACAGTGTCTGCATATTGCCATATTGCATATTCACCCCGTGTCTGCATATTGCCTCCGGGTACTCAGGTTTCCTCTACCGCTAAAAAACATGTACAAATGAATGGTGTTTGTGTGAGGGCCCGATGACGCAGATCAGTCATCAGTCTTCCCCAGGACAGCTGTGGCTATCGCTTACCACCACTCAGTATGGAGGGAATTAATAATGCACGGAATTGTAAAATGACTTTGAGCATCTGGAACAAGCGCTATATCAGACTAATACATTATAAAGTGAATGTGTAAAGCCACCAATTGATACAACTAATCTTCATGACCCACTCGACAACCTACTTCCATCTTTGAAGTATAAATTGTGATAAAAAAAAAAAGCCTATATATCCTCAAAGTGATACAGAGGCCCCATGGGAGCAGCAATATAAAACAGCCTTGCCCTGGACAATATAACCAGTCTTCAGATTCTACTGGAAACAAATCTTGAGTTAAATCTAGTGGAGTCAGCACAAGTTCTTCTTCTTCTTCTTCTTTTTTTTTTTTTAAATCTTTTGTACTTTCTTGCCCCAGTCTTCTCCTTCACTTTCTGTCTTATCTGCGTGGACAGAAAAGCTGACTGGACCTTTTTCTTCCAGTCGATAGCTCATTTTTCTGAGGTGCCTTGACTTTCTGTGTTCCTGAAGTCGAGCCTAAACAGAACATTGGCATTTCGTGAGCGCAGAAATGGAAAAAGAACACTTTGACCCATGAAATATAAGCTAAAGAAATCTTCAGGTCTGTGCTGCAGCAGTCGCAGAGGCCAATCAAATGTCTGAAACGTTTTTTGTGTAATACTGCGATAAAATGTACAGTCGGTTTCACTGAAAAGACTTGGAAATCTGGTGCAACTATGCAGTAATATTACACAAAAAAGCTATCTATTTGAGTTTTTTTGTGTGTGTCTCCTCAAACTCCAATAGACATTTCCTATTCTCGATATTGTGTCCTGGGGCAAGACACTTCCCCCGCGATTGCTAAATTGGTTCAGTTTGTACGACTGTGTCAAAATACAAATTGACTCACTGACGTCCCTTTGGCGCTGGTTGAGGGATGGACAAACAAACAAATCATGTCATGATCCAAATAAGGATATTTCTTCCAACTCACAAAACACTTTGTAGTTAAAATCTGCTTTTACAGAAATGTGTACGTCTTCCCGCAGTTTTTGTATTGTTTGTACATGGGACTCGTGCATGTAAACACACCACGCCGGATTGTAACCTTGGTCTAATTTCCATCCATTATCCCTCACTCGCTCTCTCAGACACACTCTCATTCATCCTGGCCTATTGTACATGTTAGTGGTTGGTGAAACCAGAGCATCCAGAGGAAACCTACGCAGTGAACATGTAAAATACACAGAAACAGTAGTGTGCTGGGACCTCATTTCGGCCCGGGAATTTAGAGAAGACCGGCCCACTTTTCTGTGGGGTTATAACTCAGTGATAGCGCGCTAGTCTCTGGTGCAGGAGGTCTCCGGTTCAAGTATGGCTACGACACGTTTCTAACTCTTTCTCTTTTTACATGGGCCGCTGCACACACAGTCTGAGCCTGATACAACTCCACAATCAGCACCAGTTATGAAGATAAAAATATTTATTTGGCCATTTTTCTACCTTTCACTGGCTTTTTCTCGCTTTACTCACAGGGACACACAGGGTCTCCGCTGGATTAGACTGCACCAACTTCAACTAAAGCGGATTGGGTGTGTTAGAGAAACTAACAATGATGATCGAGAGGATTGATGAAGAATAGGCAGCAGTCAGGATGTCTTATGCAGGAGAAGTTTATTTGCCATCGTTACGGGACCCGGAGACATGAACTCAAGACATTGTGCTAGTCCTAACATTCAAGTCTGTCTGTGCTTCCACAGAAGAGATGTAAATACCGCCTAAGAGCGTCATACTTACACGCAAGCAAAGCATTCAGTGGCTGATAGTGGGCGCCTGAGCACCACAGTCAAGGCTATAACAGAGATAGTACGACTGTACAGCTTGACCCACGGGTAGTACGACATTACAGTTTGACCCAGTATGATAAATGGCGATTTAATGTTATCCCTAACAGGGTGTTCCACTTAAACACCATTATACACCCCTCTGAGTTAGTTCAACGTCAAATGGTATCTCCCTGCCACAAGGATGAAAAGTTAGATGCAAAACATTTTTCTGATTTTGACACATTTCCCCCTCGTGGGGGCGGCCCGGCCCTAAACAGTACCGCGGCCCACCGGGAAACCTCCCGACTCTCCTATGGCCAGCACGCCTCTGCACAGAAAGGCCCCCTCCGGGTATCGAACCAGAGACCATCTTGCTGTATAGCATTAGCGCTAACTGTGCCACCGTGCCACAGTTTTTGGTTGATTCAAGCATTGAATAAGCCACTAAAGCTGATTGACGACAACTCCAGTATTTTTTTATCAACTCTAGAGATTTGATACTTTTTCGGAATGAATATTAAAAGAAACGTTCCTTGTCACTCGCTCAGAGCATGGTGAGGTGAGGGAGCGAGTGGCTGAAGGCGTATTTGAGCATTGATGACCTGTCACTTATCCGCTGTTCTTTCTTCCAAGGCGTGGCCAGTCGTGGTCCTGTCTGGCCACGCCCCCTGCCGCCTGGTCGTCTCGAGGGTCATCGGATCTGAGACCAACAAATTCAAGCGCTGGATAAAAGAAGCCAAAGGAGACAGAGCACCGACACTTAGGACATCCTTGGTCTCAAGGCGACAAGGGGCGTGGCCAGTCTGATGGACCTGTCAGGACTGGTCACGCCTTGTAAGAAAGAAGTAACACGTAGACATAATGAACGTCACTAAAGCTTTCTGTTTGGCAGTGCTTACAACATCTAAATTATATTTGCACTTTTTGCTTGGAATGAAATAAAAATGTACTATCATATTAATGTTGTTCAAATTGCCTTTAAACCTATTTTGTAACAAGACCTTTTCCTCGCCTAAATGTTTGCATGTGTAGTCCCACATTCGCACTCAAAAACACGCTTCTTTTATAAACTGTACGTAAACACTACATTCAAATGAAACATCTGGTCCTCCCATCATTCTAATGCAAAGCTTTATTCTGCTTTTGTAAGTGAAAGCATTATGTTCACATCTGGCCCCATCACAGTAGGAAATAGTTACGGGGGGTGAACTCAGCCCTGTGATTTGAGACGGCACTGACAGAAAGACCGAAAAGAAAAAGAAAAAAAAGCCCCGTCTATGGCTGGAAGCTGACTACAATCCAACCTAATCTGTATTCGTTATCTTCGTCTGTTGCCTGGCACAATTTCTGCGGGGGGCTTTAGCTATTCATCAACTGCTCCGTCACTGTCACTTGTTTCCGATTTTTAGTTTGGCGGATGCGTTCACGAGAGCCAAGATGCCGTCCTCTCATGCCCCCAGTAATGCGCCCGTCTGCCGTATACCTGATTACAAAAGTGGAACCGTAAAAAAAAAAAAATATGTTGATTTGTTGTGCATCGCCTGACCTTGGTTCATTGCTGATTATTAATTTGCATAACATGTCCGTAGGCACAGATCATGCGATGGCAGCTGAATGCAAAATCTGGAGGTGTTTCAAACGCCTCCAAGGTAGTATCTCAGCGGTTTGAACAAGACAGTTTTATCACAGACTGGCAAAACAGAAGGTTTTCGAATCAGTGGCACATACAGTAATTGTATATAATGTAATACCAACCAGTGCTGACCTGCAATCATTCATTTAAAAACAAGTATTGAGTGTTCTTATGTTTCGTGTCATTTCATGTTGATGGTTTTCTGTGCTGTTTCTATGGAAAGCATTTTGGTTTGAGCCCTGCAAATTGTGGAAAGTGCTTATAAAGGAAAGTGTTAGAAAGTTAGGAATGAGTTCGGACACAACAAACAATTCAATTTACTTGCTCCGCTTTCACTGTCTGTAAGCAAAAAAAGAAAAAAATCAGATACAGGGCCTTCACGATGACAACCTTTGGAAGCTAAATTTCAACTTGTGAGGGAAATGACAGGGGACTGACCTCTCCAGTCCCAAAGTTGGGCTTTTAATCAGTCACAGAAGTACTGATCTTAGACACTGGCTTCCCCTTCCCCTAAAACATGTGCAATACAATCCCCTTTGGCCAGGGCTGTCCTGAAAAGAAATGTAGTGTTAAGTTATTAAAAGAATAAAAAGACACACAGGTGGAGCCACAGTAGCAGCGGTAGTTAAAACAGTAGGAGCAGCTGTAGTACTGTATTAGTCGTATTAATAGTAGTAGTAGTCGTAGTCATTGTATTAGTAGTCAGTATTGGGCAAGTTACTATAAAACTGTAATACATTCTATATTGGTAGTTACAGCTGTAAAAATGTAATATGTTTGTATTACACATTGCTGTTTCAAAAATGTAGCTGAGTTACACTAGTTTTAGTTACTTTGAGTTACTTTTGGCAAAATATAAACTAAAAATAGAAATAATGCCATCGAGCAAAACTGCAGTCAAAGATCTCCTTTTCCTTCTCCCCCATTCTCTCAGTTTTGTTTTGATGACGTTAGCTACACGCAACTGCACTAGTTTTAGTAGTAGTAGTAGTAGTAGTAGTAGTATTAGTATTAGAGGTGGCGGGTAGAACATAATTGTAGTCAGTAATTGTGCAGCACAAATGAAGCCTTGGTTTCCCTCACTCTCCATGTTAAGTGTGTGCTTCCATGTCTTAATGTTAGTCATTACTTAATTTGACCAACATTAAGACCCGTATCATATCAGCTCTCTCCTCACCGCCAAATCACTGTGTAAAACCCCCTATTTGACTAACTAATGGGACAATACAGAGCGCACACGTCTCATTTGGAGACGTGGGCTGTTTATCCAGGCAGGCATCCAGGCTAAGAGCAGCAGATAGTGAAATTATGAATGGTAATTTAATCGCATAATGGCTGCTCCGCTTTCCAAATCTCCAAAAGACTCAATCCTTGGGTCTGCTCCGGTGTAACAAGTATGCGGTGTGAATCTTAATGTCGGCTGGTGAGCGCAATTGTTTTTATTCCATTTTCAGATGGAGGGTGATATTCAACTCAGCCCAATAACTCAAAGGAGAGTGCAGCAGTGATATGCATGCCTGATATCCACATCTTTATAAAACCTGATTAGATTAGCCTGTTCATAAGACGCCACAAGGACTCAGTGAAGCCTCTCATCTCAACGCTATCTGACGAGGGGAGCTCCATTCAAAGAGACAGACCATCAGATTTTGGCACTATTTTACATAATATTAAGCAGTATGGGAAAAATGGTTTGATATGACTTTTTGACAGTGTTGTTGCAGTGGCAGTTTGGCAGTGAGGGCCACATTTGCGGTTGATTTAAAGATTATTAAGGATATAGTCCATCTGGGAGGATAATCATTTGGCAGCTGTCTGCACAGAAACGCTCACTGCATTGGCCTTAATATAATCACAATTTGGCTCAAGTTAAAAGTTTGGACTGAATGTTACAAAGTCAACAATGACCATACTGACATCAGACGAAACAATAGCTGCCTCGTCACTAAGTACATCTAACACACTGTAGCGTCCAGGTGCTTTCATGCCAACAGTAGCTCCAGTATTTTACACTAAAATCTGCATTGGCTTGTTCTAAGGAATGCGCCAGGAATCCCAGAAATCTCTGCAAAGTGATGATCGAAAGCTCTCCAAGGTAAAATGTTCCTTCAAGTGAGTTGTATTATGCACTCCTTTTGATTGATATAGTATTAAAGAAGCCAAGGACGTCTTGAGACTTGTTTGTCACTGGTGTGGCACCAGGGCCGGCCCAAGGCTTTAAAGTGCATTGGTTTTAATGCTTTTGTAATTATGATTTGAAGACTTGGTAAGAAAAGTTGCTTTTATTTACATTTGCATAGAGGGAAAGAATTCTGACTCACTCATTTCTCATGGTTGGCATGGCAACAGTTTAAAGTAGTAAACCGGCCACAAAACCACAATTGCAACTTTGCCTGCACCGGGTCGGAGGCGCAATACACACTAATAGAATCACGAAGAAGAAGCTAACAGGCTAACAGGCAAAGCTAACAGCGGGCTAGCGCCACTTAAACAGTATTTGGGTCAATGACATATAAGGGGTCTAAAAACATATTTTCAAAAAGTGTTTTCAAAACTGATGGCATGCACATTTTTGTGTCGATAATTTTGTGTTTAAACAAGTTATGTTTGTTAAATAACATTTAAAAGTATTTAAATGTATTTTTTTATGTATTTGTAGCTTCTCTGTATAAAAACGTGTCAGGTGGCGCAACCAAGTTTTTTCTAAAATTTAAATAGCTTCCAAAAATGTATATAAAGTCAAATCTTTTCCAAGTATATCTTACACAGTCTTTCTCCTCTGAACATTTCATCTGTAATTTGTAACTGACTGATGCTGTAATCAGCAATAAAACAGGAGGACCATGGACGGAGTGCTCGGTGTCAGCCCAAAACAGTTATCGGTTCGGTATCGGATATTTTAAACCAATATCTGATTTTTTTTTTCTAGTATTGACTCTGAGAACTTATACCAGTATTGGATCAGTGCATCCCTATAATTTTTAGATGGTAATTTGACATTTTTTGCAGTTGCACCACTTGACTGTCTGGTTGCACCACCTGACATTAGCAACTTATTTCAAATTAAATTGGCTTTTATGTGGACTCTTACATTAGCTTTAGCATTTGTAAGCATGGGTAAACATTTACTTTTAAAACAAATTAAGACTTTTATAATAAAATAATATTTTCCAATATTTACATCGGTTGTACCACCTGACACCAAAAGTGTGACAGTTTACCTATGAGTCGGGAAAAAAGCTATTTTTTCTCAATTCTTGATAGAGATTTTCAAACCTTTTCACTCAGCCATGAAGACAACTTGTCCTTCTGGCTGAAGTCATATCCTGTTTGCTGGTACTATTCTTTATTTCAAAATACCAGCCCTGTTCTTACGGTTGTGCCACCCTGATATTTTAAGATTACAAATTGTCGGACAAAAGTCTTTTAGTGATCTCAAAAGCTTTAAAACTATGAATATTCACAAATGATGGCTTATTTGAAAGATATTTAACATACAATTATGCCATGATGTTTTATTTTTTAATTGTTACTCTGAAAATACAATTTTCAGAAGCTTTATTAGTCTAATCATTGGCTCGGACGGTTGCACCACCTGACATTTTAGGGGTTTGAGGTGTGAAAACATAAACAAATATTTATTATTGAAATGTGAAGAAAATGTGTTTAAACTAAATAGGTTTTGTAGAATAAAGTGATACATGTAATGAAAAGATCAAATAATTTTTAAATAGAAATATAACACTCGGACACAAAAATATGCACGTCATGTCAATCACCCATTTACAGCCAAGTTTGAGTGAAAAAAAAATATCTCCATTGTGTAATTGTATGTACAATATTCCTCTCTCACTTTGTCTTTCTGTCAGCGTAGTATTTACTCTCACGGACAATTAATGAGTAAAAAAACGCAACATGCTACAACACCTGCAGTGGCGCTTATGGCCTCTAGGGGCATGAGCTACTTAGTTCTGCTTTAAAGTGCATATGACAGATTTTAATGCTCTTGAAAATATGACTTATTTAGATGGATTAAATCAGTTGCAAGTTCATCAGTTGCATAGTTAGCATTTTTTTCAGTGAAGCAGCAACTGTAATGAAGAAATGTTGGGCAGAAAAGTTATTTTTATTTGAATTTTTAAGCTGCTGACAGGAAGTGACATAAAAGAAGGTAACATTCCATAGCAGTTTGACTCATTCATGTCTCATTGACTTAACATGGTTGCACAGCAACAGTTTAAAATTGTTTACCTTCTTCGATGTCACTTCCTGTCTGTGTCCAATAAGGAAGTGAAAACATAAACATCACAAAAATGATCAAACTAAAGAAAACTGGGTATAATCTTCAGCAAAATCTTAAATATAATCGTGTTAACTGTGTTTTAGGAAAATTGTGTCTAATGTGTCATATGCACTTTAAGTATAATTGCACTAACTATGTTTTAGCAAAAAAAATTATAAAAATGGTATAATGTGTCATATCATAATGTTTAATATATATATAAATGTTTAATATATAAATGTAAGCAGCCTAGTGGTAAAATTGAGTGCAAAAACTTGGATCGGATGCACTTCTGACCAAGACTTCGTTCTAAAAAAGGGTCGATGAAATGATATTGAACTTTGGAGACAACTTTACTGTGCATTGGTAATTTTTCCTCAACCTTTTTAAGTTCTGACACAAGTCTTACTAAAGTAAAACAGGAATGAGTTAAAAATCATACTAGAATATGATGCGTTCTGTCCTGTGAGAACAAAACGCAATCACACTCCAACCTCTCCTCTCCCTGATTTGTGAGTTCTCAACGCTGAGAATGTATTGCTTTGAACAGGTGGAAGCCTCCCCTGGACGGAGCAGAACAAGGTGTTTGGAGCTGTCTGGTCCAGAAAGCCTGGCCCTTCACACTGTTCTGCAGCTCTATCGACCCACAACCACCAAGACGGCTGTCAGAGAGCAGCTTTATATACCGCGCTGCGAGGAAAAGTCTTGAAATATTAGCAGATACGATATTTTATTATCTTTATTTTCAGTAAAGGTTAGCAAAGTCTGTAAATGTTTCTCTCTGTCTGCATGTCACTATGCTGCTCAGGGAAATTAGGGGTTTGGATCGCCGCCGTGAGGAACCAGCATTTGGAGTCTATTTCCGAGAGGACACAGAGAAGAATCAGGGCATGACTTCGGGCCAATCACGGTGATCTATCCCAGCGATCAGACTCCAGGTGAGAGCGTCTGAGCGACATCTGACTGCTCATGTGGTGCCGTGTTTACCGCTCTCATTATTACTCAGCAGACGCATTGATTCGAGGGCCCAATCAGACGGATCAAGGAGAGTGTTTGTTTAAGCGCCCTTCTTTGTTCTCATCACTCTCAATGACGCTCCACGGATATATACGAGATGAAATACACTAAATATTAAGTAAACGTATTATTCTAGCCGGGGAGGAAATTAGACACAACTGCCTGAATCCACCTTGAACCCCAAAAAGTCCCGCTCATACCTCACTGGAGTCTAATTGAGTTGGAAATTAAAAAGTTAGTGACAGAGAGCTTATAAATGAGGTGTAATATTAGCCACAGGACTGCGTGCACATATCATTTGGGCCATTTTAGGATCAGGTGTAATGCGTGATTGAATGTAAGCGGAACATGCATTATGGGGGTCATGTACCAAGCCATGTGCAAAGCGAGTAGCATCTGCACAAGTGGACAAGCAGCAGAGTCATTTGCACGTTTGGTTTTGTTATTCACGCGGCATTATCTCATTTACATATCACATTTGGGTCTGTAAAACTGTACAGGGTATTTAACACCTGTCTGGATAAATGTGTGTTACTGATACAGCAATAGTATCTGGATACCAATAATATACTGTACAGCAGCTTTGACTCATGCTGAACTTGAAAATGCATTATTTTTGCTTCAGAATTGTCGACGTGTTCGTTATTATATGGAACAGAAGACGGAGGCTTGATCGATTAAAATCAATCATCATAGTTTTATTCCCTCATAATACAATTCTAAAACACAAGTTATCTGAGCTCTGTCCCTAGAAAACATGTTGGTGGCCCAGCGGGAGAGAGAGAGCACTTCCTGTGTTCGAGCAATTTAAAGGAACAGGAAGTAGTAGGCGTGTCCTTGTCGTTGAACCAATCAGCGCTCTTGGAACGTCGTCGTCACATTCGTAAAAAAACCCAGGTTCAGCTAAAACTTAAAGGGGGGGTATTATGTAAAATCGACTTTTTCAAGCCAAACACATGCCTGGAGTGTTGCCTTGGCTCATTCACATATTTTTGAGTAATCAGTAAAAACTCTGATGGCAGCCATTTTAGGTGTAGCTATGCCTCAGTCCTCCTAGGAACGCCCCCACCTCCTGGAGACGCCTCTGGACCTTTCGTCACCAGCCAAGCCACCAACCACTGCTCCTCAGCTCAGCAGAGCCCCCTCCCCGCACAGTAGTGTTGTTTAGATGCCACAGCAGTGTGCTGAAGGGGGCGTGTCGGAAAGCTTCTTAAAGAGACAGAGGCCTATTTCAAGACGTTCAGTACAGCCATTTTGAGAGAGCAATTTTAATCAAGGCAGTTATTTAATACAGACCAACAGAAGGTTACGTCATCATTGTAGTATGCTATAGACTGGTGCTATGTGATTGAAAAAAGCATAATACCCCCTCTTTAAAGCACAGGTTTAATAGATGAACACAGTTAAAAATAGAAATACTTCCGCATTGTATAATAATATTTCCACAGTGTGAAGACTAAAGCCACGTGTTACCCCTAAAAATCTCATGCTGTGGTGAATTAGAGGCCTTCTTAAGCAATGAGCCATTGTTGAAATGCGACACCCATTGAAAACAGTTTTGAAAATAGAACAACGCAATAAAGAGCGGTCTGTCAGAACCGCACCTCATTGGCGCTCACGAGTCACATGATCTGACTGAAGCAGCGCTTGAAAAATTGGCTTGAAACACTTCCGCTTCATAAGAATGATTCCTGAATTGAGGCGCAGCATTGAGCACACATAGGGGGTCATTTATCAAGACAGGAGCTAAATAGCGAGTGCAAACTGGGAAATAGCATGGAGCTATTTGTTGGCATGTTGCACCTAATTTACTATTTGAAATTACATGCATTACAGTTTTAGGGCCCCAAATCTGATATGTAATATAAATGAGAGAATGCTGCATGAGGAAAAAATGAGTAAATTCTGCACCTGCTGATTCCATTTTGCACGTGTTACTCATTTTGCACATGGGCAAATGCTCAGTAAATGACCCCCATTATCTCTGAAGTAGCTGCAGGTGGTATAAATAAACATGCCTTGCCTTGTATAAAAAAAGTTGACATTAGACACAATTTTTGCTAAAACATAGTTAACACAATTATATTCACTTCCTTATTGGATGATGAAGGCAAACAATTTTAAACTGTTGCCGTGCCAACCATGTTGCGTCAATGGGAAATGAGTCAAACTGCTATGAGACTTTACCTTTATCTATGTCACTTCCTGTCAGTAGCTTAACTCATTGACTGCCAATGACGTCCTTAGACGTCAATTGGGTTTTTTAATGGGGACGTGTGTAGGAAAGCCTTGCGGAGCTCTGGGGTCAATATCTTAGTTGTAGTTATTTTATTGAGTCAGCAGGTGGCAGCAGTGCTCTTTGGATGCGATCACAGGTCAGGTCACAGGTCAGAAATAGTAACTGCGCCTACTTGTTTAGATCTGACGTGTGCTCCATCCGAAACCACTAAATTGGTAAGAGGTCTTACGCCAAACCGGATGTGCGTCAGCGTCCGCCATGATAAGATGCATCCGAATTGGTCTGCAAGTTAGGAAGGAGTTAGGGGAAGTGGCCTGTTTGCTAACTATCATAGCCACTTTAGCATAGGGACCTCTGATGCTAACTTACTGGCGATTAGGAGCTATGTGCCATCCCATAAGCCACTGCGGCAATCTCCCCACCCCCCTCGCCCCCACCTCCGAGTGATTCGCAACCACTGTTGATTGACAGGTGCACATTTGATAAACAATAAAAATGAAAAATAAGATTCTGCACAAGCCAAACTTTATAAAAGTGACAAAATACATGTTAGAGTCACCACAGCACAGTCACATGGTTTTAAAGAGCCTCCTCAGTAAGTAAGTTTGTGCTTTTGTTTTCATTTAGTAGAAACTTAAGCCACATGGTTAATTTGCATACTGTAGCTTTATGAAACAGCTGTTGAGATAAAATAAAGGGAAATGTGAAGGATCATTTGGATGTTTCTCTTTCTTTCTTTTCTTTTTTTTCCGCCTTAAATGTCTTTATTTGGACACTATGTTGTTGTTGGACAATATACAGTAGGTGGCTGTATGCGCTTTTGTTTGGCTTGCACTGAACTTTAAAGAAGAAGAACAGCTGTTGGTGATGTCACTTCCCTTCCCCTGGGTAAGGACGGTCGAATTGGGCAAATGCTGCTGAAGCTCTAGTTCACTAACTGGATAGAGATCTAACAGTTGACCCCATGAAAGGTTAAGGATTAGTAGCTAGTGTTAGTACTTAGAGGCTACAATTTAATGGTTTCGGATGCAGCCGTGGTCTCAGACGAGGGAAGGACTATGGCAATTTGAGGAGAAGATCCAGAGAAAATGGCGAAACGTAAGGACAAATACAGGCAATTTACACTTGAACAGGTTTTGGTTAGGGGTGGTTTTCGTAGTAATGGTGGAAAACGGGGATCAAGTTAGCAGACTTATCAAAAAGCCCATGATAACCATGCTAAAAATGCTAACCCCGAGCCCAAATAGCGTCCGACTGCGTCTTTTATCACAGCGCACACGAGAGAGAAGCACTTTTTTTGCTTCTCTCTCGTGTTAGAGACGAACATGAGAGAGTGTGCTTCTGTTTTATAGATGGAAACCACTGTTCAGATGTTTGAGGTGTCACTAAACAAAACAAAAAGCTCGTTTTCTTGACTTTTATGTCAGAAACCAGCATTTTGGGTGATTTCACGTATTTTCTACGGATGATTACTAAAGAATGGAAAGAGGAACAAAAACCTATTTTAGATGAAAGAAGAGAGTCTAATCTTTCTTTTGGTGGGTTTGGTGTTAACATAGACCTAGAACTCAATTTTCTGTGGGTCTTGAAAAAAACAGTCAAATTCCTGAAAAACCTCTGGCAATGGGGAGCTCTCTGATTTGAAAATGGCTGGCAGTCAATGAGTTAAACGTTCAAATAATAATACTTTTCTGCCCAACATTTATTCATTAAAATTGCTGCTTCACTGAAATAAAATGAAAATTATGCAACTGAGGAACTTGCAACTGATGTTATCCATCTAACTCAGTCATATTTTCAAAAGCATTAAAACCTGTCATATGCACTTTAAACATGCATGTTGTTAAAGTCTGTTAAAATGACTCCTGCTGAGTTCTTTTGGTCATTATATCATGCTGAACAGGATCATTCAGGGCTTATTCAGCAATAATTTGGGGGGAAATACCGCATTTTACATTTTATACAACAACATTTATTATAACTTTGGGTGGCAGCTTGTCATTCTAAATTGATGGTGGGCCAAAAAAATAAATAAAAAAGCCTGGCTACTATACCATATTTACACCCAGAGCTATACACACACACACACATCACTGAATTATGCATTGTTGTCTTATGCTTCCCGCATGTAAATTTCACTTGTAGTGTAGCGAGTACTCTTGCATAAATAAATGAAGTATATCTACAACGTAATTACTTTTGACAGTAAATGTTCTATAGTGACACCCCTTTGTGTATTAGATCCTTTTCATTCTCGATTCAAGCTCTTCTCCATCAAAGCCAAGCATCAAAAACCTGATTAAGTTGGACTTCCACAGCGCGTCAGCTTCAGAGCGTACACTATCTCTGCCAAAATTCACTTTCTGCATGAAAATATCATCTAAATGTCATACTGTACCTGGCCCTTGTGCGTGCGTGCCCACTCACCCACAACACATCGGACTTTGATTCTAACTCTTTCATGTCTCCTTCCTTTGTTACTTTTCACCCTCTTTCAGTCCTGAACTTTTGTTGACCGCCACAATACCACCATTGTTATCTCCGGCCGAGTAATGAATTTCCCCGAGCGAACGCGGGCCTGCAAATTCAAATTATTTTCAAAACCTGTCCACAAAGGCGAGCTATTTTGCGCCCCGAAAAATGCGGCTGATTCATTTCTGTATATTGTAATTAGTTTGCGCTGTTATAGCAAGCCAGTAACTAATCACATTTTAAATAATGAATGCACTTCGTATATTTCCCCAAACTTGTTTCCGCTAATGGCTGCCGTGTGCTTTGCCGGGCTGCTTTGTTTGATGTGAGCGGATAAGAGCATTGCCACATACAGTAATGAAGCAAATGTAATATAATAATAACACTATTTCTCTTCATGGTTTCTGACAGTATATAGAGCCTTCCAGAAGTCATATGTGTCGTGTAGCTGCATACACGTCCACAGATGAATGTTTTATCCCATTAATTTTAATGAAGCAGCAAAAAAATCCATTAAACTTGACATTTGTAGACAGCGAAAAGGAGTGATTGTTGTATTTACTTTTGTTTAAAATATACAATAATGATGAGCTCCATATTCTAAAATGTATTTATTACAGTAGGGTTGGTAGTGATTAAACAAAATTCAGTGTCTGTCCACCTACTGTGAACCCTGGGTATTACTATTTTTTGACGTAAATCTAAAAAAAGTAAATTTAATGCCATGTCGAATGCAATTGACCTTTCGCAAAACCACGCCCCAAAACGGTAATTGTCCAATCAGACATCCTAACAACCGTTACTATGAAGCTAAGTCCGTCCTGCCGCAGATCTCTAATGCAAAACAATGGGACATATCAGCAATGAGCACTGAGCAGATGCACTTTTTTTTTTACTGCTAACCACCAAAAAACGACTAGACAAAGAAGAAGAAGCAAAATTGTGAAGCAATCTGCCTATGGAGGATGTAAATCGGACACTAGGTACCACAAGAGTGTGTCAGGGGGAGTCCAGTTATTTCCCTTCCCAAAGCGAAAACACAACCTGAGCACTGCCTACAATGGATCAAACAATGTGGACGGTCTACGCCCAGCTAAATGTCTTCAAAATAAACAAGCATACGTCTGCTATAAGGTAAGGCCGCCAGGCTAAAACCATAGCATGCTAACATCGTAGCTACTGACAGTCACACATAACGTTACACAAACTGGAGCTGTAACTTTAACTGCAGCAGTGAACTTTTACAAGCCTACAGTCTCACGTGTTTTTGTCTCCCTTTATGATAAAAGTACTGTGTATTTTGTCACGGTCCTGATAACTGGTTATAGCTGATTGTCATTGTGGCACCTGTAGGTTTAGCTAGCGTTAGCTAACTTTAACGCACAGGAGAAATGCACGGAGAAATGTTCCTATTTTTAGAAATACTAAAAAAAAAAAAAGATGTGCTTACCGGGCAGTGCAAGAGCACGACTGGTCCACAAGGCTGTGCTGTTGTATTTAAGGAAGCGATCAGAAGGTTTCTCTGATATTTCTGGAGACTTGCCTGTAGCTTTAGTGCCAATAGTCCTTTATCCTTCGTTGGATCGTTTAATATCTTGAATATATCCCTCCACTGCATACTGTGACCCCTTTTGCCTCGATCTGGAGGATATTGCGGCGGTATTGCTTAAAAAAAAGGTCACTGACATGCATGGCAATCTGTTGCGGTACCCATGTTTTACCATTGTTTGTCGGGCGTAGTAACAGTAACTAAGGGGGGCGGGGCTTGGCGAAAGGTCAATTGCTAAAAGGTGTGTGTAGGTTTTTGTGTTTAAACCTGGAGGTGAGTATATTCTGCAAAATCTGTAATGATAATACCATTGCTAAATAATATAATGATATTTAGCAGAGAGCTACAGATCACAGCTTTGAACTGAACAACAATGAACTTTTGAGCTACAGTCATGTGAGAGCTATTTGTCAAAGAGTCAGTTGGGGCAGGTTGTCACTAGTGTGGTGAGACCAGAATGATGAAGACGTTTTCTTTGTGGCTATTTGTTTTCATGATCATGTTCATTTCATCTTTAGTGTTTGTTTGGTACTACCGTTCCAAAGTTTGGGGTCACCCAGGCCAGTTCTGTAACTTTAACAGTTTTCAGCATGCAAGCATAATTGCACAAGGGTTTTTTTAATCATTACCCTCTAACATGATTGGCTAAAACAACGTACCATTAGAACACTGGAGCGATGGTTGCTACTAATGGGCCTCTAAAAATCACCACTTTCCAGCTAGAAAACATTATCAGTGTCTAGACTGTATTTCTGATTAATTTAATGATATCCTCTTTGATAAAAGCAGTGCTTTACTTTAAAAATAAGGACCCAAAACTTTTGAACAGTAGTGCAATTTACTGCATTGGATGATTTCTTGCATTTTTAAGTTCATTACAGAGGATTTTGCAGAAAATGTACATTACTTCATTATAGTGAAATGAACGCATCAGGCTTGGTGAGTATTTAAATACAAATGTGTCTTTTTATCTCAAGAAACAAAAAAGTTACACTTTTTGCCCCGTACATGGGACACATTGTTAGAATGGATTAATTATTTAATGTAATAAGATACAACAAAGTAAGCAAGACTTTAAGAGTTTAAAACTGAAATATAATGTATGTGTGGCTCTTGTGGAATGTTGTGTTGGTGGGGAGTGGACTCAACAATAAAAGGAGTCCCAGTCTGCTCTATTTGGATCATTGTCAGTCGCCTAAATTATTAGCCTGGCTAGCCAGCCTCACCTGCTTTCTGTTCAAAAGGAGAGTCTGGTGGTTTGCCTGCAGTCAATCCCAAAACCAATACACTTTGTGTCGCTCTAATCACATATGCAAATTTGTAACACAGCAATCAAATGTGGAGGACTTTCAAATCATGCATCACCCAGGACTAACTTTATAACTTTCTGTTGATTTTGAAGAGCATGGACGTTTTCAGTGTGATGTTTCACACGTTAAGCCGCCATGTTGGATGAACCCTGCGTTAATCCACCTGTCAAACACACCCTTTAGAACTCACGGAAATAACGCTGACCGCCGGGCATCTTTGTAAAGAATTGGAATTGGTGTCGTCTTTCTGGCCAAACCGTAAAATGATGGTGATGATAAGGTTTCCATCTGAAAATGATGAGAGTCAAATCCATCCATGTACTTTGTTTGGGTTTTGTGCATAATGCTCTTAGGTGTAAAGCCGTCTTCTTCCCACGCACCTGCACTAAAGTCATTACGGCTGACGGTTTTGTCACGTAGGATTTCTATAATTAAAAATATTCATCATCGTATGTATTTTATAACTCTGTCAGAAATTAGGCCTTGTCCTATTCACTGTGCCCATTAGAGATTTAATTAAAAGTCTCCTATCGACAACGTTTGCTGATCAACAGGGAGGTTTCTATAGATGTGCATATGTACTTCATGCCCCTATTTAGTTGTTGCAGTTTTTCTCCTTTCTTTATATTTGCACCTTGAGCTTTACGTGTGGAAATTATTGTTATGACTTAAATGCATTTTATATAAAAGTACAATAGGATGAATATATTGTTTTCTTCATGCAGCTCGTTCTTTATATCATAACATTGTCTGGCCTTCCCTTTAGAATGAGATTCACTAGCAAGAACAATGCCACAACAAGGTGCGAGTAAGAATGTATTAAAGGTGAGATGATGATTGCTATAGTAAGTGAGGCCATGGGTGGGGGCTCTGTGTACCCAGCTCGTCAGGACCCCCCTCGGAGCAGAAACATCAGCGTTGAAAGATAAAACAGATATAGGGAGGGAGGGGTTGACAGTTTCAGACAGTGTTGAATGGGCATGGCTGGTACAAACAGGGCATCTGGTTAGATGAAGGCAGGAGTGGTTGCCTGAGAGGAAAAAGGATTAGTTGAGGCGTGAGCCTGCTCCTGAACCTAGTCATTACAATATTAACTTAATTGATGAATGTCTATATGGGCGTTTGGGCTTTACTTTATGAAGGGAAACAGAATCTTGTGTAGAGCACGTCACACATGACACAAATCACACAAAGCACTTCACAAGGGACAATTTTTCATTCACTCCATACTTTGTTGTGATGCATAACCTTCGTATGTAGCCAGTGTTCTCCACCATCAACTCTGTAAAATGTAATTAACACTTAGTATTCAATATCTGCCTTATTTCAATTTGCCATTTGGACTAATTCAATAAAACATACTTTGCAATCAAAAATGCATTAAATATATTGTTACAATTGATTAATGATCAGGGCTGCACAATATAGCGCATAATATATGGTTACAAGATATTAGGTGATGCAATATCCGTATCGCAAGAAGCCACAATATATCGCAACATCACTTAAAGAGGGGGTATTATGCTTTTTTCAATCACATAGCACCAGTCTATAGCATACTACAATGATGACGTAACCTTCTGTTGGTCTGTATATGCAGTAAATTAAAATAACTGCCTTGAATAAAATTGCTCTCTCAAAATGGCTGTACTGAACGTCTTGAAATAGGCCTCTGTCTCTTTAAGAAGCTTTCCGACACGCCCCCTTCAGCACACTGCTGTGGCATCTAAACAACACTACTGTGCGGGGAGGGGGCTCTGCTGAGCTGAGGAGCAGTGGTTGGTGGCTTGGCTGGTGACAAAAGGTCCAGAGGCGTCTCCAGGAGGTGGGGGCGTTCCTAGGAGGACTGAGGCATAGCTACACCTAAAATGGCTGCCGTCTAAGTTTTTACTGATTACTCAAAAATATGTGAATGAGCCAAGGCAACACTCCAGGCATGTGTTTAATGAGGGAATGACATAATAACATGATATAAAGCTTGAAAAAGTCGATTTTACATAATACCCCCCTTTAAATCTTCTTCTGACTGAGATAGACAACGTTTTTTGAAAACTCAGCCAGAAACAAACGATGGATTGAACTTATAAATGTATCTTACCTGAGCTTAGACGAGTTGATACGTACCCGTCTGGTCTTTGTGCGTGCCCGTGGAAGAGCGTGGTCGCTTCTAACTTCACCCCTGTTTGGGTCCATAGGAATATGCTGGGAGAGGCCAAATGCTAACAACAACTTTGGTCGTTTGACTGAGAGCACGCACAAAGACCAGACAGGTACGCATCAACTCGTCTAAGCTCAGGTAAGATATCTAAGTATGGGAAAATGGTGGCTTGTTCCTTTAACCCCTGTTTTGGTCCTGATGTAGTTTTTTTTTTTAAAGTCTTGTTACTTACGATTTTTGTCTGACCATCACCAACCACTCACACAGGCCTCTATTTCTGCTTAGTCTTATTTTCTCATGTAAAGCGCTTTGTGACTATGTCTGTGAAAGGCGCAATATAAATAAAGTTCATCCTCTTCTTCTTCTTAGCTTTTGAGATCTAACATGACCGGGCATTTCGTGGTTGCATGACCACAAACTGCAGGAAATACTGCCCCAGCAATGTCATTCTGTAAGATATTGACAACATACAATAAAGTTACCTTGTGCAATGTTTCTAAAGCTGATACAGGATCACCAGACTTGTTGTGAACAAGTTTTGCTCAAATTACCTGCACTTCAACTTAAACACGTTTTCAACTGAGCCTGTTGTGTTCAACCTGGCTCCAAACGGTTTCACAAAATTCCTGTCGCTAAGGGAGACCATCATCCTCTGCTGGCATTGAAGTCCTAAAGGTATTTTAATCTCAAGTTATACTAAATGAAATATCAAGGCAGTGTCCAAAGTGGTTTTAAGAAGTTTGAATAAAAGCATCTTCTTTTAAAAATACTCTTGTCCCACTCTTTTTTGACCTTTCCTTCATTATCCGTTCTTGCTGTGAGCACCCGATAGACGGAGCCTGGGTGACGACAGTGACCCATGCTCTTGTGTTTCTCTTCCTGCCTTATGAGAGTTCACGCTATTTTTCTGATTAATTTTTTTTAAATGTTTTCTCCTTTCCCATCTGGTGCAAAGGACATTTCTCACATCACTGGTTATACAAATTGATGCTACCTCGAAAGCACAAGTATTAGAGAATATGTGGCTATTATTATGAATATCTGGAGAAAACTAACAGCAAGCTCTCAATCAAAAAACTATTTAGGAAATATCAGGATCATCAAGGACTTTCAAAGCCCAAAGGTACCCTGCTCTAGTCAGGCTTATCAGAAGTAAACAGAAACGCGATTGAAAGAAGAAATAGGAATTAGATATAAAACAGTTTTGAATTGCCACATAATTGCTCATTAACCTTATGACATATTATTTCCCGACCAGTAACAACATGCTGAAGTACTGTATAATAATTATTGCCATTGCACTTGCCATATGTTGCCTTATTTATAAAGAAATGTCCATGACACATGTTTGGACATACCGAGTAAACCAGTATTACACAAACCTTATGGACTAGTAAACAGGTGGTTCAAAAATGATTATGAACCATCTGTTGACGCATATGAAAAATGCTACCGCTGTTTTCTCGTCTTCAGTAAATGACCAGAAAATACCCACCATTTCTGTGTCCTCACTTATCCATCTCATCTTGAGCAACACCTCGCTTTGCACTGATATATTCGGCCTAATCTGCTGAAAACTGATAAGGGGTTGCCAGATGAACATGCACACACCTGCTACGGAAACGCACCCTCTTTTGCCCTCAAGAGATTTTTGAGATGTTGATTACAGAACATTTGCCAGTACAACAAGACCGTTTATGTTTCTCTTTTCAGTGTGTAATAATGGGTCTACAAAAAATGAGTATAATCATGCCAAAATATTGATGATTCAGAAATATTGAATTGAACTTTCACAAAAACCCACCCCAACATGGTACTTGTCCAATCATACCTCATAGCAACCGTTGCTATGAGCAGACCCTAGATATTTTAGCAGTGTATGGTTTTGTTTTGACACACACACACGGGACATCGTGGCTGGAGAATCATGACTAATTTGTTTCCTAGCTGGAACAGGATGCGGGGTAGACAGAGCCACTGCAGTCAACAGCAGGGGCCTGTGAGCCGCTCGCCTCCTGTAGGGGCGACAGTGGCGCAGTTGGTAGAGCGGGTCGTCTCATGATCGGAAGGTCGGAGATTTGGTGTCTGCGTACATTGATGTATGAATGAGAGCGTGAATGGGTGACTGGTTCCTATCCGTAAAGCGCTTTGAGTGCCTAATGTAGGTGGAAAAGCGCTATATAAGTTGAAACCATTTACCATCATTTAGCAAGCTAGCTAACTAAAGAATAACTCTCACATTTTTCAATATAAACATAAGAAGAGGACTTACCCGTTAGTGCGAGAGCATGAGTGACTAGTCCACACTGCATTTAAAGCAGTACTAAGTAACGTGTTTACCTTAATAAATCCTTTTCGTAGTTCCTCTGGGGGTAATACAAGTATTAATGGGATGATTGGGGGGTCTTTCATCTCCCCCTGGTGTCTCTGGCCAGAAAACCACGCTTGCAACTTGACTGCCACCGAGGCGGAGCAAGCAATACACACTAATAGAATCACGGAGAAGAAGCTAACAGGCTAACGGGCAAAGCTAACTGCGGGCTAGCGCCACTTTAAACAGTATTTACAGCCACGTTTGAGTGAAAAAAAATATTCCCATTGTATAACTGGATGTACAACACCCCTCTCTCCCTTCACCTTTTCTGTCAGCGTAGTATTTACTCTCCAAGACATTTAATAAGTTAAAAAATCGTAACTTGCTAAGACACCTGCAGTTGCGCTTATGGCCTCTAGGGGAAAGAGTTACTTAGTACTGCTTCAAGGCAGCTTCCACTCTCCCCCCCCCTCCCCAATGTGTTACCCTCTTAACCCCCACCTGATCTGAGCACATTTTCTCCAGTTTGGCTTTACCCAAATCTAAAAGCGTCTTGAAAAAAGTGTCAAAATAGCAACACAAATGAGACCAAAAACAGGGATGAAAATGCAACAAAAGAGCGACAGAAACGTTGCAAACATGTGACAAAAACCCATTAAAAAAAACAATGAAAAGACGTTTAAAAAAAGTCACGACAACACGAGGAAAGCGATCCGTTTAGATGAGTTTTGTAGATTTGGGTAAAGCTGTAATGGAAAAAATGCACTTGGTTAAGGTGAGGGTTAAGAGGTTAAACTTGTTGTTAGTTAACAATTGCTAAGGGGGCAGAAGGTCAATTAAGTTATCTGCAGATGCTTGTCTTGTCTGAGCTCAGATGTCATGCAGTGTTGGACATGAAGAGAGACTGTGTGGGAGGTGCTGTAACAACCTCCCATCACTGCCAATCCGGGCGACGTAACTGGCCTTGGATGTCTCTGAACTGCTTTTCATCTGCCTGTCACCAAGCTAGGACCAGCTGGGAGAGAATCCCAGTGGCAAAACGATGCCCCTGACAACATAGCTCCAAGGATTATGTGGTATGAGGAGGGCTTTGGGAGCATGTTTGTTAAATTTTCATTCCCATTCAGTTTCTTTTACTACTTTTAATTTGTTGGATCAGTGTTTTCTCAAATAAATAAATAAATAACCCTCAGGACTTTTAAGACAACCCATTATCTGGTCCTGGTTCACTCTCTTATTGAAAACCACAGCCTCACTCCAACTTGTAACTCTGCTGCTAAATCTTGCAACAAAAACCCAAGCCAAACAATCTTGTACTATTCAATTTCGTTGAGCTGAAAATAGAGCCCATTGCTGCTCCTCTTAGCTGACAGTATAGGCCTCATGTGGAGTGTTGGAGGTGTGCTTCTTCAGACAGCTGTTATTTGAGTCGTCGTTGTCTTTCTATCATCTCCGACCAGTGTGGCATCAACAAGACATTTATGCCCACAGAGATGCCACTCACTTGCACTATCCGCTGTAATCGCCGTATGAGCCATTCTTAAAACGGTCAGGTCATTTCGCAACAACTAGGCCTATTTCAAGCCTCCCATTTTCGAAGTCTGAAGCTTGGATCAAACTTGAATCCCAGTATGAATGGTGGGGATGATAAACAACAGGTTAAATAAGTGTATCCAGGAAAGTGAGTTTGGCTTTATCCCTGATTCAAGCGTGATTAATACATATGGAAACTTAAAAACCTTACTTTGATAATTTGAGTTTTATAATTTGAAAATATGTCTCTGTAAGAATTAAATCATAATATTCATGCGTTGATTTTCTATAGCACTTTTCTGGACACTCAAAGACGCTTTTACATCATTCATTCACTCCATACTCAGTGGTGGTAAGCTACTTTATGTAGATGGTGGTTTTATTGACTTTATTTGTGCATATTTCTTGTTTTCACGTGATGACCGGAGATTTCGCTTGTAGCATTAGCTTTCTCCGGCGGTAATGCTACAACAGACATCATCGAGGCCCAGACACATTCCCAGTGCAGATTCAGAAACACTGATGTGTGTCTTTGTAAAAGTCACAGAGCTGCTGTCTCTCCGGTTCACAATGAAGCTAATCCTCCGTGACTTGTTTACATCTGTAGGCTGGCATAGCATCTGCCCCGGTGGCTCAGCTACAACGTATGTCACTGTTGAGGAAAGCTACTAATTGGTCGACGCATTGCGAATTTCTCCAAAAAGTTCACCATTTGCGTCGGCCGCGCTGGACGCCCTGGAGGCGTGTCAAAAGCTTACCACACGCTAAAAGCTTCAAAACGCGCCGCACAGGAGTCATGTGACTCGCTGCGGGACCTCTTAAAGGTCCTATATCATGCAAAATTGACTTTTTGGAGTTTTTAGCCATGTTGTTATGCTATTTCCTATTTCCTATTATCAAAAACACCCCCAGAGCGGGTTTTGGCTTCATTCACGCAGTTCTAAGTAATCCTCCTGAATCCTGCTCTCTGAGCAGCTGCTCCGCCCTCTCCTGGTAAACGACTGAGCTGTTCAGTTGTGTCGTCACAAAGGAACGGAAGTGCTCTACGTCTGTAATGTAATGCCTTACGGCCTGATTTTTATTTATAAAACAGCTTTTTCATTTTTTTTATTTTTTGTTGTTGTAAGAGAGAAATAAAAAAAAAAAAAAAAAAAAAAAGCAACTCTCCGACGCGTCTGTGCTGTCCCACGAGCCTAATCAAGCGCACCCACGGCCGGAGGAGCCATGGATCGGAGCAGAAATGTTGTTTTTGAAGACTGAGCTCTTTCTAACCTACTCTGGACACGCCTGTTCTTTTTTCTTACCCAACGATAATGTCACGGATGCACATTTGGCAACGAGAGGAACAGGACTATTCAACCTTCCTAAAGAAGAGTGCACTCGCCAGAAGTTGGAATTTCTTTCTGGGATTCAGCTACTATATCAACCAACCTGATGGATGCTTGGTGAACCTTGGCCAGAATCAAAGTGGATTAACTTTTATAACCAACGCGATCTCATGGGGAAGCCAGACTGAGCGGTGAGTCAATCAAAACGCGTGTTAGCGTGTGTGTTAGCATGTGTGTTAGCCATTTATGAAACTGTGTTGCACATGTCAACTCCTTATAACTGCATTATGTGAAGTAACTTCACTTTTTGCAGCGATATTTATATTTATAATACTGCAAATGTGGAATGAGTGGAGAGAGGGGCGGAGTTAACTGAATCGAAGCGTCTTGTCTTCCGGGTAGGGAAAATACCCCCCAAAAATACTTATATTTCTCTCAAAAATGAGTGATAGAGGTACAATATATCATATAAATGCCTATACTTTACTTTGGAATGGCTAAAATAGCATGATACAGCTCCTTTAACGCTCCCTGAGGCGCGTCCTCCATGTATTTTCAATGTAAACCTGACGCTTGGCCGCGTTTGGTGTGGACGCACCTTAATGGGATCAGGCAGAGCAAAGGCGGTATGACCTTGAATAGTAACAATGAAACAATGAAATGCAGAGAAAGAGCTGGTGAAAATCTTGACTGGGGCTCCTCTGGCTGGCAGCTACAGGAATACTTAAAAAAAAAAAAAAACTTCCAGGTTGGGTACGACTCGTGAGCAGCTCCAGCAGTGCGTGATACACATTGTGCACAGAACGGCTCAAAATCGATAATGTTGGATTATCGGCTTTAAAAACAGTTTTTGGGTTTGAACAATACTGCAATTGTAATCAGGAAGTACAGAACGAGGAGCTGACACCGTAGAAGAAGAAACGGCTAATTTTAAGTGCTTTGACCAAGGATTACTGTAAACTGCATGAATGTCGATTTTGCACAATATGTCCATTTAAAGACAACTTTTAATGGCTAAATAATAGTCTGTTATTAATTTTGTACTTTACTAATGTATCTGAGATCAACAGTTGGCCATTTCACATTCACAGCACACTCAAAAGTGATAAGTTGGTAATACATGCTTTGGGTCTGATTGACGGGAATAAGACTAACAATCTCGGCTACATCTTTGAAAGGTGTTTGAAGTATCTTTCCGCCTTATACTGCCTTTCAACATAGATGGTGCAGTTGCATTTTGATATCCAGTAGATATGATTGACAAGCTGTAGTTGGGAATATTTTTGTTATAATTATTTCATAAACTGAGTAATCAGAAAACAGGCACTTTGAGTTGCAAGATCCCCAACCTAAAAAGTATTAAACGAAAAAAGCTAAACCCATCATTGGAATTGTTGAAACTTCTTGAGAAATTATCCCTTTCATTTGAGTTGATGCATCGGGTTAAGAGGTTGTGCCGAGTTGCTATTCGTTTAAAGCTATGACACATAAAAATTGGCCTTCTTCCAGTGAGCAAATAGGAGCAGCAGGTGCAGGACAGCCACATGAGTAACGCCTTGAAATCCCAGCTGTTGCAATGGATAACCAAAATTGGATGATGTGCCATTAGTGACATTATTGCAATTACTGCGTCGGATTTACATACTCGCAGAAATGGTGATGGATCACACCTTTGCCTGTAAATACCAAGCATCTAAAAGTGACTTGATAAGTGGCCTTTTCGATGCATTAGAAGAACAAATGATAATGACTGTGCCTGTTATCTGAATTTATTTCATTTTATTTTCTCTTCTTGTATACATAGATAGAAAGGTTTCCCATTTTAACTGTCGGCATCTACCCAGTGAAAAACGGCTTTCTGTTTGCTGCCGTGAAGATGAAAACACAGAAAAGTATAGGTCATCAGTCCAGGGTTATTGGAAGTGCAAATAAAGTTTGTATCATATAACGGTGAGTGGTTAAACTGTTCTCTGCAGCAGCTCGAATTATATGGTTCTTATCTGTAAGGCTACTTCATCATATTTTCATTATATCTAATACAAAATGAATGAAGTTGCCTCTCTTCTCCTTTAACCTTTTCATCATGTAAAATGCTGTATTTTCATTCAAACATTGCAACTCTGCAAGAGGTATTCAACCCAGCACTGCCCTAGTGAGAAAACACTTTAAAAACTTCAAAATCTGTTAAGCCTTTATTCATCAATATTTTACATCATGTGCTAGAACTTCATGTGTGGATTTGATTGCACTGTGGTCCATCAATAGGCTGCTTGTCTCCAGCACACAGGCTCCTCTTTGAAAGCCCTCTCTGATGCAGGGGTGCCTTGATAGAATTGTGTGTGAGCACTATGGGATAGAAGTGTGGAAGGAACAGTCAGTGGTGCTCTGCCTGTGTGCTTTCTCCAGTGCCTCTGACAATTTTCTTTGCATAGGAAGTAATTTGGTTTATTTATTTGAGCATTAGATTAAAATAATGAAGAAAAATACATTTCCATTCATATGTTTTCACTGTATTTCTTAAAGCCACAATTGAAATACAAGCATATATTTTATGATGGATAATTCCATCATTGAAAGATATCTCATAAATGTACACACATGTGCTTTTGCTGTGAGAGGCTCAGCTCTCCGAAGACATGACTGTAACTTTACCGGGAGTGGGTACGTCTCCAGTTCATCTCCATGGAGATGTGACTAAAGTCAGCAGACTTTGAGATTTAAACGGGTTAGGTTCTCATCCAGATCCATTCTTTGACTACCGACTGCAAAAATAGCATTTTCTGTGTTGAGCTCCTCACTGGGAACATGTTTTGTATTGATGGCAACAGTATAGTCCAAAATGTTGCACAGTGTGCCTTTAAATAAGCTTTAACATGTGAGGAAGTTTAAAACCACAAAACCCTACCCCTCTTGTACAATCTAATGAGCTTTGTTAGCAACAACAGGCGCACACAGTTATGAAAATGTCATTACATGTACCACATTGGTATTTAATACATCTACAGAACACGAGTAAAACATTTTATTGTTTCTGTTATTGTTGTTTATTATGTAAATATTCATTTTACTCATCTACGGTATGTCTGTGCACCTTGAAAATATTCCTGACATAATGATATTACTTGATACAGAAATGTCTCCATGAATCTGTTTAACTTATGACCAGCACATTTCTTCACAATCGACCAAATGTTAATAGGGAGCATTTACTGTAAGAAACAGGCCACCGCTTATCCATACTGAGATAAATTATGTTCTTACCAAGTGATTTTATTTTGTTTTTATTGTGTGCTGTGGTTTTAGTGTGTTTTCATATTGGTTTTATCTTTGCAGCGCATTTTAACTTTATAGTTTTAAGAGCTTGCCAGAGTAATATGCTTTTACCACCTGATTTTATCACATGACTTTACCCCAATCCCAGACGCAACAATCAGTGCACCTGTGTCTGGTGTGAAGGGGGGAACAAAGGGAGCACGGGGGCAACAAGAGAGGAGAAAGAAGACAAAGACGCACGGAGAAGGAGCATGAAAAGCCGCACCACCACGAGTAACTTAAAGAGGGGGTATTATGTAAAATCGACTTTTTCAAGCTTTATATCATGTTATTATGTCATTCCCTCATTAAAAACATGCCTGTAGTGTTGCCTTGGCTCATACACGTATGTTTGAGTAATCAGTAAAAACTTAGACGGCAGCCATTTTAGGTGTAGCTATGGCTCAGTCCTCCTAGGAACGCCCCCACCTCCTGGAGACGCCTCTAGACCTTTCGTCACCAGCCAAGGCACCAACCACTGCTCCTCAGCAGAGCCCCCTCCCAGCATGTCAGAGTCATCATGGAGGATTAGCTTCATGTGTTGTAAACTGGAGCTACAGCAGCTCTGAGACTTTCAAAAACACACATCAGTGTTTCTTTTACATCAACACCCAGGATTAAAACCGGCGACAAGAAAACTTATTTCCATGACGGGATCTGCACTGGGAATGCGTTTGGGCCTTGATGATGCCCTGATAGCATTCCCTCCGGAGAAAGCTAATTTGACAAGCTAAAGCTCCAGTCATGACGTGAAAACGAGAAATATGCACGAATAAAGTCAATAAAACCACCATCTACACAATGAACCCTTTAACAATGATCACACACAGAGACGGGATTGTTGATTTTGAAGTTTATTGCTCACATTTCATCTACAATGGGTCGTAGCCGAGTGGTTTTCTCCCGAAGCTAACGCACAATTAGCCGCGAGGTGCTAACACAGCTAGCTCGGAAATTCATTGAACAAAAGCAGCATATTATGCACTAAAAATGTCAATAAAGCCGGCAACTACTTGAAGCAGCTTTTACGATGATCACACAATGAGCCTGGCTTGACACATTTGTGATTTATTGCAGACTTTTCATCAACAATGAGCTGTAGTCGATTATAACATGCTAACGGGGGTACCACCTGCACAGATAATGTCCCTCTATTGAAGCGTATGGGCTGGATATACAGACGCTTAAATACTGGGTATTACTGGGTAAATCCTGGTGTAGTCCAAGGCATGGCAGTAGCAAATAGGGACTATAGCCTCCAAACAGCAGTTATTTTTCAGGCAAGAGCCCATTCCAAGCCTGCGGTGTGGAAAGTTCAGCTGCTGGATCAAATCATATCCTGGGTGGCCATTGTTCACAAAGTGATAAAGCGTAGCTCCTTTCCAAAAGTAAAAATTAAGATGCACCAAAAATCGATCATAGTTTCTATGCGTGTGGAGGAAACAAGACGAAAACAGTAGTGTTGTTTAGATGCCACAGCAACGCGCTGAAGGGGGCGTGTCTTAAAGAGACAGAGGCCTATTTCAAGACGTTCAGTACAGCCAGTTTGAGAGAGCAATTTTATTCAAGGCAGTTATTTTAATGTACTGCATATACAGACCTACAGAAGGTTGCGTCATCATTGTAGTGTGCTATAGACTGGTGCTATGTGATTGAAAAAAGCATAATACCCCCTCTTTAAGAGCAGGACGGCACACGCATCGGGGACCACGAGCACGCTGAGACCGCAAGTGCTGCGAGACGATATACACGCAGGGGCAGATGAGGACTCTGCCTTGTGTGTAAGTATTGTAGCAACACTCCACCATCGTAGCCTAAGGCCCTATGCTTTACATTTCAGGTGACCTGAGGGATCTACTACCCTGGACCAGGAGGGGAGGACCTGCTTGCACATAGCACTTTACTGTGGACTGTGCCCTTTTTAGTATTGCAGTTTTATCTTTTTTTTTAGCCCACCTTGTTTTTAATGGACTTTTAGTATAATGTTTTATTTATGGGTGTTTTTACTGTTTATAATTTTCTGTAATAAATTTTAGATTAACCTGCCACTCTCTGTCCTCCTTAAACAGTGTGCTCTCACCCGGTCACTCACTCCCTTTTTCAATAGTTATATTCCGGTGAAATTAATTTTAGTTCAAACACCTCCATAGGCCTAGCCTGGCTAACGCCAGACTAAAATCAGAAGTGATATTTAGTCTGGGGACCACCAAATCATTTTCTCGTAGGAGAGGTGTGGTTTATGATTGTCCATGGCCGTTTATTGGGCGCTACGAATGTCTCTCATGCGTCTGCACGTAGCCATAGCCAATCGTATCATGGTATCAGATGAGGTATGACGTACCCGTTGTAAACTTTTGAGCTAAACTATTTAGAACACGTTCTAAAGCTTGATCGAAAGATGGCGTTGCGTCTGCTGCCGTCATGTTGGATCTGTAAATGTTTTTTTAAATTTTTTTTGTCCCTAAACAAACTACAAGCTTCTATATGTCGAATAGTGCGTCATCGTCTTACCGTCCCTCCTCGTTCTGTGATTGGTCCCCAAATCCATGCGAAAATTTCGGCCATGGTCCCCATGTTGTGAAGTTCGAAAAGATTCGAGCGCACACAGCAGTCTGGCGTTAGCCAGGCTACCACAGCCCCCCTCTTGCGGGGCTTAGACGAGTTGATGCGTACCTGTCTGGTCTTTGTGCGTGCCCTGAGCCTCTCCTCCTTTCCTCCAGGGGGCGTAATGGTTTGGAACCCATAGAGGAGAGGCTAAATGCTAACAATGTGGACTGAGCGCACGCACAAAGACCAGACAGGTACATCAACATGTCTGAGCTCAGGCAAGAACATATCTCCTTATGGAAAAACGGTGGCCTGTTCCTTTAAGCTTAGTACAGCTGGGGCCTTGTTATAATAAGATGAGCCAGAATTGTCACCAAAACGAAGAAAAGCAGCCCCACAAA
This sequence comes from Neogobius melanostomus, assembly GCA_007210695.1. Lineage (NCBI taxonomy): Eukaryota > Metazoa > Chordata > Actinopteri > Gobiiformes > Gobiidae > Neogobius > Neogobius melanostomus. The sequence continues at coordinate 2,423,021 of VHKM01000283.1, forward strand.
AAGCTGTTGGTTAGTAAATTAAAAATTCTGCACATTTTGGGGAGATTTCCTACCGGACATTCTTTTGGGTCTAAATATTAGGACATATCTGGGAATATGTCTAGTTACTCCAGTAAACTGCCTAAACCAGAAATACAACCAACTTGAATTCATTGCTAAAGCATAAATGAATAAAGTCTAAAATTGCAGATGACCCTCAGAACCATGTTGTAGACACGAACCACTGCTGTATTACTGAGATCGCATCCTAAAGAAAACAACAACAAGTAATTCTTATTGCCTTTGAAATACTCCAGCACCTTTCTTTTCTGTAGTAGAGTAGTTTGTTCATGGTTGAGACAATCAGCCCGATAGGCACAGGGGAGGGCGCATGTGCGCGCTCGTAGAGAGAGAGGTACACATTTAGCCGGGTGTTGGAGGGAAGCAGAGACGCTTCTCCTCTCCGCTGTATCTCACTTTCACACACGCGGATGCTTCCGAGCACAAAGAGGACACCATGTAGGATTCACTTGGAAGCGCAGATACGGTTATGCTCTCCTCTCATCTTCACCAACAGCAGGGGAACAGTTGCGCACGTTCAGCCTTTGTTTTGGTGCTTTTCTCTTTTTGTTGTTTGAGACGGTCCATGTTTGCGCGACGTGAGGGAAGGCTGTCTTTCCATCTGGATGGATTTGAAAATCTCTACGCTCACCTGAACTGACAAGTCACTTTTGCACTCGAGAATAGGAGTTTCCAAGTGTGTTCATGGGTAGGTTTCTAGTAAAGATACTGTATCTGTTGTGAAAATTAAGTTTCAAACAAAACAGTGCGTGCTTTTTAAGATTTGCAATTTGTTCTTAAAGGCTGACGTATGTTTCAGAATATATAGTATATGGTACAAAATCTCATTATTTGAATAAATATCACTGTGTGCTGTCTTGTGATATTACTAAAACAATGGGTTCAATTAGCATTATTCTTGGGAATACGTTTAACTAATTTCACTTCCATTTACGGTAACTGTAAAAGAAAGTAAGGGAAAGTAATTCATTAAAAGTAATTTTAATGTGGGGCTCTTCTTTTTTACATTGTTGATGATTAGTGTTTATTTTTCACCTTTCTATCTTTCAGATGTCATACTGTGTTGAGCTGTACCGGCTTTGAAGAGGTGAGGAGGACTGGTTCACCATGGCGACCGGCACAGCGGCGTGGCTCCCTTTCGCCCGTGCGGCTGCTATTGGCTGGATGCCTGTGGCCAGTTGTCCCATGCCTTTGGCCCCGAGGGACAACAGCAAGAAAAAGGACGAGCTCATCATGCTGAATGTAAGCGGGCGCAGATTTCAGACCTGGAGAACCACATTGGACCGCTACCCTGACACATTACTGGGCAGCTCCGAAAAGGACTTTTTTTACAACGAGGAAGCCAAGGAGTACTTCTTTGACCGCGATCCGGACGTCTTTAGAAGCATCCTGAACTTTTACCGGACGGGCAAGCTGCATTACCCGCGCCAAGAGTGCATCTCAGCCTACGACGAAGAGTTGACCTTCTTTGGCATCATTCCAGAGATCATCGGCGACTGCTGCTATGAAGAGTACAAGGACCGGAAACGGGAGAATTTGGAAAGGCTTCAAGACGATCAGGAGGATAACAAAGATATGAAACTGCCCAACATGACCATCCGGGAAACAATGTGGCGCGCTTTCGAAAACCCGCACACCTCCACCATGGCCCTCGTCTTTTATTACGTCACTGGCTTCTTCATCGCCATATCCGTCATCACTAATGTTGTTGAAACTGTCCCCTGTGGCGCCACCCCGCACCACAAAAACATGCCGTGCGGTGAGCGGTACACCGTGGCATTCTTCTGCATGGACACGGCTTGCGTCATGATTTTCACGGTCGAATACCTGTTGCGCTTGTTCGCCGCTCCGAGCCGTTACCGCTTCATGCGCTCCGTCATGAGTATCATCGACGTGGTGGCCATCTTGCCCTACTACATAGGCCTGGTGATGAGCAACAACGAAGACGTAAGCGGCGCGTTCGTGACGCTGAGAGTGTTTCGAGTTTTCCGGATCTTCAAGTTCTCGCGCCACTCGCAAGGCCTGAGGATCTTGGGGTATACGCTCAAAAGCTGCGCCTCCGAGTTAGGCTTCCTCCTCTTCTCGCTGACTATGGCCATCATCATCTTCGCCACCGTAATGTTCTACGCGGAGAAAGGATCCAGCTCGAGCAAGTTCACCAGCATTCCAGCTTCCTTCTGGTACACGATTGTAACCATGACTACACTGGGGTGAGTGAAATCATTAATAACTTGCTATACATGTGTTTCATTGACGTCATGCCGCAATTTTTATGACCGAAGTAGAATTATGAATTATGTAACAATAGCTCTACTCAGGACAAAAATGAAGGACAACTGATTGACAATGGTACTGGCAATGGTAATGATTCCCATTGCTCAAGAAGACAACTTGTGGTAAAGTTTATTAGGTAAAGATATAGCAGTGCTGACAATCCAGCTACAACAGGATTTTGATCTACTTCCACTCCTAAGACTAAAAGTCCCCATTGAACATTGAAGAGGAAACAGAAAACCTTTCTCTGTGAATTTTACAGTTTGCCATGTCAACAGAGCTTCAGTCTGAGTCCGTGTTTAAGCTGCTTAAGGTGTTAGTATCCTACGGCGGTTAGCATTTAGCCTAAATAAACACATCTGCGGCTCAAACTCTCTTTGGAATAACTACAGTAAGAGCTCAGCTCTTACCTTTGTCACATGCTGTATCCAAGGCTGGACGTTTGGAGAATGTTTCAGGGCTTTCTCTTGGAGAGGTTTGTACGACCTGTAGCTCAGCAACTGCAGCTAATGTCCACAAATGTTCTCCAGGTCAGGCTTTGCTGCTTATAAGTGGTGGCAGTTTACAAGGATAAACTCCTAAGTTGTCGGTTTTCTTTAAATATCAAGCTCTGCTGAATGAGCTGCTCTATTTTGGTTGTAACATCTTGACTTCAGTCAGTGAAGAGGCATAGTTTGAAAACGGTTGTTGCTAGATCGTTGGCTCGGGAGGGACGATCTGCTTTGAAAACGTGAGATTTCATGACACAAATTAGGGTTAGGGCCAGGGGTATGGTTAACAGGCCACCGTTTTTCCATATTTAGATATGTTCTTACCTGAGCTTAGACAAGTTGAACGTACCTGTCTGGTCTTTGTGCGTGTCCGTGGAAGAGTGTGGTAGCTTCCAACTTCACCCCTGTTTGGAGCTATAAGAATATAGGGAGAGGCCAAATGCTAACAACATCTTTGGTCTTTTTGCGTGACTGAGCGCACGCATAAAGAGCAGACGGGTACGCATCAACTCGTCTAAGCTCAGGTAAGAACATATCTCCGTATGGAAAAACGGTGGCCTGTTCCTTTAAGGTTAGGATTAGGGTTATTTGTATTTTTAGACAAACCAACTCATAGATCTATACAAAATCACAGCATACCGTCCCTCCCGAGCAACGACCTTTGAAAACACTAGCCAGAGGTCTCCAAGATGGCGGCCATAACAACAGAAGTCAGGTGACTGAAAGGCATACTAGATGTTGGTGGTCGTAAACTTGAGTATCCATGGGACCATATACCTCTTATTACCTCAATGTTTGAAGACTATGTAGGACATGTTCATAACTCACCACCATTTTATGCAGAAAGAGAAATTGCAATGAATGTGCCTTGATACATGACTTGTTTCACCAAGACGATTATCAAAGTTGTCTCATGAAGCTTATGTAGACATGTGTATAAAGGCTTTGAGAAGCAACTTATTGAGCAAAATAAGCTCCTGAGCAACAGGTTGGAGACTAAAGGAGGTGCATTGATGCATATACAGTATTACATAGTTTGCTGGTGGTTATAATGCTATGGCTGATAAGTGTATAGGAAAAACAGTGCTGTGAAAACATTGATTGATTTTACCACTATGCATTTAAATGTCAAATGGCTGAAACTCTCTATTGTGCATGTAATAATTCACCCCGTGTTTTCTTGTGGATTTACATTTTGAATAATTTAAACTGTGAATTTCATAACCGTTGGAAACTGTGCCCTCATGCTTTTATACACTGCAACTTATTTGAAGCTGCCAACATGAGTAATGTGGCTTCTCCAATATTTATCTACCCAGGCACTTGTGGCTGTCTTAGAGCTCCCTGGATGGAAATATGTTGACTGGTAACACACACAACATAACAGAATACGGTGTTGAATATGTACAGTGTATACAAGGAATACAATAGTCACTGCATAATTCAAAATGGTTTGAGCTTTTCTGATTGCAGTTTAGAAGTTATAACAATTGCACAGAAAACCATTCAATTCCGATGGCCATATAGGAAAACACATCTTTGTCACATATTGCCACAGAGATCAAGGAAGTATTGAAGAAAGATTGGATTCCATAAAATATTGGATTCCATAAAATATACATTACTGGTCAAAAGTTTGGAAACACTTTATATGTATTGGTTTTTTCTTTAATTTCAAGGCTGTTTGTTTGTTTGTTTGTTTCGTTTGTATACTTTATTGTCCCCGTAGGGAAATTTGTCCTCTGCATTTGACACATCCTTCAATGCTGCTGGATTCACACGTAAGGAGCAGTGGGCGAGGGCTGCGCCCGGGGACCCATCTCCATGATGTGGAGCCAGGCTGATGGTCTTAATCACCTGGCTGGAGGATTCACCTATTATACATGTTTTTAGTGTTTTTTATTTACATTGTATATTCTCACTGAAGGCATTCATTTATGAATGAACACATGTGGACTTATGTTTTAAACAAAAAAAAAGGTTAAAAATTCTTCAAAACAGCCGCTTTTTGCTTTGGTTACTGCTTTGCACTTTTGACATTTTCTCATTGAGCTTCACGACATCGTCACCGGGAATGGTCTTCACTTCACAGACCTTTTCCGGTGAATGCCTTATGAAGCTCATTTAAGGTTAAGTTAAGGTTCTTCTTTGTCGTTATACAGCAACTGTACAACAAAATTTGTCTTCTGCATTTGACCGATCCTTCGACGCCGCTGGGACGACCCGTAGGAGCCGGGGACCCATCTCCAGATGTGGAGCCAGGCTCACGGTTAGAATCACCAGGCGGGAGGATTCACCTATTGCACATGTTTATAGTGGCAGGGGAAACCGGAGTATCCGGGGGAAACCTACTGAGACATGGGGAGAACATGCAAACTCCACAAAGAATGGCCCTGTCCAGGTGGGAATCGAAACGTTAACCACTGCGCTACCGTGGAAAATGCCAAGAATAAAGGGAAGCAGGCAATGTTTACGACTTTAAAATATAAAACGTATTTTGAGTTATTTCACCTTTTTTTGTTTCTTACATAATCCCATGTGTTCATTCATATAATGCCTTCAATGCGAATCACACAACGTAAATAGTGTTGAAAATAAAGAAAACCCAATACATTGAGGTGGTCGGAGAATTCAATGGTCACATTGGCAGAACATCCTGAAACTAAGCAATCGAGGCTTTTCTTTCGTCAGAAATTGTCACTCATTCTGTTAGAAACTCTGACATCATCAAATTTGAGATTGCGATTGGGATTTATCACCCAGACCTGAACTGAAGGATCTATTATCCACAAAGAAACCTCCTGAAAGCCACTAGTTTCCCAACTTTAATGACATGTCATGTGAAGTAGCAGATATTGAATGAACGATTGATTGCATGTTTGAAGGTAGTGGTTCCCTGCGCTTGTGCTAAAAGTGCATATAAAAGCAGATTCTGTGCTTCTTGCTGGGGGCAGGTGTCCCGGGAGAGCCATACTCTGCCACCTGCATTATGATTCCGCTTGACTCTGAATCTTACATACTGCTGTGAATGGCGAGGTGAACTTGAAAGTGTTTTTGATGTTTGGCACACTAAAGCTCTCCATTATCGAGGTGGATGGCTTCCTGACACTTTTCCCTCCGAACCCGCAGATGGATGGTGCTGTATCTTTCATTAGAGTGGGTGTCATAATTCAGAAGGTTTTATTCTTGTTTCATTGTGCTGTCAGAACACTACATGATTGAAATCACCTCTTAAATTGCACGACGTACAGGAAATTAGATTTTGTTGAACATATTCCCAGATCCTTGTGACGTCCAGAGAATTTCAACATGAGAATTTCTAAAGCATTTATATATTCCAACCACAATGTCCTGCAAATACCGTTTCGATAGACATGTTATAGAAGAGACAAAATAACAAGTATATTCTGAGGTTCACCCTGCGGCAAAAAAATTAATACATTTGTATTTACATTTCCATATACAAAACAAATAGGGCATTAGTAACACAAAGTGCAGTATGGTATAAGAGGTTAAATTACATATAAGGGTTATACAGTTCTTCATCAATATTAAAGCGCTTTCTTAGCAAATCTTTTGAGGGATAAGCAGCCAGTGGCGGCTAGTGATGTAAACTTTAAGTGGGGCTGCACAAGGTGTTCGTGTTTTTTTTTTTTTACTATAAGATCTACTGAACGCATTTACCACCATTTGTCAGACTAAAAAGAAGCATTGTAACCACATATCAGCAAATACCGACGGAACAAGCATTACAAACAACGCTTATTCCCAGAGCATCAGACACAACAAGGCAAAGGTTGACTCTATAGACGGCAGTTAAACGGCTCCAAAACATAATTTAAACAGCAGATTACTACCAGTGCATTTACCCTCAGCACAATAATATAAGAACATAAAGGAGTTGTTTATGTCCTGTTAAAGTTAACAACAGCTGAACCCGGACAGATGTGAACCGTGGTGTAAATGGACTCACCTGTAGCACTGAGGAGCATCGCTGCTCTGTGATTGGGTCCGGGGCTAAATCCGACTCGGTCTTGGAGCCAAGTGTGTGTGTGTGTATGTGCTGGAGGCGGGACCTGCGGCACTGCCATCTATCGATCACTGTCATATTCATTGTCTAATAAATTGATTAGAACATTTCTTATCTGTGAAAGATATTCTATGGATTGATATGGTGCCCAACAGTGGATTTATATTGGTCTTCCATTATGTTTCGGTCTTGAAATATAAATTATTTTGGCAATGCTTTCAATAGTTTAGTAAATTCATATTTAGGAGGATTGAAGTTGTATTTGACACAGAAGGCTTCATAATTTAGGAATTCACCATTTGTTTTCATCAAGTGCACAACAGATCCTACAGTATATTCCTATTCAACCACTCTTCATAAAACAGTAACTTATTTCTATGTAGTATGTACTTATTATTCCACATTATAGTCAAATATGGCGAATAATTATGCCTTTTCATTATATAATTTACTTACTGTCACCATAAGATGATGCTTTAAATCTAAAAGCAGAGTTTTATGAATTATCTTTGTCTAAAATGTCTCCGCTCTCACCTGTTGTTGGCTCATGCTGGATGAGCCTCTGTGTTCTAGTTTTCACTTGGAATGCACACACGCACACACACAGGATAGGCAATGCTGACGTGAAACATTATGTAAAATGTTCAACTGTGAACAAAGGGCTGTGAGTGCGGAGGCCATTATGGTGGACACAATAGGCAGCAGCCTTCGGAGTCTAGCTGCTCAGTGTCAGCCAAGGACAAGGCACTGCAGCCGCGCATCTGATGTACCACTCAACTGTAACACCTCTCAAATTATTATCATTTTATGTCGAGATAGAAAAACAGATGGAGGAAAAAAGCATATGAGATGAGGTTTTTGTAGCACCGATATGTGCTGCAGTTAGCATTTGGCAAGGCACTTATGACGGCTAAAGGCCATATACTTGATTTTTAGTTGTACCCTAGTCATTCTTAACTTTCTTAACAAATTTCTAACATCCCAATTCATCTGTTTATGAGCATGACTTTCAGGGTGTAATCAATGAAAATGCTTTAGATGCACAGTGCACAGGTATTCCCCCCCCCCCCCCCACACACACACACACAAATGTCTGAAGGACAAAACAAAATGTATTCCACTTCGAGAGAAAAAAACAGGTCCTCAAAAAGTATTGCAGTATGTTGATTCAGATAATGAATAGCAATGCCCTATAGCTCACTTGCCTGCACAGACCACACGCTTTTCCTATTCACAAAGAAGTACTGCCTTTTTTTAGTTTAGATGGGTGTGATTGACAGGCAGATTAATCAATCAGAGAAATCCATGGTATGTCCCGTAGAAATCACAGAAATGCCTTTAGATCAGGGGTGGGAAAGTGGGGCCCGTGGGCCAAATTTGGCCCGCCGGAACAATTCTGCTGGCCCGCCAAAGAGTGACCTACTTTTGCGCTGTATGGTTAATACTAGGGGTGTGTATCGCCTAGTCTCAGGCGATACGATACGTATCCCGATACAAGGGTCACGATGCGATACGATACGATATATCCCGATATTGAAGAATTAGACGATTATTGCGATTATTTTTTACTACTTTGGAAACAACTATTCAGTAAACTAGTCCACCTTCATTAGATTTGTATCAAATACATTTGATCTATCCATCTTATGATATAAATGCTTTTCACTAATGTGCTTGTGACTGTGGTGTTTATGGTGATTATGTACCTTTAAACGGAAAACAGATTTCTTGGAAACCTAGTAATGAAACCAATTACTGGGGATGCACGTTTTCTAGTATTTCTATAGTTGGGAGTCCTTGGCGATCAGTAACTATTATGGGTTTCATCCATTAAAATATACAATAACTCAGACGGGGGATTTAAAATCGTGTCTACTCCACAGCGGGTGTCACTCGTAGATCAGGGACATAATGACACGGGCATCACGCGCAGCAGTAGCACACAACTTTAGCAGAGGGGAAACTAACTACAGCAGGCTCTTTTTAAACTTGTGTCGTAGTACTGCAGTGGCGAGACACAGATTTAACATGAGTATGCTGTATTTACTGTAGTTTCCCCTCGGTTTCGTTTAATTCCGTAATAAAATGCTATGAAGATAAATCCATGCTACGAAGATAAATCCTCTCCAAACGCAGCGGCGACGCACTCAGCAATATGCACAAAGCTGTGGCTCTCGTAATAATCCAGGTCTCTGTCTTTGCTGTAAAAGCCAAAGCCAAATGTAGAGTTTTAAAAGAGCCCCGTAGCGTCTCATAGCTCATTCTTTTCCATGCTAAGCTCTTCCTGTGTTTCTCTAACTCTCACTAAATTCTACTGTTACTCAAGCGGGCTGCGCGGTGCGCTGCCATCTAGCGGGCGGGAGTAAAAGTGCAGGACCAAAGAGAGACGCTGAAATGAATATTTCCCCAAAAATAGATGTTTAAATATCGATACGGGCGCTTTTGTATCGATACGAGAATCGCGCGACGTAATATCGCGATATATCGGCGAATCGATATTTTTCAACACCCCTAGTTAATACCAACTCTCTCCCATTAATTCTCATTATGGATGCAGTACACTTTTGGGCCACCAGCGTCAAATTGGGGGCGCTGTTTCACTCCTTTCGCAAAGTTAATGAAACACTGTTGTGGTGTCTTGGTGTTTATCACAGAGCGTTGTAGCATCAACTTTCCCAGTTTTCCAACTTTTATTGCAAAGTTTGTTGACATCAACATAGGTCATGTTAAAAATGGACTTATAAAAGAATTGATGCTGAACTGACACTTTCAAAAGGATCTAATATGGCATTTTCTTTGAATTAACAAATGAATGAGGTAAAGTCAATGTAGGTAATGTAGATACAGGTGTTGTTTTTTACATTTTACATATTGCTAAAATTGTTGATTTAGTTCTACTAAAACTAGGTTTTTGCCATAGTTAGGCCCTCTCTGTCGCAGAGGCAGCAGTCTCAGCAGAGATGCCCAGACTTCCCGATCCACGCACACCTCCTCCAGCTGTTCTGGGGGACCCCGTGGCGACACAAGGCCAGCTTGGACCACCAGCGTGTCCTGGGCCTTCCACGAGGCCTCCTCCCAATAGGACATGCCTGGAGCACCTCCCGAGGGAGGCGACCAGGAGGCATCCGGAACAGATGCCCTAGCCACCTCAGCTGGCTCCTTTCGACGTGAAGGAGCAGCGACTCCACACCAAGCTCCTCCCGGGTAACTGAGCTCCTCCCCCGATCTCGGAGGGTGCGCCCAGCCACCCTGCGAAGGAAACTCATTTCGACCGCTTGTATTCGCGATCTTGTCCTTTCGGTCATTACCCAAATCTCATGACCATAGGTGAGGGTGGGAACGTAGATCGATCGGTAAATCGAGAGCTTTGCCCCCGACTCAGCTCCCTCTTCACCACAACAGTCTGCTTTAGATGCTGTATCTGAACCTGTTCCTACAATTGCACACATTTTGTTATCGAATCCCGGACCCGACTTAAATTGAACATTCCATCCCCGTACGGAGAAATACTAACATATGGAGGTACGTTTTGTCCGTTTCATGGCATTTATATAATTGCTGTGGTTTCTTTATCATTGACTTACTGTATTATAAGATCATGTGTAGTGGCCATTGGATGTGTGTCCGTCCCCAGTAGAAAAGTAGAAACCTGACTGAATTTGAGTTAGCATTTAGCTCAGAGGACTTTTATATTATGCTAATTTGTATCTAAAGTAGAATCTCAAAAGGTCTGTGCATTTGTTAATGAGTTCTAACTAGGCTTTAACCTCACCTAAGGTTGATGGTTGAAACAGCTGAAAACATCAGGATCGTTTGTAATTTTAAATTTTTGGTGGCTAATGCTAATGGCTATAGGAAAAATACACTTAGCAGGCTAAGTCTAAGCTTGAACGCCGCTTCTCTGTCCATATCAAAACCAACATGGCGGCTAAAGTTAAAAAAAAAGAAGAAAGATTGAAACATTTTACAGGCAAAGTGATCTGTTATTCATAGGTGAGGAAGCTTAGAGTTGGTTCTGAAAGATATGGGATATTTAGAGGTGTCTTCCACTTGTGCTCAGTTGAGAGCAGGAGTGCTGCCCCTTGAAGTTGAGGTGGGGCGGTACAAGGGGGTTCCACAAGATGGTAGACTGTGTGCTCTGTGTGAGTTGGGAGTAGTGGAGGATGAATTTCATTTCTTGTTTTACTGTCCAACATATAATGATTTAAGAATTGCTTTGTTTACAAAGATTCAATGTAAAATCCTGATTTGTTTTGGCTCTCTGACGGTGATAGGCTGTGCTGGCTGTATAAAAATGACATTTTTGCTCTGGCAAATTTTGTTGAAAAAGCATGGACACTGAGGCAAAGAACTTTATATCCTGAAAGATAGTAACAGTATATATTTATCTGTGTTAACTTGTGTTGGCTGTCTTCCTTATTATTGTTGATAGTGTTATATAAGCCCATGGGGGATGGGCACACACTGTTTGTGCATGACACTTAAATAAATATTCATTCATTCATTGAAACCTGTTACAGACAAACAGCTGTCATTGTTTTGACACTAAACTTTTGGGAGAAATTAGCCGGGTCCCAGAAGCGTCTGCTTTTCATTAGAAAGTAGGAGTGGCAATGGCTCACTATTAGCTACTGTAGTAATAGTAAAGAAAATGTGAAACTGTTGCTTTGTAAAACTAGAAGTCATTCTATCCTCCTAGTTATGTTTTGTACTTTATGCCACTATATATTATTATATTTTTGTTGCTTGTATCTTACACAGAGAATCTGTTTCTGCTGTACCCTTCATACTGTACATTTCAGACCAACAGGTAATGTTTCACTAAATTGCAGCAGCTCTCCACAGTCTCCCACACCTCTCAAAACATGATTAACCCACTAATGAGAGACGTACTAATGAGGTGTGCATTGGAATATGACTCCGCTGATATATTTAGAGTGGTGCTCCCAGTTGTGGAGTCCTGGTCTTGGACGGAGGTTTCTCCTGCAGCGGAGCGCCGAGGAGTGTTGTTATGCATGTAGGTCATGGTCCCATCTCTGTCTTAATCAGTGGCTATATATACTCAGCTCCTTGCTTCAGAAAGATTCGGTCCTCTCCATAATGTGTCTCCAGTACAGAGAGTGGACCGACCGATAGGACCAGGTTTCTGCTACAAGGCTGGTAGGGGGGAAAAAAATCAATCAATCAAATATGTCATTGGGCAACACACCTCACCCACGAATGAATGCTGTGTGTGTGAGTGAGTGAGTGAGTGAGTGAGTAGATCAGATTGGTAGTGGCAATCCCTCAGTCAACCCCAGGGCAGCTGTGTGCCTATATACAGTATGTAATAGGGCTGGGACGATACATTTTTGTTGTGATACAATACGTACACAGTAACTTAAAGGGATACTTCGGGATTTTTGACATAGGGCCTCATTTCCTAGTTATCCAGAGTGTTGTTGATGTCTGGAGATATTTTTTTCTTAAATTCATGCAGTTCTTATATTTGAAGAGTCTAGTTGCGCTAGCCTAGAGCAAGGCTAAAGCATTTCTATGGTAAACGCTAGCCCGCATTAAAAAACAGTCTGACGCACGCCACAGTGCACCTGAGGTAAATCACTTATAACGCCAGACTACCAATATAAATGTCTGTGTTATTAGAATAATTAAAACCATTTTGCATTTAAAATAACTTATATTTGAGCGGCATCAGCTTCGTGGCTGTAAGCTAACGCAGCGGCGGAGTGATCTGCGAGAAAATAGTCCCTCAAAATGCGGTAATTCATGTGATACAAGGTCAGTTTTATTTAAAATATTATTCTATTAACACAGACATTTATATGGTTAGTCTGGCGTTATAAGTGATTTACCTCAGGTGCACTGTGGCGTGCGTCAGACTGTTTTTTAATGCGGGCTAGCGTTTACCATAGAACTGCTTTAGCCTTGCTCTAGCCTAGCGCAACTAGACTCTTCAAATATAAGAACTGCATGAATTTAAGAAAAAAATATCTCCAGACATCAACAACACTCTGGATAACTAGGAAATGAGGCCCTATGTCAAAAATCCCGAAGTATCCCTTTAAGGCCAAGGTGCTTTATTTGTCATTATACAACGAAATTTGTCCTTTGCATTTGACCCATCCTTCGACGCCGCTGGGACGACCCGTGAGGGGCAGTGGGCGGCCCGTGGACCCATCTCCAGATGCGGAGCCAGGATGATGGTCAGTATCACTTGGTTGGAGGATTCACCTATTGCACATGTTTTTGGTGGTAGGGGAAACCGGAGTACCCGGAGAAAACCTTCGCACACACAGGATGAACATGCACACAGGAATGAGGAGTGAATGAACAATGCACAAAATTGTAAAGCAACTTGACAGTCTTAAAAAGTGTTATATAAGATTACTGCATATTGTTTATTTGTTTCAACATAGCTTTTTAAGACACAAAAAGGATGGATTACTCTCTACAAAAGTGAATAAAACAAGAAAGACTCATTTTGATGACAAACATGTCCCCGGTTGTGTTGCTTATTCTGCACCTGACTTACTGTTCGCAAGTTTTAATCATTTAGTTCAATCTGATATTTTTTTGCTCATAAAACCCCATAAAAGCCTGGGTTAGGGTTAATGGATGACTCACGCTGCAGTGAAATTTATCCACAATTTCTCACCTTTTAACCAGTGTACCAGAAGGTCTTTTGACATAATTATCACATCACTAGCCAAAGGTCACACCATTAGTGAGCTGAGACCACTGCTGTTAGTCTGAGGTACAATACACTCTCTGCCTGATGACTTCTGGCGTCTTGGAAACAGTTATTATAATGTTAAATCGGATTCCATTAGCGTTATTCCACTGCCGTTTCTTGTATTATTATATTCACAGTAAATAATGGCCTATTTGTTACGGAAGAGAACGCTTTCGGGTGCTGTTTGTTGTAGTAAATGCCAATTAATTCTGGGCTGACATATTGTTTGGTTAATAATTGAGGAGCTGCGTGCCGACTTTCCTCCACACAAACCAGCAAATGGAGGCGCTTTATTGGGGTAGCCGTCTTTCAATTGCAATGAATGGACTTGTTGGACTCCTGGGATTTGCACTGTGCTGTTTTGAACAGGTTGTGGAGAAGTATAACGCTCCACCGGCCACTAAAGGGGACCCAAAAACAGTTTGAAATTGCCAATGAAGTGGGTCAGCTTGGCGGACCGTGGGGGGAAGTGAGAGGGGGTGCTACGAGAAACCGCCGCGAACAACGTCAAATAAACAGGAAAACTGCTGACCGAGTAGCTGACGTCTCCACGGTGCCAAGTGCTTAACACACACCTGATGCTTTGTGGATGTAATACAGAACACCCACGCTTCCGCTTCCTCCCCCGCTGGGCACGATCGGGGAATAATCTGCTAATCAGATTGCTGGGTGTTAAAGTTCCACCAAAAGAACATTTAAATTCCATCTACTTTTTAGCCATGTGGGGGCAGCACACACACGGTTTTATATAGATACAAAATATAGTTTACACTTTCCTTCATTAGGCCCAAAGCGCTTTACAGCAAGGAACCAGTCACTCATCATTCATACACCAATGTACACAGACACTGGAGGCAAGGTGGGTAAAGTGTCTTGCCCAAGGACACAACAACAGTGTGCACCTGCGGGAGCTGGGATTCGAACCCCGACCGTCCGATCATGAGACGACCCGCTCTACCACTCCCTGCACCACTGTCCCCCAGTGACAAAAATGCCACTGTTACCATGGAGATCCGCCATCTTTGCAGCTCTTAGCATACATTTTCCATAGACTAACATTAGCTAAAACAGTATAAAAAGTGGAGCTACTACTAAATACATCTGTGGTGTCCAAGTGTTTTAATGTGAACAATAACTCCAGTATTTTACCTTTTTAAAATCTCCATTATTTTATAATTGCTGCTAATCCCATGATGCTTAGCGGTATGACATCACATTCCCGAACTCTATACTCACAAATTCATCAGACATACAGTACAGTTTATCAGCAGAAAAAAGTTGGTCTGGTCTCATGTTCTCAGTCGTTCTGGAGGTGTCCATAGTAAAGGTTTTCAAAGTCATCGACTGCACTGCATGTTTGAGTTGAGGACGTTTTGTGGCTATTTAAATTTTTCTTTTCACTCATCTAATCAGACCAACTCCGGACTCACCTTAGAGGAGGAGTCAGGACTGCCTTAGCCCCGTCTCATTGTTGTTTACATCAAGCCAGTTTCACTCAACATTGTTCTGAGCCCCTAGCCATTTCTCAATCTGTGTACTTGTGCGGACTTGTGCGCTCGTGGACTCGTCAAACGTCATCACGCGCGGCCAACGTCCTGTTCCAATTCAAAGTTCGCTTCTCAGCAAGTCCGCTGTAAATCCCCGGATGAGAACTTGCTCCGCCCGTTTTACCGAGGATGCATCAGAGGAGACTTGTGCTATATTTCCCACAATCCGTTTCGCTTTGAGCACGTGGATCACCGCGTCATGGACAGGTTATTGAGGACAAATGCATTTTATTTTTACATCATATTATTAAAGGGGCACTGCAGACAAATCTTTATATGGGAACTTCCAGCAGTTTCATATTTTAAAGTTTAATTATTTTTATTTTATTATTTTTTTCAGAATAATTTGCAACCCCCAAACAAATTAATAAATAATATTTGACCTATTGTTTCAGTTTGCACATCAGATATTTTTAATTACTTTACACATAACGCCTTATCTATGTAGGCTATCATTGTATAAATAATGTGAAATTGACTAAAATGTAAAAATTTTTTTTTTTACAGCAAAAGTTTGTAATTGATGTCTTTAAAAGCATCTTTCCACTTCGCCTGCAGTGTCTCACCCTTTTAATTTCATACGAGGTTGTTTAATGTTATAAAAGCTCACAGCCCCATGTTCATGAGCTACTTCCTGTGCTGTTATCGAGTTCACTCGTTCCAAATGCTGAAAAAGCCGAGTCCACACTCGTGAACTCCTCTAGTCCGTACCAATGGCCGCTGGCTGCTCTGCTTTATGACCGCAACACTGGAGGCCGCCATTGCGCCGCCATTGCTGTAGTACCTCCATATAGCCGCTAGTCTCCCATTGAAAAGCATTGCAGCTTTAGACACGTTATAAACAACTTTAACGCCTGGTTTCTATTTTTTAAACACTTTCTACGGCTACATATTCCTCCTGAGATATAACGCTGCGCGAGCTACACGTCACACAAGGGCCGAGTCTACAGTGAGATCCCGCCCTTATGCCCTTATTAGGAACATGCTTCGTCAGAGCTGGGGAGGAGGAGTCTGTAAATCTGCCATGATTTCCCCCTCGAACGTGGTCATTATGTTAAACGGGGAGGAGTGAGGAGGAGTTGTCTATTCTTTTTAACAGTCTATGGTCCGTACCCCGGAGTTCAGAAGTACAGAGTACGCATACTGGGGATTGAGAAACGGCCACAGTGTCTCTGGGTCATTGAAGTCTCATTTGCATTTGCAGTAAGTATAGACATTAGAAATTTATATATTCCAAGTGTTATCAAGTCATTACGCTACAGACCCAATTCTCCTGTTTAAATCTCTTAAACAGAAAGCTTTCTAATGATAGTGCTGCGATTTAATTTAGCTCTGACGCATCTTCATTTAACACCTTGACTCGTTTAAAAAGGAATTAAAGTTGCAGAGGATGGGAGCTTAATGACCTCCACACACGGTCTCTTCCTCTGCTTCTTTTGACTGAGGTGACCACCAGCCTTTATCCTTTCACAGCAGCTGGTAACAAAGCATCTATCTTGACATGCACGTTTCACATTATATTGTGACTAAAGCAGAGAGCAGTCGCAGTGCATATTTTCGGAATTAGCTCCACAGAATAAAACACATTATTATCACAAATTTATGCATTAGGTTTTCTCTGCATTGGTATTGCATGCTTATAATTTAAATGAAAATAGTTTTTTCAGACTGATTTCTGTATTTAAAACACCACCACAACTGCCGACGACAATGAAGTAGCCTTAACCTTAACTTGATTATGCTGTGTATAATTTATTGTTGGGTCTAGATTCAAGAACACATACCCTGTCCGCTATCGACCCCATCTGTGTGACACCACTTTGACAGTTTGTCAGAAAACAGTGGAGTAGTCTCTTCACGTGCCTCAAATTGAACCTGCCGCAGTTTTCTCCCTCTCAAAGTGAAGTGCAGCCATTTGAGTTTATGTGTTAAATCACTCTTTTCACACAAAAGAGAAAACCCTGTCTGTGGACTTTCCAAGCGTAAAAATGAGGCAGATTTTCGAAACTGCAAGTGCTTAGGCAGCTATATCTTGTATTTCATTTCATTCACAGGTTTGAGAGAAACTTCTACCCCTGAGGCGCTCCGATCTATACTTCCTGCATTGCGTCAAAGCTGAAAACGGCCCTCCGCATTTTTGAAGCCCATAACATTGAATAGGTGCTGAGCAGTTCTGTGCTCAAAGTGTGTCCATCACTATGACGTGGAGAAACTAACCCTTTCAGTTTAGTTAGCTACTGAAAATGTGTTTTTAAGTGGACGTATCATGCATATGGGGCTTAAACTAGACTTAGACTTAAAAACAACATTTTACGTTTGACAAACTTTTAAAGAGGGGGTATTATGCTTTTTTCAATCACATAGCACCAGTCTATAGCATACTACAATGATGACGTAACCTTCTGTTGGTCTGTATATGCAGTAAATTAAAATAACTGCCTTGAATAAAATTGCTCTCTCAAAATGGCTGTACTGAACGTCTTGAAATAGGCCTCTGTCTCTTTAAGAAGTTTTCCGACACGCCCCCTTCAGCACACTGCTGTGGCATCTAAACAACACTACTGTGCGGGGAGGGGGCTCTGCTGAGCTGAGGAGCAGTGGTTGGTGGCTTGGCTGGTGACAAAAGGTCCAGAGGCGTCTCCAGGAGGTGGGGGCGTTCCTAGGAGGACTGAGGCATAGCTACACCTAAAATGGCTGCCGTCTAAGTTTTTACTGATTACTCAAAAATATGTGAATGAGCCAAGGCAACACTCCAGGCATGTGTTTAATGAGGGAATGACATAATAACACGATATAAAGCTTGAAAAAGTCGATTTTACATAATACCCCCCCTTTAATAACAATTAGAGAACTAACTTTCAGTTTCGATTCACGGCGCTGTTAGCAACTTCAGGACGGTGTGATAAACACCGTTCATCGGTTCAACGCCAAACGCCTCAGAACCGATACAATGTTGACTTATGGCAGGGATCTCCAACCAGTAGCTCTCCAGCCCTTTATTGGTAGCTCGCCCAAACACTTTCCGCATTTCTAAACGTGCTTGACAAGTCACATTTTAGAGAACATGTTGAACAGAATCTCCAAATATTGAGGTAGGACAGAATAAAATTAATTTTCTTCAATCATGTTCAAATATCATCTTGGCTACTACCTCTTCAGGGAGATCTCCTAAGTTGGCATGGTTCCACAAGTATCTCTAAAAGAAAAGTAGCTCATTGACATTTTTGTTACATATACAGAAAGTAGCTCCAAGGTAAAAAAAAAAGAAGTTGGAGACACTTGACTTATGGGCTTTAATAGAAGACAGGAAGTACTGAACTTA
Source organism: Neogobius melanostomus (assembly GCA_007210695.1). Classification (NCBI taxonomy): domain Eukaryota; kingdom Metazoa; phylum Chordata; class Actinopteri; order Gobiiformes; family Gobiidae; genus Neogobius; species Neogobius melanostomus. The sequence goes on from VHKM01000283.1 coordinate 2,441,478, forward strand.
GCACTGACACAGTAGAAGAAGAAACTGCGAAACGTAACAGTATGTAACTGTGTGAATGTAGTCAAATACTACTATGTCTTTGACGAAGGAACAACGTTGAAGCTAAAGCTCAAAGAAGTGGATTGGACTTCAAGTCATTAACACTGCTGCCTGCAGAGGGAGCTCCTGCGGCTAAACTCCTGACCTTGCAATGTGACTTTCTTATCCACACAAAGTCTCGTTTATAAGCCACATAAATATGACAGCCATGAATGAAACCTGACACCAATCAAAGCAGTTTTCCAAATAAGGGACAACATGACAACTTTCAGATATATTATATATATAGAATATATAATTATATATTTTTTAATCATCAATGCGTCAGACCAAAACACATTCACTATTTTGGTGTAGTAAAGAAATGTTCTTCCAGTGCTTTAACCAGGCCAACTTCAGAGCACGATAGCACCACTTTCCTGTTTTAATAAGGACTTCTTGAATTGTATGTGATTTCAAACAAAGGAGACTAAAGTGAAGGCGATAGGAAATCTTTTCAGCCTCAATCAAGAACTCACGGTCTCTGATGTGTTCGCCGCAGGAGGTACAGGAAGAGCGCTGCTGGTGTTTTTCAGGGAAAAAGACTTGCTGGAAAATTGTCAGTGGCTTTTGTGGTTTCAGTGCTTGATTAAAGCCACATTGTGGACCATTCCAGCTTAAACGTTGCTCCGTCACAGTCAACAGCAACTCTTCTGTCGAAAATGGTAATGAATAAACACCTGAGGAAAAAAAGATGCTCCTAATGATCAGACAGATGTTGAAAATTTGGACCATACGTATTTAAAAATAATGTTTGGCCACTTGTAATCATGGTAGAGCAGCCACATCCCATGGAGATAAGATGGTGCCATGTCTGGTTTGAGGAGAGGGGAGCCTGGTCGTACTAAAGACGCTTGTTTATTTGAGTTTTTCAATCATTAAAAAGCCTAGTAATAGAAATAAATGTTATGTGGCTTTCAGTCCTGGTCAGATTATTATTATTTTTTAACTACTTGAGAGTCTCCGCAAATGAGTATGCAAGGTTTGACGTAGGAGTGTGACAATATATCGATTTTCCGATATATCGCGATATTTTGCAGGACGATACGATACCGATACTTTTTATTCCGATATCGATACTTTTAATGACGCCATGCATATTAATGAGTAATGTCATGCATGCTAATAAGGCAGCAGTGCTCCACTGTTTTCACAGTCAATAGAGGCCAATAATGATCAAGAATTCAGTCAGGACAGCAGGGGGCAGCACTACAGTTTTAAGCACTGGACCAAACACTGTCACACAAATAAATTACTTTTAATGATAGTTTTTATAATTATGAAGAAGATTAATTTGGGGTTGATTTATTACTTTTTAAATGGGACTGTGGTTTCTTGTTTATTTAAATGTAAATGAAGTCACTGACAGATCTATAGACCCATTTTCAGTGAGTAAGTCCGGGATCATTTATAAAAGTGGTACAAAGCACATGAAAAGAAATGTAAGTGATGAATAATATGTAGTATGTTAAAATAAAGGTTAAAAGTAGTATGTTTTGTATCGTAGGTTATTTTTGTGCAATATATCGATTATCGCAGTATCGGCATATCGTGAGATAATCGTTATCGTGAGCCACGTATCGCGTATCGTATCGAATCGTGAGCTACCCAGAGGTTCCCACCCCTAGTTTGAAGTGTAGGGCATTTTTTTTGTGTATTTATTTTTGGACGAAAAAGGAATCTCCAAGTGAACAGACACTGTAAGGCACGAGAGGAATTCAAACAGGTACTAGGGCTGGTTACGGACTGGAAAGCTCCGGTCAAGGGCGGTATCGAAAAACAAAGGATATTTTCGGTACTTAATATTAAAGGAATAGTAAAGGAATATTAAAGATTGTTTGTGGAAAAGTGAGCGCTCTCTCAGTATTAGACATAGTATTATTTTGGTAAATGACAGAGTGAGCGCTTGCACTGTGTAACAGATCTATGAGGTGTGAATTTGTTTTCCCTTTGTCATCGAAAAGCGCAGCTCGTGTTTAGGAAAGTTTTGCTGAAAGAGAACAGTGTCATGATGTGGATCTTGTCTGTCCCTGCAGCTCAGGAGGGAATAATGTCCTTTCTCTCTTTCTTTTGCTGAGTAAGTTACATGAAGTTACATGTGACGCTGCCGGTATCAAAAAGCAGGTATTGAACGGTATTGTAAAAAAACGAATGGTACCTGTTAGGGCTGGGTACCATTCGTTTTTTTACGATACCGTATCCAATCAAGGCAAACCACTTTACAATCTGCACAACATTAAAGTTATAAAAGTCGCTGAAATTTGTGCTGCGTATAGACTTTATACACAATGAAACACAATCATTTAAAAGTAAAGTATAGCCAGGCGCTAACTTGATATGTTAATAGATGCTGAGAAGAGTAGTTAATGACAGGACATGCTCTGTTTGCCCAATGAGAGAACTTTATTTTTAGAAACCTTGCCCTTATCTCGCTGCACAGCTGGCTCTAGAAACCACCTGCAGAGTAAGTGGGGAAGAACACTCACAACAAAATTAAAACCAATTAATCTAATCCAATAAAAAGAAATGTGTTGAATTTCACATTAGTAGATGCAGACTTGTGTGTGTGTGTGTGAATATATATATATATATATATATATTTTTTTTTTATGGCTGGCTGTACAACATATGCTGATGACGAGACTTTATGCATGTTTATATTTCTCATTACAGGTGCTATTCAACTCTTGGATACAATCTGACGGATGTCTTCTAAAGTATCAATTTATATGCAGCCAGAGCAGCTGCTGGGTGTGAAATAAATATACATTTAAAATATGTCACCATGACACAAAGTATGACCTTCACACGGTACATAAAAGTGGTGATGAGCAGAGATGGAAACAGTCTGTCTGCACTCAGCTAAAGGCTACTATACAAGTGGTTGTTTTCAGATCTTTTTAAAACATAGTTTGTAAATAGTAACTTTATTGAAGCCTGGTACAGAATTCTGCCCTGGGCAGGGTTGCCAGAATTGGGGGGCTTTTTAAGCCTTGCCGCAGGTGAAAGAAACTGTCAGTGAAATTGGCTATGTTTAGCTTATTTCTTGATCAAAGCACTATTTCAAATGACAAAATCTAAGGCTCTGACAGACGCTTTTTCAGTGAGAGAAGAAGAAAGGGGCGTTGTCTCATCATCGTGGGCTCCGTAAACTGCAGTAAAAACATTGATAATCTCACTGTGCTGTATGTCCACAGATTTTGGGCAGTTCTTCAGATATTTACGGTGGGTTTTGCTGGCGAGACTTGGCAGCCCTGGCCCTGGAGTCACAGTTTGCTGTTGTAATTCTCAAAAGCAAGACATGTTGTTGTTGCTAATGAATTGTCACATTTTGAGTGGTTTTATAATAAAATGATTAATAAAGTAAAAACATAAAAAGAACGTCAATAAATTCTGATTGCATATCTTAAAAAAACATATCTTAGCAGATAATAAATGTATTTCTGCACAGATGAATGCCTTCTGTATTGGCTGCTCATAGCTAAGGCTCTGTAGAGACTTTAACCACATATAATATACATGTGGCCTTGAGACGGAAACAAAGTACATCTCTCAAACTTCACCAATGAAGAATGCACTCAAAATCTTTATGAAAAAGGCCTTTAGGTGGATGTGGAAGTTTATAAAAAAATGTTCTATAGGAAATACAGTATAAGTTGTTGCCAAATCGTCTCTCTTCTCCCCTGGTGAAAATGTTGCTGTTGATTTAATAGTCTCAACTTAAGCCTCGGCTCTCGCAAGAAATCCCAGCTCGGTCTGGGTCTTTCTTTCTCAAATTTTATCAAGAAGAGTGTATGGCCAAATGATAGAAAAAGGTCTGGTTATGATGGAGTGAAAGGATCACTGGACTGGACTGAGTTTGCTTTTCTTCAATAGGGACTTTACATGTAAATATCACTATCTTGCATCATTCTTACATTTGTGCCACTTAGTCTTTTACATGTGATACTACGTTTGAATTGATATTAAGTTGATTCAGAATAGTTTTATCACATGCATATGAATAAATACCGTAATTTCTGGACTATAAGCCGCTACTTTTTCCCCACGCTTTGAACCCTGTGGCCGATACAACAACATAACACAATATACAATAACAATGCACCTGGGTCCAAAAACACTCTGCTATTTCTAATGAAAGGACTGTGATGTGATGCAATTACAGCTCCACATATAAAGTTGTGCGCGTGGAGACGATGGAGAGTTTGCGCGGTTCCTTTTGGACGTACCCCACTCATCTGCACAATAACTCAGACAGGTGGAAAACTTTATCGCTGTTTCTCTAGCACTGCCCGTGGTGTATAAAATAAATGCTATTAATTCTCTCACTGCTGAAATATTATGGAGGGGCAAAGCGAAGCGCGGGCTAAATTCTTTAAAAGTCAGCCTCGAAGGATTTATCACGGATCCAGCTCATTTCATTTTCATTTTCATTTCATTTCATTTTTTTATTTTATTTATTTCATTCATTTAAAAACAAATGCAACAACAGCATTTAACATGAATGAAAAGGAGCAGAAAGAAGTAAAAACTTATAATGTCTGCCCCCTATCAACACAAATTCATTTACAGTTCCAGTTCATTTAGCTTTTAAGCTGTCTCATGCAGCCGTCTTTTTCTTTTCTTTTTTTTGTCCAAGACATCAAAACACAAAAATACATAAATAAAGTTGATCTGCTATTCCGCAATATCATATTTCTGTAACATTGATAATTTAACATACTTCTTAAACACGTAAATGGACTTAGAAGTTTTAATTTTACAATCAAGCCTGTTCCACAGAGCGACACCATTGATTGATATACATCTTTCCTTTACAGCCGATTGAAACCTGGGTTTTGTAAAAAGCTCAGTACCTTTTAGATCATATCTACTTTTTCTCTTAGTGAATCTGTTTTGCAAATTGTTTGGTAAATTTTCCAGATGAGCTTTATACATGACTTTTAGTAGGTTAAACTCTACTAATTCGTTAAATTTAAACGTTTTTAGTTGTATGAATAAAGGATTGGTATGGTCTCTGTATCCTTTTTCACTGACGACTCTAATCGCTCTTTTCTGTAAAAGAAAAATTGGATTAATGTATGTTTTGCAGGCACTTCCCCACACTTCAATGCAGTAGGTCAGATATGGAACAATCAATGAGTTATACAACAAAAACAATGCACTCTTGTTTAGAGAATCTTTGACTTTATGCAGCACAGCTATTAATTGGGATACCTTTGCTTTGACATTATCAATATGTGATTTCCATGTCCATCAATCATAATACCTAGAAACTTAATCTCATGTGCCCTTTCAATTTCTAATCCGTTAAACAATGACGCTTCGACATATTTCCTTTTACTACAAAAAATCATAAACTTTGTCTTGGTAATATTTAGGGACAATTTCTTGGCATTGAACCACCTCATAATTTTTTTTAATTCATTCTCTACGATTTGTAAGACATCTTTTATATTTTTTCCTGAATAGAATAAAGTGGTGTCATCCGCAAACAGAATGCACCTAAGTAACTGAGACACAGACACAATGTCACTTACATATAGAAGAAAAAGTATAGGTCCAAGGACCGATCCTTGTAGTACCCCGCAAGTTATGTTACAATTTTTAGACTTTATGCTGTTAATTTCAACAAATTGACTTCTGTTTTTTAAGTAGCTGGTAATCCATTGGTGTGCCACACCTCTGATTAGCCTGGCTAACGCCAGACTAAAATCACAAGTGATATTTAGTCTGGGGACCACCAATTCATTTTCTCGTAGGAGAGGTGTGGTTTACGATTGTCCATAGCCGTTTATTGGGTGCTACGAATGTCTCTCATGCGTCTGCACGTAGCCATAGCCAATCGTATCATGGTATCAGATGACGTATGATGTACCTGCTGTAAACTTTTGAGCTAAACTATTTAGAACACGATCTAAAGCTTGATCGAAAGATGGCATCGCGTCTGCTGCTGTCATGTTGGATCCGTAAATATTTTTTTATTTTTTTTATCCCTAAACAAACTACAAGCTTTATGTCAAAGCGCGTCATCGTCTTACCGTCCCTCCTCGTTCTGTGATTGGTGCCCAAATCCATGGAAAATGTCGGCCATGGTCCCCAGGCTGTTGTGAAGTTCGAAAAGATTTGAGCGCACACAGCAGTCTGGCGTTAGCCAGGCTAACCTCTGATACCATATTTATTTAATTTTTGCAACAATATCTTGTGGTCCAACGTATCGAACGCTTTTTGAAGATCTACAAAGATGCTTACTAAATAGTGCTTTTTGTCTATAGCATTGGCAATTTCTTCAGTTAGTTCCATAATTGCTGTAGCAGTTGAGTGATTAGGACGAAACCCATATTAGCTGTTACTTAAAATCTTGAATTCAGTTAGAAATGTATTCAGTCTAATCGCAAATAACTTCTCCAGAATTTTAGAGAACTGTGGAAGTAATGATATTGGTCTATAATTAGAAAATTCTGATTTATTTCCTTTTTTAAAGAGTGGAATTACTTTGGCTATTTTCATGCGGTCTGGAAATATCCCTGAGGTAAATGACAAATTAATCATTGAATTCATTCACAATTTCAGTTTTATTGTAAATGTCAACATTATTCTTTGTAAAATAATTTGGAAATTTTGTTTTTACTTTGCCTTTTGCATGACAGTATTTATTACACTCCATGTGTCTTTGGTACTATTTTTATTTTGTCTAGCAATTTAGTGTAGTAATCCTTTTTTTCCCTTCGTATGATTCCAACTAATTTGTTTTTATATTTTTTATACCTATCTTCAGCATCTTTAGTTCTTGATCTTAGAAACAATCTATACAAATAGTTTTTTTTTCTTGCAGGCATTTTTCAGTCCATTTGTCATCCATGGATTGTTAACAGTATTTTTCCTGATATAAGTTTTGGTTATTTTACAATTTTTATCATATAAACTAATTAATGTCGTCATAAAAGCTTCATAGGCAGAATTAACATTATCTGTGTATATTCTATCCCAGCTCTGTTTCTTCAGATCTTCTCTGAAGGTCTCTAAAGCCTTACTAGATTTATCGCGAATGAATGTTGTAATTTCATCTTGTATAATATCATAACATGTTTTCTCATAAATTATAAATATAGGGAGATGATCACTCACGTCTGTCATAAAGATACCACTAATTAATTTACCACGTACATTTGTAAATATATTGTCAATGATGGTTGCACTATGTGTAGTCACCCTTGTTGGTTTGGTCATCATTTGGTATAGATATGTACTCTTCATGTAATTCCTAAATTCACTTGATGCTATAGGGTTTCCCAGATCTATATTGAAGTCACCACACAACATTAATGATTTGTTATTAATTTGTTCAAACATCTCAAGGATTTTATCTGTAAATGATTCAACACAAGACCCTGGTGCTCTATACACACAACTGATCAACATATTTTTACCAATCTCATTTGTTATTTCCACAGTAAGCATTTCCATCACATTTTTCACAGCAATTGTTTTTGTTCAATAATTTTACATTTTAGATGAGAATCAATGTAGAGGGCCACACCCCCTCCCTTTTTACTTACTCTGTTGACATAAAACATGTTGTATCCTTCAATCTGAACATCATTGATATCAGAGTCCTTCAACCAGCTTTCAGTTATAGCAATCACTTTAAAGGTTTTATCTAACTGACAGAGTAGTTATTTTGTTTTTACAAAGTTACACTTTAAAGGGGCTCTGTGGAGTTTAGCAGTTTTGTGCTCGCAATTGCCCCCTCAGGCCAAACGCGTAACTGCAGCCTCGATGATAAGCTCGTGCATGAGGCGCTCAGGCTTTACGAGCACCAGAAATAACAGTCCTGTCCTGGTCAATTTACAGATTTGTAGGCATGACTTAAACTGAGGTAAGAAACGTTACTGTTTTGTAAGATATTTAGACCAAATCAGTTTGCGTGAATGTTTTCCAAGATAAAATACTTGAGCAAATGCAGCAAAGTGAATCGAGTGAATAAGCCAAGTAATACATATAAACGAATAATTGACGTTTGAAGGAGGAAAAAAATAAATACTCGTATACTGTGTATGCATAAACGTAAGCCTAGTTGAAATAATACAATAATTCCACCGGTAGAAATGCTGCTAGGAAAAGCCAAAATCGTTTCTTCAATTTCCTGGGCCCAAAGTTAGCGTAGCTAACTCGTAAACTATATTGTAAACGGCACATGTCCACTTTTTGTAGTCGTTTCACTGCTTATAAATCCGTGAACAGTCATGCTTATTTTGCGGCCAAGAAAAGCTAACATTAGCGACATTATGTTTGTCATTGTAAATACAGCACCATTACCACTGTTACTACACAAATGTTTTGTAGGTACAGCACAATTACTGTTATTACTGACACAACTAGTCTGCTACTAATACTACACAACGTCTCTGTATAAAACTATTAGATCAACTATTTTGGTAACTTCCAAATATGATTATTTTATGGCTTGTTTCAGTGAAGTTTGTACAACATGCACGGACAGTTGGACACCGTTGTTTTGAAGCATCAACAACACTTTTCCCCCACGTATTTAGTAATAATTTCTTACCTTTCAAGCAAAAATAAGCTGCGGGTCTTTTGAGAGATCCTCTCAACATTTTCCGATGTTGAGGCTACTCTGGTTCTTTGCCTACGCCGATCAGACTCGACTTTTGCCTTTGTCACACTCGAATAAACTCTTCGTTTCTTTTTGTTATTTGGGGTCTGGGCTGGAGTTTTGATGGTGCTTGAAGCCGGTCTCCTCTTATTCTCCGCTAAATCCATCCCTCCGACGTTACCACTCGCGCTGCAGCGTCAGTATAGAGGAGATACAGCTAACGCTACAGCTGAGCGTGAACGCGCATCACGCTCACGCTCATGCGCGTGAACACTGTTTGCTTGTTCGACCCGAGCATAAACTATTTAAGTGACTTTACAGGCATATAGAGGCAATCGCGGTGAAAAGGCCAGGGCTCATTCTACTCACCAGGGCATTGCTGGAGCATGTATGAGGAAGAAATTTTAAATTTGTATACATTTATTTGTGGTTAAACTTATGTATAGTCCCTTTAAACTTCGACTATTAAAGTGTATGATAGATAATGCACCTTACTGATTTCAACATTATACTGTATTGTTGTACAGTATAGTAATTGCAAACATTTTCCTCAGGGGTTAGCATGTCATGTTCAATATAATTTTCCAGATCATAAATTTTATGATTATTAGTGTCTGCAATGTGTGGCAAGCAGATATCGCCTCGCTCTGCCACACTCATTGTGGATCATATGCACTATAAAAGGCCCCAGTGTAGCATTGCTTGCTCTCTGGCCAAACACTTGGTAACATGTAGTAGTAGTAGTAGTAGTAGTAGTAGGTCATTATGAACATTTAGATCTTAGGTCACATGATTTTCAAAGATCTTATACATTATACAATAAGAAAAAAAGTGCTAGATGATGCCTGACCGAAAGGGGTTTAGGCTGAAGTCAAGACTTATTTTGCCTAAACCCTTTTACAACTGAGACACTATATCCAAAGATGACACATTATACAGTTTCTCTTATACCAACTATGGTAACATGTAAGCACAAAACTTAAACTTCAACAATCAAAATTATATTATGCATCCTCGATCAACTTCTTTTGTAATGATCTTCATTCAAGTGTTCTATACTTCTCCATAATGTTTAACTTATACATTTTCTTAAGTGCATTAATAGTTTTGGAGCCCTTAAGTTGAATAGATAAACCGTTCCATAGATCAACTCCTTTGACTGATAAACACCTCCTCTTAGTATTACTCTTCGCCATGGGTTTTTGTAGCAGATCAGTTCCTCTGAGATTGTAACTAGATTCTCTAGTTTGAAACATCTCTTGTAAACAGTGAGGAAGCATGAGATTGTGAGCCTTGTACATCACAACTGCTGTGTAAACATCAACAAGATCATGCAATTTTAAGATATTTAGTCTAATAAGTGGATTTATAGGCAAAAAGAGAAAGAAATCCGAGGCACTCCGGTTCTTAGTAAAAGTCCTTATTAAATGGACATGCCGACGCATTTCGGTTGCGTTCGACCTTCTTCAGGGCATACCTGAAAAAAAGTGGATTTGTTGGAGTAAGGTATTCTGCATGGCTGATCACTCTAATTGCTTTCTTTTGTAATAAGAAGATGGGTTTTATATTAGTTTTATAGGTATTCCCCATATTTCCACACAATAGCTAAGGTATGGAAGGATGAGGGAATTGTACAGTATATATAATGCATTTTGATTCACAGAGGTTTTTATTTTACACAGTATGGCAATAAGTTTAGAAATTGTAGTCTTTAGTGTATTTATGTGCACTTTCCAATTTAACTTATCAATATTGATTCCCAAAAACTTGTTACATACACCCTTTCAATTTCTACCTCCCCAATTTGAATTCGACATGGTTCGTTTACTTCCTTTTTTCCAAATACAATATATTAAGTTTTATGCAGATTTATGGAAAGTTTATTTACATCAAACCATTTTTTTAGTATCTTAAGTTCAGTTCCTACTGTATTCAGAAGCAGCTCAAGATCTTTTCCCGAACAGTACAAACTGGTATCATCAGCAAATAGGATGCATTGTAATTTGTTGAGGACTTCACTGATTTCATTAATTAACATGTCAAAGCAACATCAAGAGACAATGAGAGTTGAATATAGAATCACTGTTGAGCTGATCTGATGTTAAAACTATTCACATTTTTACTGGCAACAAATAACAATGTGACGGTATGACAACAAGGCATACATGCATTATGCAGCACTGATTCCAAATCTAAAGTACTAACCATGCGTCCTGGCTGCCTACAAGGTTAAGTTTTTGATTAATCATATCATATCATGAAATAAAGACGAATAACAGGTGTGTGTCCTGTTTCCTCAAGGAGTTACATAATTACAAGATTTAGTTTTCAATCCATAATCACCATGTTATGACTGTGCGGCAAAATAAAATTAACACCAAATATTGTAGGGGAAAAGTGTGTGGGGAAAATGAACACAATCACACATTATTATGATTATGTTGAGCTCCGGTGGGAGTTGTCTCAATTGGTTCACAACATTTCATGAATTTCCAAATAAGCATCATAAATAAACAGGATTCTTGCGTCCTAATAAAGCACTACATCCGTGGGACTTACTGACGGCGGGATCAATATGGAAAGTGGGTCATGTTTTGGCAACATTATTTCTCACAATATGTAAAAAAAAAAGAAAAAAAGAAGGTTTGCTCATTTACTCTGGCTGACAGAGACAAAGTGCACATGTAGAGTCTCACCTCAGATTTATGTGCACTGGCTCCGAGTCTGCTGTCGGACTGTCTGACCTGGATCGGAGCCCCCAGCTGCGGATGAGGAGAGTGAAAAAAAAAAAAACTGTACCAAAAATGAAAGGAACGGTGACACGCGTTTTTTCAGCCTAAATTTGGGAAACATGTTGCGAACAGTGGAACAGATGGGCCTCGACTAAACTCTTAACTCTTTCATTTGTATTCACAGACACGGCAAAAAGTCATTTCAAAGTTTTCCTTTTTTTTCCGTTTGGTCTGGAGTTATAGCCAGCGAAGAAGATGTGTTTTTTATTTTGTGCTGTTTTTGTTTAGCCACAGATGTGAAAACTTTAACATGACCACAAGGCAGGAGGCGTGAAGCACATCAGCAAGCAAAAAAGTGATATGTTATAGACACTCCACACTTTCACACACTCATATTTTCACTTGAATTTTGTATAAATTATACCAAATGGCTCAATCTCTAATAGCTTCAAAGCATTGATAAACAGATGAACTGACATTGAACAAAGAAACAGTGAAACAATGAAACAGTCTTTGATCAATGAAATAGTGTTACTTTATGTCATGGCAGAGAAAGGCACCTGTGCTTGGTATTTTTGGTCAGATAGTACCAAGCAGTGAGTTGAGTTCAGAGTCCCGACTCTCTCCATAGGGAGAGTAGGGACGTTTCCCGGTGGGCCGCTCGGTTCCAGTGCTTCTGGGCCGGGCTATCAGAATAAAATAATGAAATAATAACAGACTCACAGTTGTGCTATTCCAGGCCTAAAGGCTTTAACTGGGCTGCAGCAGGAGCATGAGCTGCTGTTCCAGATATAAATGAAGTAACACAAGCGTAATTGTCATGGAAATCTATCAAAATAATGACTGATGTATGAAAATCTGAAAATATTACGCATCGAACATTTCATTCTTGTGGCAGGGAGATACCATTTGATATTGAACTAACTCAGAGGGGTGTTTAAGTGGAACACCCCTCCGCTTTAGTTCAAGTTGGTGCAGTCCAATCCAGCGGAGACAAGTGTCTGCGCGAGTAAAGAGAGAAAAAGGCAGTGAAAGGTAGAAAAGTGGACAAATAAATGTTTTTATCTACATAACTTGTGCTGATTGTGGGTTTGTATCAGGCTCAGACTGTGTGTGCAGCGGCCCATGAGAAAAGAGAAATTGTTAGAAAATTGTCAATGTGGTATTTGAACCAGCGACCTCTTGTACTTGAAACCAGTGCACTATTACGGAGCTATAATTCTGGGTCGGTCATCTCCAAATTCCCGGGCTGAAATTAGGCACGCCCCTGGGTGAGTTTCCACGTTCTCCCCTACTCCAGAGGAAAAAACATTTAAGTGTTCAAAATAGAAAGTAAATCGGTCTTTCTACTGTGTGTGTCATAAAAATAATAATAGCTGTATATATATTTTTTTTTTCAACACAAAAATTGCCCTTGAATTCCTCACCTATACGACATGACGGAGACAAATCATTTACACAGCGTCACCTAATGTTCATAAAATGTGCATTATTTGGCTTTGAAAATGAACACATGACACTATTTACTTTGGAGCCTTTATGCAAATGTGGTGGAGTAGAAAGCATTATGTTTATCTGTCAAATGTAGTGAAGTAAAAGTAATGAAATCTCAACAAAAATACAGACCCTCAAAAACACTCGTAAGTACAGCACTTGAGTAAATCCCCTTTGTTAGTGACCCCCTCTGCTATGACTTAAACAATGTACAGTAGGTATCAATAAAATACCCCAGTGGCCTAATAAGCTATATAATTTAGTTATAAAAACTGCCAGCTGAGGACGGGAACCTGCACCTACTACTACGACAAAAAGAAAAATACAGTATCAAAGCAAATCTAAAACATTAATAATTACCTGCAAACAAACACAGACTTAAACAAGTTGCGGAAGATGTCTTGGGGCTACTGCACTGTAGCGGCATGCTGATGTAAAACAAACATAATTACAACGCAAAAAAGATGAACCTCCCATGAAGAGTGGCTGAAGCAGTGCCATGTTATATTTAAAGTATACAATATATTTAAAAAGTGCTTATTATAAGTGTAAAAGCTCGTGATTATGAGAATAAGTTCAACAGTGGTTGTCCCAATATAAGATATGCAATAAGCAGTAACAAAATCCATACATAAGAATTAAAGCATCAGATGTTGGGACACAAACTTAAAGCAGTTACTTCTAAAAAGCCCTGAAACGCTTGGGGAAGCTCCTCATATGGAGTACTGAGTGACCCTCTGGCCACAGCTGAATGCTCCCTCAACACAACATAATACAAAAATGACAAAAAATAGCCCAACATAAACAACGCCGCAACATTCCTGTGTGACGTTGTTATCCTCCATCAGAACAATCCCATCCACACACTCTCTCTCTCTCTGTGTCTCTCTCGCCGTCACCAATTACAGCCGACGCGCTCTTAAAAACACATACAGGACCTGTCTGGCTTGTTTTCCTCAAACCTCCATCACTTTTTACCTGTTTTATTCTGGTCTATAACCGACACAATTGGAGACGTGAGACGCGGCTTTGACTCACACTGGGAAATTGTTCAAAAGCATTTGCCTCGAGCTACGTTTCTTTTTGTTTTTTCATTCTTCAGCAGTCAGACATACAGAGCGGCTGGTGAGAACGGAGCTCTTTTTGCTCTGTTTCTGAAAGTTCTGAAAGTTTTCATGTTTTGCTTTTAAAACATAATCACACATGATTCTGCCAAGATTGTGGGTTCGGACAATTGTGTTACAGGTGCCAAATCCATAGTCTTACAGGCATAGAGGCCCCGATTACTCTGTCACATGAACTTATACGGGCAAGGTGGGTGAGGTCCGAGGTCCAGCCCCAGTCAGTCCCAGACTCTGGAACGCTCTGCCCCTTAATGTCACAACATCCCCCACTTTCACTTTCTGGCTTTTAGCTCTGCGTTAGTTGTCTGTGTCTTTTATTTCATTTGATTGTTTTTAATTATTTTATTTGTCTTTATTTGTCTGAAACGTTTTCATTGGATTTTACATATTGCTTCTGATTGTTTTGAACTGATTGGCGTCACTCGATTGTATGTGGTTAACTATAGCGATGTCAATCTTTTCATATGCAGCACTTTGGAAACGCTTGTTTATTAATGTGCTATTGAATTAAAGTGGATTGGAAAATTCATTTGTCATTCATTTGAGATTAAACCGCCGAGCATTGAGTTATTGGGTGAAAGAAGAACAACCACAGCTCACAGCAAAATGCCAGAGATGTGGATTTAACAAGTGGACACACATAGGGATCTTCTTTTAAACAACATAAATATGAATCAGCCGCATCTAACAGAAGTATATCATTGAAAATTACGAGTGGATGAAGTGCACTCGTAATGTAGTGCTAACTGTGCATCAATAGTTTAACACTCAATAAATACATTGTGAACATTTCCCAAAGTGTTGCATCACTGGGTTTAAAGCAGAATTAAGTAACTCATGCCCCTAGAGGCCATAAATGCCACTGCAGGTGTCGTAGAATGTTGCAGGTTTTTTCTTTTACTCATTAATTGTCCATAAGAGTAAATACTACACTGATAGACAGACAAAATGAGAGAGGGATATTGTGCCACAACCTAATTACACAATGGAGATATTTTTTCCACTCAAACTTGGCTGTAAACACTGCTAAAGTGGCGCTAGTCCGCAGTTAGCTTTGCCCGTTAGCCTGTTAGATTCTTCTTCGTGATTCTATTAGTGTGTATTGTGTGTCCGACTCGGTGCAGGGAAGTTGCAAGGGTGGTTTTCTGGCCAGAGACACCAGGGAGAGATGACACTTAACACCCTTAACACTTGTATTACCCCCAGAGGGACTATGAAAAAGATTTATTAAGGTAAACAAGTTAGTTCTGCTTTAATTACTTGACTAATGAATAATTTGTGAAAGTCGGCCTTAATACTGTTTTATGGTCCACTTCTGTGTTTCTGTCCAACATTGACATCATGCCCCCTGCTGGCTAGTGTTGGTACCGCGTCCCTTGAACGCAGTGGCGGGCCGTGGGGTTTCAGTCAGGGCCTTCAATAGCAACCTGGGTTCACGCAGTCAAACGCATATAAACTTATCGACATAGGCGTATGGATAAAACTGCCTTTTTGCGTGGCATTTGTTCGCTAAAGGATTTGTCAACAACGCAAACCAAAGCTGCGGTGCCTCCGACTCCAAACAAAAGCAAACACCTTCGGGAACACTCGTGCTAGAATACGGAAACACACGACACATGACAGGTGGAGACGAGCGCGTTATAACGTGGTAACAGGCGGCTGTTTTTAGGAGATGTTTTGTTGACAGAGCGAGTAAAATAAAAAAGATACTAAACTTAAAGTTTGGTGCTATTTGAGATCCCTTTTTTATAGTCCCAGCACAGCTGACGCGGAGAAACCCTTCTCCTGTCCGGGGAGCCGAGCGTCTACGTCCCGCTGTCATTCCCGCTGCTTTGCTCTAGAAGCTCGTCATAATGAAGGGGCGCAAAATATCCGTGATCAGAAAATCCACTTCATTTTGCCTCGTTCGGACGTTTCCAAGAGGAATATCTGTTTATCCGGTTCTCTTCAGAGTGGCTGGAACGTCTTGCCCATGCATTAGCGGTTTTCCCAGGCGAAGAAAGCGTAGGGGAAGCTGCTGAGCTACTGAAGGCCCTGATTGGCTAATCATTCTGTCAGTCAGGCTGGCTGTCAATCATGTGTGCGGCCTGATAACACAGGGCCAGCAGAATCTGTTCTGAAGGCCCTGAGGAGGAGCAACTCGCCAGACGTGTTTAAGGCACTTTTTGAGTAGGAAATTACAGTTACACATCAACAAAACCAATATAAGCGACTCAACTGTACATTATATAAATAAATTAGAAATTAAATATACTATTAAGACATTTTACACTTTTTTTTCTTCATTTGGCCAGGGCTAGCAGAGAAGGCCCTGCTGGCCCTGACGGCACACCGCTGCTTGAACGTGATCCAGACTGATGCGGGTTAATTAAGTGAGCAGAGTTTATTGTAAACACTAAGCCTAACGGACTAGGGATTAGCGTTTGTGCTGATGCAAGGTCAGTGTCATTTTTCACTAATATCTTAATGAAACATGTGAGGGACTATACAGAGTTTAAAAATGTTAAAACTAAGTATTTTCATCCCCCTACACGTTCCAGCCATGTCCTAATGTGTAGAATGAGCCCAGACCTGTTCACCACAACTGCCTCTAAAATCCTGCACTGTCACTCAAAAAGTTGTTACTTCGGGTCCGAAGTGCCGTCATGCACGAGCTTAATATAGAGACTGCAGTTACACATAAGACCTGAGGTGGCAATAGTGAGCATAAAATGACCAACTTGCATCTAGTCTCTTTAAGCATCAGTTTAGTTTAACATCAACGTACGTAAATCAACCTGAAATATTCATATTAGAGCAACATATCCCACACAACCAGTTTTTCATCCGCACAGTCACGTTTGCACGTCTCATTTCTTTTTCCTGTGCGAGGCCCAGTTTGACAAATATTGGCTTTTATTCTATTGAACGGAACCGCACGATTTCATTAAATCCATCTAGATTTAGTTTTAAATGTCAAGCTGAAGAGCAGCGATATAAGTCTCCGCAAATGAGTCCTGGCCATAGACAACACGCCATCTAATAATCTCAAACCAGATTAACAAAATAAGATGGTAAAAAATGGAAGAAATTAGAAAGATGTGAAATATTGCGAGAGACAGCATTTAATGTTGAGTAATAAGGTGGAAATAGCAGAGAAATAACATAATAGAATAACAAGGGATGCATTTTGTTGCCATGTTTATGTTTCCGAAATACTACTAATATTTGCAATATTTACTTTTCGGTACCATGCTATTTCCATACTGAAGCTGTTATTATGCAAGTGCTGTAAAGTTCTTCTTCTTCTTCTTCTTCTTCTTCTTCTTCTTCTTCTTCTTCTTCTTCTTCTTCTTCTTCTTCTTCTTCTTCTTCTTCTTCTTCTTCTTCTTCTTCTTCTTCTTCTTCTTCTTCTTCTTCTAGCTAAGAACACTTTTGGTCATATTTGGAGGTTAATGCTTTCAAAGATGATCTGATGTGAAGGTAATGCATGTCCCAGTATTTCATCAGACTCTATATAGAGATATGTACAGTAGGTGATGAAATGCAGAGTAAACCATAGTATGGCATACATAACAGTGATCCGAAGAGTCTAAATTACCACAGTGTTGTTTTCTGCTCTTAAAGCCACACTAAGGAACATTACAGGTCGCGGGTTAAACATGAAACTTTGTCTCCTGTCGCGACTGGTCTGACCAAAGTCGTTTGTGTAGTTACCAGTTTGTTCTGCCACTCTTGGTAACATCACTTTATTCTGGGGTTCTCTGGGTTTCTTTAGCACAGATGAGGACTGAATATTTTGCTTTTTAAAATGCTTTGCCCATCAACCTTGAAAATACAGTCTTATATTTCTATTTGTTTTCGTTCATAGCAACCCACACATACTCAGCGGAAGGCAGGGTCACAGCTATTTCAATAGAGTGACAAAATCACTTTAAATGTGCAACATTAATGTGACTGTAACATATTAAAAACTGAAAAAACCTTATCTATTGCCACATGCAGTCTTGTGAGATCTTTAATGTGTAGTTCCACCTTACCCAAGACCACTAACCCAGTCCTAAAAAGAGACCAAACCCTGGACTACATAATGAAGCGGGTATTTAGCTAAATTGACTTTGATTTTTTGCCATGTTATAAAAACATATTTGGAGTTGTGTTGTGAGGCATTCACGCATGTTTGAGTGATGGCAGCTTATACAATGCTCGCGAAGGGTCTGGATGCAGCCGATGGAGGGGAGCTTCACTTCTCCACAGGAAATGACGTCACCTCCACAGGACAAAGCTTAAACTAATCCAAACAAACCTTAATCCTAACCTTAATGATAATGAAGTTCATGAAAGGCATTGTCTTGAGATTTAATTAGGTGCATTATGGAACTTTTGCCAGAAAACTTAAAGGGGGGTATTATGTAAAATCGACTTTTTCAAGCTTTATATCATGTTATTATGTCATTCCCTCATTAAACACATACCTGGAGTGTTGCCTTGGCTCATTCACATATTTTTGAGTAATCAGTAAAAACTTAGACGGCAGCCATTTTAGGTGTAGCTATGCCTCAGTCCTCCTAGGAACGTCCCCACCTCCTGGAGACGCCTCTGGACCTTTTGTCACCAGCCAAGCCACCAACCACTGCTCCTCAGCTCAGCAGAGCCCCCTCCCCGCACAGTGTTGTTGTTTAAATGCCACAGCAGTGTGCTGAAGGGGGCGTGTCGGAAAGCTTCTTAAAGAGACAGAGGCCTATTTCAAGACGTTCAGTACAGCCTTTTTGAGAGAGAAATTTTATTCAAGGCAGTTATTTTAATTTACTGCATATACAGACCAACAGAAGGTTACGTCATCATTGTAGTATGCTATAGACTGGTGCTATGTGATTGAAAAAAGCATAATACCCCCCCTTTAATATTTGTGCGCAATTTACTTTTTATTGACCCAATGGCTTTATTAGTGGTCAGCAGGATCAATTGTTTAGTAGGTTTTCAGATGAGAGAGTCCGTCAGCAGTGACAACTTACCAGAAACTCTAAAAACAATTGATCCTGTGGCATCATAGAGGGCACTGTGATGAAAGTTAAGGCACCATGCTAAACACTGGGTCACTAAAAAGTCAAATACGCACCAAAATAAAGTAGTTTTTTCACACACACGAAAAAAGCTCCACTGCCCTCTTGACTCCGGCTGCATTGAGACCCTCTTGCACAGTTCTCCCGTGGCCCTACACCGATACGCAAAAACATCTGCCGATGTGACGAGGGGAGGCAGAGAGCGCTTATTGAGCCAGGAAGAAAGGCCAATGGAAATTTTGAATAAGCAGTATAAGTGTGTAATGAAATAAGATAGTGATCAAGATGAAATTAACAAATGACTACTGAGAGTATAATACCCCTCAGGACCTAACAACCCTCAGTTTTACCCAGAAATAATGTAATTAGTGAAACTGTTTTAGTGTAAATAAGAAATAGGCGTGGTCATGGCAGTCCTGACCGTTCCTATCAGGCGTGGCCAGAGTTTCAGTACAGGCCTCTGCTTCTATGTTAAATCAGTCTGATATTTTGAAGATGGAAGCAAAACATCCTCAACTCAGTCAACCCAGCCCTGTTAGTGATATCGAAATCACTACAATGATGGAAAATTCCTGGACGACGCAGAGCCTACACAAGTCTATTACCGTCATAATACTGTACTGTAAAGAAAAGTGCAGGACCTTTGATCAAAAACCCTTTGTGTGGAAACTCGTCTATGATTATGGCCAAGGTGATGGATTGTCTTGCGTGTATATACAGCAACATTGTACAACTCAATATCAGTGAGCGTAATCTAGTCTGAGTTTATATGGTTGATGTTAAATTTCCATAAAAGAAAATGCCCCTCTCTGCTGGAGTCCATCGTCCGTCTCATCTCGCATCTGTTCCCCAGCTTTTATTGTGTACCAACATCTAAGATTTGTTAAAAGAAGCAGATAACAACACGGCTGTTTCATGTGTGTCATCTTTTGGAGAGAATCTCAAAGAATCTTACGTTCTTTAATCTCTTAGATCCCTCAAAAAGATGGGTTGTTTCAATATCTATCTTCTTTTTTTCCCTCCGGGGCTCTTTTAGCTTTTATCTTCTATTCTTTCGTCGTCGGGCTACCATCAGATCAGTCTTTAAGCTCAGAGTTATTCTTTAGTTGAACAAATTGTATCATTAAGTCCTCTGGAATTGAGAAATCGGTTTTATTCTTGGAATCAACTTGTATTTTACGCAGAGTTCCTAATCACAAACAGAAGTCATTTCAGATTTCTCTGTATTAGTATTAGTCACGGATTCTGCCATTCCAGACTTGATTTGGAAAGAAATAAAACCACAAGCAACGAGTTTTGTTTACACATTATTTTTCAAGCTAGAGGGGTTTTAATGAGAGATCCTTCCTGTCAAGTTTTGGATTTGAAAATAAGGGTAATTTTCTGGCGCCCACTGCGAGCCGTCCCTCCACCCCGACCAAGCTCCGAGAGGGAAAAACTACGGAAGATTCCCGGCCAAAACGGGAGACTTGACAGCCATACTAACCTCGCGACAGCTGTCAGCCAGGCTACTGCAGGTGGCAGTTCTCGCAGGGTTAGTGACAGAGTTCAGTTTGGAGAGGCAGCGGGATGGTTTTGTTGTTGTTGTTGTTATAATAAGGGAGATTTACAGGATAATACTTATACGGATGGGATAATATAATGGGGTAAAATACAGTAGTGTCCCCAGTGGTTAAAGTGGGATTTGGGAGGTGGGCGAACTCTAACCTTTAACAAGCAGTAGGATACAAGTAGGATACAATTTATATTTGTATGTACTGACTTGTAGTCATTGGTTCTGAGCAGTATAGTATTCATACTGCACAATACAAGGTATTTGATACTGTAATTATTTTATTTTCCAATATTTTTTAAGGCCTTGATTTTTTTTTAGATATCCTTTAGCAGGTTTTAACAATCATAAATGATTAAGGGTCTATGTGATTTACTAAATGTACAAATTCTGCTTTTGCCAGATCCACTCTTTTTGTTTGTTTTTTTGTTTCTGTAATCTATTAAGCTCCACTCTGGGCAGGCATGGTGCTCTGCAGTCCTACGTCTAAGAAGAACCCATTTCTTGACATATTTGTCAGGATCCACTTATTCAAAGGAGGCTCAACCAAAGAAATGAACATGAGTGCTGAAACCAACCATTTTGGCTTGTTATTATGTTGTTCATGTGAGAAAATCCTCTTTCACAGTCAGTGCTGCTTACAGCAGGGCTCTTCCATTACTTTTTTCACTGGGAGAGATTTGTCGTTTGTCATTGGCCACTGGGCCGGTCAGGGGTGAGCCTCCCACCACTAAACATATTCATGTTTTGGGATAAATAAATGAGAATTTCATTATCATCACTGCTTGAATATAATAGAATTGGACCTAAACATAAAGGTTTTATTATATTCCAGCATTTTAAGGCTTTGGGGTGAAAAACGAAAAAAAAAAAAAAAACAGCAATAGATTAATACAGAATAATAAAGAGCCTAATAATAGACTAGGTCTACTCAGAACTAAACCAGTTCTGAGTAGACCTAGACCAATATCAGGACTAAGACCGGACTAAATCACATCTAAACCAGGCCAAAGGCCTAACACAGAACGAGAGAGCTACAGTGCCTCTCGAAAGTACTAATACACCTTGAACTTTTGCACATTTTGTCATGTTTATTTTGAATTTTTTACTGAAAGTTCACACACAAGTAACAGACAACTGTGAAGTGAAAGCAAAATGATACATGATTATGTTATTTTTCAAAAAATAGAAAAGTGAAAAGTGGGGCGTGCATAAGTATTCATACTTAATACTTTGTGGCGCAGATAATGCCGAAAAATATATATTTTTATGGAAAATGAGGCGCGGGTCAGATTTTATTGTTTGGCCCCCGGGACGCATATTGAGTAGGCATTGATTTATCTCACAGGCAGAATTTCGTATGTGCGTAAAAATGACAAAGTTGCAATCATTAGCTTTTTTTCCTTTTTTTTTGGCCATGCAAAGGTGGGGGTATGCTGTTCCCGCCCACTTTAACCCCTGAGTGTCCCCCCAGATACCTCCTTGTTTGCCCCTTCCGAAAGGCATGATGCATGGGTAACCGAGAGAGTCGGGACGTTTCCCTGTGGGCCGCAGTGCTTTTGGGCTGCCAGAGAAAAATCTATTAATAATGGATACTCACAGTTGTACGACTACAGGCCCAAAGGCTTTAACTGCAGCTGGGGCAAGAGCAGGGGCTGCTGTTTTAGACATAAATAAAGTTACACAAACGTTTTCTGTCATGTAAATCGATCAAATAATGACTGAGGTGTTGAACTCAGAAAGAACTTTTGCATTGTGCTTTGTATTCAGTGCGCTGAAGCAGGAAGATTCCATTAGACGCTGCACTGACTCAGAGCAGGGGAGTTAAAGCGCATAATGACATAATAGACGCAATTTTTGCTAAAACATAGTTAACACAATTATATTTAAGATTTTGCTAAGATTGTACACAGCTTGTTTAGTTTGGCCATTTTTGTGATGTTTCTAGTTTCACTTCCTTATAGACCTTTTTCACGAAACCCGGAAATGGTCCGCCGTTGACAGCAGTCACTTCCGGTTAGCATTCTGTCATTGCGAAAATGGAACTTATTTTTTCTACAGCTTTGATTAACTTGCCAGCTCTAACATTTGCTGATGTAGAGGCCATCGCGGAGGCAAATTCGTCAACCAATAAGCGTGACAAGGGCTATAAATTCTTTCATGAAGAATTTATTCACAGTTATCAAGGTAAGAAAAGACGAAAACTAAAATGCTAACAACGATTAGCATTAGCGTAATACTACTAGACATACATAAACAAAAATAGGCCAAGAAAGTGTACTAATTTATTTGAATTTATGTTTAGGGCATTGTGTAGGCTTGTAGTTTAGATTTGAACATTCTGATATTGTTTGTTTTAACAATTTGTGAATGTAAATATGCTAAATGTTGTGGCTAGGGACTAAGGTGTTAAGAGATTGTAATTAAATAACCTGTAATTTTCTAAACAAAATTTTTACTTCTGCATGCTTTTAGTATCAAATATTGTCGAGGGACAGGTAGTAGTCAGAGGTAGATGCTTCAGGTCGATGAAGAAGAATGAGGAGCCACACAGACTACAGGTTTGAAACAGTCAGAAAGCCGGTTGGCATATGTTCATGAGTTTGAGTTCTCGTTTGGTGTAGTGTCTGCTGCAGTTGCAGCTCATCTTCAGCCCAGAATGTATTCCCTGTTTATAGGTTGTCAGGATATAATATTGCAATAAAATATATGTACTAAAACATGTGTAATGTGTTAACAGATCTCACTCGGAGTGGAAATAGGAGATCTGGTGGCTTATTCTTGTAGTTGTGCAGCTGGTAAAGGTTTCTGCAACCATGTAGTTGCACTTCTTTACCAGACTGCACACTATTCCCAGCTCAAGCTGCCAGCCGTCCCCCCCGCTCTGGCCTGCACAAGTGATCTGCAAAGATGGCACAGACCAAGAACACAGGTAAAAAGAAAGGGGGATGAGTAATAATTAACACCTGTCATTTAGTATTTTCTGTTGTAATATCATAAAGTATATGATATTTATGTAATTACATTTAATTAAATGAAGTGAAGGTGATCAACACCCTGTCACTCTTTAGGTTGTATTGGACATTTAGGCCTTGTGTCCTGTGATATTTGAGTCATTACATACTTTTTGTTTTCTAACTGGTTGTGAAATATGTTTTTGTAGACATAAGCCTATGATTAAAAAAGAATGTGCATTGTGGTCTAATCAAATAAATTAAATGCAGGAAATGCATAGGAAAGTAGAACATTAGAGCTTTAACTCACAAAAATGTCCTTCCTTGTCATTGTTGTCTTTTCTTGCTCTACTGTTCTTCTACTATCTGACTAATTATCACTATATACTATACCGTATATTCTTGTCTTTTAAGGGAATCAATCCTGAACCTTCCAGCACTCTTGTGGTCCGAAAGCCCAAAAACATGCAGCAAACCGGTCTGAAGTCCACGCTCTACAGAGCATATACAGGTATAAGTTTATGTTTGTTTATTTATTTGTTTGAGCAGTCAACCCGCCCAAAGGGAGTGGGCTGAAGCCAAAGGCTTATAAGCGCCCACCCCATAATATGCTGTTTATTAAGGTTTTCATACTTGTAACATTTGCTTCGTGATAACTATGCAACTTGTGTTTGTAGGACCTCTTCCTGATCCTGACCTTCTGGCGTCTGGAAAAAAAATTAAGCCAGCTGCAGCCCCAGCCACTTATGGCTCTTGTTTTAGATGGTCTCTCAAATTTGGACCTGGTACCGTCTAGATTTGGGCCTGTTCCCCGCGGGTCACCAATGTCATACCAGTGTCCACATGAGATGTCATGCAGTGGCATCATTCTGCACCACATGGCTCCTGATTTCCCTGCTCTTCCTGTGTTGCTGCACCCCCTCTCCAGCATGTGTTTTGTGCCCACTCTTGGTCAATACATGCATCTCCATGCTCTTCAAGTGTCACCGGAAATGGCCAGTCGAATTGAGGCCGGAACCAGGGAGCAGTCCAGGAGTCCTGCGTGGAAACAACTTCGTCATCCAAGGCTTACTGCTAGTCGTTTCCGTGAGGCTTGCAGAGGAAGTGCAGAGGAAGAGTCCGTTGCCACAGCACTGGCAGCTCGGCTGATCAGAGGGTCCACTGTTCAAACCGCTGCCATGAAGCGTGGCCTGCAGATGGAGTCAGAGGTGCTGGCAAACTATGCGGAGCTGAGGAGGGTCAACGTGCTGCCGGTGGGATTCATCATTCGTCCTGATGCATCACATCTTGGGGCAAGTCCAGATGGCAGGGTGTATGATCCATCTGAATCACCCCCATTTGGACTGGTTGAGGTAAAAACCAGTACCAAAAATGATGTGTCCCAGGTTGCTCACCTCAAAGTTCATGATGGTGATGCGAGTCTGAGGTGTTCCCACGCATACTACTGGCAAGTACAGGGTCAGCTGGCTATCACAGGTTTGGAATGGTGTGACTTCGTCACGGACACGCTCTCAACAATAACGGTTCAGCGAGTGTGGCGTGACGAAGCGTTCATTGACCAAATGATATCCAAACTGGACATGTTCTACTTCAACACCTTTATGAATGTGTTTATTTCAATGCAGCAACAATCATGAACAATCTTAACCGTTTTGTGCCGTCACCTTGTAATTATTCAATCTGAATTTGTATGAATCATTGTACATAGTGTAAATATTTAGTTTAGTATATTTGTTTAACAGGGACATGTGTCCTTGTGTACCTGTATTGATAGGTTGTGTTTATGTTAGAGAATTCTATTCCTGTTGGAGCAGGTGGTAATATGACTTTACGGGAGAGAAACCGTTTTAGAAGGAATTTCCAAAAAGCAACTGTCCAAATGTTTTTCCTGATCATTATTTGACAGTGATTGGATTCACAAACCTGTCACATTCTTATGGCTAAAAGTCCTTTCTACTGACTAACATCACGCTCATGTTTTTGAATATAGTCTCCACTTTTGGACACCTTTTTATGAGGAAATAATTAGGCCATAGTTCATATGAGCTGGAAGAGAGGACTTTGAACTTTTGAGTTTTTGTTGCATTTGAATGACAGAGTAACTAGCAATAAAGTAAGACTAGAAATTTACATTTTGACAGCATTTAGACCAGCATTTAGAAAACATTTAAGGTTTAAACAACAGTTTTTTTTAATAGTATGGCTCAAAGGATATTTGCAAATATTGTACTTTATAGATTACACTGCGAATGGTTGCAGTAATCTCCATTTGGTGAGGATTCTTTTTGCAGCATATCAAATATCTATTTTGGGATTGTTATGAATGTTATGTTGGTTTTCAAGTTTGATGTTTTATCCTGTAAGAGTTTACCTTGAAATACCTGAAATACACGGATGAAATACAGGAAATTGTATTCTGATAAAATGTGTTTTAATTTGCAACATCAAAAGGTTTATCACAGAAGAGAAACTATATACACAACAAAAATACATTTAGGTAAAGGTAATTAGTTTAGAACATTTAACTTGATATAATACATGATTAATTTACTCTTCATAACAAAATGGGCCTTGATAATTTGCTAAAACACAGCAGTTGTGCCAGATCTGATTGACCGTTCCAATTAAAGTAAGTGGCACCGGAGAATCCCAGATGTGGAAACACTTCACTCGGGCTATCGCACGCTCCACAATGATCCGCAAACGGGCAATGGCTTGGGTCTCCTCCGTTTCCTTCTTACTGAACTGACCAGGGTGGCGAAAAGGCGGAATGGTGAGTTTGGCTCCTACTTCATCCAGAAGGTCTTGAATGAGGAAGCCCTTATCTGCCATGACTTCATCCCCCGGCTCCAGCAGAGGAAGGATTCCACTGACCTTAGTGATCTCTTTGTCAGAGATGCAACCAGTGTACAATGGTGAAATAAATGTCACCAACCCACAGGGAGCAACTCCGATCAGCCCTTTCAGAGTGGTGCGGTTTTTGTAGGCTGAAAAGGTTTCCGACTGTAATGTGAGGGATGAAGCGGTGTCCAGAGCAACTTCTGTGCAGTCTAGAATGACGCGTACATTTGGAGCGAACATTTGGAATTTATGTGGCATACTAGCTTTCACCTTCTCCCGACTAATCCACATATTAATAGAGGAGAAAATAATAAAAAGGTAGTTGGCCCAGGTGATGGTCACTCGACTAACCGTAGCAACACTAACATTAAACATGTCAGCAATAAGCTGCTCCTTCATGCCCACTGCAACCCTGAATGAATACATTAAAAACTCATCAATTAAAGGCATCTTGCGGGCAGGACTGGGTGTAGCACAGGCTTCATCTGCAATTTTCTGTGCTCTGGTCCAGTACACTAGATGGGATGCAGATGGTGCTATGGACTCCCAGAAAATCCGGAACACACTCTCAGATGGAAATTTAGTGTAGAACCGGATATGGTCGTCAGAGGCACAGTAGCGACTAAAAAGAGTGGGAGACAAAGTCGCTTTCTCCAGCCTGGCTTCCAACTCCTTGATGTATTCAAGGGCTTCATCAAGTGCACCTGTAACAACAGAAAATATATAAATATATGTATATGCACAGTATTTCAACAAAAGGCAAAGAAAAAGCACTGAATTATTTGTTTACCTAGCTACCCCACCTTGCACAGAATACAACCATTTAAAATGACTATTCATTTTGATATAGTATCTTATTGTGTTCCTATGTAAATGTGTTATTATTGTTCAATTGCAGTTCGTCTTGGCCTAAAGTTTTGGTTGGACAGTTGATCAGCCATTGTTTTTTTTTATCCACTAGATGGTGCCAATCAGCCACAGACTGGACCTTAGCTAACGTATTAGTTAGTTATTGCTGGATTTGACAAATGGATAATATATTCAAACGTTTGTCATTGTATTAAACTGGGGATAATACCTGTGGGTGGATGTGCCACATAATCATGGTCCGTGGGAGCAGGAGCAGCTTCAGCCTGACTTGATTGCTGCGAGACTAGCTGCCGTTTCTGAGCCCTTTCCATAGCAGACTCCCTCCTCGTTGGTTCAGAAAAATTATTCCATGGGAACAGAGTTGGAACAGCTCCACTTTTAAGGCGGCTGACGCTGGATCCACAGACAAAATTATCCTGTGTAAAATGCCGGCTACACACAAAAGTACTGCCTTTCTTAATGCAGAAGTCTGGGCCCTCATCTCGTCTTACTGCTTGTATCCACAGCTTCTTTTGCTCCGGGTCCTTCGGAAACGCATGAAAAGAAAGATATGGTTGCTTTCTTGCCCAAGAGGAGCAACCAGGGACAGAGCAAAAACAGTTGCTTTTAGACTGAGCCATTTTTTTTTGCTGCCTAATGCTAACCGCTAGCTACCGGAAGTGACCGTTGTCAACAGCGGACCATTTCCGGGTTTCGTGAAAAAGGTCTATTGGACACCGACAGGAAGTGAAGAAGGTAAACAATTTTAAACTGTTGCCATGCCGACCATGTGAAGTCAATGGGAAATAAGTCAAACTGCTATGGAATATCACCTTCACTTCCTGTCAGTAGCTTAAAAATTCAAATAAAAATAACTTTTCTGCCCAACATTTCATCATTCAAATCGCTGCTTCACTGAAATAAAACGATAATTATGCAACTGATGAACTTGCAACTGATGTTATCCTTGTAAATAAGTCATAATTTGAAAAGCATTAAAACCTGTCATATGCAACACCTCTGCGAGTTAGTGTAATATTGTGATCCAAATGAATAAGATAAAAATGATCTGACGAAGGCTAAGGCCGAAACGTTCATAAATCTTTTGGACATCTATTCGAGTGTGCTGTGTATTTTCCAATACATTTAATTTCTGCTCCAGCACATGCACCTCATGAGAAGAACTTGGTGTGCGTTTTTGTTTTTCTAGATCCTTGTAAATAAGTCATAATTTGAAAAGCATTAAAACCTGTCATATGCAACACCTCTGCGAGTTAGTGTAATGTGGTGCAGTCCAGCGGAGATAAAGCAGAAGTGTCCGCGTGAGTAAATAAGTGGACAGAAAAAAGGCAGGTGAGGCAAAAAAGACAGAATGAAAAGCAGTAGTGACCACCGTATAAAAAGTGTATAAATAATATGTATTTCATTTGCATAACTCAAAGCTAACTGTGGAGGCGGCAGGCCCAGATTATGTGTGTTGCTGTCCTGATGTGAAAAGAGCGAGAACCGATCTCGCAACCTGCTGTATTGTAAGCTGACGCTCTACGTGGTGACTGGTGAGCTACAAATCTGGAGATACGTGGGCCGGTTTAAATGATAAAACTCCAGGGCCGAAATGATGTCCCAGCACGCCCCTGCCCCTTCCTGTAGCGCCTCTTGTAACGCATCGAGGGCTGAACGATTAATTGCGAAGGACTATTGCGTTCTTCTCCGTTAGCATTGCGTTAGCCGCAGCGCTAATCACGCCATTCTCTCGCTGCTACTACACGCTCTGATGATCACAGAAACTCCCTCACCTCTGGATTCACACGTCTCTGCCTCCACAGAGATATAGGTGAGCCTGTGTTGCTTGTGAAGAGTAAAGAGTCGTTTGTGGCTCAGTTTAGGAGGCTTATGATTGGGAATGTTGTGGATAAAGAACTTATCTCAAAAGCATAATGACGGTTCATGACCATAAAGTATCCGCAGAGGCGATGTGCCATGTGCCTCTATTTACCTTTGCATCTACCGCATATGCGCTCCGTAGGTAGTACAGACGCTAGATATAAACACTAAACTGCTGTATGAAAAGGATTGGAAACTACGATCCGAGACAGGAGTCCGTGTCATGTCTTATTTTGCTGAGTAAATGTGCTGTTTAGGCTGAAATGTCACTAAATGGCTGCGAGTCAAAGAGAAAGTAAAGTGTCTGTGTTTGGCACATCATGTCACTGTTCTTCTCTTTCTTCATATTGTCCAAAGTTACATCCCAAAACCAAAATGCTGCTCCTAATTCCACTGTGTTGTAGCGTGTGCTCCATCTGGCCTCTCCGTGTCCATCAATAACAAACATCTGAAGCAACTACGAGTCGCAGCTCAGACAGGGATTTGATTGGCCGAAATAATAAATAATAAATAGTTTATTCTGTATTCATTGGGAGTTTGATTTCCTAAAACTTTTCCAACTAGTTAAAGCAAGCGTTTGTTCTTACTTTTCCTGCACTTTAGTATGGGTGATGTTACTGACTGGATCAGTGAGTTTTATCATTTTTTTAATATCTATATATATAATGTATCTTTTTCATTTATTTATAGACTGTACTGTTACGTTCAGACAGTTTTTAAGAAGTGCAGTCCACATGTTCACACATTTTGAATAGGTCAGACAACCATTTTGTTTGCTTTATTGTTGCAATTTTCACTTCAAATTAATCTAATATTGTTCATTATGAAACAGACTGATTTATTGCTTGTGTTAGGTGAAAAATACATGAGAAGAGGACCTTGCAACAATAATCGCATATTTAATCGCAATATTGAAGAAAAATAAAAAATCTAAACCTGTCAATCACAGTGGTGGGTTAAGCGTTGCATTAAAGCGATGGAAGAGCTGTTGACTCACCGTATAAGGTCCCCGCTTTGACCCCAGTTCATGTTGTTAAAAGTGAGTGATTGGTCAGACAGGCTTTCCACCACCAAACAAGAAGAGTGAATGAATAATGACCTACTGTAGCCTTGGTCTCCATCAGAATCAGATCAGCACTGTTTTGAAAACCTCTTATTATCCCTAAATGTGGCTATTTTGAGCTTGCCCTGGCAGAAACGTGAATGGCACTTTATTAGTCCCTACAGCGGCTTTCATCTCATTAAAGTCATCTCATTAAACCTATCTGGCTGCACCCCTTTCCAGCTTGTTTGGACGCGGCTGCGGTTTGGCATTCACTAAGTGTCCACTAATTAAAGGCACAGATTGGGGCTGAAGCTTGAACTCAATTCGATGCTACTTGGTTTTGGTAAAGGGCGCATACAAGTAGTGCACTCTCAATGCTCGCTGGGGCTCGAGACAATTTCATATAGCGTTCTTGAGGAGATTGCATGGATTTGTTTTGCCACCACACACCCACAGTGATTGCAAGCATCGATCTCCCCAAGCCTCGCCTCAGGTTTTGACACCTAGACATTGTTTCAATAATTTAAAATAGGAAATTGAAGATGGCTCTTGTCAGACTTCACTTTAAAATACCAAAATATTGGCAGTTCGATATTATCCACACGTATAAAAAGAAATATCAGCAATTGGCCAAAACATACCTGATATGTTAGAAATCTATCCTTGACATGTTTCACCATCATTTGAAAGAGTGAATTCTCCTCAGTGCAATCATCTTTTCACGGACAGGAGTAGCATATTCATTTCGCTACTTGAGAAATCTATTTCATTTAATTATTTAATAGCGGTTTACTTTGCAGCACAGTAACTGCGTGGTGGTTGGATGGAAATAGTTGTATGGAAAGAGGAAACACATTGGTAATGATATGACTAATTTAACCCAAGCCTTGACCTTATCTCACTATTAAGACTGTAAATTGGTAAGTAATTTCCTGGTATGAACAAGGAAACGGCTGAAAAACACATCATCCCCTGTTATTTCTTAGTTATTTCCAACCTGGTAACATGTTATTACTGTGCAACCATTTATTATTTGCACGCTTGCCTCACATTCGGGTCACACAGGTCTTCTCTTTGTGTAAATAATTTAACATCTTCATACGAATGTATTTAGGCAACAGTGGGTCAGTCGTGAACATTCAGCCACGGACCAAAAGTCAGTTGTGCCAACTCCAGCTTTGACTGTTGCTGTGTTCTTGATCAAGTCACTTCACCCACATTTCCTATGTATGAATGAGGTGTGTTAGTGAGTTACTATGGTGGTCATCGAAGGCGCCACTGGCACAGATTGTCCAAGTCATTACCTTTGAGGGCTGTTTCATAAAGCTGGCTTACTCTGCAAGCTAGGCTTATTTGGCCAAGTCTGGCTTATTGTGTTGTCTTTTCGGTTTCATAAACCAGGCTCACTCTGAGTCTGGCTCAGTTACTATGGAAATATAGTCAGAGAACTTAGCCTGGTCTGGACCAGGCTAAGAGCAGACTGAGCACAAGCTATGTACAATGGGCAATGTAAATGACACAAGCAGGGTATTAGCGCCATCATCTGGCCAAAATGTATTTTGGCCTAAAAAATGTGAAAAAGAAAACATGACAAAATCAATTACTTTATGCAATAAGTTATAAACACACACCAACATTGTCTTTGTCTCTCATCTGTGAAATACAAAGTTGCATGACATATTAATGACATTATGTGTCATCAAAAAGCTTGTCCAATAAAAGGAACCTTAGCCCACAGGACCAGTGCTTAATTTGTAAATTAGTAGTTTCGGAACACTTTAGTTTGATGTGATGGATTCAGGGAACAGGCCAAAACATTTGCCGGAACACTCTCATTAAACACCATTATATCAAATCTTTGCCGGATCCTTTACCCTGAAAAACTGAAAATTGGGGAATGTGTTCCCCCAAACGGGGGATCAAATTAAGCACTGCACATGACCCACCCTCATGCTCCTGTGTCCAGTGTTTTCTCTTTTTTTATCATGTGTTTAAATTCTTGGGGGGAAAAAAGAAAAGTATTTAAATTCATAAGCGCCAATTTATGTTCTTCCCAGTGGGTGCCCAGTCAAAAAAAAAAAGTTGAGGCTGGGATCGATCTCGGAACCTCGTGGATGGGAGCCCTGCACTCTACCTATGGAGCTAATGTAGCGGCACAAAGCTGGCGGCCTGTGAAGTATGCTGCGCGTTCACGCTTGGACATGATTTCTCAGTGAACTCTGTGATCGTTAGTGTGGTCTGCTTATGTACGCGGCAAGTGCTCATTAGTTGAACCTGTCTTGACTTAGTGAGATTAGCCAAGCTCGGTGTCCCTTTGGTGAAACCCAGTAATCGCAGCTTGAATTGTTGTGCCTAACATAAGCCAGGATTTGGAGCCTAAGCCGAGCTTTACTGTGCGAGTTTTATGAAATAGCCCTCTGGACTGTAGGGTTTAGAGTAAGTGAGTAGCTAATATTTACTGTGACTAAATCACTCATTTCCATTCACTTTCATATTATCAATTATTATTATTATATATTATTGGTCTGTACTGTATTTTCTTCAACACCAGGGAATGAAAAATTAAACAAAATCATTGTCAACAATAAGCTAATGATTGCAGACTGTGCAGAGAATAATAAACTAAATATGGAAATATGGGGTAATAAAATACGGCTGTAAACAATCTATTTTCATTTCATAATTTACGATTGAATCCAAGCAGTAAAGGTCATGTTTTGTTCTGCTTTCCAGGGAGTGTATTTGCCACAGAGACTGTGCTATTGAAATGACCAATCTTGCGTCTCCTCCCTGAATGACTGGGGATCATTGTGGTGGCTATTGTTACAGCTTGATGTTTTCTTCACCTTATTCCCACAACAGTCACTTCAACCTTTCGCTGCAGCTGCAGACCTGGGAGACACGCATGCAGTCAGTGGTTAGTCTGTGGCAAGTGTTCTTTGGAAGCTGTTTTGATCAGTCACTCACACTGATCTATATTCTGCGATACGTGCACTTGATTTGTAGAACTATACGCACCAATGGAGCTCAACAGTCCGACACAACTCAGGGTTCTGGGGTTAAAAATCTAATTTAAACTGCTTTTCCCAAATTTTGACAAGAACATGTACGTCCAGAA
Source organism: Neogobius melanostomus (assembly GCA_007210695.1). Classification (NCBI taxonomy): domain Eukaryota; kingdom Metazoa; phylum Chordata; class Actinopteri; order Gobiiformes; family Gobiidae; genus Neogobius; species Neogobius melanostomus. Next base: position 2,474,808 of record VHKM01000283.1, read on the forward strand.
CCAGGAGGAAGGAGGACTGTTGGAGCACCATTAATGGGCAACTGACTTTACAGTTTGTCATTTTTTATGTTTTAAAATGACTTTGTTGAAGCTGCACTACCTGAATCACTCCATTATCAAACCTATCAGAGATCGTTGAATAAAATCTCTCAGCTGTTACCTAAATGCATTTGAAGCTCTTACATACCTCTCGTACTAGCCTGGCATGTACAGAACGATCCCCTCTGTATTTCTTAAATACAGTCTGGGCCCCATGCCCACGTTTGCCGCTGCTGCCAAACTCATATGGATTCGTGCAATCAGATTTCACATGTTGTTTGTGAGCAGCGTCTCTCTTGGGAGTGAATAACAATGTACAGATGGCACAGGGGAAAGACAATCGGCGACAGATGACCAAAAACACATCAACAGTAGGTGGATTTCGTGATTCATAATCCTGTTCAAATATGAATGCAGAATCGCTAATAGAAATGTAGTTGATGCCGTCGGTCACCAGACTCAATACAGCGGTGAGTCTGGTTTCCAGTTGACATCCGCATATCCCGCTTGGTCACTTGAGCTGATTAGATGTGAGTCTCAACTGAGAGATATACAGTAAGCTTATGCCGAATTATTTTTGGTAAATAGCATAAATCATTTCATTGTGTTTTAGTCAGTGCTTGGGAGATAAGTTCTTATCTTTATCCAAAGCATTCCCAAACATAATTGCCTCCTTTTAGGTTCTAAAAGGTCCCAACTGAGCAGCAACAACTCTTTACTCTTTCCAAGCAGCACACGGCTCACCTTCATGTCTGTTGAATCAGAGTGTGTAGACAGTCCGGGGTTCTGAATGGAGTGATTGTCATTGTGTTAGCGCTGCGGCTAACACAATGCTGACGGAGAAAAAAGCGGAAGGTACGAAACGCTGATATTTTCACTGAACATCCACGATCTACCGTGCACCTCAAAGCAGTACTAAGTAACTCATGCCCCTAGAGGCCATAAGCGCCACTGCAGGTGTCGAAGCATGTTGTGTTTTTTACTCATTAATTGTCCGTGAGAGTTAATACTAGGGCTGAACGATTTTGGAAAATAATCTAATTGTGATTTTTTCATCAATATTGCGATTGCGATTATTGTTGCAAGATCCTCTTCTCATGTATTTTTCACCTAACACAAGCAATAAGTCTGTTTCATAATAAACAATATTAGATTAATTTGAAGTGAAAAGTTTGGAAAAGTTTTAGGAAATCAAACTCCCAATTAATACAAAATAAACTATTGATTATTTATTATTTCGGCCAATCAAATACCGGTCTGAGCTGCGACCCAAAACACACTGGAATTAGGAGCAGCATTTTGGTTTTGGGATGTAGCTTTGGACAATATGAAGAAAGAGAAGAACAGTGATGCAAGGAGACGGCGACCTGATGTGCCAAACACAGACACTTTACTTTCTCTTTGACTCGCAGCCATTTAGTGACATTTCAGCACTAAACAGCACATTTACTCAGCAAAATAAGACATGACACGGACTCCTGCCTCGGATCGTAGTTTCCAACCCTTTTCATACAGCAGTTTAGTGTTTATATCTTGCGTCTGTACCTACGGAGCGCATATGCGGTAGATGCAAAGGTAAATAAAGGCACAGTATCCGCGGATACTTTATGGTCAGCAACCGTCATTATACTTTTGAGATAAGTTCTTTATCCACAACCTTCCCCACACATAATGCCTCCTAAACTGAGCCACAAACGACTCTTTACTCTTTACAAGCAACACAGGCTCACCTATATCTCTGTGGAGGCAGAGAAGAAGAAGAAGGTCTTTATTTATACAGCGCCTTTCACAGACATGGTCACAAAGCACTTTACATGAGAACATTTTTACATTTACTCCACACTCAGTTGTGGTAAGCTACGTTTGTAGCTTCAGTTTCCCCTGGGGGAGACTGACAGAAGCGCTGTCGCGACTGCAACACTCATCATTCATCCTGGCCTATTGTACATGTTTTTAGTCATAGGGGAAACTGGAGTACCCAGAGGAAACCTACACAGACACGGGGAGAACATGCAAACTCCACACAGAAAGGCCCCGTCCAGGTGGGAATCGAACCTGGGACCTTCTTGCAGTGAAGCGAGAGCGCTAACCGCTGAGCTACCGTGCCGTTCACAGAGGCGTGTGAATCCGGAGGTGAGGGAGTTTCTGTGATCATCAGAGCGTGTCGTAGCAGCGAGAGAATGGCATGATTAGCGCTGCGGCTAACGCAGTGCTAACGGAGAAGAAAGTAATAGTCATTTCGCGGTGGCTGCATGATAAACGCTGATATTTTCACTGTACATCCACAATCTACCGCACACCTTAACTAGACGTAAACAAAAGTACGCGGCGGAGCGGACTTTGCTGCCATATCTCGCACCTCCATTCACTTCCAAAATTGCGTGCCCTCCGATTACGAAATCGCGTTCGCAAATCGCAAATTCAATTAATCGTTCAGCTCTAGTAAATACTACGCTGACAGAAAAGACAAAGGGAGAGAGGGACATGTACATCCAATTACACAATGGAGATAATTTGTTTTCACTCAAACTGCTGTAAATACTGTTTAAGTGGGGCTAGCCCGCAGTTACTTTTGCCTGTTAGCCTGTTAGCCTCTTCTTCGTGATTCCATTAGTGTGTATTGGTGCTCCTAGTCGGTGGCAGGAAAGTTGCAATTGTGGTTTTCTGGCAAGAGACACCGGGGGGAGATGAAAGACCCCCCTATCATCCCATTAACACTTGTATTACCTCCAGAGGGACTACACAAAGGATGTATTAAGGTAAACAAGTTACTTAGTGGAGAGGTGACGTGTTGCTGTGTCACGGGAAAAAAAAGGATTGTGTTTTGTAATTTTGCATATTCTGTATTCTTCAAGGCTTACACCTGCTGATGTCATGTGGTGTATTCTGTTTTATTTTATTTTTATTTATAGGCCATTTTACACAATATGTTTTATAACACTCTTGCAGGGGATCATATCTGCTTTAGCCAAATACTAGAGATTCCTCACAAAGTGTCTCGGCGGAACTGTCACAAATGAATAGTAAATGACAGTAAACAAGTCGCGGTAATGACCTGCTTTATTTGTAGAGTAACGGTAAACGCCGAGTTGCGCACTTCACTGATGGTGCACAGTGTGGCTCAGATGTCAAGCCCAGGGCGCCGCAACCTGCTGTGTGGGATAAGTAAGAGACGAGCAGTGGAACAGTGAGCAGGAAGCTGCCCGAAGAGAAGAAAATGGGCTCTTTATTGGACAAGGCAGGCTGCACCGAAAGCCCCTGTGCTCCTTCGCCTCAACTGTCACCAGGCAGTTAGAAAAAACGATCTGGTTATGCACAAAATCCAGCCTGCTTTTTGTGCAGCGAGAGTCGGAAACTATCATTGTAGAGTTTTGAGATGAACCGCAAGCCCTGTGAATGAACTCAAGAAGGAATTAACTTTGTGTTGCATTTAGTCTAATAACTGTGAAATACCTCCGACTCTATTTCACTATCACAGGCACAGTCTTTCCTATTTTTCACCAGAGCAATGCATATTCAGAAAGGCGTTTAAAGCAGTAGCCATTTCAGACTTCACTGGAGGCGCACTGCTGTCGCCCATTTGTCCCTTCCTGTCACGGTAAGGGAATGAAGCTCTGGGAGATATTTTGTTTCATCAGATTTGAATTTTAAATAAGCTTGAATGTGTTCAGTTTGAATTCAGTCGCTGAAAATTCAAAGTATGAAGCGTAACAATCTGGAGCAGGTGAGCGAGAGGTGGTAGAGGAGCTAAAATATTTACCCAAGTAAGAATAACTTTACTTTGAAATAATTTGACTTAAGGAGAAGTAAAAAGTAGTGACCAAATAATTGCTCGAGTAAGAGTTAATAAGGTACCTGTGGATAATTTAGTACTGTTCGTGCTGAGTAACTATATGTGAGTGTAAAAGTCTGCTTTACGATACATAAATGATGAGAAACAAACATGAAATTAGGTAAAAATTCTAGTATTTCCAAAGAAAATGCCCACATTTTTAGGAAGAATAGGACATGAAGCACAAACTACATCTATTTTAGTGTCACCTAAAGCTTTGCTGTGCATTTAAAGCCACACCGCGTAGAATTTTACCCAATAATGAAATGAAATACAAACATTTATTTTCTGACAGATATTTTCATCATTGAAAAAATACCTCATAAATGTACAAACATGTGCCTTTGCTGTGAGCGGCTCAGCTCTCCTCAGACATGATTGCAACTTTATCGGGAGTGGGTATGTCTCCAGCTCGTCTCCATGGAGATGTGACTAAAGTCAGTATTTCAGTCATACCGCCTTTGCTATGCCCAATCCCGTCAGACCTTGGAAGCTAAGCAGGGAAGGGCCTGGTCGGTACTTGGATGGGAGACCGTTTAGTAACACCAGGAAGCCTAGTGAATGGAGTGTGTGAGTGAGTGGTTGGTGGTGGTCGGAGGGGCCGATGGCGCAGACCGGTTGCCTCGCTTCCGTCAGTCTACCCCAGGGCAGCTGTGGCTACAACAGTAGCTTACCACCACTGAGTATGGAGGGAATGAATAATGACGACAGTGTAGCGCTTTGAGAAACTTGGTAATACAGGCTTGTAAAGCGCATTACAAGTGTAAGGCATTTTTTTTTCTTTCTTTTTTTTTTTTTTTTCTTTCAGATTTAAATAGATTAGGTCCTCATCCAAATCCATTCTTTGATTACCCACTGCAGTAATAGCATTTTCTGTGTTGAGCTGGTCTTTGGGACTATTTTTGTCCCGCAGTGTGCCTTTAAAGATTTACTTACTGTGGAACTATTGTTATTACTTAAGTAGAGGTACAGATACTTCACAATAATATTACTCAAGTATAAGTAACAATAAATAAATAAAATAAATACTTTCTTTGTCATAGGAGATTTCATCACAGTAATAGCAGTATCATTGGTGGAAGTCGAGGCCTCTGCTTCATTTGTGGGAATAACAATGAAATAACCATTTTTATCCAACATAACGTGGGGTCAGCCCGATGTTCCCCGGGTCCGATGTTCCCCGGGTCCGATGTTCCCCCGTACCTATGTTCCCCGGGTCCGATGTTCCCCGGGTCGAGGCACATCGGACCCGGGGAACATCGGACCCTCCGAACGCCGGAGGGCCCGGTGTTCCCCGGCTGCGGGTCTCGCTCATAGACATCATGCGCCTGACAATTAAAGTCCTGCTGTAAACTCTTCTAGCCGATAGGCCTATAGGCAGTAAACGCTCGCCTCTCACCGCTCTTTCTTCTCTCTTCACCGCCTGGCACAGCACGGCCCGGTACGTACGGATAATGGAGCAACAAGCGGCTTGATTTCGCTCATAACTCGCCTACTGATAACTTTATAACATATTATAAGCCTTGTAGATCTCGCATTGTAATAGCCTGCAGCATGTTTGTACAACCTCAGAATAAGACCGTGTCGCAGTCCAGACAAGAAAAGTAAAATTAGCTACAGCAAACTCACCCACAACCACAGATTTCCCTCCGTATGTTTGACTGGTTCGTTGTTGTAGCTCGATCGTAATCCATGTTTTTCTCCGTGAAGCCCCAGCATACTCCATCACGCGGTGTGCGGAGAGCCAAGTGCAGCGGCTCGTGCCATACCGCTCCTAACTCTAAGCTCTAAGCTCTAAGTTTTATCAGATGTCTGCACTCCAGCCTTATGCACATTAAATTAGGGATCTTTTTAGAATGGGGCAACACATGCATTGCGTCCTCACTTCTCTCCCAGTGCCGCCGCCTGTCATGCGCTCATTACGCACTGTGCTTCGGCCATCAGATGCTCCGAGAGGCTCCACTGAGGCCTCTGTGATTGAATGACGTTGAACAGTATTTGCGCTGCTGTTTTATTAATGCAGCTGACAAAAAGCGATCCATAGATATTAAATGAGAACGATGAGGAAGAGGAGAAAAGGAAAACTGCTAACATGGCCAGTGATCGGGGCAATTACGCAGCACCGCGGGTGGACCTGTGAACACCCACTTTTGTCCTTAGCCCACCCGACGGTCCTTATCATTCACTTCACTGCCTCTCCCAGGACAGAGACATCTGCACGGTCTGCATCGTTGTCTGCAGGACGCACATCTGGCTGTCTCTGTGCAAATTGTTGCATCGTGCGCTCTGTTCCTAAAACTTGTGTCCCCGACGTCCCTTCTTGCATCCTCTCTTTTATCAGCCCATTTTTCAAATCAATTGACCTTATTTATTTGTATTATTCTTATTTATTTTGTGAATTTAAATACGCTTTCACAAGACAGAGAGTTGCATTTGTCCCACTGTTAAGTGTACAGAAGAGAGAAGGGGAGGAGAGAATGTGCCGCGGTCCCGCTGTAGCGCGCTGCGATCAAAGGGCTGCGCTCCACATTTATAGAAAGGCCTTCTGTTTTTCAATTTAGTAATTTTGTTTTCAAATTGAAAACAAAATAAAAATTGTAATTGATTTTCGATTATTATTTTGAAATGACAAACAAAGAAATAAAAAAACAAACAAAGAACGAACCACAGCACCTTCTCCGGTCCATGCATCCGTCCAATATTTTGGACTCTGCTGGACTGAGTCAGTGCAAATGGAGTACTAACTAAAACGAATTAAAAGAAAATTGGAACGAAAAGAATGAATTATCTTCAAAATATGATGTTGCAAAAAGGCGTCTTGACCAACTGATAAAAAGGTTCAAACCTAATGTGTGTTTTACAAAGGAACAATGCACATCTCAGGAAACGAAAATGCTGAAGTAAAAGTCACTGGACTAAAAATACTGGGACTAAATTGGCAAACGAAAAATGATGTATTCGCGTTTGACCTGAGTGATCTGATGGAGCTATTCAATCAATCAATCAATCAATCTTTATTTATATAGCGCTTTTCATACATTTCATGTAACACAAAGTGCTTTACAGATTTAAAAACATTCTCTCACACCCACCTCCTCCCACAAATACAAACACATTGTCGCACTCACACTCTCCCCACCCACCTTCCCAGAGACACACCACACACTCAAGGTAAAACAATGGACACAATGGACATAAGGCTGAGGTAAGGCTGGGTACAGATAAACCAGGTAAGGAAACACCATCCAAGGAGCCGTCTGCATCGGGAGCAGCATCTCGGCTGCAGCCACAGGGCACCAACACAGGACGCCCGGAGGAGGCGCGGTAGAAACACCACACCTCCATCCAGACACCCACAGGACAGCACCCCAGCAGCCACAGCCAATCCCCGCTCCCGAGGCAGAGGGCTCCTCCAGAGGAAACTGGGAGACCATAAAAATGGTTAAAATAAGTAAAAAGTAAAGGTAAAAATAAGAATATAAGGACCACTAAAATAGGCCGAGAGGTAAAATACATAAAGAAAACATAAATAAATAAATAAATAAATAAATAAATAAATAAATAAATAAATATTAATAACAATTAAATAAATAGGCCTAGCAGTTAAAAGCTAAACTAAAAAGGTGGGTCTTAAGCCTGCTTTTAAAAACATGAACGTTCTCTGCGGTCCTGAGCTCCTCCGGCAGGTCGTTCCAGAGGTGAGGGCCATAATACTGGAAAGACGCCTCGCCGTGAGTCTTTCTGTTGACTTTAGGAATAACTAGCAGACCTCTGCCGGTGGAGCGAAGGGGCCGTGAAGGTTCATAAGGTAAAAGCAATTCTGAGAGATAAGAAGGACCAAGACCATTAAGACATTTAAAAACCATTAAAAGAACTTTAAAATCGATCCTGAAACACACGGGGAGCCAATGCAGCGACTCTAAAACCGGTGTAATGTGGTCCCGCCTCCTGGTCTTTGTCAGGACACGAGCTGCTGAATTTTGTAAAAGTTGTAAACCTGAGATACTCTTTTGGGAAGACCAGAAAGCAGGGCATTACAGTAGTCGATACGACTGGTGATAAAAGCATGCATCAGCGTCTCCGTGTTGGCCCGAGAGAGAATGGGCGGACTCTGGCTATGTTCTTTAGATGGTAAAAACCTATCTTTGTGATATTCTTAATGTGTGGAATAAAAGTCAGCTCAGAGTCAAAGATCACGCCCAGGTTCTTCACCTGTGAGGAAGGATTAAAAGACAATGACTGTAGTTTGGGTAAAAGTTTCTCTCTCTGGGCCTCAGGACCGATGACTAAAACTTCAGTTTTGTCCTGGTTAAGCTGGAGAAAGTTTTCTGTCATCCAGGATTCGATATCCAAAATGCAGTTAAAAAGTGCGTCCATTGGCCTGGTGTCATCAGGAGACATGGAGATGTATAACTATTGCAAGAAACCAAAAACACTAAACGAGGCGTGACTGCGCCAATCGTTTATCCTTTTGGCTTTTTTCTCCTTTCAAACGTGGATTTAAATGCTTCTTTTATGAAATGCTGAGGCGTTGGAAATGCGACGAAGACTTGTAACCTTGTAACTTGTTGGAGAAAGTTCTCACGCAAAACATCCAAGGACTTTCAAATCGGAGGTCGTTTAAACAAACGAAGTTTACTTGGAGAGGATGCTCTACCTGTGATGAGCTGACCAGAGTCAGGCTCACCGGCGGGGGTCTGTTGTAGCTTCTCATTCTCAGCTGCGCAAAGTGAGCGCACCTTACCGGACCCGCGCTCCTCCCACAGGGCTCCATTATGCGTAAAAGCATGATGCTCTAAGCAAAATCGCGTGTTTGAAAAACTATGCAGCAATAGTTTCAATCGTCTTCATTTTATTCAGTCAGAGATGTCAAATAGCAGATGCCTGGGGGAGAGCGAGGGAGAGCTGGATAACGTGCCCAAAGTTAGCCATTGACACAAGCTGCGATCAGCTGAAATATGAACACAGAGCGAGAGGGAAAAAGGAAAGTAAATAGGCTAGTTGGTATTTCCTCTCTATAGGTATTCACAAAAGTTGGCACGGATCATATCCTGTCTTTCGTGGATGAAGAAATGCGAACATCAAAGGGCACACGCGGGGAACAGCGGAACTTGTCTCATTGTTGAAGTCCCGATGTTCCCCGGGTCCGATGTTCCCCCACTTCTATTGGCGGGGGAACATCGGACCCGGGGAACATCGGGACTTTTTAATATGCGAGGTACCGATGTTCCCCGGGTCCGATGTTCCCCCGCCAATAGAAGTGGGGGAACATCGGACCCGGGGAACATCGGACCCGGGGAACATCGGTACGCACCCCATAACACAATGGAGGCTTACAGAGTCATAACAAACATGCTCAAAAAGACCAGTGTAAACATCCATATATTTACAGAATTGTGTCTGTATCCAATTGTGCAGCTGTGTTGTTCTTTGCTTCTTCATGCTGTAAACCCTTGACATCCATAATCAGGTTGAGAGTGTGGTGCACACCTCTATATTTAGCTGATGTCATAATGATACATCTGTGGGCTTGTTAAGATTCGATTAAATGAAGAGTCACATCAGGGCATGGGGGTTGCATAAAATGATGTTCGTCTTGTTTGGAACAGAAAAGTTACATTCTTTACCTGCTAAAGCTGAATTGACTACAAAGGACGTTTTGTTGAGAATGAGAAGCTATAGTATTTTTACACTAACTTAAAGCTGAGGCACTGTATATTTCCAACATTTATTTCAAACAGCAAAAGGAGGAGGGGGTTAAACTCTTATCCAACGCCCAAACTTGTTTCTCGATCTCACTGTCCCTGCCGCACATCCTGATTGTTCACATCAATTCATTATGTTTTGGCACTTGTACAGCTTTAAGAGTCAATAAAGCAGGACACAGACATCACCATAGAAATACATTGCACTGATTTAGACTCTTACCTAGAGATCGATTTAGATGAAGAGAAAGCGCCTTGTTGTTTGTTATTTATGTAAATGAGTTTAAGATTTACGGATCTACCTTTTTAATAATTAATACAAATGCCATATGTGTGGGCTACTGAATACAGTCTGAGAGTGTGACATGATTGCATTAAAAATAAAAGCAAAATGAAAATTATTCAGTTTGCTTTTAGGCGCCTGCAGCTGTTACCCGGGGCACTAGCAGGTGCTAGACCCGAATCAGGGTTGAATTCCTTACCGGTTTCCATACATATTATTTTAAACTATGCGTAAAACTTGAAATTTCCAAACGTATTTCAGCCTGAATTGAAATACAACCTTGAAAATTTAGTCAGTTGAATCGTATTCACGTCGGGCCCAGTGCTTCAAGCAACTGCAAATATGCATCTTTAAACACACTCCTTTTAAATAAGTCATTGGGCTTTTTTAATATATATATACACACATCATTCTCAGTTCGTTTGAGTACAGCAATAAGTTTTTTCGCAGCCACAGGTGAGCTGAAAAATTCATGGGGTTTCGTCTCTTTCCCATAAGATATGAAACACGAGACGGGGAGAACTTGGCTGTGGCTGGAAAAGCTGCGCACCTTCTTCACCGCAGGGAACACAGCACAGCCAGCAGAACATCGACTCAACTTTTTTTTTTTAAGAAAAGAAATGCATGCTGCCTGATTTAAGTGCACTGAATGAAAATGGTATAAAAAGCGACATGGAGAGACGCAGGCCATTTAGACAGCTTCGATTCATAGCCATAACATTATAGCGCATTATGGTTAAAGCGCAAAGGGTCCTCGAGACAAGGCTAAAATAATGAAAAAATGCGTGTGTGTGTGATTGCAGCCCATTCAGAAGCTGCTTCCGATGCGTCGCCGTCAGACCACTCGTTCCCACATTTGGACGCCTCTATGTAAAACTGGTAAACAACCAACTTTCCCGCAAAGTTTGAGTTCCTTCAGAGCGGCTCACCGTGGAGTTGGACAGGCATTATAACGCCACCACAACAGGCCCACGGCGTGTCACAGTATGCAACAGGTTTGAATGTACTTCCCACAGATGCAGAGGGGGGGGCTGGCGAGGAAACGGAACAACATTTTGAAACGTGGAAATTAAGCTCTCGGCAATCGGGCACTATCGAGTGTTTTTTTTTTCCACTCCTTATTTTCTTTACTCTTTCAAAAGTTGTTTTCCTCACTGCTAAAATAGATACAGACGGCATCTTTGGAATTGCTCATATATGGTCATGTTCGAAAAGAGAAAAAAACTGAACTTTCTCCCATTTCACCATTAGACTTTAACAAATGCTGAATTACGATTATATTTTTCCGCTAAATAGAGATACAGAGACATGGAGAGGAGCAAAGGAGTTCAACAGCCCATAAATACAGAAATAACGCACAATGCTAATCAGGAAGCTAACGTTAGCTTCACGCTACATATGCTAACATTCGAAAAGAGTTGTTTTATTCTGCTGAACAAATCATCCATATGTAGGGCTGGGTACCAACTGAAAAGCTCCGGTCGGGGCGGTATCGAAAAACTCAAATTCTTTCAGTGCCAAGTTTCGTTTCTTTACTCTCCAGATGTCAATATATATTACCCGCAGTAGGTCTAAAAAAAGCCACATAATGCGCAGATACTGTAACTAGCCAATTCAGCGCAAATGTTTTCTTAAAGTGAAGCCAGGCTATAACTTACTAAAACTTTTGTAATTATTAGAGATGGCAGAGTCACGGTCTGTGGCAGGTCTGAGCCAGGACTAGACCCGGACTTAGACTACACCGGTTGTGACTCAGGACTAGGGCTGGGTACCGTTTAGCGGTACCTACTTGGTACCGACCGAAAAGCTCCGGTAGGGGGTGGTATCGATTTTTCGGTGCTAATTTTTGGTACTTTTTCTCTCCAGATGTCAATAAATGATCCGCAGTGAGTCTAAAAAAGCAACCTGAACTTATGGGCCGCTTCAGCACAAATGCAGATGTTTTCTTAAAGCAAAGCAAAGTTATAACTTACTAACACCTAATTAGTCATTATCAGAGTCCTGTTCCAGGACTAAACCACTAAACTGGTTAAAAACCAGGACTAAACCAGGACTGAATAAAAATGAATGAGTTTTTAGCAATGGCCGCTAGCTGCTGTGCTTTATGACCGCAGCACTGGAGGCCGCCATTGCTCCTCCATTGCTGTAGTACCTCCATATCGCCGCTAGGCCCCCATTGAAAAGCATTGGACTTTAGACACGTTAAAAACAACTTTAACGCCTGGTTTCGATTTTTTTAACACTTTCTATGGCTAGATATTCCTCCTGACATAACGCTGGGTTAGTCACAAAAATAGAAACCAGGCTGGTTTTCGAATTTTTTTTTTTTTTAATCTCCTACTTAACGGGGGTCGGACTGTTAGCATTAGAGCTGCGCGAGCTACACGTCACGCAAGGGCCGAGTCTACAGTGAAGATCCCGCTCTTATGCCCTTTGTAGGAACATGCTTCGTCAGAGCTGGGGAGGAGGAGTCTGTAAATCTGCCATGATTTCCCCCTCGAACGTGGTCATTATGGTAAACGGGGAGGAGTGAGGAGGAGTTGTCTATTCTTTTTAACGGTCTATGGTTTTTAGGCAAATTGAATAGCAGTGACAACAAGAAAGACATCTGTAGCTTTAGCCACTGACCCACGGAGGCTGTTGTTTACTCTGCATCGTGAGGGAAATATCAAAGATTGTTTGTTGAAAAATGAGCGCTAACTCTGTATTAGACATTTTTGGTGTGAATGATTAGTAACAAAGTGAGCGCTCGCACTGTGTAAAGATCTTTGATGTGTGAAGTACTTTCCCTTTGTTTAGAAAAGTTTAGTTGAAAGAAAACAGTGTCATGCAGTGGATCTGTCCCTGCAACTCAGGAGGTAAAAATGTCCGGCTACGGCCTGTGTTGCTTTCTGTGCTGTTTTATGACACCCTGAACGATATTTTTTTCTGCACGTTATTTCAATAATCAAAATAACATAACAAAAAAAGCAAGCCTCGTTAAATTAGTGATATCGAAAATAAATAAATAAATAAATAAAAGGAATCCAGCCCTATCCAATTGGACCCGATTTTGACTTGATTTTATTGGTGTGTGATATGTTTATAGTCGGCCAGAAAACAGGTAAAAAGAGTGAACTGTGATTCCCATGAGAGCTTTTCTTCCCCTTGGCTAGGCCACGTCCCCTTGTGTGACTCACTGCCATCTGTGTTTATAGAAAAGAAATTAAGTGAAACAATGACCTGTATAAAGCAAACATCAACTAGTAGAATTTAGCGTTAAAGTATAATGTGTGAATTTGTGTGGTGGATTTTCACTACAATCTGAACTTTGCCTGGCCTCCTGCATGCGGGACTGGCTTTTTAGCCTATACTCTGGTGACTGCATAGAATTGCATCGTGAAACATTGTTCTATAATTTTAGCCCTAAAACCTTAAGCCTCCACAAAGTTCGTAGAAGATTTCGTGTCATGACTGTGCACACACAGGCTGAACCCTGCTTACACACCGATTCTTTTGGAGAGGTTGTGTCCTGCTTCATGATTTATGTTCTCTGGACTCTGGGTGGCATTAAAAAATTGATAAAACAAAAGCCGAAATACAAGTCCACAACAAAACACTTGGCTTCTTACATCAGTTTTTCTCTCAGGCACCGTTCAAACCCAAACAAACAATCCTGGAGACTCTGTTGTCCAAATGATACTGTATCTGCATTTTCCGTTTGATAGCTTTACTGTGTTTTTTTCCGCTTTCATTTAACTATTCCCTTCACTTTGTTTTGTTTCTTTATCTGCATGACAACCCAGTGGACTGAAAATCAACGCTGCTATAGACATCCGCATAATTTTCTTCACAATTCTTCCTCTTTTAGGAATGAGACAGTGTGGGAGACATTAGCTGGAACTGTCATCCTGGTGTGTGTGCTGCACATTTCATCCTTTTGTGTTTCTACCCTCAAAAACAGGGTGAACGTTGCAGTTTGGCAACAAACAAAAATGTGCTCATTATCTATTAGCAGCCTTTGAAAACACAACATGTCACTCCCCTGTTGTTTTCCTCCAATGCACAACGCCATGGTTGCATTTGCATTTTCGTACTTGATCCACAACTGATGGCAATATTTTGGACATGTCTGATAAAGCTCGGAGCAGTTTAGTACACCATTCATGAAAACTGTCCAAAACAGGTTTGGGTTTCATTACAGAATTCATATATATTTGTAACTCCTCAGACATATCAATGCTAGACCAATATTACTGATCTAGCACTGAAGGTCCAGGCATGAAACAAAGAACAAACATTGAAACGGTTATGTAGTGCTCTGAAATTGAAGTGCAGATGTATGTCCGCACAAAAGCTGGCAATATTAGTCATCTTGATTCAGCCTTTTTACGACCTGCTCCTTTATGTACATGAACAAAATGTGCTATTTCATCCCAAGGTGGCATTGCATGACCTTTTTTTTTTTTCTTTTTTTTATAAAGAACCATGTCCCTGGAAGATGCTCTGATAAAAGTCTAACCCTCAATAACAAATGCATCTCCCGCACAGACCCGCTTTATTCATATGCTGTCATTGTCGAGTTACGAAGACAACAAAGCGCTTTATTTATGCCGTATATACTGTTGCCATGACAATGCGCGCGGCGAGCACAGACGATTTGTTTGAACATCTTTTCAAACTTTGTGTTTTAGAAATCTCACGGTCAAGGCCAAGTGTACGAAGGAGGTTGCGTGCTGTGTAAAGCAGTGTTACACAAAGCCCTTTATTAACGTCTTTTGTAGCACTCTCCAGATCATTGTTTTGTGAATACAACAGTGAATGCTCCTTCCATGCTTCTAATGCAACAAATGCGCAGGTGCACTTTTGACAGCCTCTTAAAATAGACATGTGCATTGATATCTACGTCTACAATAATGCTGAAAACAATTTGCCTGCCAGTTCTTGATCAAATAAAAATGTTTTAATTACATATACAGTTTAATTACATATGCAGTTTTCATAAATGTCTTCTTTCACAATTCACTTAAAGGGGGGGTATTATGTAAAATCGACTTTTTCAAGTGGAGGAGTTCAAGTATCTCGGGGTCTTGTTCACGAGTGAGGGACGGATGGAGCGTGAGATCGATAGACGGATCGGTGCAGCGTCAGCAGTGATGCGGTCGCTGTATCGGACTGTTGTGGTGAAGAGGGAGCTGAGTCAGGGGGCAAAGCTCTCGATTTACCGATCGATCTACGTTCCCACCCTCACCTATGGTCATGAGATCTGGGTAATGACCGAAAGGACAAGATCGCGAATACAAGCGGCCGAAATGAGTTTCCTTCGCAGGGTGGCTGGGCGCACCCTCCGAGATCGGGTGAGGAGCTCAGTTACCCGGGAGGAGCTCGGGGTAGAGTCGCTACTCCTTCACGTCGAAAGGAGCCAGCTGAGGTGGCTAGGGCATCTGTTCCGGATGCCTCCTGGTCGCCTCCCTCGGGAGGTGTTCCAGGCATGTCCTATTGGGAGGAGGCCTCGTGGAAGGCCCAGGACACGCTGGTGGGACTATGTCTCCGAGCTGGCCTGGTGTCGCCTCGGGGTCCCCCCAGAACAGCTGGAGGAGGTGTGCGTGGATCGGGAAGTCTGGGCATCTCTGCTGAGACTGCTGCCTCCGCGACCCGGCCCCGGATAAAGCGGAAGAAAATGGATGGATGGATGGACTTTTTCAAGCTTTATATCATGTTATTATGTCATTCCCTCATTAAACACATGCCTGGAGTGTTGCCTTGGCTCATTCACATATTTTTGAGTAATCAGTAAAAACTTAGACGGCAGCCATTTTAGGTGTAGCTATGCCTCAGTCCTCCTAGGAACGCCCCCACCTCCTGGAGACGCCTCTGGACCTTTCGTCACCAGCCAAGCCACCAACCACTGCTCCTCAGCTCAGCAGAGCCCCCTCCCCGCACAGTGTTGTTGTTTAAATGCCACAGCAGTGTGCTGAAGGGGGCGTGTCGAAAGCTTCTTAAAGAGACAGAGGCCTTTTTCAGCCATTTTGAGAGAGCAATTTTATTCAAGGCAGTTATTTAATTTACTGCATATACAGACCAACAGAAGGTTACGTCATCATTGTAGTATGCTATAGACTGGTGCTATGTGATTGAAAAAAGCATAATACCCCCTCTTTAAGGAGGGAACACATTATATTCCACTACCTGGAAATATATCAGGTACAGGACCTTAACGGAGCGAGAGACCGGTTGTTCAGGATTTTCGATTGGTCCATGTCATTAAAGGAACAGGCCACCGTTTTTCCATACTGAGATATGTTCTTACCTGAGCTTAGACGAGTTGATACGTACCTGTCTGGTCTTTGTGCCCATGGAAGAGCTTGGTCGCTTCTAACTTCACCCCTGATTGGAGCCATAGGAATATACTGGAAGAGGCCAAATGCTAACAACATATTTGGTCTTTTTGCATGACTGAGCGCACGCACAAAGACCAGACAGGTACGCATCAACTTGTCTAAGCTCAGGTAATAACCTATCTCAGTATGGAAAAACGGTGGCCTGTTCCTTTAAACTGAACACAAGCGTTGACTTTTAGCATGTTACCGCAATGACCACACTTTCAGCACAGAACTGCTCAGGACAGGACTATGGGATATAAAAAGTGGAGGCGTTTGGGTTTAATCTATGACACAAGTAATACAGACTGGAGCACTTTAGCAGTTGAAGAAGAAGCAATCAAACTGAATAGGTGTAATCAAATTCTATTCTGTGTTTTTGATGGAGGAACAACATGATTAGTAAGTGGATTTTTGCAAGTTATGTCTTCTTAATTCAGCTTGATTTGATGGGGACAAAAAATTCGCAGGTCAAACTAAAGCTTGGCCTCCCGTCTATAGCGTGTCTGTTTTCACTCACCCAAACCCTGGGGCGGGTTTTGGCTAATAACCTGCTGGATAAGCATGTCCCTTCTCTGTTTAGCCTGAGTTAGAAATATCCTCCAGACTATTATTCCACACCAGGAGTCGCCATAGAGACCAGTCGCCTGCGTCTGCCTCTCGAATGGCTGCTCTGTTGTCAGTGTCTCCAGCACAAAGCCCACCACCGTGAAACTGTCACCTCACACCTACTGTCCACATCACCAAGGCTGCTCTGCCCTCGCTGGTGCCATCTGGAGAGCTCTTCTCCACATCCATCATGGACTCAATGGCTGGCAAGTCAACTCACTGTTACCGTGACAGTGAATATATGTTTGAAAAGAGCTATTTCGAATGTGGTCCTGTTTGGAAGTAAAATGGCTCTGGGTGAGTTTCCGCTAAAGCTGAAGGTGCAGGTCAGGTATGGTAGCCACACATCTACAGTTTTAAAGGGGGTATTATGTAAAATCGACTTTTTCAAGCTTTATATCATGTTATTATGTCATTCCCTCATTAAACACATGCCTGGAGTGTTGCCTTGGCTCATTCACATATTTTTGAGTAATCAGTAAAAACTTAGACGGCAGCCATTTTAGGTGTAGCTATGCCTCAGTCCTCCTAGGAACGCCCCCACCTCCTGGAGACGCCTCTGGACCTTTTGTCACCAGCCAAGCCACCAATCACTGCTCCTCAGCTCAGCAGAGCCCCCTCCCCGCACAGTAGTGTTGTTTAGATGCCACAGCAGTGTGCTGAAGGGGCGTGTCGGAAAGCTTCTTAAAGAGACAGAGGCCTATTTCAAGACGTTCAGTACAGCCATTTTGAGAGAGCAATTTTATTCAAGGCAGTTATTTTAATTTACTGCATATACAGACCAACAGAAGGTTACGTCATCATTGTAGTATGCTATAGACTGGTGCTATGTGATTGAAAAAAGCATAATACCCCCTCTTTAAGAAAATGCTCAGGTAGAAATCATTGCCTGAATGTTTATGGCTATTAAATAACGGTGTAATATTTTAGTATATTTTTCATCAGTGCTACCGCAGTGATTATTCTAATCGATTTTTGAGTAATAATGTAATAATGGCTTACACTTGTATTGCACTTTACAAGCCTGTATTACCAAGTTTCTCAAAGCGCTACTCTGTCATTATTCATTCACTCCATACTTAGTGGTGGTACCCTCCACATACCCTCCATAGTTGAACTGAACCAAAATGTCATTTTAGTGTATCGTTACTCACAAACTATTAAATATTTGTTCAGCAACCTGAACACAGTCGCTACAGAAATGGACTGTTCTGTAATATTGTGTTTCTGTTTTATTCTTCTACGTTTCTTTATCTTAAGTATTTTTTTATTTTCATTTTTTATTGGGCATGTTTGTATTGTCCCTAGTCTTGTGTTTTTTATGTGATGAAAGATGAATTTCGGTAGACAATAAAATTATATTCTATTGTAAAACAACAACAAAAAATGTCAGCGCTTATCGGCGACTGGCTGTTCTGGATTTTAATTCAAATGTTAATATAACGGCAACGGCCTCTTCACATGGCTCTGCAGAAAGTGTTAATTTGATCCAACAGACAAAAAGATTTCAAACGTATTCAAGTATTTGGTACAGATTTTAAAAGTATTTGCATTGATAAAACCAGTAAATGTGTCTTTTCTTATACCGTCCCTGTAATTTCTACTCAGGGTAATTCAGCTGTCCTTACGCCATCAACTCATATTGAATTAATTGTTCAGTAACTTTTCTCGTAATTGTCAATAAAGTGTATTTTATTAATATCCTTGGCCTGACTTGAAATAAGTTTGAAAGCAATAATCATTAAAGCTATAATAAGTGTTTCTTGTTTATGCACATGCTTAAACCAACTACGGCATAATACAGAGATGTATTATTTCCACACCAAAAAAATCATACTCAAATGCCTCTTTGAGTAATTGAAAAGTTTATACACTTGCCAATTACTTTGATAATTAGATTTCTTTTTAACCACGTCTTACTAAAAGCTCCTTGCTAATGGCCAACGTTCACTCTGAGTATGTATTTTAATAATGATTACCACTGAAGCCAAATGAATACACCATGAGCTTTTAAATCAGCTCATTTGACTAATCACTTCTCAGATAATATTCTCTCTCTGTCCCGCTCATAGTGGCCAAGGACAATTCATTTGGTAATAAAGATTCATCTCCACTTCACTTACTGTGAGTCAGCTTAGCCACAGGTTTTATGAGGATGAAATAATTGCTTAAGATTCGTCTGGAAATGCAATAGGTTAAGTCTCCTTGAAACCATCACTGAACACCATGACAGTCTAGTCTCACAAAAGCTAAACGAAATGCTATAAAACAATGAGAAAGTCTAGCCATAAGTATAAGAAGGCTGAATCACAGAACAATCCTCTGAAAATGGTCTTTGTTTTAGCACTTTTGCAGTTTTGGAGAAAGACTCACATTGTCTGGTGATGATTTTGTGTGCAATACACAAGTGGTTCAAGTGGAAGAGCATGTCGACTTAAACAAAAGTTGAGGGTCTGAACTTTGCAAGTTGTCCTTGGACACTTCACCCGCCTTGTGCAAGCAGAAATCCAAGTCGGAGAGGCTGTGGGCACTGATTATCAGGGGCGTAGCAAGGGTGCCCTGAGGCCCCAGGCAAAAGTTCACAGGGGGCCCTATATTATACTTTCACTAACAAGGACCACGTCACAACAAAGTGCAATTAAGATTTTATTCGCAAGGTTATAGTGTGGAGTGAAACTGGGCGAGACTGTGGGTGGGAGCTCCGTCTCGAACGATGCAGAAGAATCAGTGCTGAAATAGAACAGACATAAAGGGAGGGAGGGTGGGGTTGACAGTTTCAAACAAACTGAGATGAGGGTTGGCTTGGTATATATGGCTCATGGGTAATTAGAGGCATAGTTATGTGAAAGCAAGAGTTGATTGGTGTGCAAAGTGTGATAGGTTGAGGCGTGGTCCTGCTCCCAAGTCAATAAATATCGACTTCGTTTAATTTTAATTTAGGCTGTGAGATACATAACTGACTACATTACTACACTGAGAATAGAAGTCCCCCCCAAAATGCAAAATCCTTTCAATGGAAACCAGAAGCCAAATACATCCATCCAAAAACAGCGGCGACTTATCCATCCATGCACCCATGCATGTACTGAGAGAGAGGACGAGGAGCTGGTCACCTGGCAACTCCCACAATGCAGTTCTCTCACAACAGAAGGCTGAGGCTCTTTTGTTTACGTCATTATTGGATTTCACGTATATTGGCAAATATAATGTGGTGGTGTCATGTGTAAAAAGTACATCCACTGCTCATTCTAAGTTAAAAATAAGAAGCCATGACTCACAAAAGCAGCAATCACGGTGCTGCCGGTCGCTCGACAACCTTTTCCGAATAGCTCGCTAAAGGCTTTCCATATTTCTACATTTGCTTTATTACTTGAACACAGACTGCAAACATATACGTAAATAAAGTTTTTTTAAAACAACAGTAAACTGAAGCTATTTTCTTTATTTATATATGTAATCAAATCAAATCAAACCTTTATTTATAAAGCGAATTTCATGCACAAGTGCATCACAAAGTGCTTTACCTTTAAATAGACATTAAAAACATTCTCACCCATCCAACCCTCCAATGTAAGTCGAATATTTGCACAAGCCATCGAAAATGGCAAGATAAATGGTCTCAACTTATATAGCGCTTTACAACCTTCATAAGACCCAAAGTGCTTTACAGTAAGGAACCAGTCACCCATTCACACTCTCATTCATACACCAATGTACGCAGACACTGGAGGCAAGGCGGGTGAAGTGTCTTGCCCAAGGACACAACAACAGTGTGCACCTGTGGGAGCTGGGATTCAAACCCCTGACCTTCCAGTCACAAGACAACCCGCTCTACCAACTGTGCCACTCTCGCGCCAAAATTGCTCTTTGCCATTTTTGTTAGGTAAAAGTAGTTCACCAAATAAAAACATTTGGCGACCCCTGCACTAAAGCATGCCTGCTGAAGGGGTACAAATAGGGACAGATAGCACTTGTGGTGAGATTGTGTAACTGCAGCATCAGAGTCATCAGGAAAACTAATTGTAAGGCTGCCCATAATGTGCCAGCTCATGGGGGCCCTTGACAGTTGTGGGGCCACAAGCAGCTGCCTGCCTTGCCTAATGGCAAGCTATGCCCCTGCCGATGAGTAAGCATATTTAAGTCAGTCAGCCTCAGGGCAGCTGTGGCTATAGTTGTCACTTACTGCCATCTGAGTGTGACAGAGAAGTGAGTGGATAATACCATCAAATTTCAGTTCATCTCAGCTAGCTTCATTTTCAATTCTGCCCTTCGTACAGCACACAAAGTGGGGAGAATAACGTTGCCATCAAACCCCTCGTATATAAAAAGATATTGAAACATCACAAGAGGGAAGACTGAAGCAGCTGTGAGATGGTTGCCTGCCCAGTCCAGCCTAGATAAAGAGTTGACAAACGCATTACATAGTCCACTGAGAAAAGCATCGTCTTGCTTGGTATCTGTAAGAGAATCTCTACAAAACGATGATCGAAAGGTTGGTGAAGAATAGGCAGCAGTCAGGATGTCTTAAGCAGGAGAAGTTTTATTGCCATCTTTGCGGGACCCAGAGACATGAACTCAAGACATTGCCAGTCCTAACATTCAAGCCTGTCTGTGCTTCCCCAGAGGACACGTAAATACCCTACAAGCGCGTCACACTCACGCACGCAAGCATTCAGTGGCTGATAGTAGGCGCCTGAACGCCCAGTCAAGGCTATAAAGAGATAGTAAGATCGCACAGCTTGACCTACGGGCAGTACGACATTATAGATTAACACAGTATGATGACTAGCGATTTAATATTATCTCTTACAACCCCCCCTAGCAAAGTCACGGCTATCTAGTGGCTTTGACCGAGTGAAAAAGAATAAAATTAAACGCCATCATAAAGGTAAACCCAAATCAATTACCTAAGCATAAACTTAGCCCACTACGAAGATTTCAAAATAATATCGAGACTCAAAAGGTTTAACTATGTCTTATGTGGAAGCACACACAGAATCTACATTTCATAACAATATTCAACACTTCATTTACAGTACAACAGTACACGGGTCATTGCGATGGAAAAAAATGACCCCCCTCTCAGTGACCCCAAAGTACTGAGACATGTGCATCATTAGACTCACTTAATCACCCAATCGGGGTAAATACTGCCACCAATAAAAACACATGCATCAAGTGCTAAGGGCGTATAAGAGGGGGCACCATAACCAAACCTCCGATCCCAGACTCTATTGCCAATTACCCGGGAAAGGTAAAAGATTATGGCCGCCAATTCAGTTTCTCCTGCAAATTATATTATTATTGGTCCAAGTCAGAAAATGTACATACACAAAATACAAACACCACAAAAACATTTAAAACAAATAAGAATTTCAATTCTCAGGAAAACCACATTCACCTATTAAGAGAAATGCTCATAAGCAAAAAATAGAACAATCTTCACACTCAGGACGTCGATACACCTCCAGGTGCCTCGGATCTATAAGGAACATGACTGGACCATCTTGATGAGCCATCGGGATTAATATACCCACAGCCATCAAGATGTCCTTACGAACCTCCATGTCGGAATAGAATGGCGTGGAGAGTCAACGGCGTCCGAGGAGAAGCATGCTAAGTCATACTTTTATGCACAATGACATTTCCCATGAAATTCAATCTAACTGGATGGTAACCCTCATTATTTGCGATCTTAACTAGCTTAAGACAGAATACAGTTCACCCGCTTCCCATATTTTAATCAAGATTAAAAGTAATGTTACTGAAAAATGCTAAGCAAGAACCCCCACTAAGGCCAAAACAGTCATATTCATCCTTGTATACTTCAGGCGTATCGGCATCTGACGTAGAGTTTAAAACCTTCCTCCGAACCAAACATACCTGCAATGAGCAAAACCACAAAACATAAAATGACAGGACCTCCCCACAAGACAACCAAGTATTAAAACCTGCTCCATGCATGTTGTGAGTCCGGACCTGCAAAGTTATGAATTCAAATTCAGATATATAAAGCCATGAAAGATAAGCACTATGAATTAGAATATAAATGCAAAATCACAAGAGGCTGAAAACTGACTGGACCAAAAAATGAATAAAAAAAAAATAAGAATAAAATAAGGATAATAAAAATAAAAATAATAGTAATAATAACAAAATAATAATAATAATAATAATAGTAATAATAATCAAAAAAAAAATAGTAATAATAAAAACAATAATAAAATAATAGTAAATAGAAAAAGTAAGAAATATAAAAACATGAAAATGAAATGTTAAAAACTAGGTAAATATAGAAAATAGGCATACAAAAAATGGCCTCCCACTAAGTCCTAATCAATCTCTGTACATTTGTCGCGCTTATGGAAACAAAATGTGAACCATCAGTGGTTATGAGCCGCGGGAACAAATCCTGACTTAACGCTCAACTTGGTATTTGCCACTGATGTCGGACCTCAGTGTTATGGCAATAAAAAAAAGGGCAATAACTAATGTAAAAAATAATAAAATATTAAATGCATAAAATAATAAAAACTAAATATATAAAAAAACCTTAACACATGCTATGAAGTTAAAAATGCATAAAAACTTAACTATAAAAGAGGAAGAAAAATTTTAAATAATAAATGTAAATAATAAGTAAATAGAGCTAAATATAAAATTAAATGCAAATATAAAATGAAAACACTCATAAATGTACAAATGAAAATGATGCAAAATGAAATAAATGCAAAGGCAAAGTGGGGTGTGTAAGATGAACCTGTCGTTCCTATCCGAACACAAACTCCTTCAAACACCTGCATCAAAATCATATCATACAGTTACTTCTGGCTAAACTCAACCACACTTTGACACTAAACCAATGTAAACCTTTTAAATGCAAATGTAGGCCCAATTATCTTGCTAAATTTGTATTAAATACCTCGATACATTATGTCTGCTTACATAAATCTTAATCACCAATTATTCAAACCCAAACCGATATGTGGTTGCCTTTTTGTCAGATCCAGCCCGTCTCTCAGGTTGCCTGTGAAAATAATGTTATATTTGCAAACAGCACACACATCAGTACAATTTCTACAAACTTGCCGACCAAATATGACTTTTCGTTAGAGTTGGGTTCAATTATCATGACCTAAATGTCAATCATTACTATCAATCGCAAGTTAATATATATGATGGGATAATAAGTGCTTCCTTCGTTTGCTTGGAAACACAAAATAAATACACAAAGGATACAGATGCCTCCGGACATCAGAGCGAACTGACATTGTCTTCTTCCACGCTGCCTCCTGCAACCACAAAGAAGCACACTCCGGCCTGCACAAGGCCACATGTTATCATGTCATGTGTATTGTTCTCTGCTCCTCAGCTCCTGTCCTGAGTCAGGCCCTTCTGCAAATTCCCTGTCTCTGTGGGAAATGAACGTTATCAACTAGAAAGAATATAGATTAAAACATGTTACACACTTAATACATACAGGTTACTAAAAATAGGCACACTCCTATGATCTTATAGTAAATATAACATTAAAAATGCAATCATGGCATTAGTATAGTTAGTATGAAGCCATAATATCCTTACACACTTCCTATTGTTTACAACAACTGGGTTTTATTTACACTACGTCACGTTATTTCTGACGCTTTCCCTGTATTTAATGATCGGGTTTTAGACTTGAAGTTCAACTACTTACTGTAACTTTTGTTTTCACAAAATTTGTTCCTTCTGATCAAAAGAGTCACAATTATTTCTACAGAGATCAAATCGACTCTCCTTCTTGGCCCCTCCTCTTTTCAACAGTTACATGAGCTCGGTGTGCACCCGGAGTCATGAAGTGTTGAAGATGGGCAATATACATTTGAGGTCATAAGTGTGACCTTTTTTGAGTGACCCTTAAGATACCGGATTTACACTGATTATCACTTTTGCTATTTTTTGAAATAAAACAGGTTTGCCAGCACAAACTTCAGATTAGAAGACACCGTTCTACTACGCTGCATGCAAACCTCTTCATCGGACTGCACGCAACGCAAAACCACAGTCTCAGATCTAAATCTAAGAACACGCTATGAGTTCAAATCTGGATTCAGCCTCCGCTGACAGGTCTTGGCAAACGACACCATATTTCAACTTCAGCATCCAAGGGTTTTTCAGTGTAAGTGTAAACGATTACTTTATTACAATGCTCCAAATTAAAGTACACCAGTACCAACCGCTTATCAGAATTTAGGACTTCTTCTTTTGCTTAAAACCTAAACCAACAATAAAAACACTGCACGATCAATTTCTGCACAAAACTCACTCGACTTACTTAAATAAAAGTCACACAATTTCGGGAGGTTCAGAGACAACACTTACACAATACTAAAATTGTTAAGCCTTAACCCAGGTCCCTAGAACACAACTAGAACGACTATACAAAATTAGACTCACTAAATACAAAGAAATATACAATAATCACATGATTCATCATCAGACAACCTGTCCTCTGCCAAATCCGCCTACTACTCCGGTTTAATTGACTCCAATCAACATAGCTCTAAAACCCTCTTCTCTCTCCTCTCCAATATCACAAAACCTCTGACTCTCGTTTTCAACACGTGTAATCATTCCTTGCCTCCGAGATCTCCATTATCCATCGACACCTGATCACACGGGCCTCTGCCTCTCACCACATCACCTTCAAGACACTTCATAACCTGGTCCCTGTACATATCTTCACTCTCAAACTCTCCGTCCCACCGGCCAGACTCGTCACCATGGGGAGCTATAACACACTTCGGGCACTAATCAGAAAGCAAGCAAATTAATCTCTATCACTACTATCAACAAAACATTTTCACACGAGAATGGTAACCTCAAGTTACTTTTCAAAGTTAAGGGGATAATATTTTATCAGCTGCAAGGATATCACTGATTAAGTATTCAAGATCTCTCTGTCATTAATTTATTTAGTAATGTATTTATTTACATAAATTCCTAAGGCCTACTGCAAATCAGGTAGGATTGAACTTAGTACAATTTGCCTATAACTTAAGAAAGTATTAGAATTAATATACTATTAAAGCAATAACGGGCCTTGGCTTCACCTAAACTCGCCTCGTTAACATTGAATAATTTTTACTTTATGTACCCTACAATGTACCCTACAATGTCTATGTTTGTTAGTTATTTATCACTCTGTAAATATCAAACTATTCAATTACATTTATTTATTTATTTCATTATCTACTTTATCTTGATAATTATAGCTGTTCAATTGAGATTCAAATAGTTTGACCAATCTGAGCATTAAAAAAGTCAAAAAGAAGATTAGAAAAAATAAATAAAGAGAATTTACAGTAACACGGAGTCCCATGGGGCCTAGCCCATGGGCAAAACACAAAAAATTAATTAAAAAATATATAAACATCTATTTATACGCAAAAATTCAAAACAAGTGGAAGCTAAAAGTGGAAGAGGGGCGAAGCACAGGACCTGAGACAAATTTGCAGCACTAGTCCGCCTGCAGACAGCTTTTTAGGGCGTTGGGGGACGGCAGCAGAGGAGGTGTTTTGGTTTCGAGAGCAGGGCAGACTCTCAGGTTTTGTAAACTGTCCTTCATGCACTTGGACCATGCTCACGCATTGCACAAAGGCCCAGCCGCTTCTCTCTCTAACCACCAAAAAGGGGCAAGGTAAAAGTAAATTAAAGACTTAAAAAATCAGGTTGTCCTATCGCGCAAAGCATTACAAAATAAGAAAAAATTCAAAAATGCTAACAAAAAAATAAATAAAACAAGAAAATTCGAAAGAAAAGCAACACAAGTAAATAATAAGAATAATAATAAGAGTAAATAATAAAAGTAATAATAATAATAATAAAGAATGTAAAAAAAAAATCCTCTGTACACTATCAAAAAAGGGCTAATCTTCAGAAAAAGGAGAATCTCCTGTTTATGTTTTACCTTCTCATATCAATTAGTGATCAGTTTATGTTATCATGTTAACGTCAATCGTCTATTCTAGGTTTCAAATAAATTGGTATTTTAAAGGAAATAAATTATACGCACAATGATCTGTCAGGACCCCCAAAAACCTTGCAAGCAAAACCGAGATGTAAAAGTGTATTAGTAATTTAGACCATTTCAAGCAAAACACCACTCTAAACTTTGTTTTGTTTAGACCTATCTTCTTTATTTGACCTATATATTCAAATTAGTGTTGTTTGCAATTAAGAATTGTTTTGAATTCATTATGTCTCGGCGCTGCCATCTCCTGGGGATCCGACATCACCTTGGGAAACATTATTCCGACTAATGTTGAATCTTCATATTAAACACTTAGCCTGCGATACAGCCTTAGTCAAAACAATACATTTTTTCCAAACCAGCTTGGATACCAGCTAATCTAATCTTAACCGTTCCCCTCACAAAGGTAGTGTTTTGACCACTTCTCAAATCTAACCTTGGGGCTGACTCTAAATATGTAAAAATTATAAGCAAGTGCTTTAAACTATCTTTAAGAGAACCAGCGAGAGCCGATCTGCTGACGTGGCCTAAGTGTATCTCATTTCTAAAACCTCAACAAAGGTCGCATCATTCCTATACGCCCAAAACCTACACAGACATCGGAACCTTAAAGACAGAATTAAGTTTCACTTTACCGCAAATCCAACTACAAAAAAACAGAGTATATTATTATTTTTCTTTAGGTCCTGGTACTTTAAAAATCAGGTTTAAAGCTCAGTTTTCTAAAACAAATCACAGCAGAATAACATCTGTCAACATTTTACAACATAACAACAACAACAACAAAAGCAAGACATTTTTACTTCTCAATTGTACATATTTTGATCCTAACTTTGTTTCACTGTTGCCAAATATCATTTGTTTTGATTGCCTGTCAAGCACAAATCTTTAATATTTTTAGCCTAATGCCATAAATCATACGCCTTTCTCTCATTATTTTTAACCTTATGTGTTTTAAAAACCCAGTTGTTGTACTCACAAAGTTGCAGCTAAACAAACACATCGGTGTCACACCGGAAGTCAGTCCTCCTTCACAGTTCCCGTGGCCTGTAAGCAGAGATTAGAGGCAGCATCAACTTTCGAAAAACAAAACACAATCTCAATTCATTATCACCAGCGTGAATCATCAATTGAACTGTCATTCAAAATGCGACACTGTTTACCCTACAGAGACTCTTAATCTGTACCGTAGCTTAGTAGCTAGTTCTAGTAAACAATGTTGCCATTTTTTTTTTCTTTTTTAATGCTGACTCAGCAATCTGTCTCTAGGCAGACGTTATCAGGAACACTTTGTTTCACGGACCTTGCAGACAAGCAAAACAATTAGATAAAGCAGCAGGTGGACAGACAGACAAAACACGGAGATACATGACACGGAACGCAAACAACGGACAAAAAAAAATCTCTAGCTGCATCCAAAACTATAGCCAACTTCACCTTTTTAAATAAAATAACGTGATATTTATCGCAATGTTTATTAGTTGATTCTGGACCTTCACGGTTAAATTCAAGTTAACGCAAAAGACAAACGTAGGTTGTATACGTTGCAGAAGCGTTCTCACTTTTTGTGCACAAAAATCTCAACGGCACCTTGTGGGAAAGATTATCCTAGGCTCTTCTCCCACCAAACCGTTACTCACCACAACTGCCCGATTTCCTCTAAACGACGTTCAGACAAAACCACCAGCTGCAGTTTAAACTACAAACTTCATGTAAACATTGCATCAATTTCCGATACAAGGGCCACATAAAGTCTGCATTTCACGGTCCTACTCGACCGTGACTATACTATCCTCCAACCGTCTAAGTAATTAATTACACGGCCTATGTAATCCATTACCGGATCAATATTCAGCACTCAGTTCAAGATTCAAATCAACCTTAAACAAAGCTTACACTCAAAATAGTCTACATTATGTGTCCCTCTCATACCTGTGACGACTAGCTGCTTAAACAGTAGACTCTACAGTCTGCATCGAGCCTCACATCTTTGTAGCCATTCTAGTCTAAACTTGTGCATCCGAATACCCTAGGTCTTAGTACAGGACCTAAATCCCTACTCTCGACCAGAAACAAACATCCAGAATCAACCAATAACACTGTTTTTTACTCTTTAAACGTTTCCCATTGCATTATTCTTTTTTTAGCAAGCATGCGTCTGGTAAGGCCATTCTCCCTCCTTTTTTATCAAGGATAAAAAAGAAACGCACTTACCAGAGCAGCTGTGTAAACGAGTTCGTGACGCCAATTTGTAAGAGAATCTCTACAAAACGATGATCGAAAGGTTGGTGAAGAATAGGCAGCAGTCAGGATGTCTTAAGCAGGAGAAGTTTTATTGCCATCTTTGCGGGACCCAGAGACATGAACTCAAGACATTGCCAGTCCTAACATTCAAGCCTGTCTGTGCTTCCCCAGAGGACACGTAAATACCCTACAAGCGCGTCACACTCACGCACGCAAGCATTCAGTGGCTGATAGTAGGCGCCTGAACGCCCAGTCAAGGCTATAAAGAGATAGTAAGATCGCACAGCTTGACCTACGGGCAGTACGACATTATAGATTAACACAGTATGATGACTAGCGATTTAATATTATCTCTTACAGTATCCAACGAGCGTACAATCTCTACAAATAGGGACAAGCAGCTTGTGTGCAATAGCCACTGGTTTGGCTCGGATATCTCCTCTTTCATTGTTGTCTATCACACCACTTGTAGTTTTTGCCAACTCAGAACAAAACTATGCTCTCCAGTCCACAAAGATGCAACAAAGACATCCCAAAAACATTCAGACGCACTGAAAATGACAAGAAAGAACGCACAAAAACACCCAAACAGACCTTAGTTTTGAGAGACAGAATGCTGATCTTGAAAGAGGGTGAAAAGTGTATTGGATCATTATTGTTATGAGGTGGTTTTACATTTTTCCAGTCTGGATTCATGTTGATTGGGCTCTGATGAGTTTAAAAGTGAAAGGCAGATAAACAAAGGCTCATTGTTATTCCTAAAACAAAGACGTTGAGCTGAGAACAGTAACTCTGCATGGACGTTGTTGTTTACCATTAACAATGCTTGTGTCATCACCAGTGATGGATGTCCACCTACACCACACTCATTGGCTTCTTCTGAGGCACAACGCTAAAGCCCCCCAGCCCGTAGCCTCAGTTTTACAGTAATACTACGTTAGTAACTGCTCGCTCTGTGTTGCATCATCTCTGCTTTCTCATGAGAGGGCATTCTTAATCTTATTTTATTCATAAGGAATTAATTAATTGAGTTGAAAACCAGCCATGGAGTCCACATTATTGTTGAAACTTACAAAGACAGTTCAGTCAGTTGGATTTGGCTCAGATCAAAACATCACACTCTTCTCCCTCTTGGCCTGTCTGTGGAAGCTGTGCAGGAGTGTGCTGGGACGTCATTTTGGCCCGGGAGTTTTATTATTTAAACCGGACCTCATATTTCCAGACTTTGTAGTCACCTCGTACAGCGTCAGCATTAAAAACTTAAGGTTGTAGGATCTGAACCTTTTTTGGGCCACATAATCTGGGCCTGACACCTCTCCACAGTTTGCTTTGAGTTATGCAAATGAAAAATATTGGTCACTACTGCCTTTCATTCTTTCTTCCATGCCCTCCTGCCTATCTTCTGTCTACTTATTTTATTTTATTTTATTAGTTTATTTGACAGGGACAGTACACATTAATGAACATTTCTGTAAATGTGTCAGTATTAGCTGCAAAGCTAGTTTTCAACTGTTGTCCCTGGGCAAGGTGTATAATGCCAACAACAATTATAAAACATAAAACAATTGTCTTGCACGGACACTTCTGCGCTGGACTGCACCAACTTAAACTAGCTTGCTGCAGTGTTCAACTTAGCTTGAGTCATTTCAGCGTCTAAAGGCATTTCCTTGCTTCAGCGCACTGAATGCAAAGTGCAATGCAGAGTTCTTTCTGATTTCAACACCTCAGTCATTATGTGACCGATTTACATGACAAAAACTTATGTCTAAAACAGCATCAGCCCAGTTAAAGCCTTTGGGCCTGGAATAGTACAGGGTCCATTATCAACAGATTTGTTTTGTCCTGGCGGCCCAAAAGCACCATAGCCCACCGGGAAACGTCCCGACTCTCCCGATTACCCAGCACGCCGCAGTGTTGTTCAGGCGGCCAGCAGATGGCAACACCTTCCAAAAAAAACCCAGCCCATCCTTTCATTCTCCATGTGACAATGATGGAGTAGGTGAAATATTTGTAACCATATTTTTAGCCCCCAACAACATAGCCCCTAGGATCATTCGGGCGCTCAATCTCCTCCTCATCACCCTTTTTCAACAGCAGTATGGTGTTGTGAAATATTAAATCCTGTATGACCTGCCTGTTTTAGTGAGGGAGGTCCTCTCTCCTCTGACCAATCAGAACCCAGCAGTCTGTTCATGTCACGTTAGCATCAGTGCAGCGCAGGGTTGAGCTCGGGCCTAAAACTTGTACCTGGCTGACCCTGTTTGACCCTGATCCAGCCAGTGGAGACGCTGGGCTACACGGGACCTGGCACTGGACTGTGCAGGAAGTGCCAGTGTAAGAGGCCTATTGTGGCCGGTCATCTCGCTCCAGTGCCTGCTGTTCCACTCGTGCGCAATGGTTAGCCTGTACTTTGTTGGTAGCCTGCAAACTGGGGTCCCGGGTCCATAGATCTAAGGAGCTGGGATCCGGCCTAGATTGCTGGGGTCCATGTGTAGCTGGTTGGTTGGGACGTTGGCCTGGTATGTGCACAGGGAATGCCCATTGAGGTGTACTAAAGTTGGTGGCCTCTCGCTGTCTTGCCTCCGAGGGTGAAATGCCACATTGCCTGCCTTCTAATATGACAGACTGGACTAATTTTATGGAAATACAAATTCTTCACCAAGACAACTGACCATCTGAAAACTTGATATAAACTGAGTCCCTGCTCTCTGTAATTGTCAAAGACTAACCTGTGTGACGTTAAAATGATTTGTTTTATTTGTCTGTTAAGTCGGACTGCCGTTCTTGACAACCCGATGCTCTTTTATAGTTAAGGTTAGGTTAAACTTTATTGTCCAAAGGGAAATTTGTCTTGGACTTGCCATGCTGTACAAAAGAGTCAGCTCATTCCGTCTAATTCCAACAATGGATACGTAATTACCATTGTAAATACTTATGTTAACCCTCGTCTAACAACATTTATAACTGCAGATTCTGATGAAATTCATGTCAGTCTACGCTCACACAATTCAATGGATTCTTGATTTGTTTTGTCACTTTTATCCAGTCGAAATAAAGCCAATAAAAGTATTTCACACTGAGCAGGGTCGATGCACGGGGATAACAAATGGAAACTAATTGGAATTCCTCGCTGTACAAAGCGCATTATTAACAACTGTCAACGAACAAAACAACAAACTAGTCAAACAACTTTTCTTCAAGAAGAACGATGCCAAGTCAGAAGGTCAGACAACAAACACAAAGTTTCAGAGTCATCTAATTCCTTTTGTTTTCCTCTTTTCAACTAAAACAAAAATGACACAAGGCTGAGGCTAATTTACCATTAGAACACACCAATGTCAAGCTATAATTAATATTTTATTTCCAAAAAGGAGGCAAATGAGTCAGATTTTTCAACGCCACGCTGTGTCATGGTTGGAGATGGAACGAGGGAAATAAACCCAAAATGCAGGACTGCAACAAAACTGGTGATGCTTAATGAATGACGACAACCAAAATAACAAAATCCAGAGATGACAAAAGTCAAACAAACCGGGGCTGATGTAGACAATGACACGACAAATAACAAGGGAAACACACGGGTATAAATACACAAGGCACAGTGGAACACATCAGGGCGCGGCAGGCAAGTAACACAAGGGAAGCAAAGCAAATTCACAAGGACAGAACACACATGTCAAAATAAAACACAGGACTAGACCAAAGACAACATACAAAAACAGGGGAACAAAAGACGAATCATGACACGCTGTCTCACATCCTCATGAAGACTGTTCCAGATTTTAGCTGCATGAAACTGAAACGCAGCCTCACCGTGTTTATTATTGATTCTGGGAACCACCAGGAGACCCCTCCCTGAAGTTCTCAGGGCCTGAGATGGTTCATACGGCTCTAACATGTCAGAGATGTACTTTGGTGCTAAACCATGAAAAGACTTGTACACAAGCAGAGCTGTTTTAAAATCTATTCTCTGAGTGACAGGAAGCCAGTGCAGAGACCGGAGCACTGGACTAATGTGGTGGTTTTTCCCGGTTCTTGTCAGGACTCGAGCGTTCTGGATGTTCTGCAGCTCTAACAGTGAGCAGGCCGTTACAGTAGTCTAACCTGCTGGAGACAAATGCATGGATGAGTCTCTCTAAGTCTGGTTTTGACACTATTCCTCTGATCTTAGCAATGTTTTTCAGATGGTAAAAAGCTGATGATGTTATTGCTTTGATGTGGCTGTTTAAGTTCAGGTCTGAGTCCATGATTACTCCTAGATTTCTAACCTGATTTTTTGGTTTTAGAGAGAGAGACTCAAGGTGACTGATAACACTTTGTGTTTGTGTCTGTGGGCCAAAGACAATGATCTCAGTTTTGTCTGAGTTTAGTTGGAGAAAGTTGTTTTGCATCCACAAACTGATCTGTTCGATGCAGTGACAGAGTGTATCTATTGTAAATTGCACGTTATCCATTATGTACACGAGGGTTATAGGAGTGAAATAAGCGAATAACAGAGAGCAGACATATTGAAACAGGACATGTCCAAGGCGCTTCTTCTTGTGTACTTCGCGGACAGTTCCATCTTTTATGCAGCGGCAGAGAAAAATTACCCTGGGGTTTCAATGTGCGCTCGCCTTGCTCCTGAGGTGCAAGCGTTCAAGGGGATCTCCGTGATTAAGGACAGTATCAAATGAGCACATTAATTTTGCAAATATATTTCTCTCGCAAAAAGAATACTAATTGGGAAGGTGAGATGATCTGACGCATTTAATTAGGACGCTTTGTTATTTTTTTTCATGCGCGGGGAAGGGCTTTTGCAGTGAATGGAAAGTATGCAATTAGACATTCACGAACTGCAATGCAAATCCATCCAAGTGTGTGCGTGTATTGTTTTTCTTTGTATCTTTATTTACAGGAAAGTCCACGAAGATTTCATGTTTTGTTTTTTTATTCGCGGAAACCGAAGTATCAGGAGGAAACCAAACCAGACATTAGAACAATTTATCACATTAGCTTTTTTCATTATACAGCATTTGTATCAATTCCATGAACTTTCAGGTTAGTTTCTTTGCATTTCTGTGAAAGTGACCCCGAAAGTTGTGAAAAGTGCTTACAATCTTGCCCCCATGAAGAACTGGGAGGCTGCAAATAGGTTAGTAGAGTTAGGAATGAGTTTGGACAACAACAAACATTTAATTTAACTTCCTCTTTCACTTCATCGCCTCCAGATGGTACAAAATGCAGCAGCACGACTGCTCTCAGGAGCATCACAACATGACCACATCACTCCTGGGCTTGCATCTCTTCACTGGCTACCTGTTGTTTATAGAATAGATTTTAAAATCCTCTTGTTTGTTTTTAAATGTCTAAATGGATTAGCCCCACATTATTTGTCAGACCTGATATCCTTGCACAGTCCTGTCTGAGCTCTGAGGTCTGCTGAACAATGTCTCCCAGGTCTAAGCGTAAGAGAAGAGGGGACAGAGCCTTCACTGTAGCCCTAAGTTGTGGAATTCTCTCCCTTTAGATATTAGAACTGCCACATCTTTGGAGAGTTTCAAGTGTTCACTGAAGACTCACTTTTTTGCGCTGGCCTTCGGCACAAGTTGAGCTGAATACTTTTCTTATGCTTATTTTACTTTTCTATTTTATACTAAATGTTGATTGTTTTATTTTATGAACCTGTACAGCACTTTGGGGCAGTGCCTGCTGTTTGTAAATGTGCATTATAAATACATTTGACCTTGACTGCTTGTAAAAAAAAAACTACAACTCTACCAAGCCAGTTAACCAGATGCTTTCACTATTTTGTTCGGGGCCATAATGTGCAAATAAGTCATGTAATAATTCAGCTGCAATTTCCATTCCTTTCTATCTTCCACAATTAAACTAAAATAAACAGGGACCTTTTACATATAAAGCCTAATAATACTAATAAAAAATAATAATTCACTATATCCTCTTATTGGATGAAAATCTCATTTCCCAAATCGCACATACTGTGACTTTGAAACCCACTGCCCCACTTTCGACTTGTGTAAATAATAGAAATACCATATGTGTCCTAAATTTCATTGTTCAGCGCGACTCCCATCAGGTTTTAAGTGGGGATGAGAGCGATCTCTGGGGTCACGTTTGGGAACAGCTGCGGCGAAACGAATCAAAAACACAAATCTACATAATGAATTGAGTGAAAGTGTAAAATTGCGTCAATGGAAGCTTTTAGTGTTCATTTAAAATAGTGCAGTCAAAAAGGCCATCTGCGCTGGTAAGTTGTGATAGTCGTAACACAAAGCTAATGCGAGGCAGATGTTTAGGGATTAAACAACGGCACTCATCTCCGGTTTGGGTCAGTAGCATTACATTTTGTTATGGCATTGACATGTTTTTTTTTTATTTGGTAGGGACAGTGCAAGTTAATGAACAAGCCACACTGGATTGTAGCCTTGGGCTAATTTCCATCCGTCATCCCCCATGCACACTCTCAAACACACTCTCATTCATCCTGGCCTATTGTACATGTTTTTAGTGATTTAGTGATATCATTGATACTAAAACAAAAGTCATCATACCTCCACCCACTGCACCAGCGAAGTTGCCTGGCCAGCCATCCACTCCTGTTTTTTGTTTCTGTTCAAAATCAGAACTATCCGGACCTGAACTCACAGCCAATCAAATCTCAAAAAGTTTTAGATCCAATCACAGACCATGATGTCACGACAGGAACCAAATTCACCACAAGTAAAATATTTCTCTAAATTTAATTAGAGTGTACCTGCTTCATCTTCTCTATGAATGTTTTCTTGTTCACATTCGTCTCCGCATGGTAAAACCACTTCCT
This sequence comes from Neogobius melanostomus, assembly GCA_007210695.1. Lineage (NCBI taxonomy): Eukaryota > Metazoa > Chordata > Actinopteri > Gobiiformes > Gobiidae > Neogobius > Neogobius melanostomus. The sequence continues at coordinate 2,510,714 of VHKM01000283.1, forward strand.
TGTTTAGAAAATACATCGTTTGCATCATATCCGGCTTTTAGATTGGTTAATACACTTGCCAAACCCCTGATCCCGGATACATGTCTTTGTAAAGAATAGGAAAAGCATGTATTCTGGCAGGCCAGGCTACCTGCAAAGCCCATTATGGGTATCCCACACACGACCCGTCACAATCTCTTTAGTGCGCTGCCTTAAAGCAGTACTAAGTAACTTGTTTACCTTATAAATCCTTTTCGTAGTCCCTCTGGGGCAGGGTTCGAATTACAAAGTGGCTTTCGGGGGAGCCCTATTTTCCGATCCTCCCTGACTAACTTTAACGCTTTTGGTGCGTGTGAGAAGTTCAAGTGTTGACGTAAACGTAGTAATTTCAGTGCAGCGCCGCCACACATGGATGGTCACAGCAGGAGACACAGCATTGCATTTATTAGCGGAGACAGATGTTCGGAAATAGAAAAAAAAAACGATGTTCGGAAATAGTAATGTAATGAGCGAATAAACACACAGCATTGACACATTTTTTATATCATCATTTATTTCAGGAACCTTAATGTACAGAAAATCTAAATCTATATGCGACACAAAAAATGGACAGTGTTTTAGAGCTCCCCCTAAAAGTCTCAAAGTAGGCTTTCAGGGGAGCCCAGGTCCTTTTCAGGGGAGCCGAGCTCCCCTTAGCTCCCCCGTAATTCGAACACTGCTCTGGGGGTAATACAAGTGTTAATGGGATGATCAGAGGGTCTTTCATCTCCCCCTGGTGTCTCTGGCCAGAAAACCACAATTGCAACTTTCCTGCCACCGGGTCGGAACCACCAATACACACTAATGGAATCACAAAGAAGAAGCTAACAGGCTAACGGGCAAAGCTAACTGCGGGATAGCCCCACTTAAACAGTATACAGCCAAGTTTGACTGAAAAAAAATCTCTCCATTGTGTAATTGGATGTACAATATCCCTCTCTCCCTTTGACTTTTCTGTCAGCGTAGTATTTACTCTCATGGACAATTAATGAGTAAAAAACCGCAACATGCTACGACACCTGCAGTGGCGCTTATGGCCTCTAGTGGCATGAGTTACTTAGTACTGCTTTAAAGGAGGAGACTGCAGAGTCCCCAGGCCAGGTCCAGCTGACTGGAGAGCAGCTTCATTCACCAGGCTCTTCCTTCCTTGCTCTTTGCTTTCGCATTTACAAACTCTGGATCTACAACAACTGCCCTGTTCAAAAGTCAAAGAATGTAAAAGTTTTGAAATATTACTAATCAATGGATTTTCAGTTTTATTTTTGGAGGCATGTGACAAACATTTTTCTTGTTTGTCTGACTGACCAACAGCATAGAAGCGTCTGGTTTAATGTCAGACAATGGGGAGTGATAGCTGTGTGTTTTACAGTGCATAACACATAGTATGCTCCCGTTGGGCCGTGGTACATCCCGATTGAGATTCAGATCACATCCTCCTCCTGGGACACCCAGCACAGATGAGAGTGGTCTGGGGCACAGTGACCTGGATGGATTTGAGGCACTGCATCCCTGACTTTTCATAAGCTCATGATCCCACTGTTGTCGGTCGTGAATCCCACACAATAGATGACATTAGTCCTGGCTTTCTCAGATGTAGGTTACAGTGTATACAGCGGAGATGATGCTCTGATTCAGTCAACCTTTTTGGTTAATGTTTCTTTCCTCTCAACAAAGATACGTTAGTGTCTTGATCAGACTATTCAATGCATTTATGTCCAGCAGTTTTGACCACTATATCGGCCTCCTCACGGGCCTCCCTCAGCTGACAACACTGCTGCTCCAGTCCTGTTGATAGAACCAGGAAATATGACCAAATTAGTCAAGTACATTATTTGCACTCTTTACTTTTAAAGAGGGGGGATAATGCTTTTTGTAAGAATTTGATAATAATCTTGAACATATCTTATCTCATCATATCCCTATTTTACACTTTGTTGGTTAGAATATACAATATTAATCTAAAACTGCTGAAATGGAAAATCAAGTAGTTTCACTTCCTGGTTGCCCCTCCCGCTCTCCTCCTCTTACTCTCTGTGTAGCTGTTTAAATAAAGAGAGAGAGAAAAAAACAGTATGGCTAAAGTGAACAATGGCTAGTAGTTTTACTTTGTGATGAATACTTTGTGGCCATACCGTCTTTGCTCTGCCCAATCCCGTCAGACCTTGGAAGCTAAGCAGGGAAGGGCCTGGTCGGTACTTGGATGGGAGACCATTTGGGACCACCAGGAAGCTTGGCGAATGTAGTGAGTGAATGAGTGGTTGGAGGGACCGATGGCGCAGACTGGTTGCCTCGCCTCCGTCAGTCTACCCCAGGGCAGCTGTGGCTACAATAGTACCTTACCACCACCGAGTATGGAGTGACTGAATAATGCAATGTAAAGCGTCTTTGAGTGTCCAGAAAAGCGCTATATAAAACCGATGCATTATTATTATTATGAAAGGATTAAGCTTAACAAGAGGTCGAGAGAGGAGGAAAGCATTTATTTGGGAGCTGCCACCGTGGGGCTCATAATAGCCGCAGAGAAGACCCAAAGATTACTCAAAGGTGCGATAGTTACTCGAAACGCAGCTTCAGATATGGTTTTTGATGAGGAAACAATATTGTAGCATGGTAAAAAGCTCTAAAAAGTAGATTTTGCCTAATAACAATACGAAGAGCACTTTGATTACTTCCTGTGCAAATTGTGCTCTACAAATCAACTTTACTTGCCTTGCCTTCCTAACTCGAAGTTTTGCTCTTAGTTTTGGGGTTTTGTCAGAGCCAAGTCTATACCTTTCAATGATCAGTTTATTCAAATGAGTATTCTCTCTGCACCGCCCTAAATAACACGGACGGATTATCCAGCTCTGACGTGTGATAGTCTTATACCTGCCGTTCCAATAGGTGTAATTTGGGGGTCTGTGTGTGCTCTGCCTCATTGAGTTAGATTGCCGCAAACAAACGGCTCTTTGGTGCTGACAGCTGGACACCAGAGAGACGTCTTCAGACAACAAAACAAAGAGATTTCTAAATTATAGGGCCACAGTCTGAGCTGCCGTCTGCACCTGTGAGCGGAGCAAAGGGCACTCCCACTTATCCGATTTTGGTGGTAAATGCTTCAAGTTCAAACGCATTTATTGGATGTCTTTTTGTTACAACAATAGTCAACCTTTTGTGTTGTTTTATGACGCCGTTCTAAATGGAAATAGATAAATAAAAAGTGTATGGAGGTGAGCGTTTTCTTTATCACAGAAAGGTATTTATTTGACTAATTCTCCTCGACGGCAACCTATAGAAAACACTTAATGACTCACAAAGGTCACACACACTGTTCCCTTTCAAATGAAAAGGAAAGAGCTATGTTGTTTTTATGCATTTACCTTTACACAACAGAACGGGGTGCCCAAAGTGCTGCCTTTTTCTGTGTGATTCTACACAATTATTACCGCAATAACTAACATTATTAGTGCAAAACAGATCTGTCATTTCCAAGCTAAAATAAAGGTGTGGTGGCAGAGTTGTGGTGGATGCTAATAATGAGAAACAAGAAGCAATACACACCAAAAGTGGTCTCCAAGGTGCAGATGTAGGGGAAATCTTCATAAATCAAAAAACAACATCGCACACTCATAAACCGATAATTACGTTTCGGCATTAGCCTTCATCAGATCTTTCTTTTTTCTTCCTATATACCAAAGTATATAGGATGCTAATAATGCCATAAACACTGATGTTTGGACACCCCTGTAATGGAGGCTATTGAACGAGTTGAGTGTAGCCTTTCAGATTTAATACGGCTGGTACCTATAACCACGTAAACCCCTTCCCTCTGGATCAGTATTTAATCAGTCTGCTGCAAGAGGATTTTTCCCGCAGTGGTTAATGTGAAGATCATTAGCTAGTACCTTAGTTTTAATATCAGATTAAAATAAAAGATGAAACTCACCCTTTCTCTCATTTCACCCTTTCTCTCATCTCTCATTTCATCTCCAGCTCGCGAGCTGGAGAATGCTCATGAATAACTAAAACATTGTGGCCGGTTTCCCATATGGCGAATGGTGACCGAGATGATGCTGTAATCCAGATATGGTCATTTCCTGTGATTAAAGGAACAGTCCACCATTTTTCCATACTGAGACATGTTCTTACCTGAGCTTAGACAAGTTGATGCGTACCTGTCTGGTCTTTGTGCGTGCGCTCAGTCACGCAAAAAGACGTGACATACTATACTACAATAGTAGTATAGTACTATTGTAGTATAGACGTGACATACTATACTACAATAGTAGTATAGTATATTACATTTTGTGTAACTATACTTGGATTGTGTAACTACTCACGTAACCGTATTTAAATAGGGAAAACGTGGAAGAGCTTGGTCACTTCTAACTTCACCCCCGTTTGGCCCCATAGAGGAGAAGAGGAGAGGCTAAATGCTAACAACACCTTTGGTCTTTTTGCCTGACTGAGCGCACACACTAAGCTAGTCTAAGCTTAGGTAAGAACATATCTCAGTATGGAAAAACGGTGGCCTGTTCCTTTAAAGACGGGAGAAATATACAGGCGCATTCATAAACGTTACAAAGGTTTTCTTTACACTCTTATCTCCACTTGAGCTCGTACATATTCCAAACTTTCAAAGGTTGCACTTAATATTTTGAAGGGGTTTTCAGAGGGATCTGATTCCTAGCGTGATTTATTGAGCTTTGAACTCTAATCTAATTTTTTAAAGCTTTTTTCCCACTTATAAATACAGTACTTTATTCGAAAACAAAGCAAGATCCAAAATCCCTCAGAAAAATCTTTGTAACTAATATTTCAACAAAATAAAACCATAAATATAAACCTTACTCTATCCATTATTTGGATTTTGTTGCTGAAAATGGGAAATTTTGGCAATTTGAAAACATAAAATGACTTTTTTTCCTCACACTTATATCAATAATCTTCAGCAAACATGTCAACAGATTTATTTATCTCACCTTAAAAGTGCATTATGGAACTTTTTATGCAGAAAGATAATGAATGTTGACCTTTTTGTGACCCAGCGGCTGTATGTGTGGTTTGCATGGCGCCTTTATTTTCCATAAAAGTGGCCTCTACAACGCTCCAGGACCAATTGTTTTGTAGGTTTTCTGGTGAGCAGTGAAAACCTGCCAGAAACTCTAAAAACAATTGATCCTGGAGCATCGCAGAGGCCACTGTGACGGAAAATAATGGCGCCAGGCCCCTCATACAGCCGCTGGGTCACTGAAAGGTAAAATACGCATCAATGAAAAGCTTTATTTTTCACATAAAAAGTTCCACAATACACCTTCAAAGATGTATTTTCTGCAAATTTCCTATAAGCTCTTTCTATCCTAATACATGAAACCCTCGAAGCTCAAAGACAAACGGGGCCGTCCCGTGGTTCATTCTCTGCTCAGTGCTAAAGGTTGCGGTGGGCTGGAAAGGTTAGGGGGTCAATCCTCAAAGCCCTCACTGCAGTGGACCTCCAGTGACTCCAGAGTCTGCATTAAAAACATATACCGTATAAAAAACACAGGCACGTTCTGTCCTCTGCTCCCGCTCCCACCCCAGAGAGATGAAAGAAAAGTGAAAGCAGAGTTTTAACAATCAATAACAGTATTTTTATGTCTACCACACTTATTTTCAGGAATGGCGCGTACACTTTTGACATTAATAAAAAGTTTGACAGCCACAGTTTTAATGTTTCTAAAAAATGTTTAGAAACATTAAAACTGTGGCTGTCAAACTTTTATTCCAAGTCGGAAAACATAGTGCTTTTCAAGTGCCGTAAACCTAAGGAAAGTTTAATCCAGGATTATACTAGGTTATGAACTATACAGAGTAAAGTCTGGTTAGGGTTTGTCGTCCCCTATGATCAGGGAGCTTACAGTAGGGTCAGGGTTGTACTTCCAGTGTTGTGGTATTTTCGTTGAGAGTATGAAAACTATATATTTTTGGAAACCTTATGGTATAATGAGAAAAACAATGTTTCCATTTGCCCTTGTCATTTGGTAAAATTGTGCCATTATACCATTTTCCCTTCAGAGTAAAGGGGGAGTTTTAGTCATCGCTACGGTAACGACCAAATGGAATTTTCTGCCAAATTTGGTAAATTTCTGCCAAACTATGATTTTTACTCCCAATATAAATGTTATTATCGCTATTATCGCGATATTTTTTTTACATATCAAATCAAATGGAGACATTGTATTTCTGATTGCTTATTCAATTGAGTTCGGAAATGTGATGTCATCTCGCTAAGCATCATGGGAATAGCAGCAATTATAAACTAATGGAGATTTTAAAAGTTAAAATACTGGAGTTGTTGTTAACATTAAAACACTTGGACACCACAGTGAGTTACTGTAGATATAGTATTTTACCAGCAGTACACGAAGTCGTTCCACTGCTTTTTTCTCCACTTGTTATACTGTTTTTAGCAAATGTTTGTGGTAAATGTATGCTAACAGCTGCAAACATGGCTAATCTCATCATCTAAATCTAGTTGATGTAAGGATTAAACAACGAGGAGCCGTGCAATAGACGTGGAGTCAAGAACACCACGACGCGCAGCGCTAAATATGCCAAACTACAGGGACTATTTTCTGTGGGTTTTTAGCCGGTCTTTCACCGTCTGAAGGCTCGTCTCAGACAGTGGCGCCTCCAGAAATTGTTCATAGGGGTGGCCAGATGGGGCCACTTAAAATCTTGGGGTGGCAAACCAAAACTATCAGCCATAATTTCACAATTGTATTTACTGTTGTAGTAAACTGGCCTGTAGAAAAGTATCAGAAAGACTTAAGGAAACGTCTACTGCTATACTTTGTTTTGTTTTTTTATATTTAATGTTGTGTAATGATCCAATAACATTCATAACTGATACTACAGTACTACAATTAACACTGGCCAGTGGGGTGGCCAATGGGGTGGCCAGGACCCCTGGTGGCGCCACTGGTCTCAGAGCGAGCCATTCTCTCCCTGCAGCTAAGATCGCAACATTGCCAGAATCACAACACAACAGGACTAACCCTGCACTTTTCTGTGGGAATAAACACTGCTACAGTAATATGCGGTGAAGGTGAAGGTGAAGGTGAAGGTGAACCTTTACGCTGTTTAACCTGAAGCTAGCTAGCTTCCAGTAAACTCAATTGTTTATGGAAACAGCTGCAGTGGAGTCTTATACCTTGGTCCCACCAACTGAAACTTTTATGTTGACTTTACTAATCCAGCCAAATATGCTTAAGTGCAGGGATCATTTTATGTAGGTCTAAAAATAGTGAATAGCTCATATTTTATTAATAGTAGTACAAACACACAAAACAGTGAACATTTAAATAAATTACTAAAAAAGCAATTAAAATAGGGAAAACACCAAAAGGGCAGACGTGGGATAACAAATTATCGGCCTATATATTTAATATAATTAAGCCCATTTAGTGGTAAATGGACTCAACTTATATAGCGCTTTTCTAGCTTTATCAGGCCCAAAGCGCTTTACAGTAGGGAACCAGTCACCCATTCACACACCAATGTACGCAGACACTGGAGGCAAGGAGGATGAAGTGTCTTGCCCAAGGACACAACAAAGGCAGTGTGCATTTGCGGGAGCTGGGATTCGAACCGACGACCTTCTGATTATAAGACGACCCGCTCTACCACCTGCGCGTCCGTCGCCCGTTAAACTGCTTGCTCTCCTCTTCTTCCTATTCATCTAAAGTTTTGTTTTGGCCACAAATGTTGAAGTTAACAACAAAATCCAACTTCGGTCAGTCACTCGTCGAGTCAGCCGACTTGTCACCTAGCGTAGGTTAATTAAACGTTTGTCTCATTCAGCTGTATTATGCGTTGCTATGGCGATGCCTGGATCGGAGTGATATCCCAGTGATTTAACTACCGGACTACATGTGCGGTTATACGAAAATAATGAACGCCTGTTAGCCAATTAGTATCGAGTATTCACCCAGACCATGGTATAATTTTGATGAATTTATCCCATATTTTGTCCAGTATCAATTATAACACCAAATTCCTATCGTTAATATGATAATTGGCTTTTATACTGTGAGATGAATTTTAAATTAGTACTTCACCTGAACTGAATATTGTAGTAATAATAATAATAATAATAATAATACCTTACAGCTCCTGTTATGATTCCAAAAGTCCTGTTACCTGTACAAATAATGTTTGTATTGGCCATGTTCACTTGATGGCAAACATTCAAAGCCTTTTACTGCTGCTTCTCTCTTTCCATCAAATTTAATCATTTGAACACAAAACTATTATTGCTCTTACATTAGGCATTACGTTCTCCCAGGCTTTGCTCCATGAGTCAAATGAGCACATCTGGAGAATCTTCATTAAAACATTCTGCATTTCCCCTGACTGCTCATGACAAACTTCACATCTCAAAAATGTCTGTGCAAAATGTGTCATTAAATATTACTATTAAGAGGTTAATATTAAGTTTTTGCTGAACCTGAATTAGCAAAACTGCATTTTTAATGTGAGCAAAGTTATGGAGATGCGATCTGCTCCAGATCTCAACAAATGCAAGTGGAGTGACAGAATAGGAGAGTAAACAGAGGAGATATCCGAGCAGCGAGACCATCGTTCTTTATATATAAAGCTCGATGACACTCATCTCACTACTCACTCACTAGACTGTGTCAAATTGTTGTGTTTTTCTCTTAATAATAATCAGATCAGAATAGTTTATTAATTCACATGGGAAATTCATCAGTTGCGACAATAAAACACAGCACAAACATCCATCCATCCATTTTCTTCCACTTGTCCGTTGCCGGGTCGTGGGGGCAGCTGTTGGAGCTGCCCAAATCACATTGCACCAGCCCCCTATGGCTCCTCCTGCAGGTGGTGGGTCCACAGAAGGACGGCCTCATGGTTCTAACCGGGCCTGTTGGTCTCTCATGAGGGGCTTCTGAACTGCTCTTTGTCTGACCCGTCACCTAGGACCTGTTTGCCATGGGAGACCCTACCAGGGGCACGAAGCCCCCGACAACAGAGCCCCCAGGATCATTCGGGCGCTCAAACCCCTCCACCACGTTATGGTGGCGGTTCCAGGAGGGGACAGCACAAACAACCATCAATAATAAAGTCCTACTGGGACCATAAAATTGAAATTGTAAATTGAATCTGGACAGAGTCCATAAGTCCATAAATTTCCTGTGGTAGATTGGTCAGTTATCTCAGAGGGAGAAAGCACCTCAGTCCTGCCTCAGGGACCGCGGAGTCTCGATCAGTGACAGGTCCAACTGACTAAAGGGCAGCTTTATCCAGCTGTACTCTCTCCTTCCCTCCCTCCACTGCCCCCTACACATATGCATACAGTATTAACTATTGTCTTTTTGTACATAGGGTAATTTAGATTCTCTGCATGTGCCTTACATGATAAAAACGAAAACAAAGTACAGACAAACTGTGGCGAATGGATCCCTACATCGTCACCCCGGTGGAAAATGTCAAACCTAATTTATTCAATGAGTGCCAGGTAGCGAGGGGAAGCTTCGCCTCCTAATATTTAAAACCTATCGCAGCTGAGCAGATGTTAGCCCAAGGAAACAGCAGAAACAGCAGAATAAATATCGCTCATTGATAAGCCGCGGTACATGGGCAGACAAGTGCAAACAGATGGTACTAGTCTTGGAATTTGCCAAAAGTGTCATTGTAATGTAACCTTTTGTCTAAGACTATACTAACGTACGGATCTCACGGTTTTGTCACTGATGAAGGAGTCTATGGAGATCTCTAGTGACGCATTTCATTCTAAATCAGTTTATTTTTCCATCGTTTGTCTTGGCCCTGTCACAGGCCTGTCTTCAAAGCGATTGTGGTTCAGTTCACCAACACAGAGGAAAACGTGTGTAGAACTGCGTCTCACCGCACACAGCCTTTTAATAAGTTATTATTTGTTTCTATAATTTCTGCAAGATGATTTTGAATCTGTTTCATGGGGCGACAATAAACAAAATCAATTTTTATTTTGTATTAATAGAAGTGCAAAAGAGCACAACAGAGCTGCAGCTTCTGCCTCCTGCTGGTATTTCCATCAGTATTTTTACGGGATTGGCCTATAATAAGTAAACTTCACTTCTTGAAGAAATGTATCAGCACAAGTGATTTTGAACATTACAAACATGCGTGCTGGATATCAAAAGGTGTTTTGATTTTGTTGAGTAAAGAAAGCAGTCAAAGAAAAATGTCTCGAGTCTATGAAAAAATCTAAAATTCCTTAATTAAATCATGGACCAGCCGTGTCCTTGAAGATCACCGGTCATCGCTCACAAGATTCCCAGACCACTGACGCACTCGCCCTGTGTTTTGAATTTCATCAAAAATTTGTGACAAATACGTTTTATGTCTCTCTGATTCCCATCATATTGCAAATTACAATTACAGACACGTTTTCCGATATTGTCTCTTCCAATCCTTTTAGGCAGGTAGCACTTTTAGTATCAATTTAGAAAAGCTTGATCGCTCCCCTAGACCTTTGGTTTCTGATATTTTCACACACTCCCTGACTGTAATTCAGAACGACATATGTTGAGCTTCCATTCGCTTCACTCTAAAGAGAAAGAAACTCATGCCACACTGCTTTCAGTGAAAAACATAAAACATAAAAGATTGCACATCCATTAGCATTGATTACCCAGTGAGTCACTTAAAGTATAGACTACGTGAACAGGCAGCGTTTTCTGTAACATCGAATCAATAGCGCCCTCTTTCATTTCTTTCTCTGCTCCTCTCTGCCTCTTACCCAAAACATCGTGAACATTTAATTAGATTCTATCTCTTTAATTAAGACCATTTCAGAGTGTGAGTTTTGTATAGATGCCCTGTCGAGTGGAGTGAAGGTGTCCTAAACAACCTCTCTAACTTTGGGCGCCCTCAGCACTTTTATCTTATCTGGTTTCACACCGTTCGCTAACACAGGAAAAAAAAAAAACGTTCCGCTATTTCCTCACTGTCTGTCGGCGCCGGAGCTTGACTTGTTCTTATTCAAAGCTGTTCAAACTTGGCGTCTGACAAAAAGATGATTTGTCATGGCTCGCCCCACATCTGTACCTCAGAGAGAGAGAGAGAACAGTGATCAAAGTGTCAACCTTTCCCCAGGAGCAGCCGCCAGGAAGACATCGGCAGCTTTAGTCACGCTCACGTTCACAAGTACATACAATAACAAGCTTTTACTTTTGTTTTGGCCCCGTCGGCTCGGAGCTGTTTTCGGTTTTACATTGTTCGACGTTATTGCGCAGATGTTTATTATTTGCCTGCTAATCCGACTCAAAAACCCCAGAGACCTCATTTGGGATTTAACTGTTACGGTTTGCAATTAGCTCAACAGCAAACTTTTGGTATTACACAGTCAGATCACTTTTGCCATGACGAATCAAAGTTGACGTATTTACAGTGCCTCTCGAGAGTACTAATACACCTTGAACTTTTGCACATTTTGTCATGTTTACAACCATAAACATAACGATTTATTTTGAATTTTTTTTACTGAAAGTTCACACACAAGTAACAGACAACTGTGAAGTGAAAGCAAAATGATACATGATTCTGTTATTTTTCAAAAAAAAGAAAACCGAAAAGTGGGGTGTGCATAAGTATTCATACAGCATGACTTAATACTTTCTGGAACCCTCTTTAAATATGTTTGTTTTTAAACCATTCCATTGTAGATTTAGCTTTGTGTTTAGGGTCATTGTCCTGCTGGAAGGTGAATCTCCGCCCCAGCCTCAATTCTCCTGCTGACTCCAGCAGGTTTGACTCCAAAATATCCCTGTATTTGGCTCCATCCATCTTCCCAACTATTCTTTTTTTTTTTTTTTTTTTTTAATTTGCGTTTACAAACATATAACATACACTACAAAACAAACATTGGGTTGACAAGATGTGTGGAGGTGTGGGGTGTAGTGAGGTGTGTGTAGTGTAATTCTGCATATGTTTGGGAGTCCTAGGTAATGCAGTTCTTACAGTATGGGCAGCTATGTGGCTTGTGGGTTAGCAATTTTGAGGCAACATGGTGGGACAAGACAACTGTAAAGAGATGTTAAAGGGGAACAAGTACAGAGATACATAGGTAAATAGGTAGATAAATTGCCAAGTTACAGAAACGAAAAACATCGAATAAATGAAATAGTGGACAAGTAGATTTAAGATAGTATAGGTAATAATAATAATAATAATAGAGAGAGTGAAATGGTAGGACAATAGAAGAGATAATGAATGAGTCATGAAGGTAAGTGTTTCTGCCGATGAATGAGATGGTGGAAGAGTTGTTTACGCTTAGGCAGCAATGGTAGTGCAAATCATTATTATCATTATTACTATTATCATTATTTATTATCATTGTCATCATTATTATCATCATTATAGTTATTATCATTGTTTGTTTTTAAACCATTCCATTGTAGATTTAGCTTTGTGTTCAGGGTCATTGTCCTGCTGGAAAATGAATCTCCGCCCCAGCCTCAATTCTCCTGCTGACTCCAGCAGGTTTGACTCCAAAATATCCCTGTATTTGGCTCCATCCATCTTCCCAACTATTCTTTTTTTTTTTTTTTTTTTTAATTTGCGTTTACAAACATATAACATACACTACAAAACAAACATTGGGTTGACAAGATGTGTGGAGGTGTGGGGTGTAGTGAGGTGTGTGTAGTGTAATTCTGCATATGTTTGGGAGTCCTAGGTAATGCAGTTCTTACAGTATGGGCAGCTATGTGGCTTGTGGGTTAGCAATTTTGAGGCAACATGGTGGGACAAGACAACTGTAAAGAGATGTTAAAGGGGAACAAGTACAGAGATACATAGGTAAATAGGTAGATAAATTGCCAAGTTACAGAAACGAAAAACATCGAATAAATGAAATAGTGGACAAGTAGATTTAAGATAGTATAGGTAATAATAATAATAATAATAGAGAGAGTGAAATGGTAGGACAATAGAAGAGATAATGAATGAGTCATGAAGGTAAGTGTTTCTGCCGATGAATGAGATGGTGGAAGAGTTGTTTACGCTTAGGCAGCAATGGTAGTGCAAATCATTATTATCATTATTACTATTATCATTATTTATTATCATTGTCGTCATTATTATCATCATTATAGTTATTATCATTGTTTGTTTTTAAACCATTCCATTGTAGATTTAGCTTTGTGTTCAGGGTCATTGTCCTGCTGGAAAATGAATCTCCGCCCCAGCCTCAATTCTCCTGCTGACTCCAGCAGGTTTGACTCCAAAATATCCCTGTATTTGGCTCCATCCATCTTCCCAACTATTCTTTTTTTTTTTTTTTTTTAATTTGCGTTTACAAACATATAACATACACTACAAAACAAACATTGGGTTGACAAGATGTGTGGAGGTGTGGGGTGTAGTGAGGTGTGTGTAGTGTAATTCTGCATATGTTTGGGAGTCCTAGGTAATGCAGTTCTTACAGTATGGGCAGCTATGTGGCTTGTGGGTTAGCAATTTTGAGGCAACATGGTGGGACAAGACAACTGTAAAGAGATGTTAAAGGGGAACAAGTACAGAGATACATAGGTAAATAGGTAGATAAATTGCCAAGTTACAGAAACGAAAAACATCGAATAAATGAAATAGTGGACAAGTAGATTTAAGATAGTATAGGTAATAATAATAATAATAATAGAGAGAGTGAAATGGTAGGACAATAGAAGAGATAATGAATGAGTCATGAAGGTAAGTGTTTCTGCCGATGAATGAGATGGTGGAAGAGTTGTTTACGCTTAGGCAGCAATGGTAGTGCAAATCATTATTATCATTATTACTATTATCATTATTTATTATCATTGTCGTCATTATTATCATCATTATAGTTATTATCATTGTTTGTTTTTAAACCATTCCATTGTAGATTTAGCTTTGTGTTCAGGGTCATTGTCCTGCTGGAAAATGAATCTCCGCCCCAGCCTCAATTCTCCTGCTGACTCCAGCAGGTTTGACTCCAAAATATCCCTGTATTTGGCTCCATCCATCTTCCCAACTATTCTTTTTTTTTTTTTTTTTTTTAATTTGCGTTTACAAACATATAACATACACTACAAAACAAACATTGGGTTGACAAGATGTGTGGAGGTGTGGGGTGTAGTGAGGTGTGTGTAGTGTAATTCTGCATATGTTTGGGAGTCCTAGGTAATGCAGTTCTTACAGTATGGGCAGCTATGTGGCTTGTGGGTTAGCAATTTTGAGGCAACATGGTGGGACAAGACAACTGTAAAGAGATGTTAAAGGGGAACAAGTACAGAGATACATAGGTAAATAGGTAGATAAATTGCCAAGTTACAGAAACGAAAAACATCGAATAAATGAAATAGTGGACAAGTAGATTTAAGATAGTATAGGTAATAATAATAATAATAATAGAGAGAGTGAAATGGTAGGACAATAGAAGAGATAATGAATGAGTCATGAAGGTAAGTGTTTCTGCCGATGAATGAGATGGTGGAAGAGTTGTTTACGCTTAGGCAGCAATGGTAGTGCAAATCATTATTATCATTATTACTATTATCATTATTTATTATCATTGTCGTCATTATTATCATCATTATAGTTATTATCATTGTTTGTTTTTAAACCATTCCATTGTAGATTTAGCTTTGTGTTCAGGGTCATTGTCCTGCTGGAAAATGAATCTCCGCCCCAGCCTCAATTCTCCTGCTGACTCCAGCAGGTTTGACTCCAAAATATCCCTGTATTTGGCTCCATCCATCTTCCCAACTATTCTTACAATCTTCCCAATCCCCGCTCCGGAAAAGCAGCCCCATAGCATGATGCTCCCCCCACCATATTTGACACTGGGGATGGTGCACTCAGGACGATGAGCAGTATTAGGTTGCACCATACATAACGTTTTGCATTTGGGCCAAAAAGTTAAATTTTTGTCTCATCTGACCAAAGCACCTTCTTCCACATGGTAGCTGTGTCCTCCATATGACTTCTAGCAAACTTCAAACGGGATTTCTTATGGCCTCCTTTCCAGTGGTGGCTGGTGATATAAAAACCAGGGGGTTGTCTATACCTACTTTCAATTATATTTTAAAAGACACTTATAAACATTGTTTTTAACCTAAAAAAGAAAGTTATCTTTGGAGCATTTTATTTCATTATTTTATGGAAAATATTATGAATAGACACTTGTAAACAATAAAGAAGCATTAAATGAATTTTAACTTTTGATACATATTTTTTCTGACAATGAAATAAAACATAATCACTCACCATACATATTTTAGTTTGGCACCACTAAGTACGAGATGATTTGTGTTTTGTACCAACAGAACCAGAACAAAGGCACGAGGTGCGTTATTTTTTCAGATTCCCTCTTTGATTTCCTGTACAGTATTAGAGCCAGACCTGCTATGTTTGCATTACGTGCCTCAGAGCCACAGGTCTAAACCATAGTTTAAACCTGTATAGTTTAAACCATAGTTTAAACCTGTAAACTGTCAGACAAAAATGATCCTGTCAGAAATAACAGTCTCCGTACCTCTCCGTAGCACCTGAGCTCCTCCTCAATGAATGAATGAAAGACGTTCCTCTCACACCGTCCTCACGGTCCTGAATCTTCTCTCCATCAAATGTCCTGGGACATGACTGTCTGTCCAAGTCAGCGAGGGTTGTCCCAAAGTTTTACGAAACAAGCAGTAGCTAAGGCAGACAAGCTGTTAGCATCGTAATGCTACCTCCAGACAACTCCGTTTAGACGCCGCGTCCGACTGAAGAAAGTTGTCCGAAGTCTATTAGTTTGACAAAATCCTTTCACCTCAGGCAGCAACACGAAGCTTCTCCCGTCTCTCAAATAAGAAGTTTTTCCTCCCATGAGTTCGTACGTGAGCTCAGCGCTGCTACTCGTATATTGTTTACAGTCGAGCACCTCTGCCATTGATCGACACCGGCTAGCTACGCATGCGGGTGACAAAAATGATTGACAGCGCCGTTGTCCAACTACATCAGACAAAAAACACAGTAGCAAATATTAATTGGCTGATAATTTAAATGGGAGTGTCCGGGGCGCTATCCTTGCGCCCCAGGAGGAAAGTTAAGGCGGCCACTAAGAGAGACGCCTGTGGTCACATGGTTTCCAAAAGTTCAGGGACTTATTATTTACTTACAGCAGACCGGCGCCCCACGGGTTAGAGACAATGCATTCACACACAGTAATGAGTGAATCCAGTGTAAAAAACCCTTTTAAAATAAATCTCCGAAAGGCATTTCTGCAAAATATTATGCAATATTTTGTATTATTGATATATGATAATGATGATATTTTTGGAAACATTTTTAGGGAGGGCGGCGCCTCAGCGCCCCCTATGGACCAGCCGCCACTGCTCCTTTCAATAATGGCTTTCTTCTTGCCACTCCTCCATGAAGGCCAGATTTGTGTAGAGTACAACTGCAAGAGTACATAGCAATACCAAGCGACTTCAACATCAGGAAAAAGGAACACGAGAAACTAGAGAAATACCAGGGGCTCAGAGAAGAGCTAGAGAAGGCCTGGAGAGTGAAGGCATCAGTGGTGCCCGTGGTCGTTGGGGCACTCGGGGCAGTGACCCCCAAACTGGAGGAGTGGCTCCAGCAGATCCCAGGAAATACATCAGACATCTCGGTCCAGAAAAGTGCAGTTCTAGGAACAGCAAAGATACTGCGCAGAACCCTCAAGCTCCCAGGCCTCTGGTAGAGGACCCGAGCTTGGAGGAAAAGAGACCGCCCGCGGAGGGTGAGGAAGAGTTTAATTTTTTTATACACATACATACATACATACATACATACACACATCCACATACATACATACAATATATCATTAGGACTAAATAAATAGGTGTCAGTTAAAAGCTAAGCTAAAAAGGTGGGTCTTGAGCTTGCTCTTAAAAACATGAACATTCTCTGCGGTCCTGAGCTCCTCCGGCAGGTCGTTCCAGAGGCGAGGGCCATAATATTGGAAAGACTCCTCGCTGTGAGTCTTTCTGTTGACTTTAGGGATAACTAGGAGACCCCTGCCGGAGGAGCAAAGGGGCCGTAAAGGTTCATAAGGTAAAAGTAATTCTGAAAGATAAGAAGGACCAAGACCATTAAGACATTTAAAAACCATTAAAATAACTTTAAAATCGATCCTGAAACACACGGGGAGCCATTGCAGCGACTCTAAAACCGGTGTAATGTGGTCCCGCCTCGTGGTCTTTGTCAGGACACGAGCTGCTGAAAGAGACACTCTTGTTGGGAAGACCAGAAAGCAGGGCATTACAGTAGTCGATACGACCCGGGAGAGAATGGGGCGGACTCTGGCTATGTTCTTTAGATGGTAAAAACCTATCTTCTTAATGTGTGGAATAAAAGTAAGCTCAGAGTCCCAGGTTCTCACCTGTGAGGAAGGATTAAAAGACAATGACTGTAGTTTGGGTAAAAGTTTCTCTCTCTGGGCCTCAGGACAGATGACTAAGACTTCAGTTTTGTCCCGGTTAAGCTGGAGAACGTTTTTTGCCATTCAGGATTTGATATCTAAAATGCAGTTAAAAAGTGCGTCCATTGGCCTGGTGTCATCAGGAGACATGGAGATGTACAACTGTGTATCATCAGCGTAATTATGAAAGTTGACTCCATGACTCCTGATGACATCACCAAGAGGGAGCATATACAGGTTAAAAAGCACTGGCCCTAAAATCGAACCCTGGGGAACACCACATGTAATTTCATGGACCTTAGAGGAGCAGGTATCCACACACACCATGAATGTCCTGTCTGTGAGGTAGGATGTAAACCATTTGTGGACAGCACCAGAGAGGCCAATGTGTTTTAAACGAGTTAAAAGAATAGTGTGGTCGACTGTATCAAAGGCAGCGCTCAGATCCAGTAGAACCAACACCGTGACCTTCTGAGAGTCATAATTTAATCTAAGATCATTTAAAATCTTTAAAAGGGCCGTCTCGGTGCTGTGGTTTACCCTAAAGCCAGACTGGATTTTCTCAAGGACGTTATGTGCAGTAATAAAATCATTAAGTTGGATAAAGACAAGTTTTTCTAAGATTTTGCTTAAAAATGGTAAGTTGGATACCGGTCTAAAATTGTTAAAATCATTACAGTCCAAATTGCTCTTCTTCAATAGAGGCCTCACCACCGCCCCTTTAAAGGCAGCAGGGAAGACCCCCGTCTGAAGAGAGCAATTCATCATGTGTAAAAGTTCGTCTTTAAAAGATCCATAGAATGTTTTAAAAAACGGGGTTGAGACCGGGTCTAAAAGACACGTGGTGGGCCTCACTGAGGAGAAAACTTTATCAAGCATCTCAGCATTAACCTGGACAAAACTGTGCAGTGTTTCTTTTGGAACAAGTAGACAACCAGATGTATTTAAAGCCGTGTTACTTTGAGTAGATAAAATATTACATCTGATAGTGTCTATCTTTCCCCTGAAGTGGTCTGCAAACGCCTCACAGAGAGCGTCTGTGGGGTTTAAAGGAGGCCTGTTAAAATCAGGATTTAAAACATTTTCTATTGTTGAGAATATAGGCCTACAGGTTAGGGTGGTCCTTAATCATGCTTCAATTTTCAAAGTATTATCTTTTAAGCTCCAACCCCTGAATTTGGTTGGAATAGTCACAAAAACTCTCATGATATATATTTTTTCAAATTCCAACAACATAAGTAAGTAAGTAAGTAAGTAAGTGCTTTATTGTCATTGTACAACTCTACAACGAAATAGTGTTCAGGTGTTAGTCCTGAGCTGCTGCGGCTGAGCCGCGCTGCCACTGTGTGTCAACCTGACCCGCATGACCTTGGAGGTCGAGTTGATGCGCACCTGCCTTGTCTTTACATGTGCGCTCAGTCAGGCAAAAAGACCAAAGATGTTGTTAGCATTTAGCCTCTCCCAGCATATTCCTATAGACCCAAACTGGGGAGGAGGAGAGGCTAAATGCTAACAACATTTTTGGTCTTTTTGTGTAACTGAGCGCACACACCAATACCAGACAGGTACACATCAGCTCATCTAAGCTCAGGTAAGGACATATCTCAGTATGGAAAAACGGTGGCCTGTTCCTTTAAGAACTTTAAATTTCTAAATTTGAATATATTTTTCTGTAAACCCGCATGTGACCAGTCAAACTGAAGCGCTGCCTGCACAGTGGCTCCTCCGGGGAGAGTGGCTGTTGCTTCGTCAAGATGCACTGCTTTGTCGAAAGTTCCACTGTGCATGCTCCTGTTGCTAGTTTTGCGTGTAAATGTGTTTAAACTTTGTATTATCATTTTACAGGATTTAGAAAAACCCTAATCTTCACCCTAACCATAAGGTATAGTACTTTGATCCTAAACATTCAGTGCAACTCGGCAAGCAGTGTGTTTTGACTGTCTGCGCACACGGCACCGGGAATAACGATTAACCTAAATTTAAAAATGTCAGATCTTTTCCAATATACTGGAGCTCTTACAGTCAGAGAGATGTGGTCTGTATCCAAATCTGAACCATGGTTAGCGATGATATCTGGGATTTATTACACAATAGCAAGGAATCCACTTGATAATTTCACTGAATCCACAATGTGTGAAAAAAGTATTGTTTTAACTGCTTAAGAATGATTTATACATAAAACTCACAAAAAAATACATCAGTTTATAACACGAAAAACTAGATAAGGAATAAAAGAAAGAGAAACTGAAAATGAACCGAACCTCCTGTAACCTTTGCTCGGCTGGTAGTAAAACCATTTCTGTGACCTTATAAAGAAGGCACTTTCTCATCATAAAACGTAAAAAGAAAGTAATTTTTCTAGCTTCAACGGATCAGAATGCAGACCAGAATCTTCATTGTAGATGTCACATAAAATCTCGCGCAAAACTGATGAACAATTTTTTGGTTAGTTATTCATTTGTCTCTGTGGCCACGAAATAGATTTCATATAATGTTTTATATATATATTTTAAAAAAAACATTTTCAAGGATGCACTCCACTTCTTTCACAACCGTTGCCTGCTTGAAATGGCATGGCATAAAGAAACCACGGCCTCTGCAAAAACCTTCAGTATTGTGTGAGTGTGTTGTAAACAAGTTCTAGACGGTTTCATTTTCTCCTTTTCTTCTCCTGACACTGACTGCTCCCTGCTTCTCCGTCAGAGTTTTGAGGCCAATTAAACTCTACCTTCTGCTTCACGAATGCCCATGTCTCATTTCTGTTCAAGTGGACTCCTGAAGTGGAAAGGCACTCCTCTCCAGTGTACCAGAGTACCTCCTGAGGTCTCTGGAGCTTTGGTGCAGCCTACTTTCTCATCTAACCTACTTAGGAACCTTTTTAAAGAGGGGGTATTATGCTTTTTTCAATCACATAGCACCAGTCTATAGCATACTACAATGATGACGTAACCTTCTGTTGGTCTGTATATGCAGTAAATTAAAATAACTGCCTTGAATAAAATTGCTCTCTCAAAATGGCTGTACTGAACGTCTTGAAATAGGCCTCTGTCTCTTTAAGAAGCTTTCCGACACGCCCCCTTCAGCACACTGCTGTGGCATCTAAACAACACTACTGTGCAGGGAGGGGGCTCTGCTGAGCTGAGGAGCAGTGGTTGGTGGCTTGGCTGGTGACGAAAGGTCCAGAGGCGTCTCCAGGAGGTGGGGGCGTTCCTAGGAGGACTGAGGCATAGCTACACCTAAAATGGCTGCCGTCTAAGTTTTTACTGATTACTCAAAAATATGTGAATGAGCCAAGGCAACACTCCAGGCATGTGTTTAATGAGGGAATGACATAATAACATGATATAAAGCTTGAAAAAGTCGATTTTACATAATACCCCCCCTTTTAAAAGACTTCTCAAAGAAAGGTCCTTTTTTTTTTACCCATTTCAGATCCACTTCATTCTGTAAAGTGTTTAGATGACGAGACAAGCGATTATCGTCATAGGAAACTCTCCTTTCCATGCACTGAAATGATTTAGTTAACGATGTACAATATGTAACTATCATAAAAATATAGATCAATATTGTTTTTATTTCTTTTACTCTCCTTGACATCATATATTGCACCGGCCCATATGTTTTTCTCGCTCTCACAGTCCTCACATCCTTGGCCTGATCCATATTCAGTTATTTTTTTACCATAACACTTTCAGGAGCAGCTGTTTTGAGAGTAGGTTCCAGATGGAGCGGCTCAAATCCAGTCGTACACTTAGGATCAACTATCCGGCCGGCCATCTGCTGTGGACGTACCTAACCACGGTGCATCCAAGTTTTACAGGATATACTCTGCATAAATGTGGGGTGTGTGGATGTGTTATTGGCCATCCCCTTCCTCTGTCTGCCCCCTCACCTGACCATCCAGCCATGTTGTTACACGCCGGCAGTGCTGTGTAATGGCGGTGAGACAGCGGATCCACGCCATGGGCAAGATAAGAGCACTGGAGCTGCTCCGTGTTGGGGAGACAATGGCTTAGATCAGGGGTAGGCAAGTTTACTTTGTAGAGGGCCGCTTTTCTTCATCGTCAAAAGACCAAGAGCCTAACCCCCCAATTATAGGCCGAAGTAAAGCATCACTTGCTATAAATGGCAGTGTTATGTTCTAAATGGGTGTGAAAACTGAATGAAATTGATTTTTCACATTACTAGAGTGCTTTAACAGGCATTTGATCTCTGATTTGTGTAATAATATTCCTCAAAATCATCTTGAGAGATTCCTCATTGACTACCCCTGGCTCAGATGGCAGGGCGGTCGTTCAGTAACCCAGAAGTTGGCAATTAAAATCCCGGCTCCTCCAGGTGCAGACTGTCCTTGTGTCTTTGGACACTTCAGCTGTGGCAACAAAAGTCACTAAGTGTCATCAATCATCAGTTTTAAACACACAAAAAACAGTACATCTAATATTGTTTCTAATTATTAAATTTAAAATTTTGACAAAAAAAATTGACTTTATTATCATTGATATCTGCTTTGCATTGCTTAGGGACATGCATGTTATATTCTGTATATTATATTCTTTTAGTCTTGTTACTAAAAAACTGTATAGTGTAGTCCATGATAAAGCTAGAGTGTGGAATGGGCCTGTTGAGACTTGGCGATAGCCCTCACTCAACAAGGCCTCAGCAAGCTACCCTAACTTACTTTGTGTTTGTGGATGATGTTTGTATCATATACTGTGAGATGGGTTGCCAGATCATATCGGCTTTCTTTGGACTTTGAATGGAAAAGCGATACTGAATTAGTTCTTTAGAACTGCAGCAGTATACGTTCATATTTATCTTATGTATAAAAAGCTTATACATAAGAGTTGTATTATGTTCAGTCCTTGTGAACACTTTCATTCATGTTTCATCTTCATTCCAGACATTTCTATAGCTTATTTTCTATAGATCGCTAGTTTCACACGCTCGGTCTGTCAATAATTAGTTATTCATCTCGAGTTCATACACTACTTAAAGCCCACTGAACATTCCCTATAGATTGCAAAGTACTTCGCAGTGAACAAATGACCCTAAATGGCCCCCGTACTTTTCCATAAATGTTAGGTCTGATTTCCTATTACCGTCTATCTCTTCTGATACTGCATATACTGTACCTCACGACCTGTCTTTATCACACAACTCAAATTGAATATTACTCCTCAATTTATTTATGTAACTGGTGGTGGTAAGGGTTTAATTTGTCTTTGTTATGAAGCTTCAGCGCAAATTCAACCTGGAGACGTACCTGCAGCCTTCACTCATCGTCTCAATGGCAGCCTTCACCAATCACCCAATCACGGCCCCAGCGCAGGCCGCACCTTCGCGTCAGCAATCATCGCAGCCGCCTATTCCGCTCAGCCATTCATCATCCAGGATCCCCTTCTTAAGCTCGGCCGTTTCCCAGCTGTGCAGCGACCCTCCTCCGCCCCTCCTCCTCCTGGCCTCTCCTCAGGCTCTGCCCGTCACATCATCTATCAACACCATATATTCCATATCATTCGGCAATCTTCCACCGGGGTCTGAGCCCCAATCACGATCCAAGTTCAATAAAACTTTCTAATGCAGTCTGTCTCTGTGAGTCTTTTCATGTTGAATTAAACTTAGTTGTTAACCCCAAAAGCACACAGGTACGGTCACATTACCATTTTTTTATATTTATATTTTGAGAATATCCCAGTAGGTATTTCCTATTTATATTGTCTAAGGGGAGACACTACAGGCAAAACTTCTTTTTTTTTTTCTTTTTTTTTTTCAGTTTTCAGGTTTTGGGCCAAATTGGTCTCTGAAGTGTTCACATGGAAACAAAAAATAAAACTAATCTTCACAATAACATGTTTAAATATTGCATTGATTCAGTCTTTCTCCATAGATTTTGGATTGAACAATATTTTTAAGATTTTTTCAGAGGCTTTTTAATAACCAACTCTTAGCCTGATTTATTGAGTTTTGAATGTCAAAAGGGCAACATTTCAATTTTTACAGATTATTTTCACTAGCTTATTTTAAAACTAAACATATCCAAAATCCACTCTGAAAATCTATCAACAAAATAAAACCATAAATTTGAATCGAGCTCAATCCATTATTCAGATTTCGTCGCCGAAAAGATGGGAAATTGTGGACATTTTTAAGTAAGTAAGTAAGTGTTTTATTGTCATTGTACAACTGTACAACGAAATAGTGTTCAGGTGTTAGTCCTGAGTTGCTGCGGCTGAGCTGCGCTGCCACTGTGTGTCAACCTGACCCGCATGACCTTGGAGGTCGGGGAAACTGTAGCACTCGGAAGAAACCTGGCTGGCTGCCCTCTGTCTCCTCTGATCCTCTGAAATGGTGCACCGCCTCCTGGGTTTGTCCCTGTTTCAGAGCGTGGTGTCCTGCACTGGTCAGCTCCACCTCCTCCTCCTCCTCCTCCTGGAGCTCCCTCCGCTCCACAACAATCTTTCACCATCTCCTCGTTTGTCCCTTACTCGTTTCCTGTAGATCCTCTTGTGACGCTTCGACTGTGCTGCAGCTGTGGGGGCTCTTGGTGCCTCTGCAGTGTCTCAGAAGAAGAAATTTGTAGGTCTCAAATGGTTTTAGCTGATAAGCTAGCATTTTGTTTACCTTTAAAAAGCTGCTTTCTTCAGGACCATTTTAGACTCTCAAAGTAAACAAATCCACCAAACCTCCACAAAAACACGGCAAAGACGTACAAAAGTATCCAGAAAAACAATGTGGAACACAGAAACCACAAATGCAGTTTGCAGAAAAAGGCAAAAAGCTGCACAAGGAGAGAGGGAGCATAAAACGCCTTATTTTTATATGAAACATAAAATGACAAAAAACTTGCAATATATTTCTTCCTCAGATTTATTTTATTTATTTATTGGTTTATTTGGTCGGGACAGTGCATGTTAATGAACATACATGGGTCTCATGCATGTAAACAAGCCACACCGGATTGTAGCCTTGGGCTAATTTGCATCCGTCGTCCCCCATGCGCACTCTCAAACACACTCTCATTCATCCTGGTCTATTGTACATGTTTTTAGTGGTAGGGGAAACCGGAGTACCCGGAGGAAACCTACGCAGACACGGGGAGAACATGCAAACTCCACACAGAAAGGCCCCGTCCAGGTGGGAATCGAACCCGGGACCTTCTAGCTGTGAAGCACGAGCGCTAACCGCTGCGCAACCGTATGTCCGTAATCTACAGCAAAAGTTTCAAATTGATGTCTTTACATTTAAAATGTTTCCCTATTCACCTGCAGTGTCTCGCTTTATTAATATCCCATTGCATTAAGACCATTTTAACCCATTCCCCAGACCTCCATTTGGGCTTGGAACCTCAATGCCAGCTCGGTCTGACAATAACGTTATTTTTTGAGGTTTTAATCCCCACCTTAACCAAATGCGTTTTCTCCAGTTCAGCTTTACCCAAATCTAAACGGTTACAGCCTCTAGGCCAGTGTAACGCCTCATTTGAGATCTGAACAGATCTTTTTCCTCGCGTTGTTGCCGCGTTGTCACTTTTTGACATTTTTTTTTCCAGCGTATTTTTGTTCCGTTTTTGTCACTTCTTTGTTGTGTTTTCGTCACACGTTTTTGTCACATTTTTGTCGCTCTTTTGTTGCATTTTCATCCTTGTTTTCGTCTCATATTTGTCACTATTTTGACACTCTTTGCAGGCAGCCAAACTGGAGAAAATGTGCTCGGTTCAGGTGGGGGTTTAAAAGGTTTTCAATATTTCCGTAAAACGCTACAATCTTTGGCACCGTGTGAAAGAAGCCTGGGGGCCACCAAACATTGGAGGGGCCGCATTCAGTCCCTGGGTCACACTTTGAGCCACTCCTGCTGTTACCAGTCGACCGTGGCACATAATTAATCCTCTTCCTCAGTCACGACACGTGGGGACACGACTGAAAACCCTTTCGCATTGATTATTTTTCTCGTTCTTTTAATGTGATTCAGTCCAAGACAAATGACTCTCAACGGGCGACATACGTTTCTATAACTGTTCCTCGTAACTCCCTGTACGGACATTTCATCGACTTCCCCCGTGAACAACCTTTCCTAATGGTCGATGTGACACGTAGCGGTATAATATTAGCTGTTGTAGAGGCCAGTTATTTAACATTCAATCAATTAGCCTCTCTGTCTTTCTCTTTTCTTCCCGGCAGGCTCTGAGATAGATCAGTGCTTTTACAACAGCAGTATCATCATGCGTGCGTCGTTTTTTAGCTGCAGAGCCTGAGGACTCGCCTGCCGCGCTCAGTCCAGTGAGAGGAAATAGAAGATTGTAATTAAATACGCGGCGGTACAACGGGGTTATATGGGAATTACGTTATGGAGCTTCCGCTATAGTTCATTCTTCATCACATGGCCAGTATCTCTAACTGCGGGCGGTGCTCTACTCTCCCTCTTACATATGCTTTAGTTAGCTCGGTGCTATTTGTCGTCGTCTTTATGTCCCAATAAAAAAAGAAGTCAATAATGGCCCCACTGCACTGTACGGCTGCGAACAAAAGGCAAATCTAAATTTCCCGTCACATCCTCGGGACACTATGCTTCATTACTCCTGATGATTGGCTGGCTGGGATTGTCAATGAAACCTCCTGTCTGGCTGCATAAAAAGAAATGACATGTATAGGGCCCAGACTGCCTTTACAAGTACGTATATAGGGATGGAGACGGGTATAAATAATCCATAAGGAAGTTAAAGCAAAGAAGGGAGCTAGGTTTGAAGATGAAAAGGGGGTGATTTATTCAGTGGATTGTGTTGAAATTGAAATAGTGTTACTCTAAAAAAACATAAACATAAGTGGTTTAGTAGTAGTAATTGTGGAATTGTATGTTTAGTACATGTATATTTATTGAACATTAAAGTGCATATGACAGGTTTTAATGCTTTTGAAAATAACACTTATTTAGAAGGACATCAGTTGCATATCATTTTTATTTCAGTGAAGCAGTGATTTTCCTGCTGACAGGAAGTGACATAGATAAAGGTAACATTCCATAGCAGTTTGACTCATTTCCCATACGTTTGTTAAGTGGTGACGTCACATCTGTACTTCAGGCTCCGCGTAGACCGGCAGATGTGCGAGAAACTACCAAAAAAAAACTCTTCAATATCACAATCAATATTTCTGAAACTCAATAGAGAGTTACTAAACACACTTATTTATCAGGCCCATTAGCCAAAAATGCTAATGCTAATGCTAGTGCAGCAGCTCCGCTAAACCTGGAAGTAGCAACTTTAGTAAATATCACTTTTTTAGCAGTAGGTACGGCATTTTTGGCTAATGAGTCTGAGAAATAAGTAGGTTCAGTAACTCTCCGTTGAGTTTCAGAAATATTGATTGTGGTTTTAAAGAGTTTTTTCTCGCATATTAGCCGGTCTGCTGGGGCCCGGAAGCGGAAGTCGTGACGTCACACTTCACAAACGTATTGACTTAACATGGTTGCACGGCAACAGTTTAAAAGTGTTTACTTTCCTCTATGTCACTTCCTGTTGGTGTCCAATAAGGAAGTGAAACTATAAACATCACAAAAATGGCCAAACTAAAGAAAGCTGGGTACAATCTTTAGCAAATCTTAAATATAATCATGTTCACTATGTTTTAAGCATAATTGTGTCATATGCACTTTAAAGGCGGGTAATCGATTAGATTTTTACCATGTTCTCTCATCAAAAACATATAACAACTCTGAGTTTACTTTTAAACCTTTCTAGGCTCTGTCATCATCCCCTCCTCCTCACCTTTGGTCTGAACGGTCTCATTCATACTTCATGGAACCAGACCTTGATCCAGACAGAACCTCCACTTCCTCTTCTCCACGTTCAGCGGGAGCATTAGGGATACAGGGATCTGGTGATTTTAAATTTCAGATTTTAACCTCATTTTATCCAAGCTTGGGGATGGTTTGGGGATGGTACATGTGGTCTTGATCCATCAAGCAAAGAAGTAGTGTAGTGGTGCTCGATTGTTGTAGTCTGAAGTGGTCAGTAACAAAGTGAATTTATGGTGCGTTCCAGGCAACTGGTAAATTTCACACCTCCCACTTGGAAAAATGCCTTGGAACGGCGCTCAAACTGGTAATTACAACTTGTAAACTCGGAAACCTCAAGACCACAACAAGTTCGTATACGAGATGAAGACAGTAATGGGGGCCCGTGATGGAGGAGTGCAGCTAATGTTAAAACTGTAACAAAACCTGCATGAGTGACGTGAACGTTACTTTCTGTCACAGCTTTCAATATAACGTTATGTCGCATGTTTTTAATTATTTCTGGTTTGGAGAAACATTCCTGTAACGTTAGCATCGTATGAGCTAACTGTTGTAGCATTAGCTACATTTGTTACATACGACTTCATTCACCTGGAACGCTCTGAGGTCTATACCAGTTACCAGTTGCCTGGAACACATAAGATGCAACCAGATATAATCAATAACATGCAACATAACGTCATGTTGAAAGCTGTGACCACGTTCACTTCACTGATGCAGTGGTCTTGTTACAGTTTTATCATTAGCTGTTCCTCCACTGGGGGCCACCATTTCTGTCGTCATCTCACATTTGAACTCGTAGCAGTCTTTACAGAGTTTACAAGTTGTAATTACCACTTCGAGCACCGTTCCAAGGCATTTTTCCAAGTGGGAAGTAGGAAAGATACCAGTTATCAGTTGCCTGGAACACACCATAAGAATCTGTACTTTGCTTGAGTCTTATTTTTGTTTTAAAAATTATTATTATTACTTTTGACACTAAATTTGGCAGTGTGTTTTATCCCATTTACAAGCCTAACAATTAACAATCCAGAACAGTAGGGGGCGCTGTACAGATAAACTATCAATGTCACTGTCTTATGACAAGGTTTGTCCCTGTGGTGTTGCCATACAGTGGGTGGCATCATATTTAGTTTTTTGGCATGGCTCTATTATTATTTTTATTATTATTATTATTTATTTATTTTTTACTATTATTATTGTGGGAGCTGAAAATGTAATATTCACAAAACTTATTCATAATGATGTGCTTTTTACTTTGAACACTTACCTGTAAGTATTTTCAACTTCTGTAATAATATTTCTTGACGTGGAATAATATTTGACCAGTATCTTTAACTTAAGTAACAACATATTTGACTATTAGTACTAATACTTTAAATTGACTTTAAAGCTGGAGTACCTGAGTCCTTTTCTAAATGTGAATTTTGTAGTTTTGGCCCAAAACTCATTTCAAGCTCTCACTATCCCTCTTGTACATCTGAATTGTTCAAGCAAATTGATTATATGCACATTTCACGTCAATGTACAGCTTTGAGCTGTGCTAAAGTGATTTTTATTTACATAATTTGTATAAAAAATTATGTAAATAAAAATCATATTCTCTTCATAATTATGTATACATAATTATGTACTGATTTATAAGCAATGTACCTTTTGCCGGTAAAGCCACTTCAAATGATGTAGACTACATTAGATCTCGCACAATAGCTTTCAAACACCTCCAGCGTTACCATGACTACATCACCCTTTCTCACATTAAATTAGGGGTTCACTATTTTGGGGCAAAATCAATAGGAACTGTGCTAATGGAGCCTTTGTGAGCTCACGCCGCATCTGTAATCACTGAAGGCGCTTTATTAACTGAATGTGCAGCACATTCAGAAAGAACTATTGAACAAATGTGCTCAAGAGTTTCAGTGAAAAGAGCAAAAGACGACAAAAGGCTGTTTGAGATGTACAAGTCGGTATATGACTTATTTATATACTTTAGTCCTATAGTGGCGTATAAATGTAGCCTTTCCTGTCTGGGAGTCCTCTGCCTTATACTTTGGGTCCCTAATAGATGTTTTGGCCCACAGACTTTTATAGACAGGATAGTTTAATGTAAAAGAGGGTGAAGAGCAGGCAGAGACATCCAGCACCCTGTTAAGCTGCATTTTGTAATAAACTTTCTCAACACATTTGTAATAAAATCAATCGAAATCAATGAAATCAGTTAGTAATGCATTGTTAACTACTTCAGTCATCATTTATACGATATTTGCACAGTCTATTAACCATTGTTAACATTAACTAACATCTAAACAGATAGTATAGTGACAATGTGCACTGTCTGTGAGTCTGGTTAAGGTTAGGGACAAGTCAGGAAAGTTTAGGGAAACGGTTTGGGCCAGTTGTATAATAGTCTATATCTAATAGTTTAATTTATGAGAAAAGCCTTTTAAATGTTTTGGAAATTATGCAATAAGTTTTTTACAAATACTCCAATAGTGAACAGTCATCATTATGTGTTACATTTCGTCCCATTATAATAAGTTATTGCAAAAATAGAAAATTATTACAAAATGCATTTGTTTATACAAAGGAGTGAAAATGTTCTTACATTTTGAACTGTTATAATCCAGCGTAATTACAAATGTGGCTCTATACTCTATACTGGGGTAGGCAACGTCAGGCCCGGGAGCCAAAACCCGGCCCTCAAGCACTGAACATATAGCCCCCTGAGAGGATTTAGCATAATATTATTATACACATCAGATATCAAATACATGATACCAACAGACCACCCTATTAGGTCATATTATACGATGGACAGCACTGGCATTTGTAGTATTGGTTTACTTTGGGCAACAGTTGGGAGGTTCGGCGCCTACCCCTGCTCTATACTCTATACCCTTTTCCAGCCGGGCCTTGATCGTGCCCAGCGTCACGCTGCCACTTACCACCTGTGTGTGTTTCAGGGGTTTGCTAGTTATTCTCCGGACACACCATCACCCAATTTGTAAAACCGCAACCCATATACTGTAAGAATGATACAATTCAGTGTTTTCCACAAATTATTGTTGGATAAGCATCAACCTAAAGCTCAAACAGGACATTTTAACAGGCTCGGGTAGTGTTTTTATATGTTTTGAGTAAAGGAATATTGACGGAAATGGTCCATTGGAAATGAATTGTTTGTGATGTGTTTGTGAAATGTTCTGAGGTTTACAACAAATGAATTGCCCTTTGGAATCAATAAAGTTTTCTTAATCTGAATCTGACTGCCCTCTGAAAATGGAAACAATCCCCTGACCCAGTTGACTGTTCTTTTGCTTGATCAATTCAGTGTTTCTCTGTGAGGGGTCTACTGTTGTTGGGCTACACAAAACAATTGAAATTGAGGTGAATTGAGGTTTTTACCAACTTGCCTTTACATCATGAACTGGAGTTTAACAGTTCGCCTCCAACCCCTCTCTGGTTCAGGAAATAACTTTTCCGTTCAAAATCCCCATAGACTAGATAGAAAATATCATGAGTTTAAAGGCTTGTTGAGGTTGATCAGCTAATACTTTTTCTAACTTTTTGGCTTGGGATAAGTCTTCATATCGAAATTGTGTGTGTTGTGTGTCCATGAGACGCCACGCAGCTGATTAAATGTCATAATTCCATAACCACTTTCTGTTCTAGGCAAAAAATGTGTTAACACGAAGATAAGAGTATAGCTCACTAAACTCAATGCCTATTTGGCTCCTGTGGGATTTATATTTTCTACCTGCTTTGTCACCCACTGAATGCAAAACAATAACGCACACGCAGGCATTTGTTTAGGTGCACAGCATTTTCCCCGGAGCGTCCCCACTTCGTGAATACCCTTTATAAAAAATATGCAGGATTTACAATTAAACAATGGATACATCTACTATAGCGGTGTTTCCTCTGTGTCCAGAAAAAACACTGTAGTTGTATTTTCATTAGACGATATTGTGTAGCTCCATATCTGTTACACATCGCCCCGTGTTCACTCGTGCTTTTTAATAAACTCCAGTGTTTAGCGTTTAGATGTAACCTTTTGGTAACTCCCGCAATCGAAACAAGTCAGACTTTCATTCTAACATGGGTCCGCGTAAGTTATGATGGATGGAGCCTGCCTTTCGAATGGCACCGGGTCACGGAGACCAACACCAGGGCGAACTCCTCACCTATCCCGTATGTAATAACACACAGTGGCATGTTTCCTCGTTCCTATCACCATCAACACTCACAGTCCTCCATCTTGTTTTCCAGTTTGAACACAATACTGTGGTCCCGGCGGATGCGCGGTGTCCATTTCTCATGTTCGCCTTTTGTCAGTAACAAGATTGGTCTGTGGCCCCTCAGTGGTTTTAGTCTGGGCAGGTTGTGCGGGGGGAGGAGAGGGTCATAAAAGTGTCGGGGCGGATGTGGGGAAACTCAACAAACTAGGCCCGGGTGGCGCTCAACCTTCAGGAAGAGAAGAAGAAAGATGAGGAAGTGATTTGTATTTCAGAGGCGCTCATGTGGTGTGGGGCCTTTGATATGACGGCGAGAACACACGAGGGTCTGTTTGGGACAAGAATGATGTATCTGGGGACGTGTGTCGAATGTGAATGTGCGGGCCGAGTACTTGTTTTCACACAACTCCGAAGAATTTTATAATGCTTGTTTGTTGTTGTTGTTATCTCATTTGTATGACCGTATCATGATTTATTGTTTATATGGAAATGTGTCCCCTGCATTTGACCCATCTGTAGATATTGAGCCAGGTTATTTATTTATTTGTGCACATTTATGAACATTTCTGTAAATCTGTCAGTATTAGCTGCAGAGATAGTTTTCAACAGGTGTCCATGCGGGCAAGGTAATGATTATAAAACATAATGGTTTTACTAACTTAAGTATTAGCATGTTTTAGGTCGATGGGAGAAGCCAGAGCACCCAGGAGAAACCCATCAAGACACAGGGTGAACAGAAAGGCCCACATCAGCCACTATAGGGATAGGCCAAAACCAGCCCTCCTTCATTGAATCTCTGGCCCTTAAGATGATTTTGATGAATATTATTACACAAATCAGAGATAAAATGCCTGTTAAAGTCCTCACTATGTCAATTCCTTTTAAAATGTGTCAGCAGAACATCCATTTAGGCCATATATGATGCACAACATTGGCATTTGTACACTGTAAAATGTAAAATTTGTTTCAACTCAAAAAACTAATTCCAAGGGCTGCCAAGAAATTTTATGTGTAACCAATAACCATTTTACAATCTAGTCGATTTGAAATTTGAGATTCACCTCTTTCTTTCAATTGTATTCTTAGGTTGACATAACTGTTTCCAGTTGTCTGAAGTGAAAAACGTCAGTTACAAATTAAATCAACCTAAGTTTTTCACTTCAGACAACTGGAAACAGTTATGTCAACCTAAGAATACAATTGAAAGAAAGAGGTGAATCTCAAATTTCAAATCGACTAGATTGTAAAATGGTTATTGGTTACACATAAAATCTCTTGGCAGCCCTTGGAATTAGTTTTTTGAGTTGAAACAAATTTTACATTTTACAGTGTAGAAAAGCGATGCTTTACTTACAATCGGAGGATCCGCCCCTTGGTTTTTTGGTGATTAACAAAATCGTTACAGACCACTACAAGAGATAATGAACTTGACATTAGCGAAAACAATTCAAGAGTGCAACTACAGACAATACTGCGAAGCTTGTTCTACTGAATTTTAAGAACCAATTGTAAAGGTTGCATGTCTTTTAATATAATCAGTGCCATTCTCCACTAAGCCCAACAGAGTATGTGGAGAGGTCTGGCATTTCAGAGCTCCGCACTTGTCCCTGTGACGGT
Source organism: Neogobius melanostomus (assembly GCA_007210695.1). Classification (NCBI taxonomy): domain Eukaryota; kingdom Metazoa; phylum Chordata; class Actinopteri; order Gobiiformes; family Gobiidae; genus Neogobius; species Neogobius melanostomus. The sequence continues at coordinate 2,543,810 of VHKM01000283.1, forward strand.
ATTATCAAACTGACATTGAATAAACATAGGCTCGTTATTAAAATTATGTATTGGGCACTTCAGTAGATCCCCATGTAAGGTCCTCTGTTCTGTCTGCTTTACATATGATCAAACCAAAACTTACAATTAAAAACAAATCTTTTAAACTTGTGTGTTAATCAAGGACTAAGTTATGTTTCATTGTTTGTCACCAAGCCGTAGTTTTTGTTCTTGTTATTGTGATGCAACGCGATTTCCTTTCATTCATCAAACGCCCCCAGAAAAGTCAAGTCATAAATTGGCAATCCTACGTGACTTAAAGCGCAGAATCCATCATTTTGTTTGTAGGCCTGAAATGAACAGCTCCAGATGGACACCAGGAGCCAGAGACTGATCAGAATATGTAACAAGGCCCTGTAAGAAGATAGATGATCCCACTGTTGTCGAGAAGTTTCAGGTGGTAACTTTCCCCTGCTCTTCTTTGTTACTGTGTGCTCCAAGTACCTAATTTAGCTGTCAAAGCTGATTCATTTTCAGGATGGGAAAAGGGGGAGAGTGGTTGCTTTGTTTAAAGGCACTGTACCCAGTTTTTCTAATTTTAATTAATAATATGTAATACATTTTCCCCCTTTGTTGCAGGGCTCGGCCAATGTGTCTCGCATTGGCCTTTACAAACATGAACAATCAGACGGCTCATTCACTGGCGTAGTCTACGTTAGCCAGTGTGAAGAGACGCGTTTTCAACAATCACTTGAAAGTGTCAACCGAGGAGGCCGCTCTGATTTCCAGAGTCAGAGTGTTCCAGAGTTTAGGGCCGGAAACAGCACAGGCTCGATCTCCTCTGGTTTTCTTTTGACTGTGGGCAGTCTAAAAGTAACTGGTCAACCTTAATGTTCTGCCTGGAGTGTGCAAATTCAACAAGTCTTTTAAAAACAAAGTCTCAGCTGGAAAAAGCTGGTTTTGACCACTGAACTTATTTGCTTGTCCATTTCAAATGCACCATCAATATAAAGCCAAGACTTTTGCAAATGGACGACTGAAGGACGATAGGTGGCTACATGCACCAGTGGAAACAGGAAGTTTTCTTGTCATTTAAATTTAATAAGTTGAGAGACATCAAGTCCTTTACATCATCAAGACATTTCTGCTGGGCTTGGACTGAGTTTGATTTATTATTAAACGGAAGATAAATCTGACCATCATCAGCACAGCAGTGACATAATATGTTGTGCTTTTTAAAGTTAGATCCGAGTAGAGACATGTATAGTGAAAACAAAACGGGTCCTAAAACAGAGCCTTGGGGCGCTCCGCAATCGAGTGGGGCTTTTTTTTCTTGAGTTAAAAGGTCCTAGATTAACAGAGAACAACCGGTCAGTCAGGTACGATCGAAACAAGTTGAGCACTGTGCCTTTTAATTCCCGCACATGACTCGAGGCGGGCAAGAAGAATTTTGTGGTCGACAGTGTAGAACGCTGCTGTCAGATCTAAGAGCACTAGCACAGATGGGTTTAAAGACCAGCTCAAACTTTACAACACGCATTTCCTCTCCTGAACACGAGTGTAGGGTCAGCATTTCGATCTCTCCCCTCTTTCTCTGTCTCTACTCGACGCCGACAAGCCGCTCATCATCAGCACAGGCGCAGGTTAAACAGGACAGAGTACAGATTATGTCCCAGTGCACAATGTAACAATAAATGAAGGCAGCTTTGCATAGTTTTGCTTTCGCACATGGCTAATTGCGCCACTGTCAAATAATGAACTAAACTTTCATTTCTCTCCCCTCCCTCTCTCTATCTTGCCCTACATGAGGTGTAGAGCCGACCTGCTCATGTTGGTCATTGTTTTCTCTGTGCACAGTGCTGTCAGGCTGAGGCTCATAGACTGAATCAGAGCTGCAGGGGCGAAGCTGAGAGGGGAATCCATGGACTGAACCCTCTGCGAGACCACTGATCCATTGCATAAAACCACACACACCACTGGGCTTATTCGAGAAGAGCTGCTTATTTGTACACAGTAACGCCGGATTTTCCCACCCGAAGGAGATAACTACCTTGGCGCTAGCTGCGGCTCGGGCAGCTGTTTGCCCAGAAAGAGCGATGGTCCATGGCACAGCTTGTAACGCACCATGTGTCCTACTCCTTCAAGGGGAATGAGCGAGCTCCTTATTAAACCCACCACTTCTTAGTGCTTCCCTTTTCTCTCTGTGGTTGTGATGTGCGCTAGATCTGGGGTGTTCTGTGATAATATTGTTTTATCTCTCCCTCTCGCTCTCTCTCTCTTTTCCCTGAGAGCAAGTGAATTTCTCCACAGTGGGATCAATAAAGTCCTGTATATCGCCATGACTCTGAAGAACTATGGTCATTTCTACCGTTAGCCTCACGCTCTGCCTTTGTTCAAAAAAACGAAGTACCACAGGGTTTTTTGGACACGTGTGTACAACATAAGCAGGAAAACAGCAGTCTACTAAGGCCACAGACTAGTCTCTTACTGAACCAAGCGCATTTTCTCCAGTTGGGCTCTACCAAAATCTAAAAGCTTCTCGACTGGAGAGCAACAGTGTAATCTCTCATTTTAAAACTAAGGCCTACAGAACTGATTCATTTGTTGCATTGTCGGCATGTTTTTGTGTGGTTTTTTTTAAATGTTTTCGTCACGTTTTTGTTGCTCTTTTGTGGATTTTTCATCAGTTTTTCGTTGTCGTGTTTTTGTCACTTTTTTGTTGTGTTATTGCTGCTTTCCTGGCACGTTTTTGTCGCTCTTTTGTCACTTTTTCGGCGCTCTTTTAAATGTTATATGTTTCATGTTGCACGAATGACCGAAAAAAAATCCTCCTGTGAATAACCATGGCAACAAAACCAATTCTGATTCTCTTCTGTGGCTTTTTCATCACTTTTTTTCGTTGCTTTTCTGCCGTGCTTTTGTCACTTTGTGTCGCGTTTTCGTTACATTGCGTTTTCACTCTTGTTATTTTGACGCTTTTCTCAAGAAGCTTTTAGATTTGGGTAAAGCCAAGTGCATGTGTCTTCAACAGCTTATGGTTCTTAAAGGGTGAAACAGGTACTACTTGGAGTATTTGGCCAGTTTCAGGTGGTTCTTCACTGACACTTAAATGTTATTTGTTTGTATTCTTTAGAGTTCTTTGTTAAAACTAATGTAGACATGATTTATGATTTAGTCACTTTGGGGCCTGGTTTAGCTTAGTTTAGTCTGATTCAGCCCATGATATAGTCCGGATATAAACCTGGTTTACACTCTGATGAGCATTTTTTTTTCCTTAGTGGTACTAAAGAAGTGTTCAAAAATAAGGATGAAAAAGAATACGGATGCTCGTTAAAATCAAAATCATTGTTTTATTCCCTGAATTTACATTCTAAAACAACTGCTATGCTAAAGGCTACATGGTGATCTTGGGTGGACAGCTAAGAGGGCAGCAGGCAGGGAGAGCGAACCGGTGTAGTCCAAGTAATTTATAGGAACAGAAAGTAGGCGGCTACTTGTTGAAGAACCAATCAATGTCCTTGGAATGCTTCTGCGCGATCTGACTCCACATTATAACACAATGCCCCCCAGTGGATTCCAAGAGTAAGGACAACAATACAATTCAAATCACCCCAAAAGCACAGATTACAATCAACACAGTTTCATATAATCATTAAAGCCTATTATAACAAAAACATATATAGAAATAGCCAACAGTACATTGTGTAAAAAAGCCTGAGATCCGCTCCAGTAACTAGCTAAAGGCAGGCAGACTTTACCCCGAGGATCAGTTCCATTAACTCCAAAAACATCAGCCCAATCGACGTTAATGAAATGTTCAAACTCCATCCGCCTAAAACCCACTTCAAGAACACCCGTTGAGAAAGCTGGTATTAAAAATTCACATGATTCTTGATCATTCTTCAAAAACCACACACAGATGCAATAAATTGAACTGACTGATAGGCTGCCTGGGGTCAAAAGGGACAATCAGCGCTCTTTTGTCTTCGTGTGGGACTATCAGAGATAGTGTGTAAACACAGACAGACTTTGATGCTGCTCTTGAGCTCGATCACACTTTTAATGTCGCTGTAATGAAGTCCGCTGCCTCCCATAACCGCTCCGCATTCATCTCCGGTGATTGCCTCGGTTTCTCTCATGCCCCGTGTCCAATCCTATTCCGACGCGTTCTGCGGATCCATCAGATGCAGCAGGAGGACGCCGCGGTACCCGACCTTTTAATGAAGGACGGATAGATAAACAGCCAAAGCACACACAGGTGAAGAAAAAATCATGTCTGCCGCGCATGAAAAGCAATCCCCTCTCGACGTGCTTTCACATGCGCACTATATACATGTGTGTGGATGTTTTATTTGTTCACTTTTTAATTCTGTGAAGCGTAAAGGAAAGATAAACCAGATAACAAAGCCACCATGGGTAAAGCATTTGTCCACTAGGCAGATTTTCTTTCTGTTTTTTTTACGCCTGAATGCGATGTGTTTTCACCTCAGATGCGCACGGAGTCACTTTGATTGAAAATTGCAGGTTCTGCGTCGCACACGCTCAAAGGATGTTTGGGTTTTGTTAATGGTGTTGATGGCTCTAATGACAGTGTTTGTCTTGACCAAAATGATAACTCGACATGTTATACTTTTGTCCAAATAATATGGACAAAGAGTGACGACAGGTACGAAATGCAAAATTCAGGATTGACAAGGACAAACAAACGGCATTGATGATACCTTTGAAACATAAAGAACAACAGGACTTTTTAAACTCTTACCACCCGCCTTAACCAAGTGCATTTTCTTCAGTTCGGAAATCTAAAACCAACTTGACTGGAGCCTACAGCCTGCCAGTGTAATGCCTCATTTGAAAGCTAAGACCTTTTCCTTGCATTGTTGCCATGTTGTCATAACTTTTCCCCCCGTTCTCTTTCATCTCATTTTGGCCACTTTTTGTTATTCTTTTGTTACTTTTTAATTGCGCTTTTGTGACCGTTTTTGTCACTTATTTGCTGCACTTACATCATTGCGCTTTTGTTGTCACTTTTTCACACTTTTTTGTTGCGTTTTCATCCTTGTTTTCTTTTCATCTTTGTCGCTATTTTGTCATTACTCAAATGACTAAAAGCTTTTTGAAAAAAGTGTCAGACTGAAGAAAATGTGCTTGGTTCAGGTGGGGGTTAAGAGGTGAAGAAAATGTTGTGCCTTTTTTAAATTATACTCTTTCACTGAGTTAGTCTTAGTCGTGGAAACACTTTTTAATGTATTGTTTTTTATTTTTATTTTAAGACTTTGTAGATGTTTACTGAATGGGATTATGTTTAAACAAAAAAAATTGAAATACAGGTGAAACTCGGAAAATTAGAATATCTTTTATTCGTTTAGTCATTTCTGTAATTCAAATTAAACTGTGAAACTAACATATAGACTCCTTACATGCAAAGTGAGATATGTGCAGCTTTTATTTGTTGTAATTTTGATTATTATGGCTCAGCTTGTAAAAACCCCAAATTAAAAATCTCATAAAATTATAATTTTTTAAAATGGACTGTAAGCCATAATCATCAAAATTATAACAGACATGTAATTTTCCGAGTTTCACTTGTAGATTTTTTTTTAAAGGATCTGTATCATGCTATTTTAGCCATTCCAAAGTAAAGTATAGGCATATATATGATATATTCTACCTCTATCACTATGGAGTACTCATTTTTGAGAGAAATATAAGTATTTTTGGGGGGTATTTTCCCTACCCGGAAGACAAGATGCTTCGATTCAGTTAACTCCGCCCCTCTCTCCGCTCATTCCACATTTGCAGTATTATAAATATAAATATCGCTGCAAAAAGTGAAGTTACTTCACATAATGCAGTTATAAGGAGTTGACATGTGCAACACAGTTTCATAAATGGCTAACACACACGCTAACACACACGCTAACACGCGTTTTGATTGACTCACCGCTCAGTCTGGCCTCCCCATGAGATCGCGTTGGTTATAAAAGTTAATCCACTTTAATTCTGGCCAAGGTTCACCAAGCATCCATCAGGTTGGTTGATATAGTCGCTGAATCCCGGAAATAAATTCCAACTTCTGGCGAGAGCACTCTTCTTTAGGAAGGTTGAATAGTCCTGTTCCTCTCGTAGCCAAACGCGCATCCGTGACATTATCGTTGGGTAAGAAAAAAGAACAGGCGGTGTCCAGAGTAGGTTAGAAAGAGCTCAGTCTTCAAAAACAACACTTATGCTCGGATCCATGGCTCCTCCAGCCGTGGGTGCGCTTGATTAGCGTTGCGGGACAGCACAGACGCGTCGGAGAGTTGCTGCTTTCTTTATTTTATTTTATTTTATTTTATTTTATTTTTTCAAAAAAAAAATAATAATAATTAAAAAGCCGTTTTATAAATAAAAATCAGGCTGTAAGGCATTACATTACAGAGGTAGAGCACTTCCTTTGTGACGACACAAAGGAACGGAAGGAACAGCTCAGTCGTTTACCAGGAGAGGGCGGAACAGCTGCTCAGAGAGCAGGATTCAGGAGGATTACTTAGAACTGAGTGAATGAAGCCAAAAACCGCTCTGGGGGTGTTTTTGATAAGGAAATAGCATAACAACATGGCTAAAAACTCCAAAAAGTCGATTTTGCATGATATAGGACCTTTAAATATAGACGCATTTTTTTGCATTGATAACTGCTTTGCACTTTTGACATTTTATCAATGGGCTTCAGAAATTCTTATGACTTCACAGACTGTTAAACCATTTCAGGGACAACCTTATGAATCTCACTGAATAAAGAGTGGCAATTTTGAAGAGTAATTTCACCTTTTTTTCCCCTACATAATCCCATGTGTTCATTCATAGTTTAAAGTGCCATGACACAAGTTTAGCTAAAACATAGTTAACATGATTATATTTAAGGTTGTGCTAAAGATTGTACCCAGCTTTCTTTAGTTTGACCATTTTTGTGATGTTAGTTTCACTTGCTTGGACACCGACAGGAAGTGACATAGAAGAAGATAAACAATTTCAAGCTGTTGCCGTGCAACCATGTTAAGTCAATGAAATGAGTAAACTGCTATGGAATGTTACCTTCTTCTATGTCACTCCCTGTCAGCAGCTTAAAAATTCAAATAAAAAAAACGTTTCTGCCCAACATTTCTTCAGTACTAAGTAACTTGTTTACCTTAATAAATCCCTTTCATAGTCCCTCTGGGGGTAATACAAGTGTTAATGGAATGATTGGGGGTCTTTCATCTCCCTGGGTGTCTCTGGCCAGAAAACCACACATGCAACTTCACCAATACACACTAATGTAATCACGACGAAGAAGCTAACAGGCTAACCGGCAAAGCTAACTGCGGGCTAGCGCTACTTAAACAGTATTTACAGCAAAGTTTGAGTGAAAAAATTATCTTCATTGTGTAATTGGATGTACAATATCCCTCTCTGCCTTTATCTTTTCTGTCCACGTAGTATTTACTCTCACGGACAATTAATGAGTAAAAAAAAACGTAACGTTACGGTTTTTTTTTGCACGCTTATGGCCTCTAGGGGCATGAGTTACTTAACACTGCTTTAAAATTGCTGCTTCACTGAAATAAAATGATAATTATGCAACTAATGAACTTGTTATCTTTCTAAATGAGTCATATTTTCAAAAGCATTAAAACCTGTCATATGCACTTTAATGTCTTCAGTGAGAATCACACAATGTAAATAGTGTCAGCTGTCTCTGTCCTGGCAGAGGCGGTGAACACTGGATGATGCGGACCTGCTGGTGGGCCTCCCCGTGGCGCCGCGTACGGTTTAGTGGTGGTAGTCTCTTCACGACCTGTAATGAATTCACACCCTCTCTTTAACTGCATTAAAAATTAAAATCCCCCACTAGGATTCCTCATTTTTCACACCACTCTCCCTTCAGCGCAGACACCTGTTGGGAAGCATCCCGCCGTTTGAAATAGTGCTTTTAAATCTTTTACTCGGGCTCTGCTGTAAAGAAATAAGCTGTCAAAATGTTGTGGTAATACTTGGACACTTTTCTGCGACGACTCAAAGGAGTAGAACGAAGGAGAGAGAACTTCAGTCACAACAAGCCAGCTTTTAAATCTACTCTGAGCATTAATAATCCCATTTGAACTGGACTGCCACAAGTTTTCAGACAACGAGAGCAACTTTTAATAAAGGAGTCAAGATGGTTTAGGGAAAATGTAAGTCCAAAATTTCTGACATAACCATGTGCACACAATACATCGTTTCTCTTCACACTTTTATGTATCGGCTTTTGTTTAATTTCAACACTATTTAAAATGTGTGTTGAGGAAGGAAACAGAAAAGGGTGAAATAACTATATTATTATATTTCAAATTCTTTAAAAGTTCTTTATTCTTGGCATTTTCTCAATGAGCTTCATAAGGTCGTCATCTGAAATGGTTGATTTAACAGTCTGTAAGGTCAAAACCATTTCTGATTACATCGTGAAGCCCATGAATCCATAAATGTGCAAAGGAGTAATCAAAGCAGGAGGTGAGGGACAGGAGGGTATTTGCCAAGCTCACCTCCATCATGGACAACACCTCCCACCCACTGCACGGGACTGTAGAGGAGCTGAGCAGCTCTTTCAGTGGCAGACTGAGACACCCTCAGTGCAAGGAGCGCTACCGCAAGGCCTTCATCCCCTGTACAACAAGACTGTAAAGTAACATATGCAATAACCCTTTGTACATGCAATAATCCCTGTATTTGCATCACTTATCTGCGTCACTTTATCAACCACTTGCGTATGATTGTAAACCTGCACTGCTAATACTGTTAAAAAAAAAAGTTATAGTCTGTTTACTTTATTATTTACTGTTTATACTTTCACAAAGTCCTTGGTAGTCATTGTATATAATTTTATTCACATTTCCTGCCTATTTGCACACCCTGAGTGTTTCTAAGAGCTGGATGTAAGTACATTTCTCCATTGTGAGATCAATAAAGGCTATCTTATCTTATCTTTAACAATTCTAATAACATGTAGCATAACATACTAATATTTGCAAATCATGTCATCTTTAAAGGCCCCATTATATACTGACTCTTTTGAGCTTTAAAGTGACAAGAGCAACAATTAGAAAGATTTATTGACATATGTAGCCTGTATTTTGGGCGGTCAGACCCCGGCAGTAGACATCAGATATGTCAATTGAATTTAGAATGGATGAGCAGGTTAGAGTTGGAGATGTCCTCCCCGGAGCCTGGACACTGGTGGTGGTATAGAGGCCTGAGAGGGTTTATGCCTGTGATGTCCCGCACTGGTCAGCTCCTCCACCTCCTCCACCTCCTCCTTCCCCTTCCTCCTGCACAGCTCCCTCCTCTCCACAACAGTCTGACGCCATCTTCTCCTCATTTGTCCCTTTTTTGTTACCTATAGCTCCTCTTGTGACGCCTCCATGGTGCTGCTGCTGTGGGGGTGGGGGCCTCTTGGTGTCTCTTCAGTGTTACAGAAGAAGAAATTTGTAGATCTCAAATATCTTTAGCTCATAAGCATGCTCATGTTAACTTAAAAAAAAAAAAAAAAACTGGGTCCTTCATGGCTAGTACAGACTCTGCAGAGAAAAAAAAATCAACTGAACCTCACAAAAACACAAGATGTTCAAAAGTATTCAGTAAAACAATGTGGAACACAAAAGCTACCGTCTGTATCTATTATACTCAAGATTTAGCAAAATGTTTGGCATTTTTGGTGATGTTTATAGTTTCACTTCCTTATTGGACACTGACGGGCAGTGACATACAGATCGAGACAAACAATTTTAAACTTTAAAATGTTATGTCAATGGGAAATGTTCTGGAACCTTAACTCCATCTGTCATTAAAAATAGAAATAACGTTTCTTCATCAAATTGCATCTTCACTGAAATTAGATTTTAATTATTACTCACAACAGTCAATTTGTCGAGTTTGGAATAATCCTGCACTCTATATCTGTTTCTTACAAGACCTCAGAACTTTCCGTGTTGTTTTAGTTCCATTACCCTTTCACTTGTCTCACTTTGATTATTTTAGTAATCAGATTAGCTTCATGGCTGTACAATCTTATTTCCAATAAAGCTTACAGGCCAAGTCTCATCCAGATGTCTTACAAAAAGGAGATGTTATTCTAATCTGTATTCAAACTGCTACACACATCGTTTGCTTGGAACAATGGCATTTTGATTAGACTGAATTCCTTTTACTGGTTTTACCGCTCAATGTTACAAAGCCTGAAATACCGATGCCAGTGTGTCTGAAAGTACATTACAATAATGCATAAAAACACCGTTATATTCCCATTTTTGAAGTCTCACAGTTAGAAGTGTGAGACTGTTTTTTGAGTCTGGGCTCTTGAAACTTTTAGCCCAAAAAAATAAAAGTGTAGCGGCTGGCTGAGTGGAGGTATGAGCGGTCAGCGGGGCAGAGGAGTCACCTGTCAGAGCATCGCTGTGGTGTGCACTGAAGAGGAAACTCACAGCCGGCAAGAACTAAAGTGCCTCGATAAACGAAGGGGGAAGTTTTTGACGGGGCATACCAGGGAAATGATGCTCGGACAGAGGCACCTGGGATTAAATGTGGTTTGGTGACTGCTTATACATTTTGTGTATGGATAAGAATGGCTGAGTGGTCGTCTCACAGTTGAAGTTACATGTTTGGGTGGGTTTTGGAAATGAAGAACGGCACACAGTCAAGCTCTTAAAGGCAAGGCAACACTAATAGCTACAATGTCAAGAGATCGTGCTATGCACTAATCCAACATTTCCAAAGCTAAAGCTGTTTCTCTTCCTCGGAGTTAGTGTCGCACTGGGCAACTTTTGTGTCGTGCCTGGTGTTGAATATTTCTATATATGTTTTTGTCATAATAGGCTTTAATGATTATATGAAACTCTGTTGATTGTAATCTGTGCTTTTGGGGTTGATTTGAATTAGGCGGACATTTTGTTGTTCTTACTCTTGGAATCCACTGGGGGGCAGTGTGTTATAATGCGGAGTCAGATCGCGCACCAGAAGAAGCATTCCAAGGACATTGATTGGTTCTTCAACAAGTAGCCGCCTACTTCCTGTGTCTATAAATGCGAGGATACCGAGACGCGCCCCCTCTTGCCCTGCTGCCTCCCTCGCTGCCCACTGAGCATCACCATGTAGCCTTTAGCATAGCTTTTGTTTTAGATTGTAAATTCAGGGAATAAAATAATGATTTTGATTTTAATAGAACGAGCCTACGAATTCTGTTTCATCCATTTTTGAACACAACACTGGTATAAACAACAAAAACAAATGTAATCTTCCAGTGGGCGACATAACGGTCCTCGTCTCTCCTTTGACCTTTTGATACACCTCTGCTCACCGTGAAATCAATTAGTCACATCAGAGGAACAACGCAGATGCTGTAACAGTAACAGCTGGCACCGAAAATAATCTAGACTGCCCTTTCTCACAATTATTCAACATACAAATCATTACAATAATGTGGTTTTGTTGCATGTAAGATTCCACACTGCCTGATGTGTCACCTGGATTTAACTAACTCAGGTCTAGGCTCAGAAACACTATAGGGGTCTTTCACAGGCAGGCGCGTATCAGCCCAATGCCTGGTCAACCCGGTTTGGCGAGCTTTTCCATAGCGGAGACCAGGGTCAAACCGGTCTGACCAGGTATACGTTTTGGGACCGGCCTCTGGCTGTGGCCAAAGCGGCGCTCAATCGTACTAACGTGACGTGAACAGACTGCTGGCTGCTGATAGGCAAACGGGAGATTGAACATCCCTCACTAGTGACACGCAGGTCATATGAATTTAATATTTCACAACATCATACTGCTGTTCAAATAGGGGATTTTGCCGATATTAGCATTTAGCCGCTGTTAGCGCAAGATTTGTATAAAGACTTATCTTATCTTAGATCTTATCTTATGTTGCTTACCTTCATGGCTCATATTTAGTGGTTTCTTTTCTGTTTTAATACAGCTTGGCACCTCGGAATGATTCCATAACCCCCACCTGATGACAGCATTTGTCCACATTTTGTTCTCATCGCGGCTTACAAAACTTTTAATGACGATCTGTACAGCGTGCTCCTCTGTGAGGGCGCCGCCCACAACAAATGCAGGTGTGTGTGTGGTGGAAACAGAAAGGTGTGCGCGGTCGAGTCGTGCTATGTGGAACCTGTACATCCTGAATGACCAGGTTATTCGATTCATGGATTTCCTCTTCCCTGATGGCACGGGCATTCCAAGATGACAATGCCAGGATTTATCAGGCACGCATTGTGAAAGAGTGGTTCAGGGAGCATGAGACATTATTTTCACAAATGGATTGGCCGCTGCAGAGTCCAGATCATAGCTCCATTGAGAATCTTTGGGATGTGCTGGAAAAGGCTCTGCACAGTGGTCACACTTGGTGAAAAATTAATGCAACACTGGATCTTTTGACATTGCAGAAGCTTATTGAAACAATACCACAACTATAATCAGTACATCTTATTTTTGTGTTTCCTTTTTTTTTTTTTTGTCTTGGTCAGGCAGTGTACATAGAAAATGTTATTGTGTCATATTTTAGAGTAAGTTTTCATAATTACAGCTTGGAAATTGTAATTTTGAGATTCAGTTGCTGTAGAAGTAGTAAAAGGTTTCAAAGTTTTTGAAACTCTTGCACGATAAGCTTTCACAAATAACCCACACTTCTCAAGTTACATGGGATTGATCATATTTGTCAACAGTCTTTTAAGCAGCGTGTCCTTTAAAGGGACTATACATAAGTTTAACCACAAATAAATGTATACAAATTTAAAATGTCTTCCTCATACATGCTCCAGCAATGCCCTGGTGAGTAGAATGAGCCCTGGCCTTTTCACCTCGATTGCCTCTATATGCCTGTAAAGTCACTTGAATAGTCTATGCTCGGGTCGAACAAGCAAACAGCGTAATGCGTAATGCGCGTTCACGCTCAGCTGTAGCGTTAGCTGTATCTCCTCTATACTGACGCTGCAGCGCGAGTGGTAACTTCTGAAGGATGGATTTAGCGGAGAATAAGAGGAGACCGGCTTCAAGCATCATCGAAACTCCAGCCCAGACCCCAACTAACAAAAAGAAATGAAGAGTTTATTCGAGTGTGACAAAAAGGCAAAAGTCGAGTCTGATCTGCGTAGGCAAAGAACCAGAGTAAACATCGGAAAAGAGAATCTCTCAAAAGACCCGCAGCTTATTTTTGCTTGAAAGGTGAGAAATTATGACTAAATACGTGGGGGAAAAGTGTTGATGCTTCAAAACAACAGTGTCCGACTGTCCGTGCATGTTGTGCAAACTTCACTGAAACAAGCCATAAAATAATCATATTTGGAAGTTACCAAAATAGTTGATCTAATAGTTTTATACCTACAGAGAAGTTGTGTAGTATTAGTAGCAGACTAGTAGTGTCAGTAATAACAGTAATTGTGCTGTACCTACAAAACATTTGAGTAGTAACAGTGGTAATGGTGCTGTATTTACAATGGCAAAAATAATGTTGCTAATGTTAGCTTTTCTTGGCCGCAAAATAAGCATGACTGTTCACGGATTTATAAGCAGTGAAACGACTACAAAAAGTGAACATGTGCCGTTTACAATATAGTTTACGAGTTAGCTACGCTAACTTTGGGCCCAGGAAATTGAAGAGACGATTTTGGCTTTTCCCAGTAGCATTTCTACCAGTGGAAATATTTTATTATTTCAATTAGGCCTGCGTTTACGCATACAAAGTATACAAGTATTTTTTTTTTCCTCCTTCAAACGTCATTCATTCATTTATATGTATTACTTGGCTTCTTCACTCGATTCACTTTGCTGCATTTGCTCAAGTATTTTATCTTGGAAAACATTCATGCAAACTGGTCTAAATATCTTACAAAACAGTTTCTTACCTCAGTTGAAGTAAGACTGCAAATCTGTAAATTGACCAGGACGGGACTGTTATTTCTGGTGCTGGTAAAGCCTGAGCGCCTCATGCACGAGCTTATCATCGAGGCTGCAGTTACGCGTTTGGCCTGAGGGGGCAATTGCAAGTACAAAATTGCTCAACTCCACAGAGCCCCTTTAAAGAGATATTTCAGGATTTTTGACATTGGGCCTCATTTCCTAGTTATCCAGAGTGTTGTTGATGTCTGGAGCAATTTTTTTAAATTAAATTCATACAGTTCTTATATTTGAAGAGTTTCATGGCGCTAGGCTAATGCTAGGCTAACGCATTTCTATGGTATCAGTTAGCCTGCATTAAAAACAGTCTGACCCACTCCACAGTGCACCTGAGCTAAATCACTTATAACGCCAGACTGGCCATATAAATGTCTGTGTCGATAGTATAATTTAAACCATTTTGCATTTAATTATTAATTAATTATATTTGAGCAGCATCAGCTTCGTGGCTGTAAGCTAACGCAGCGGCGGAGTGATCTGCGAGAAAATAGTCCCTCAAAATGTGGTAATTCATGTGATACAAGGTCAGTTATATTTAAAAAATTACTCGATTAAAACACACATTTATTATGGGTAGTCTGACGTTATAAGTGATTTGCCTCAGGTGCACTGTGGAGTGCGTCAGACTGTTTTTAATGCAGGCTAACTGATACCATAGAAATGCGTTAGCCTAGCATTAGCCTAGCGCCACTAAGCTCTTCAAATATAAGAACTGCATGAATTTAAGAAAAAAATATCTCCAGACATCAACAACACTCTGGATAACTAGGAAATGAGGCCCTATGTCAAAAATCCTGAAATATCCCTTTAACATTCACACAGATTCGATTTATAATGTGAGAGACGTTTAATAGTTATTTTGTGTGTTTTTGTTTTCCAGGTACGGCGACATGGTTCCCAAGACGATCGCAGGGAAGATCTTTGGTTCGATCTGCTCTCTCAGTGGTGTCCTGGTCATCGCTCTGCCTGTGCCCGTCATCGTGTCCAACTTCAGCCGAATCTACCACCAGAACCAGCGGGCGGACAAGAGGCGCGCCCAGAAGGTACAGGCGCTCTGCTTAGACTACTAACAACCTTATACACAAAATCAAAAACTGCAACCATGAAGAAATACGGTATCAAAATGAACAGGAGGTGGGAGAAGTACTGGCTGAGTTCTCAAAATGTTTAAGGTAAAATGGTTTATTCATCAATGTACATGAAAGTGTACCACAAAATTATGGACAGTGACAACCTGACTTGCAAGTGACCAAAACGAAATACATTTGGTTGGGGGCCTTTGAAAGTAAAGTATTAAGTTTAAAAATGGGGTATTTAGGTATTTGGTAACTACTTCAAACACAACTTAATCACTATCTTACACTTTGTTGGTTGCAAAATTGTACAATGATCTTAAATGTTCATAAAGTGCTGTGGGAAAAGCTGTGCTACAGATGGAGAGGGGAGCACTTCCTGGCTACCTAGCAGTGTTGGGGAGAATACTTTGTAATTGTATTTAGTTACAGAATACTTTCCATAAAAGGTATTTTGTAATGTATTCTGTGACTTTGTCGAATCAGAGTATTGTATTCTGAATACTTAGAATACTTTCACGTTGATTTGCGATATATTTATGTGTAGATAAGGCATATAATTAAAAAATGTAGGCTGCGGCTTGTTGGAACGCTTTATTCATCACTAGTTAGGAATTCAAAAACTCTCTTTGCAATTGCACAAAAGCAGATCGTGACGCATATGTGCTTTGTTTGTATGAACTGTGGAATTTAAATCTTTATTTTATTTTAGGAGGAAAAAGTGAATCGTTAAGGGTGCATTCACAACCTCCTCTTGATCAAAATCCCGGCCCGTTTGCTCGGATAGTACGGTTTGATTGAGGCAAACAGACTCAAGGCTAAAGAAGCGAACCCTGGTCCGGCTGAAAACGTGGGTCTCGGGTCCGGTTAAGACAAACTCTGAATCGGATCATTTGGTTTGTGAATGCGACTGAGCCAGAGAGCGGAATAAAAACAGGAAGCAAAAGTTATTACAGGCATTACAGGACACAAAAAGGGACAATCGAGGAGGTATCCGGGCAAGACTCGTAGCTAAACCACACAAATCTTCTATCCCTACTATTGTTCTGACTAATGTCCGTTCACTGGAGAATAAGATGGATTATATTCATCTGCTCTTCTACAATTGTACAATAACAAATAAAGCTCTTACACTTAAACAAAGTGAGTATTCTAAATAAGTATATTCTGTTACTCCCAACACTGCTACCTATGGGCTGCATTGTAAAACACGCCGTCGCTGCACTTTCAGAAATTACTCCAACGTGTGAATGCCAAAACAAAACTCCAGATAGTATGTTATTGATAAGAAAACAACACTATGGACTTAACAGGAAACGAGCAGCTGCAGTTGTTTGTTTTGCTGTTTGTTTGCCACAAACAGCACGTAAACTCACCAATAGTTGAGCGAGGCAGAAGGACGCTCTCCTACGGAGCTGCATCCACCCAAAAAGCGATTGAAGTCATCAGAGTGGGACCTCTTCAGGTATCAAAAAAATGACCAAGGTGTTATTGTTGTTGATGGACGTCCGTCATGCAAATCCCGTCGTCGGAAAGTTGCAGCAAAAGGCGCTGATGCGTCAAATGAAACAACATCTTGGAGATAATCCTTCGCTGCATAATTACCAAAAGTTGTCCAAATGTTCGGAAATAGCCGCTACAACTGGCTCAGGATGTAAACAAAAAGATAACACACTCCACTGCTCAGTGTAAACAGAAAGAAGAGTGGAAGCGAGTCCCATTACTGCACTTTAGAAACACGTTTCCTCATCAAAACATCTGACAGATAATGAAGCAGGGCAGCATGCGTTTTGATAACAGAAAACCTATGCCTATGTGGCCTAATAATAATAATATATCATTATAAAGTAGTAAAATTACTTTTGTTTTGTACTATTCAATGTATTTCTTTAAAGGAGCTATATCATGCAAAATCGACTTTTTGGAGCTTTTAACCATGTTGTTATGCTATTTCCTTATCAAAAACACCCCCAGAGTGTGTTTTGACTTCATTCACGCAGTTCTAAGTAATCCTCCTGAATCCTGCTCTCTGAGCAGCTGCTCCGCCCTCTCCTGGTAAACGACTGAGTTGTTCTGTTGTGTCGTCAGAGCGGAACGGAAGTGCTCGACGTCTGTAATGTAATGCCTTACGGCCTGATTTTAATTTGTAAAACAGCTTTTTTCATTAATTCTGTCATACGAAAAAAAAAAAAAAGGAAGTGCCTGACAACAAACACATCCCCTGAGCGTCTGAACAGATGTCGTGTTTGCACCAAAAGTTGTGAAGAAGGAGCTCTTTCTACCACATGTTCTTTTTCTTACCTAACAATAATGTCACAGAGAAAATCGCGTTTGGCTTCGAGAGGTGCAGGACTTTATTCAACCTTCATAAAGCAGAGGCCAGTTGGAATTTCTCTCCGGGATTCAGCGACTATCAGCCAAAATAGTGTTTGTCTGTGACTGTCTCTGATGCTTGCTGAACCTTGGCCAGAATCAAAGTGGATTAACTTTTATAACCAACGGGAGTCCCATAATGTAAACACCCGATGGACCATAGCGGTGAGTCAGTCATAACGCGTGTTAGCGTGTGTGTTAGCCATTTATGACGCTGTGTTGCACATGTCAACTCCTTATAACTGCATCGTGAAGTAACTTCACTTTTTGCAGTGATAGTTATATTGATAATACTGCTAATGTTGTAAGAGCAGAGAGAGGGGGCGGAGTTAACTGAATCCAAGCGTTTTGTCTTCCGGGTTTGAAAAATACATCCAGAAAATACATATATTTATCACAAACATTAGTACTCCATAGTGGTAGTGGTAGTGGTATCATATAAATGCCTATACTTTACTTTGGAATGGCTAAAATAGCATGATACAGATCTTTTAATGCAAAAGAGTCTTAAAGCCTTTCTATTTTTAGAAACAGTGAATGTTTACAAGTTCTATTAAAAATCATTTTAAATACAAAAACTAACAACATCAGATCTTTTCATTAGATAAAAATGTCAGATTAATTTGCGATTAATCGCGAGTTAATTATGACATTTATGCGATTAAATATTTTAATCGTTGGACAGCACTACTTTCTACCACTGCCAGGAGGAGCACGTGTTAAAAAAGTCCTTTGGGTGATTACATGCAAATTAAGTGAATGACTATAAACGGTGAAAAGCTCGGCCTAATAAAAAAGTGTCCCTTTAATTCACCCTGATCATTGTAATAATTACAATAGAATCTGATGGCTTTAATTATTATCAGTTTAAAGGAGAGGACATCTTTTCAAGCAGCCATTGTGACATTCATTTACGCTTGACTCCAATTATGAATTAAAGACCTCAAGCACAAAATGGCCAACCTTCAAAACACAATTTTCAATAAAAATCTCGCTCTATAGACTTGATGTCCTACACACACTCCCCACAGTGGTACCGAGCAGTAAGAGCTCACTCCCGACAGACCTGACCTTTCTGAGGGGCCAGATAAGAGCGTTATTAAGTTCGAGAGCAGCTGCTGATCGCTAATTGAAGAGCCAAGTCTGGAACCAATCCAAAATGAAAAGAAATCGCAGGAACCAGTTTTAATTCCAAAAACATGCATGATTCGTCAGCAGGGAAATATGCTTTTTGATATGCAACGCACGGTTTCTACACCTCTGTGTGATCTTTGTTCATAACACAATACTGGCCTGAACAACAACACTGAGTGGAGTTTTTGTTGTTTTTTATTTTATTATTTCCAAAATTAATTGCTATTGAATCAAAATCAAAGTAGTAGTAGAGGGTTAGTAGACGCTGCACTTATTTAGGCAGTTTAAAATGCTCTCTCATGGATACTTCTAAAATGTGTGATAGAAACGGAATTTAGATTTTTAAATGTTGTATCATAAAAAATATAAATAAATCAAATTACAATACTGTAAATATATTTGTTTATTTGATAAGCATGTTAATGAACTGACATGATTAGTGCATTATGCAATGTTTTCTAAATCCTTGAGCCGAATCAGATCAACTTGTGGTCTGAAGAAAAGTATCAATCGAGATTTTCAACGTTCACATAAAAGAATGTGGACACTAGTGATGTATTTCCCAGCAGTGATCCACAAATAATGACATTGTTCCTTGTTCTTTCCAGTCTTATGGAAACAACACCAGCTTTAGTTAATGACTGGTCTCGCACACACTGGACACTGCACTGTTTTGACTTATGAAAATGTTGTTCCTTTAAAAAGTTGGTTGATTCATGAAGAGTCATTTGTTGATTCTGGCAAGAAGAAGAGTGTTGCCGAGCAACACCAGCTGAGAGTGAAGACGAGGAGGAGACAGGAGCCTGGCACAAAAATGTGCTTTGTCAATGTCAGAGGGACTTTAATGGAGTTTCAAGTGTTAAGTGAATTTAGTGAATGCCACGGTTCTGGAATGACTTCAAGTGCAGAAGACACCGCTCCCTACTTTGTGAAGCCGAGGAACACTGATGAGAGGTTTATTCTCAGGCCTTTTGTTAGTGTCAACTTTTTCTTTAACATAAAAATAAGCTATTAAAGGGTTTGAAAATTAATAAATGCACCAAATCTCTCTCTTTCTCTCTTTTCCGCTGAGATCTCATATCTGTTTCAGAGACAGTAAAACTCGGTGTTAAAATCACTAATGAACTTCTTCAAAGGTTAGCGCCTTCTCACTTTAACTCATCACATTAAATCAGTGACTGGAGAGACTGCAGGATTATTGAGCATTTTAATAAGATTCAGAATAAGTAACATTTTATTACACAGACAGCTGTCTCGCTGGAGAATTAGCAGAGCACATCTTAAAACTAAATGGCCCAATTAAACAAATCTACTGAAATGGGCTAAAAGAACGAAAAATATAACTGAATTAAAATTCTTTTGCTCCACTCCACTGTGCAATTGAAAAAGCTTTCACATGTCAAACTTTTTAGTTTGGCCTGTGAAAGCCTATAATACTTAAGGAAGAACACAAGGCTCTCAGGGCTGCTTGCATTTAACCACGCCTCAGTCGACCTCTTCTCTTTTTATAAGTGACGCCCTCCCGTAAGTGGCGTAGAAAC
Source organism: Neogobius melanostomus (assembly GCA_007210695.1). Lineage (NCBI taxonomy): Eukaryota > Metazoa > Chordata > Actinopteri > Gobiiformes > Gobiidae > Neogobius > Neogobius melanostomus. The sequence continues at coordinate 2,563,857 of VHKM01000283.1, forward strand.
ATAGCGCAACAGCTGCACCCATGGAAGATGGCCATGGCGTCCGCCAGGCACAAGATCTGGACCGTGGATTTGATTATACTGCTTGTATGTGTTCATATACCCATAGTTACTTTTATGGTTATCCATACTTTTTACCAGCCTATACCTTGGAAATCTAGAATAGATCCATACTCTCTCAAAAATGTGAATATTAAAGGGGGATATTATACAAAATCACTGTTTTAGAGCTTTTTACCATGTTCCAATGATGTTCTCTCATCAAAAAGTAAGAAAGTGCTTTATTTGTCTTTATACAAAAGTACAACGAAATTGAATAGATCAGGTGTTGGGTTAGTCTGCAACTGTGGGCCAACCTGACCAGCATGAAACTGGAGCACCCGGAGGAGACCTCAGTGCTCCGCCTCCTGGGTGTGTCTCTGTTTCAGAGCATGGTGTCCTACACTGGTTGCCCATCCTTGAGTAATCTTTGAATCTTCCTCAGAAGATATTTTTGGCAGCGCGGCGACAGCTCCCTAAAAGCTGCTCCTGAGGTCCTTTGTATCCACCTCTCCTTACCTCTCGATCTCTTGCTAAGGTTAATCCTCTGATCACTCACCATCGCTTCACTACAGCCACACCAGCCGAGTGATGTGTTTTTTCCTTTTTCTTTTCTCTTTATTAAAACAGAGGCTCATAGTAGTTCGCATGGAGGATCAGGAAGTGAAACTACTGGATATTTCCTTTTTAATTGTTTTTAGCAGCCTTCATTGATGCAGGTGTTGTTCAGTGTTCTGGATCACGGCATGAGGACCTTGCCCTCCTCAGTCGAGTAGGGTAGACTAGCGGGAGGTGCATGCCAGTTGTGTCACATACAGACACATACAGTAATTGCTGGAGGAAAAGGCCTGTTAAACAGAACCACACAAACACAAAAGATAAACGTACACATGCATTTAAATAAGGCCATCTCGAAGCTCATATTTAAATTAGTGCAATTTCAAGTATTTACCTTAATTAATACATTAAAAAACACCACATAATGGACCAGCATAAATCATGAATGGATATAAATGCTGGTGAGAGCTTGCATATAGAAAAAGGGAAGTTTCTGCTCAGTAATTGCTTCTGTGATGAACTATTCTACAGCTTTAAGGCATTTTCCAGAGACATTACTTCTGCTCTGATCACTGACAGTGCCCAATCCAAGAGGGATAAGTCCAAATCGTTCTCCTCATTTCCTTGGTCCACCAAATGAGCTTTTAATTCACATCTTGATTCTGGTGGTGGCTGGTTTGCAGGGGTTTTCTTGTCTGTTACACTGGCTTGTATATTATAACCCCGAAAGTTAGGGTGAGGTTTTAAGAAGAAAGTCAATAGCCACTGTACGAGAGGATGTACCAATACCCCAGAGCAAGGACTAGTAGGCCACCGTCGGCACTTCTTCTCCAACCGCAAATCTGATGACAGGGAGGTCAAGATTTTAGACAAGGAAAACACATGATTTAAGAGAGGAAACCCCTTCACTCAATAGGCATGAAAGGTCTATTGCCCTCTGACTTTAGGTGGCCTTCTCCAACCGAAGTCGAGAAGAGCTTTTTAAAACAAACATGGGTGGAAGGTAAACCCCTCCTGACAGGGCCGGCCTTAGCAGATTTGGTACCCTAGGCAAAAAATTGGCTTTGCCCCCACAATAATTTTTTTTTTTTTTAAAGTTCTTTGCCCACATGCAGACACAGACAAAGCCTTTTCTGAAGGTTTTTGACCAAATATGGCATCTCACGATTTTCCCAGATTTTTATTTATTCATTTATTTGTTGCAGTTTTTTGGCATTTTTTTTATAGCCTCCGCTTCAAATCTGAATATTTACAAAGTTTCATCACTGCCCTCTGGAGGCGTATAGCAGGACCAGTTGCACAGGCCCATTTCAAAGCTTGACATCTCTAGTTTGCAACACAAAAGACCACAAGCCTCTATCACTTTCTGTTCCAAAGTTATGTGTGAAAGTCGGCGATGTTGTAGATGGCGGAGGCATGGACCTCATAGGGCATTTGTGCGCCCCCTCCAGCAGACGCCTTTGTGTCGCCCATGACCAGGACCGGCCCTGCTTCCTGACAAGAAACTTTTGGGCCAACTCTTGTTGCTAGGAGATCATCTCTTAAGGTGAAACGTCCTCAACCCTAATACAAACCAATACCAAAGATGACCTGAGATCCATATTCTACAATGTAATGACTCATTGCAAAAACTGGCCTTGGCACCAACTCATGTCCCCGCCTTGTATTTATCTTGACTCACAGTGACAATTAGACTTCTACCTATTCTTTTGATGGATTTTATCCATAAAGAGAATATATTTTAGCTGAGATCACCTTTAATGTCTGGCCAATGTCATTCTGATCCGAGGGTGATTATTATTTATTTATTTTAAAGAAAAGTGAAATATCTCAAATAAATGAATACATAATGCTAGACCTTGCAAGTTTTCTGTCATTTTGAGCTTTCATATGAAAATAAGGCCTTTTATGCCTAAAAATGCACAAACGTTCCAGTATGTTCAGCGACAAAATCTGAATAAGTAAGTGTAAGTAAGTGCTTTATTGTCATTGTACAAGCGGACAACGAAATAGTGTTCAGGTGTTAGTCCTGAGCTGCTGCGGCTGAGCCGCGCTGCCACTGTGTGTCAACCTGACCTGCATGACCTTGGAGGTCGGGGAACTGTAGCACGGTCTCCTCTGATGCTCTGAAACGTTGCACCGCTTCCTGGGTTTGCCCCTGTTTCAGAGCGTGGTGTCCTACAAAGGTCAGCTCCTCCTCCTTCCTCTTCCTCCTGCAGCTCCCCCTGCTCCACAACAGTCTTTCACCATCTCCTCGTTTGTCCCTTACTTGTTTCCTGTAGCTCCTCTTGTGACGCCTCCACTGTGCTGCAGCTGTGGGGGCTCTTGGTGCCTCTTCAGTGTCTCAGAAGACGAAATTTGTAGGTCTCAAATGGGTTTAGCTGAAAAGCTAGCATTTTGTTTACCTTTAAAAAGCTGCTTTCTTCAGGACCATTTTGGACTCTAAACAAACACACCAAACCTCCACAAAAACTCGGCAAAGATGTACAAAAGTATCCAGAAAAACAATGTGGAACACAGAAACCACAAATGCAAGTCGCAGAAAAAGGTGAAAAATTAAGTTGTACCAGGAGGGAGGGAGGTTTCTTCCTGTTTTCACATCACCATGAATAATGGAGCCAGGTTTAAATGTATGGTGTTATTTTGCTGATAGATTAGTTACAAAGAATTTGTCAGAGGGTATTTAAACAAGTGGAAACATCTGTAAAAAAAGAAGAAAAGAAATTTCGCCTTTTTAAAAATTCAAAACTCAGTAAATCCGGTTAGGAATATTGTAAAATTCAAGACTGGAAGATGTAAAGTCTGTAGGTACATGGAGATATTGTCACAGGGGCCCACTAAGATGGCTTGTTCCTTGGGCCCCAGAATTTAGCGCTACACCCCTGGTCCCCACTGCAGGATGAGTTTATAAATGATGCTTTGTGAAATGTGTGACATTTAGAGAAGGGCACACAATGACTTGAAACAGGTGGTCTATCCAAGTATTTTTGAGTGGGATCAGTGTTTACAAGCTCAGGAAAAAGCAGAGAGGAACAGGTGCGGGTGTGTTGTTTGGAGTGTTTTACTTTCAAATGCGCATAAAGCACTGAAGAGCCCATTAACTTTCCATCAGTCACATGTGAAAGCAAATAAATCCTGTTTTTGAATTAGAGATGATGAGATCTAAGTACATCTGCAAAATAGGCTTCACTGAATGCAGCATAAACCCTATATTTAGGGAGAGTTTGGTAAGATGAGATACTTTTAGCTTTGGTGGTTATTGTGTAAAAACAGTATGATATGAATACAAAATTGAACTATTTATATACATTTTGGGATGTTTTCTATTTGTCTGCATCTTCAAAAATCTTGGGGGTCAAGTTGAACCACCAGATTTAAAGGGGAAATTTAAGATTTCCCAATGAAAATGTTATGAAAAAAAAAAAAAAAAAATTCAATTCATACACAGATTTGCTTGTCTCGACCAAACCCAGAAACACCAAAAACAATATAAATGTAAATTAAAATTAAAACTGTTTCTTATGGACCAGAGACGACTCAATTTACCCCAACCCCCGGGTCAAATTAGGCCGTTTTGTTTATGTAAGGCTCATTCATACTTCATATATTTTGTTCTTACACCAAGAGCTGCAAAATGAAGTAATTTTTGCCCTATAACCATGGAAATGTCTTCAGTTACATGTTGTAACCGTTTCCATGGTTACAACTTGAAGTATGAATGAGCCTTTGAGGAAATCTGCCTAAACTATTTATCTACTTTTATGTCTAACAAAAGCCAACATTAGAAAAATAGAAAAAGTCCAACATGATTTTGTATTTTTGTGTTTGTGATCTGGCCAAAAATTCACTTTGAACAGTGACAGATGCTTTTTTTTCCCATACAAAGTGGGGTTATTTATCCGATATTTTTGTCTGGCAAGTTAAAAATCTATAATCTTACAAAATATATTTTCAAATTAGAATGGGAGGTTCATTTTACCCACTGGCTTGGCTTACCCCATTCTCCATTCTCCCCTGTATGTATTTTACTCTGTTTAAATGAAAAGAAAGGATTTATTAGAACCGTTATGATTGTTACACTGATTTCGGATGATCCGGCAGACTCTCACATTCAATCTGCTTTTCGTCGTGTTCTTTTGACCTCCTCCTTCACACTCTGTCTAACGAGCTGCCCTTTGTCTCCCTCCGTTCTCTCTTCTTCCCACGTCCAGAAAACCAGACAGGCCCGGATCAGGATAGCCAAGTCGGGGAGTGCCAACGCCTTCCTCGCGAGCAAACACCACGGACTGCTGAACGAACTGCTGGAGCTAACGGTGAGATGACTCTTGACTTTTTGACCATGGCCTCTTTCCAACACTAATACTCATGTGAAGCTTTGTCAATTAAAAGGCTGTACTGTTTAAGAGAATAATGTACAGGAAGACGTTAGACATGCCTTTCGCCCTCCCCAGTTGCTTAAACTTATAAATAAGGCTTGTTAATTGCCTATCCAAAACAAGGCTCTATAAACAAAAAGCGACATGTGACGACTTCCAATTGGACTTTCCAACCACTGCTTCGCACGGGATTAAACATTTTTCGGCATTCGCACAGGATCAGCAATGTCAGTAATTCACTAATTTTTGTAGACTTTTCCCGTCAATGTCTTACGTCGCCATGACAACAAGGCCATACTGCCGGTACTTTTTAAATGGATAAACAAACAGCATTTTGGTCGGAGTAATGCCTTGATAGCATGATATTATAACCATAGCTTAAATTAGGACATTAATAAACTGTTAAAATACGTTTTGGATCGATGTTACTCTTATTTAGACTTCGTTACACTGGTTAAACACTTTCTAAACTCCAACATGTCGATTTGCTTGGGACTAGAATTACCCATATATATATCGGGGACATTTTTACCTTCCAAATTACTGACATGGCAGATTCGCCAATAGTATTTACCTTTTACCTGAGGTCCCTTGGTAATTCTAATCCTGTGCGCATAGATAAATTACATTTACATTCCCACTTCCACTTTTTTTTTTTTTCTTAAGATCGATTTGCAGTGTCTCTATATTCAGAGATTATGCATGAGCAGCAAGTTAGAAACATGTTAAAAACAATAAGTTGGATGTAAATTGTTCACTGGAGGACACATTAAATGAAGGTATAGGGATCAAGGTTCAAAATGATCAAATAAAAATGTAACAAAAATGCATTTTAAAGACTGACAGCTTAGTTCAAATGTAGGCCTTATTGTAATGTTTACTTTGTGTTAGCCATTAGCTCCAAGACAAAGGACTGTCCTGAATATTACCATCTACCAGTGAATATATATTTTCTAACATGATGCCACTCACTTTCCAACAGTATCTCGCTGTCCACCGCTTAATATTGAAATATGTAGTTATTTGTGCGAGACACTGCTAATCCCACTGCGGAAAAACACGTGATCAGAAATCCGCCGACGGTTGGAAAGTTCAATCGAACCTGAATGAGATTAAACGTTGCCATTGTAAACTCAATAATAGCCTTTCCCACATGACCAGTTTGTTTTACTTATGCTGCCATTGACAACTCAGAGTTTACACAATGATTAGAAACCTACAGTGTGTATATTATTAGGGAAATGACTGTGTTGTCCAATTAGGTTCATAAAGTTTTCTAGTAATGATGCATGTATAGCCAGACCAGTGTACTGTTTCATACCTGACTGCATTTTCCCCTACTACTGCTCCTTCCTCAGAGGTGTCACTCAATGTTGCTGTGATGTGTCTGGTCAGCTGATTTACACCATGTTTAGCTCTATCTTCCTGCTTGAAGTAGCAGACTGACAGCGCCATCTGCAGTCCAACTTCTTCAGAACTATGTCCCAGGTGTGAGAGAGTTGGTACGCCCCCTCGAACACAGGACAGAATGTGGACAAAGAAACATCGAACGCTTGCGCACGAGCCACCAGACAACAAGCAGAACAAGAGCAGCTAAAGTCTGCCATATCAAACCACTGCAAGAGGGAAAACCACTTCATGGGTTGGGACCATACCAATGTCATCAGCACAGGGAGCATGGGTTGGCTCCACCCTACCTTTCAGAACTTCTGTCAATCCGTGATTCAGGTCGAACATTGAGATCATCCAATCTAAAATCACAGCTGAAAACCAGAGGAGACCGGGCTTTTGCCGCAGCGGCTCCGAGACTCTGGAACAGCCTTTCTTTAAATATTAAAATAGCCCAGTCTGCAGGTCTTTGTTGAAGCCTCATCTTTTTGCACTGGCCTTCAACACAAGCTGAGCAGGTCTTGCATATTGTTATTATTTCATATCTATCATTAACTGCACTTTACAATGTTTGTTGTGCAGCACTTTGGGCAGATGTTGCTGTTTTTAATTGTGCTATTTAAATAAAGTTGACATTGACGTTGGCAACAAATACCACAGTTGGATCAGAGAAGCCATCGAGATCCGGAAGCATGCTCCCCAGACTGTGAACCGGAACAAGGGGGCGCACTGACTTTCTCACACCTGGGACACAGTTCTGAAGAAGTCGGACTGCAGATGGCGCTGTCAGTCTGCTACTACAAGCAGGAAGACAGAACTAAAAACGGTTTAAATCAGCTGAGCAGACACATCACAGCAACATCAAGTGACACCGCTGAGGAAGTAGCCGAAACTGCAGTCAGGTACTGTATGAAGTAACACACAATAAAAAGTGTCAACATGAAGAAGATATGCCCTGTTTCCACTGACAATAAAATACAGGTTTATAATTGACAAAAAGCAACTAACTCTGTGGTTATTAGACTTCACTGCTGTTCCGTTTTTAGTCCCTCACAGCCACGTGTTTAAACCAGCCGTTCCCCTGGACCAGAGCTGTCTCCACTGCAGCGTGATGTGGCTTTATTGTTAATTAAATGTTTACTGCAGCAGGTAGTTTCAGTCCAGCCTAAATAATGAGGCCCCACAGAGCTCTAAATCTAAGCCACCACACCGCGGCCTGTCAAAGCCCCACACCTCTGCACTGAGCTCTGTTTGGGGGCGCATTACTTTAACACTAAAGAAGGAAGAGAAGGTCTTGACTTGAACTTGTGCACTTTTGAAAAATAGATGTAATTTTCTACAACACGATTACACTTCCTTCCTTCTGATTCATATTTGACTTTTCTTCTTTTGCTTTGGTGTGTGCATGTATATATTATTGTCCAATGTCCATACTAATATGCGTCTATATCTATAATGCCCAAAGACCCAACAATAAGCAATATCAGCAGCAGGAATCGACCCACCTTCCTTTGGGTTTGTGAGCATTTTTATCCTAGTCCTGATTCACTAACGACCTTCTTCTAGCAGCAGATTCTGGCCTCCTCTCAATCCTCATACTCTTGGACCTCACTTCCACTTTTGACACAATTTCCCATTCAATGCTCCTTGAACGGCTTGTTAGCTCTGGCATCCCAGGTACTGCTCTGGCCTGGTTTTGCTCTTACCTGTCTGACCGCACACAATACATCCAAGGACATACAGTAACTGCAGATCATCACCCTCCCCCCCCCTCAATCACGGTGTCCCACAAGGTTCAGTTCTCGGTCCGCTGCTCTTCATTATCTACATCGTACCGCTTGGCAATATTTTTCAGCATTTTGGTATCCGCTTTCACTGTTGCGCAGATGACACATAAATTTACATCTCCACAAAACCGAACATCATGGTTTTCATACAACAATCTCAAACTCAATGGCAATAAAAGTGTAGTTCTACTCATTGGATTCAAGAACACCCTCACCACATCCCGGTCCTTCAGTATCCTTGTTGACAGCTGTCTGGTCCCCCCTCCACTCAGGTCAAAAGTCTTGGTGTCATCTTTGACTATATACTTACATTCACCGCCCACATCAACAATATTTCACGTACAACCTTTTTCCATCTTTGAAACATCTCCAGACTCCACCCCTCCCTCACTCAGCAATCCACTGAAGTCCTCATCGATGCACTCGTTACTTTACGTATGGACTATTGCAACTCCCTCCTAAACCAGTTTGCCACAGAAACACATCCACCGCTTTACAACATATCCAGAACTCTGCTGCTAGAATCATCACCCTCACCCGTTCTTCAGATCACATAACACCAGTTCTGCAATAACTCCACTGGCTACCGGTCAAGCAGCGAATAGAGTTCAAACTCCTCCTGCTAACCTTCAAAGCTCTTCATAACATGGCTCACACATAATTCCCCGACCTGATTCAGCCATACACCCCAGCACACTCACTCAGCTCCTCGCCTGTTGTCCACTTCATCCTTTAATGCTCGGGCCTTCAGCCGCTCAGCACCCAGGCTCTGGAACTCACTCCCACTACACATCCGTTCACTGGACTCTATGGATCTTTTTAAGTCCCACCTTAAAACGCACCTGTTCAGAGCTGCTTGATCTCGCTAGGTTTTAATTACCACTTTATGTGCCGTTGTTTTTACCCTCTTTTAATTGTAAGGTGAAAGGCGCCAACAAATAAAATGTATCATTGTTGTTCGGAATATCGTTGTGCATCTCATTACAAAGCCTTTTTATTCTGGCTATAGCTATTGTCGTTGCTCGCATCACCTCGACAGAATTGCTCCCTGAAATTGTGCTTATAAAATCATCTCTGTGAAGAAATGGGACGGTGGAAATGTGTTCAGAATGAGTTTGGGCCAAAACTAACAATTTAAAGTCGACGCTCACCCACCCACTTTCTTTTCTCTTTTTTTGTAGGTGGTCGTTAAGATAATTAGTTGTATTCCTAAACAATATGTGCTTGTGTTTGTAGGTTTGCTTGTTTTTGTTTTATTTTGGAGCTAGTGCAGCGGGATCATGTCATCTTCTAGAACCCCTAATCTAGTAACAAAGGGTCTTCTTTGCAAACTGTGCTTTAGCGTCCCCATCCCGCTGCGAGGTGTGTCCCGCTGCCTTGTATTACTGCGGTGTCTGGCCCAAGAATAGATTGAAAGAAGTGGCACAATAACTCCCTGGGGTTTTATTTTAAATGTTCATGAGTTTTAGGCTTTCTGATTTTTATCTGCCCATCTAAAAACCTTATGCTCATGTTTTTGCAATTAGCATTTGTTAGCTTTAGCTATCAAATCTGGCAATCTTCTTAAACGAGCGACAGCAGAGCGAACACATAATAGACTTCATGTGTCAAGAAGATTAGTTTGATATTTCTTTATGGTTACGAAGGTCAACCTCCTTCATTATAGGTTGTGTTTTGGTTTATGGCTAATGTCTCTGCAGTCACTGAGCTTATCCACATGAAACAAAGACATCGACGCAAACTTCAATGTCTTGTCTGTCAGTTCACATGAATTTATTAATCTCACAGTGGAGAAATTCACTTGTTACATTCAGCTCTTCTGAAAAACACTCAGGGTGTGCAAAATAATAAGAAAATGAATGTGCAAACAGATAGTAAATAGAGGTGTCTTATGACTAAACCTGTAAGGGGACGGAAAGTATATACAGTAAGAAATAAATAAAATAAACAGACTATAATAAAGATGTCAGTACTAGTGCAGTCTTACAGTCAAAGTGCAAGTGGTTGATAAAGTGATGCGAATAAGGTGACGTAGGTACAGAGATTATTATCGCACGTAGTTTTGCAAAGAGGTTATTGCACATGTTACTTTACAGTCTTCTAGAATACGTTTTGCAGTGTGGTCTGTCATTGCGAGATGGATTCAACGCCTTAATGGTCTTTGCGCTCACCTTAGTTCATCTTTGTGTTGCAGCTGTAGCCTCAATTTTTGTTTTATTTTTTTTTAAGAATGGAAACAGTATCTTCAACCGAATGCATTATTCATAAAGCCACCGACCCAAGTTGTTTTGTTCCTGAGCATAAAACATAATGGGCTTCCAACAAGTAGTCGTGGTAGTCGGAGCAAAAACTAGGCTTTTTCAACCGTTCGGTTCTGAGGAAATTGCTATTTACCGCAGCCTTAAATGTAATGGAGCTGCAATTGGGCTGTAACACTGTAGCTTCATACCGAGGACAGAGCATTTTGACTGCAGACTTGGGAAAAGAAATGATTTGAAATACAAATACTCCAACATGTTATTCATTAGTTTAATGGAATAAAAGCAAACTGCGAGTTGTTTTGGTAAATCTTGTATTCAAGGACATTAACTTTTGTGATTCAAACATGTTCTTATCCAAGTTACAGCGTCTGTCAACATTGATCGGGCAAATGTCACTGAAGTGGATGCTCTGACGTTGCTGCATCTCTTTTTCTATTTAACAGAAAGCCGTGCTCCGGCCGTTTACGTGCACATTCATCGTTCCTTTTAATAACAGCCTATGGACAGTATTGGCGTTTTGAAATTGTCTGGGAATGGCTTCTTGTGCTGCCGGACGATGTTTTCTCAATTCTACTTAGATTGCACCGTACAGAGGGACAGACGACGCATCTTAATGTTTTATTAGGAGCCGTTTTATACATTTATGATATATTTAGTCTCGTGGAGCTTCTGCGATTCTAGAACTTTGCACCAATTCTCTCTTCAGTGCAGTGTTTAACACACATGTGGCTACTTGGAATGTATTAGTACTTAGATAGATTATTAATAATTAAAAAACAAACTGAAGGTCAACCCGACAGATGCTTGTTTGAATAATGCAGCAGTTTCCATTCAGTTTAAAACAGGAAGTTGGAGAATTTTTCAGCTTTATTTTTAATACAGTACATTGGTTTGCAACAAATAAATAGGAGTTTTTATTTTCCGCTTTCTAACTGCCCCCAGGAGGTAGAGTGTGCTCAAAGTATAAATGAAAGTCTGAAGGGCTATGCCAGAAAGAGAAGGTTGGGAAACAAAGATTTAATGAATTAAAAGTGCACGGCAAATCAAAATAAATAAACAAGCGTCCAAAGAGAGACTACCACTGCCAGGACTAAGCAAGGATACAGACGACATCTGGTCAGACAAGGGGGCGTGGTCTTGCCGAGGGGGAAGGAAATATGTTTTGGGAAACACAATTTTTCACTCTTTTTAGCCGTTTTCTGGTGGAATATAAACTTATTTATCACATACACAATAAGGTCAAGTCTAAATCGGGTCCATATGGATATGTTTTTTACAACAGATTGTTCAACTGAAGGACTGGACTGTCAATGAGTAGAGAAAACGCCTACTTTCGATTTACAACTAAGTTAAGCCATAAGCCACGCCCCTGCGAGTTCTCATTGGATGTCACTCCAAATGCAGGTTTGTCAGTTGGCTTTATTAAGTTAATATTGTCGTTTTACAAATATTTAAAGTTAGGAATTAAGGTTAGGGTTGAAGTTAAAGGAATAGGCCACCGTTTTTACATACTGAGATATGTTCTTACCTTAGCTTTGACGAGTTCATTTGTACCTGTCTGGTCTCCACATGTGCCTTCTGTAACGTAAACACAGCACAGACGGCGTTAGCATTTAGCCTCTCCCCCTCTCCTCTATAGCTCCAAATGAGGTGAAGATAGAAGCTACTAAAGTCTTCCACGTTTTCCTTATTTAAATATGGTTAGGGTTAGAGTTAGGAAAAGGGATTTGGTTAGAGTTAGAACAATGTGGGGAGCGGGATCATGGTGTAACTGGGTTGGAAATTTGAAAGACGTGAGAAAAAACGTCAGTCGTAGCTAGCGTTAGCATGTAGCATGACACTAACATGATGCTTCATGTTAGCATTGTCCATTATTTATGTAATTATGGGCTGTTGAACCACTTTGCTAGAGAACTATGTTCATAATTCAGCATTTTGTTAAAGTAGTTTTGGAGTAATTATAGAAAGTCAACTGCTTCAAACATGACCTGATGGGTAATTCCAGAGATGCCATCTGTAGCTAGCGAATAACTCTTAGCAAGAACTTGATCAGACCTTGCATTGACGAAGATGGCACAACATCATGAACCACATGACTAGACGGAACAAGGTGAAAGAAAAGCAGAGCCCCATTGACGGCAATGCAAAAAGAATCCTCTTTGAGGCTTGGTAGTTTTTACATTTAACGCTTTATACAACTAAAAATAGAAAGGACAAATGGCGTACTACCTCCGGAAACCGTTAACAAGCGGCTACTCTGATCAACTTTGAGAATTCTGTATTTTGGTCAATTTATTTTTCCTATGTCTGTTAGCATTTAACCATCAAACATCGCAAATTATGAACAATCCAGATGTTTTCAGCTGTTGTCAACCCATCGTCCTCATTTAGATGATGTCGAAGCCTGGTTAGAAGTCATTAAAGCAGTACTAAGTAACTCTTGCCCCTAGAGGCCATGAGCGCAACTGCAGGTGTCGTGGCAAGTTGCGATTTTTTTACTTATTAATTGTCCGTGAGAGTAAATACTACGCTGACAGAAAAAGCGAAGGGAGAGAGGGATATTGTACATCCAATTACACAATGGAGATAATTTTTTTCACTCAAACTTGGCTGCAAATACTGTTTAAAGTGGCGTTAGCCCACAGTTAGCTTTGCCCGATAGCCTGTTAGCTTCTTCTTCGTGATTCCATTAGTGTGTATTGGTTGCTCCAGTCCAGAGGCAGGCAAGTTGCAAATGTGGTTTTCTGGCCAGAGATACAAGGGGGAGATGAAAGACCCATTATCCCATTAACACTTGTATTACCCCCAGAGGGACTACGAAAAGGATGTATTACAGTAAAACAAGTTACTTAGTACTGCTTTAATGAAATAGTTAGTTAAATAGTTGTTAAAACATATTCACATTTTTCTGCTAATTGTGGGTCGGGTTCACGTCTAATGGCCACTAAACATCATCTAATAATTTGTTTATTATGTACAAACTTCAGAAATTATATAAATGCCATGAAACGGACACGCTTACCTCGCCATAGTAAGTACTGGCTTCACCATTCCAGACCATACGGGGAGAAAAGGCTCTACAGGTCTGTGGAGCTGTTTACATCATAAGTGTAGGAACAGGCTCAGAAATTAACACAGTTTATGCCTTATTCTTTTGGTGAAAACCTGCCACACAACACCACAGCTTCACTAACACTATGGCGGACGCCGTTACTAAGGGGCTACGTCTTATATACCCGGTTTGCCGTCGTCATCAATCAAAACGGAAGCAGGTCTAAACAAAAACTACAGGCGGGCTTTAGGAATAAACCTAAACTTTAGACAAAGGACGGACTATCGATTAATCAATTGAAGTTTATTTGTATAGCGCTTTATATCAACACAAAGAAAACCAAAGTGCTTCACAGGTAAAAGAGACACGTAGGACTAAATACAAGTGAAATGATGCTAAACCAATAAAACAAACAGACGTATTATGCACAACTTTGGTTCAACAGCATTCTTTTGGATTCCTCAGCTTTACTTTAAGAAAGGACTGTAAGTATGGATTGAAAGGATTTCCAATGGACCTAGAGCACCCTCTGCAGGCAACAGCGGGAATGTTGCATTTAAAAAACAGTAGAAACAAGCTTGCACTTTCATCTCACGGCATGCTACCAAATCCATGGCGCCTTGAAGAACGCAAATGAACGCAGGACGGGTCTGGCGATGGATTATTGCAGGACAGTTCAGTGTTCCTCCACCGCACGATTAAGTTCAGGAGAAAACGCTCGGAGCGCTTCAGCAGTGGAAGAAGATACAACCAAAGTGTACAGAGTTACTAAAACATGATGTGTATTACTACTCACAGCAAGGTTAATGTTTAAAAAATATGTGTAGTTATTCTGCTTTAAAAGTTTAACAAAGACTAAACCTGTTGAAAAAGATCTAAGATTTGAAAGGAAAAAACTCACAATTCAGCCACCTACAGCAGGAATTCAACTTTGACACTTAAACTAACTAAGATTTTCTCTACAATACCGACTCCAGAGTAGCAAGAGAAGAAGTCTGCGGACACTCACTGTTATGCAACGGCACAGTTCGAGAACCACAGCAGCAGCTTACATTGTTCCTGGCAGCCTTATTAATGATAGCTGTGGGTCAGATGGACTGTTGCTAATAACTTTCTTCTTCCAAATCCCACTTCGCACATTTCTGTCCACACTGAAATGATGTTTTTTGACAGCGCTCGGTGCCATGAGAGGTAGAAGTCTCCCTCTGCCCACGACGACGAGTCTGTTTTTTGTTTCGTGTGTGTCGAATGTGAATGAGAGTCCTCGGGCTGGAATCGCCTCCCACCCAAATCCTCAGAGTAACAGTGCATTCTGCGGGGGGAGAATTAATTTGTTTTCCGTTTTCATTTGGCAATTGTGATTACTGCAGAGACTAAGCTGCGTCGGAGCCGGCGCTTTTGAAAGCCGGTCCCGTTTGGAGGAATACCAACAACTGTCGCTTTCCTCATACAAGTTCTTGTTTTTCCTCACACTTTGTTTTACATTTCATGGCAACGCTTTTCTGTGCATGACTGAGCTGCCTGGAGCTTTTCACAAGTCCCTGTAGATAGTCTGCACCTGCCTCCAACCATTGGCAATAATAATAATTATGATGAGTGAAATATTTTGGAGAAAGAAATATGCCCAGACATGAAATCTTATGTAATGCATTCATGACAAAACAATCATTTGTAGGGAAAATACCATATTTTAGATTATGTATAACTTATTTGATTCTTTATTTTCGCATTGACTGATCAAAAAATTCATTTCATTTTACTGAGAGCCCTCTTAATACCCTTGTCTGGGGTATTAAGAGTTTAAAAATCAGGCTAATCAGCTATGGGCTAACTGCCGACCACCAGACAGATATTTTACAAGAAAGAAAACATTAAATACTTGAAAATACGGTGACATGTTTTATGACCTCCCGGTTAAGTTGTAAAACAAAGAGATCATATTGGTGAGTATTTGACCCAGTGGCTGTATGGGTGGTTCGCTCGGTGCCTTCGCTTTCGAACCCGGTGGCTCCTATGATGCTTCAGGGTCAATTTTATTTCAGGTTTCTTTGGATTTCTGGTAGGTTTTCGGAATGGATATGTTTAATGTGACCATGGATATTTTTTAATCAAAAACAATGATCCTGGAGCGTCCCACAGGCCATCGTGATGGTAAGTAAAGGTGCTATGCTAACCACCCATTGTGATCCAAATGAATAAGATAAAAATGATCTGACGAAGGCTAAGGCCGAAACGTTAATAAATACTAGATCTTTTGGACATCTATTTGAGTGTGCTGTGTATTTTCCAATACATTTAATTTCTGCTCCAGCACATGCACCTCATGAGAAGAACTTGGTGTGCGTTTTTGTTTTTCTAGTTTCATGCTAACCACCCAAACATCCGCTGGATCACTGAAAGGTCAAATACGTATTAATCAACTTTTTTTTATTATGTCCACGAGTTAGAACATAGCTGATTAGCTACCACTGTTATTTTCCAATAACAGTGGATTTCAATTTCAATGCTCAATATGAATGGGATATTTAATTCCGGGCCCCGGCAAGTGACCGGAAGTGAGCGGGTCTGTTGAGCTCTATTGGTGATCGGTGGGACAGTGACAGTGGAGAGCCAATAGAGAATGTGAAAAGCCATTCTCGAGTAGTGCACTGATCTGAAACTACAGATGTTACGGAGGACCTGAGGCACTTCAATAATATTTTACAGCTCATTCCAGTTATTATCCTGCATTGCACGAAATGCGCTTTTCAAAGCAACCATAAATGTGCTCAGTTTTGTTATAACGTCTCCTGTTTTGAGTGAAATGTCCATCTGGCTCTTTACTTTTGTTAAAAGTAGTTTCCTTTCTTCGATCATAAAAGGTGAAGAGTAGGCTTAGGGTTAATGTTTAGGTTATTAAGTGTGAGCAGAAAAAGTATTTATAAACTAGTTCAAATGTTGGCCTTGGAGGTAAATGTAATCGGTGACTGTGCACTGTGAACTTTCTTTTCCCTCTTGGATCTATATATCGCTGTCATTATGATCAATTCTAACGTAAATCCGGTATGTGTGTGACAGGGCACAGAGGAGGACGAGCAGAAGCTGATCCGCAACACGTCTCTATTAGAAAGCCAACACCACCATCTGCTGCACTGTCTGGAGAAAACCACTGTGGGTGGATTAAAGCACGTTACCTCATTATGAGCTGCACTAGCCACACTTATCCCTACATTATTACATCATTTAATATTTGATTTGATTTGACTGGAGGCATATTCACCTTATTCACCCCTTTGCTTTAACATTTTCTGCATAGTGTAAGCAAGAAAATGAAATGGGGATAAACCACAAACTTGCCAAAAAATGTACAGTAAATAAACTAAAATAAATGTGCGTATATATCAGAGTGCGCAGAAAACGGATCCTCAAATTATTTTAGCGATGTTTCCGCTCACTTTTGTCACTCTGCATGACAACAGAAACGACGGTTTGGCTGTGAGGAACTATAAAGGACTGAAGCCGATCAATATATTCACACGGCGGTATATTCACATCCACAGATATCAAAGCCAATGTTAGCTCAAGCCAGTTTAGTCATAAAAACAAAACAGTATGAGCCTGAATAAGGTGAATAGGGCTCCGCAGCAAACAAGTAATTTGATTCATTGAGTCATTAATCAAAAAAATGTGGAAAGAAAATGAAATGAAACTGAGGCACCTCTATCTATGTCCACGTTTTAGATCTCCATGTATGGATTTATTCATGGGCCAATTGTCCAGCCCTAATGTTTGACCTTAAGTTCAAACCTTAATGATTCCTGTAATTGAAACATTATAGATCGGCTATCCTTCCCACTGAAACTCCCAGAACAAAGGTGTCAGAGCGCGTGTGTTTTGTTGCAGGCTCATGAGTTTGTGGACGAGCACATGTTTGAGCAGAACTGTTTGGAGGAAGCGCTGCAGAGTTACCCGTCCCGCAGTCCGTCCGTCAGCTCTCAGGGCAGCTGCACGATCTGCTGCTGTGGAAGCAGGAGCACGAGCAGGAACACGCTGACCCACAGAGAGGACACCCTGACCCCCGCGTCCCCCGGGGCCCCCTACAGGAGCTGAGTGCCCTCCACATACAGAGCAGCCAACTCGCCGTTCACCCGAGCAGGTAAAAGCATCTCTGCGATTTACTGTGTGGTGGATTATAGGCCAGATTGAGGGGAACATTAATTGGTGATTGTTTGTCATCCAGTATGTATTTGTATTTCACTCAAAAGTGACATGAAAATATATACATCAAAACTGCTAAGTCAAGTGCAGTGCAGTTTGAATGAAAAGGAGGATCTTATGATATCTGCCCCTTTGTTAACGTTCTGTTACTTAGTCTTTCTTTTTCTTTCTTTTTTTGGTATACAATATTTACAATGACCATCAGAGGAGTTTCAAATATACTTTAGTGCCTTTTGCTATGGGAGAAACTTGGGGAGAATTAAGCTTGAGTTATTGTTTGTGCGCCCCCCAACTCAATTCAGGTTACTCATGTGGCCCCTTATAAAAATGAATTGCCCACCCCTGGTCTAGACCGACCCTATGCCTTCGAGCACTCCTTATTTATTTGATCGGGACAGCGCACATGAATGAACAATCATATACAAACTGGACACAAATAGTAGTTAGATCATAGACAACCTGCTAATTTACATCTGTTTACGACAGAATCTGTAAGACATGATAATTAAACAGCACAACTTTAAGTACATGTGGTGAGGATAGCATGTCACATCTAAATGAACACTACTATCACTACGATTTATTTATTTATTTTTTACAATAGTTTAGAATAGAATAGAATAGAATAGATGAGATTAGAATAAAATAGAATAGATTAGATTAGATTAGAATAGAATAGTTTGGAAGAGAATAGATTAGTAGAGAAGAGAACAGAATAGAATAGAAGAGTTTGGAATTGAAGAGAAGAGAATGGGTTAGAATAGAATAGAATAGAATAGATGAGATGAGATGAGATTAGAATAAAATAGATGAGATTAGAATAGAATAGTTTGGAAGAGAAGAGAATAGATTAGAATAGAATAGAATAGAATAGAAGAGAATGGGTTAGAATAGAATAGAATAGATGAGATGAGATTAGAATAAAATAGATTAGATTAGAATAGAATAGTTTGGAAGAGAAGAGAATAGATTAGAATAGAATACAATACAATACAATAGAATAACTTTATTGTCTACCATGCACAATGATTGCAGAAATTTGCCTTTGGCTTGCTCATATATTGGGCGGCACGGTACCGCAGAGGTTAGCACTCATGCTTCACAGCTAGAAGGTCTCGGGTTTGATTCCCACCTGGACTGGGCCTCTCTGTGTGGAGTTTGCATGTTCTCTCTGTGTGTGCGTGGGTTTCCTCCGGTTTCGGCTATCACTAAAAACATGTACAATAATAATTTAAAACATACCATTATAATGAGTTTAAAGTACCATTAGTCAGAACATTCAAATGTTCTTGTAATTTGTGACTGGCTTCTCTGTGACCTCTGCAGCCGCTCCAACCTCAACCTCAGAGCGGAGGACGGCAGCCGCGTCAACTGTAAGGGCGGGCAGGTTACCACGGCGATCATCAGCCTCCCCTCGCCCCCGTCCCTCGCCCCGCACAGAGAGGGCCGCCACCACCCCCACCACCCCACCACCACCACCATCAGGCCCAGCCACAGAGGAGAGCACCCCAGGTCTCCCCGAGCATCCAGACCACCACAAGCTCCACACCCACCAGCATCGTCAAGGTGTCCGCCCTCTGACCGCAGCCTCAGTGTGGACCGTAACTTTTAGTTCAGCACAAGGAAAGGAAGAGAAAGACCCCACTGCCTTGTTCGGACCACAGGGCGAGAAGAAGGCGCTCTCTCCACTTTCGGAGAAGCCGCCGACGATGTGAAGGATTGTAGATAATGTGGACAACGATTAAACTTGGCTGTATTGGTGAGACGTGGTGAGTCGCCGTTGAAAATGGAGAAATGTGAGAACAAGTGTTAAGTGTTTACATGATGAATTGTCGCCATGTGTGTCAAGTGTGAGTCAAGACCATTACGTTGTTTTGTTCGCTGCAGAAAAGGATTGCTCTTTTAAGTTTAGAAGATTAAACTGCCATTTCATGATGTTTTTTAGTGATGAGAGGCATTGAGGAGCTATAAGCGCTGGAGCGAAGGAGAAAGACGATGCTAATTGTTCATTCAGAAAACAAAAGTCCTTGGGAATTCAACAAGTAAATCAACAAGAAATCAGTGGAACAATAACATACAAAGCAACAGTGTTAGAAAGTAATGTCTTTAGAGTAAAAGTACAGCTTTTGGAGAAAATGCTACTTAAGTAAAGTACCCAGTTTCAAATGTACTTAAAAAAATAAAATAAAGTATTTCACACACATTTTTACATCATATTAAAAATTTGAATACAAGTTTTAAAGGAATGGGCAACTGTTTTTACATACTGAGATCTGTTCTTACCTTAGCTTAGACGATGCCTAACTGTCTGGTCTTGTTGTTAGCATTTAGCCTCTCCCAGCAAAGGTATAGCTCCAAACTGGTGTGAAGTTAGAAGCTAGCAAGCTGTTGAGAGTACTTTGACGATATTACTGCGCGAGCGTCGAAGTACTCCCGGTGTTATTACGCCTCACAATATAGTGCCCTTTTTTATCTGCTTAGAAAATCGACTGTTGATGTTTCATTTTGTGTAACTACACTTGGATCGTGTAACCGCTCACGTAACTGTATTTAAAGCAGTACTAAGTAACGTGTTTACCTTAATAAATCCTTTCCGTAGTCCCTCTGGGGGTAATACAAGTGTTAATGGGATGATTGGAGGGTCTTTCATCTCCCCCTGGTGTCTCTGGCCAGAAAACCATGCTTGCAACTTGACTGCCACCGGGGCGGAGCAAGCAATACACACTAATAGAATCACGGAGACGAAGCTAACAGGCTAACGGGCAAAGCTAACTGCGGGCTAGCGTCACTTTAAACAGTATTTACAGCCAAGTTTGAAATATTCCCATTGTATAATTGGATGTACAACACCCCTCTCTCCCTTCACCTTTTCTGTCAGCGTAGTATTTACTCTCCAAGACATTTAATAAGTTAAAAAAATCGTAACTTGCTAAGACACCTGCAGTTGCGCTTATGGCCTCTAGGGGCAAGAGTTACTTAGTACTGCTTTAAATAGGGAAAACGGGAAACAGCTTGGTAGCTTCTAACTTCACCCCAGTTTGGAGCTATAGCCTATCCCACCTTTGCTGGGAGAGGCTAAATGCTAACAACATTTGCGTGACTGAGCGCACGCACAAAGACCAGACAGACATCAACTGGTCTAAGCTCAGGTAAGAACATATCTCAGTATGTAAAAACGGTGGCCTGTTCCTTTAATGTCCTGTGCCGACCTAGAGACCTCTTAAAGGACAAAGGTTTGTGGAAGAGTTATGATATATGTTCAAATCTTTTTGGTGCCTCACAGCAATAAGTCGTTTCCCACCTGGACGGGGCCGTTCTGTGTGGAGTTTGCATGTTCTCCACGTGTCTGTGTAAGCTTCCTCCGGGGGCTCCGGTTTGCCCTACTACAAAAAAGATGTCCAATAGGTTCTCCTCCTAGGTTCAGGAGTCCCCTGAAAAAGAGGTTCCTAATCTCAGTGGGACTTTAAATAGAGGTCAATAAACTGTGATTGTCCGTGTTGGTTAATGAAGAAAAATAATAATAGAAAAACTGTTTAGGTTTGGTGAACCTCTGGCTCAACCACCAGGCGGAGGGTCGTTCAGAGGTGGGTCACTTCAAGGGTGTAAGTTTGCGTGGCACCAATATTTCAGCATGGCCAAATTGTCCCCACCAACTTTATGTGGAGATCTTCTCATTGTACGATCTTTCACAAAGACTTTACTCAGATGTGGATACTGTCGGCTTGGAGAGTGATTGATCAAATATGCGCAGAGATACTAATGTTTCCACTGAGCTTTATGGAGCCTCATTATGTGCGCCGCATTTACATGTTCGGTGGAGACACACGATGTCTGTAGTTTCATTAGGTCAGATGTTTTGCTCAAAAACGATCAAAAATAGAATGGTATGCTCTTTAACTTAGTTTTAGTCACAAATCAAGTATCAGCGACCAGAGGGGAGCGACTTCTGTTCTTTGGTTTCAGCGCAGCAGTGAGGGGAGATTGTGGGTTACAAGAGACTGACTTTTAGTTACAAAAAAAGTTAATATATAGTTAATATAAGCAACCCCTTTATGTTTGAAGGGGGGGGGGTGTAAAGTGTCCCCACTAACAGTGACAATACCACTCAAACAATTCGATTCACGTCCTTTTTCTCCCACTGTATTTTCTCGATTAAAAAATACTTGGAGAAAATGTTACTTTTGAGTAGTGTGAGTACTTCACGGTTTGATTCATGTTTCAGTAAAGACATAAATTATGAGAAACAAAACATGAAATAATGTGGAGAAGAAGAAAATACCATTAAAACATTAAGAAAACATTAACATTGATTAAGTGAACAAAACACAATCTATTGTACTCTTCAAAATCAAGATTTGTCACTTAAAGATTTACTCACAGTTACTACTTAATTTTAATATTACTCAAGAAAAAGTAATAATAATAATGGCATACCCACACAACTGTATGAAAAACAACTTGCAAAAGTCCAATTAATTACTTCAAAAGGTTAGGCTTCTTAACCTCTTAACCCCTGCCTTATCTGGGCACATTTCCTCCAGTTCGACTTTACCCAAATCTTAAAGGGGGGGTATTATGTAAAATCGACTTTTTCAAGCTTTATATCATGTTATTATGTCATTCCCTCATTAAACACATGCCTGGAGTGTTGCCTTGGCTCATTCACATATTTTTGAGTAATCAGTAAAAACTTAGACGGCAGCCATTTTAGGTGTAGCTATGCCTCAGTCCTCCTAGGAACGCCCCCACCTCCTGGAGACGCCTCTGGACCTTTCGTCACCAGCCAAGCCACCAACCACTGCTCCTCAGCTCAGCAGAGCCCCTCCCCGCACAGTGTTGTTGTTTAGATGCCACAGCAGTGTGCTGAAGGGGGCGTGTCGGAAAGCTTCTTAAAGAGACAG
Source organism: Neogobius melanostomus (assembly GCA_007210695.1). Classification (NCBI taxonomy): domain Eukaryota; kingdom Metazoa; phylum Chordata; class Actinopteri; order Gobiiformes; family Gobiidae; genus Neogobius; species Neogobius melanostomus. Next base: position 2,586,414 of record VHKM01000283.1, read on the forward strand.
AGGCCTATTTCAAGACGTTCAGTACAGCCATTTTGAGAGGGCAATTTTATTCAAGGCAGTTATTTTAATTTACTGCATATACAGACCAACAGAAGGTTACGTCATCATTGTAGTATGCTATAGACTGGTGCTATGTGATTGAAAAAAGCATAATACCCCCTCTTTAAAGCTTCTTACCGCCTGTAGGCCAGTGCCTCATTTGAAAGCTAAGACCCACAAAACTGATCTAAACTGATCTTTTTCCTCACGTCGTTGCCGCATTATTATCACTTTTTGTCGCATTTTCATCTTCGCTTTCATTGCGTTTTCATCGCTTTTTTGTCACATTTTTGCCGGGATTTGTTGCGTTTTCATCTTTTTTATTTCATAGGTTTTGGGCGAAGCCAAACTGGAGAAAATGCGCTCGGTTCAGGTGGGGGTTAAGAGGTTGAGCACTTGAGTAAATGTAACTGAGAACTCCCCACCTCTGGCGCCGCTTATTTGGCCAACAAGAATACAGTCATACTTATGTGCATGGAAACTGCTCGAACATTTCAATAGTGTCTCTTAGCCTTTTCCTCCCAGTGTCAACAACTCAAAGCACAAATCTTTACACAGTGTCCTTTACATTGAAAGGGGAAGGCCAATAGCTTTACATGGTCACTAGGTGGCAGCAGACTCTTATGAGTGATCAGAGCCATGATCCTCATAAGGCCTTATTCCTAAACGGCTTTGGTTATGTGTGTGAAATGGAAATAACGCTGGTCCTTATTTGGCTGTTGTGTATTTATGATTTGACAATGTGAAGGTGTCCGTGCCGTGTTGTAGCCTGTACTTGTGTTTCTGTGTTCTGCCACGGTTTTGAATCATGTTGACCATGTTTCAGTGTCAAACTTTGTTGATATTTTTGGAGGCGTTTTATGCTGCTATGAAGAATCCCTTTAGACCCTCTTTGTCTATGCTATTGCTTAAAAAGAGGCGGCGGTGTTTTTACCAGGATCGAAGCAAACTCTTAAAATCCTCACGCTTCAAGTTTTTCTAGACGATCTCATCGAAATGGATTTGTACATTTTCCTGGGGAGCATCGGCGACTGCTTAATCTTTCTGAAAGCCTTTTGTCTGGTCGTTGTGTTAATCTGTTGTCGGTTTGTTCGTCATGAAACAAGTGTCAGAGGAATTAAAATCTGATACAAAAAACGTGTGGCGTAGCTTCTTTATCACTCCCTGTTCATTCACTAAGAAGAAACTTTCAAAGATCTTCAACTGGACTAGGTGGATTGAGTTGAGGACATTTCGCTTCAATCTTCAGAAACTTACTCCTTAAGGCTAAGTCTGGTTAATCACACAACTAGAGGTCTATTTTACCCAGTCCAGTCCATGATATACAGTATGAATATATGGTGGCCCTCAGACCAGAGATAGTACTTTTTACTGCAAGTTTCATTATTTTACACAATTAAAACCTAAAAAAAAAATTTTTTTATTGTGGGACAGAGCTAGCATTATGATTCCAAGCCTAAATAAATGTGTTAATAGATGTGTGTCTTAAATGTACCCGTGTGAATGTTTCTCTCCACTGACCACACTGCATATACAGGTACTTCGATATGTGGCCCTTGATGAAAAAAGTTGGACACCTTAAGCTTAAAGCAGTACTAAGTAACTCTTGCCCCTAGAGGCCATAAGCGCAACTGCAGGTGTCTTAGCAAGTTACGATTTTTTAACTTATTAAATGTCTTGGAGAGTAAATACTACGCTGACAGAAAAGGTGAAGGGAGAGAGGGGTGTTGTACATCCAGTTATACAATGGAAATATTTTTTTTCACTCAAACTTGGCTGTAAATACTGTTTAAAGTGGCGCTAGCCCGCAGTTAGCTTTGCCCGTTAGCCCGTTAGCTTCTTCTCCGTGATTCTATTAGTGTGTATTGGTTGCTCCGCCCCGGTGGCAGTCAAGTTGCAAGCATGGTTTTCTGGCCAGAGACACCAGAGGGAGATGAAAGACCCTCCAATCATCCCATTAACACTTGTATTACCCCAGAAGGACTACGAAAAGGATTTATTAAGGTAAACACGTTACTTAGTACTGCTTTAAGTCTATAGCCTTGAATTCTTGCACTGGGGTCTATTATAAGGATAAAAACGTTTTACCCTGTGACATGAAGTGTGAGGTGTGGCCAGCATCAAAAAGGAAATTTACCCCAAAAACAGTCTGAGAAATGGCATCTGCCCCTGCCCGATTTAATTATAGGGTATGATATGAAACTGATTAAAACACTGTAAATCTAACCTATATACAATCATGCATTGTGCCCTGGAACAACAAATAATATGATAATTATTTGAAAATTCTGTTTATATTTATGTGTGAATATACTTGTAACACTTTTTAATGCTGTCCCAAATTACAGCATATTTCAGGTAATTTGGGACAGTGTGAAATAGCAATAGAATTATATGTTTCACCTATAATTTTATAAATCCATGATCAAAAAAGTCATTTTATCAATGTGAACAGTAACTATGCTGTGGAACTTGCAAAAAGTGGTTTGAATCAGCCGTGCAGGGAGGCTATTGTAGTGGTGATATTAACCCCCTAAACCATGCAAGGGCTGCCTTTAAAAGAGTCAAAATAAACATTTCACAAAAAAGTTTCACAAAACAAATATTTACTAGAACTCTACTGGGACTTGGACTAAATGGTGCCCTCGCATTTTTGTTGTTGTTTTTGAACGAATGAAATTCTTATTGAGACTGATTTTTGTTCTGATTAATAGGCTTTATTTGGTTAATTGTAAAGTTATAGACTAGGTTTATGTCCAGTCCAGTTCTGGTTCCGTTTTTGGAGACTCTACAACGGCTATTTAGTGGAACTGAACTGCATGAAAAAGTAGCACATTGTTTTGCCAATCACATCCTGTAGGAAACAACAGTGTCCCAAATGATCAAACCCAACCCCAAAAACCTGTTCTCTTTCAACTCCAACAAAAATGTGAGTCACATGTTGTAAAAACATCACAGTCAGGAAAAGAAGACGCTCTGTGGATTTCAGAGATGTATCACATGCTGGGACATTGTCTTCACTGTGGATAAGAGCGAAGTCACAAATGAAAAATAACAAAAACTGTCCCAAATTACCTGAATTGACCCTATATCCTATGCTGGATATTCCCTGGATGACTGAGAGCCCTCACAGTCTGTATATTATTACACACACAAAAACTGAGCTGCATATGGAAATGATATGTAATCTAATAAGATGCACAACTCAATAAAAACTTGATCACAATGAAAATGCAACAAAAGAGCAACACAAACGTAAGGGGAAAAAAAGTATGAAAAAGTGTCGAAAAGGTAACGTAAAAGCCACAAAAGAGCAACAGAAATGTGACAAAATTGTCGAAAAAGTGACAAAAAGTGACAAAAAATACTAAAGAGTAAAAGTGACAGAAATGTGTGGTGAAAAAGCGATGGAAAAAAAAAAAGTCAAAAAAGTGACGACACCACGGCAGCAACACGAGGAGAAAGATTTGTTTAGATCAGATTTGTAGGTCTTAGCTTTCAAATGAGGCGTTGCCCTGTCTAGCTCCAGTCAAGAAGCTTTTAGATTTGGGTAAAACTGAACTGGAGAAAATGCACTTGGTTAGGAGGTTAAAAATGTACAGTGGGAAGAAAAAGTAAGTACACCGATTGAAATTTCTCACATTTCTGCCTGAATTGGTCTGATCTTCTTCTAAAATCATAAGAATGAATAAACAGTGTCTGCTTAAACTAATACCACCCAAACATTTACATTTTATCATGTTTTTATTGGCCATATGTTGTGTGTTCCTCCCAGACTATTCAACTTTGAGTCCATCAGTCCACTGAACATTATTCCAGTAGTGCTGCGGAGCATCCAAGAGCTCTTTCGCAAACCAAAGGTGAAGAGTTTGGGAGGAACACACAACGTCATGTGTGGAGGAAAAATGTAACAGCACCCCGACATCAAAAAGTATGGTGCAGGGAAAATCATGTTGTTTTTGCTTTGCCTTTGAAAAATTAATTTACAAGTTTATCAAGATATTTTGCAGAAAGACCTGAGACATTCACAACAGCATATGAATAAGTAAGTGAACCCTTGTATGAAATATCTGGCTGACTCTTCTTTTGCAACAATAGCTGCTGCCCTGTAGTTGCAGATTAGACGCTCACAACGATCAGGATGAATCTTGGACCATTCCTCTACAAAACTGCTGCAGTTCAGTGAGATTAAGGGGGTGTACTCGCTTATTCCACGCTGTCCTGTGAATGTTTACATGTTATGGCCAATAAAAATATGAACAAATTTAAATGTTTGGGTGGTATTAGTTTAAGCAGACACTGTTTATTCATTCTTCTGATTTTGATGAAGATCAGACCACATTTTATGACCAGTTTAGGCAGAAATGTGAGGAGTTTCAAACGGTGAACTTAGATCAACGCGTCAATTCACAGTTTTCTGTCCCAACCTCCAGCGCATCCCATGTCCTTACATTTACTTTGCCATTGCCCTTTAGGCCACGTGTTTCTCCCACTCTGAGCTGTACGTGGTCATCACAAAGCCCTCTCTAATTACTCTCCCTTTCACAGCACACGCATTAGACCTTTTACATAATGGACACTGACGTCCATTTGTATTTACATCACTGGAGCGACATCGCCCTTTGGAGAGGTCACGCGGAGTCACTTTTTGAATAAATTATACTTGTAAGAGCGGTTAGACAAAAAGGTTAGGAACCACTGGAGTAAACGATTATGCTGTTTGTCATCTGCCTTTGAGTCTATACAGTTGAGGGTATGCAGATGATGTCACAGCATGGCAAAAGAAGCTAGATGAATGTCAAGTTATAGAATGTGTTTGTTTCATGAAAATTATGTAAGTGCACACCCTCTATGGAAAACAAAAAATCTGCATCTAATATCAACAGTGAGTAATATGAGATGTAAGTAGTATTTTATTACTTTATTTCACTTACTCTTGTCCAGTCCTGACCATGAACTTTATACTGAATCTGGAAAGGGGTGCTGTTAATTTATACCATCTGCTGTAAGTCATAATTAGGATTTTATTTCAGTGAAGCAGCAATTTAATGAAGACATGTTGGGCAGAAAAGTTATTTTTATTTGAATTTGAACTCATTTCCCGTTGACATAACATGGTCGGCACGGCAACAGTTTAAAATTGTTCACCTCTAACTGTGTCACTTCCTGTCGGTGTCCAATAAGGAAGTGAAACCATAAACATCACGAAAAATGTAAAACTAAAGAAAGCTGGGTACATTACAACTATGTTTAGCAAAACTTGTGTCTAATGTGTCATATGCACTTTAAAGGAACAGTACTCTCGCTGGGATAAACACTATACCACCCAAAAGTTTGGGGTCACCCAGGCCAGTTCTATAAGCTTTCTAATCACCACAGCAGTTTTCAGCAGTGCTAGCATAATTGCATGAGAGTTTTCTAATCATCATCAATTACCCTTTAACACGATTCGCTAACACAATGTACCATTAGAACACTGGAGCGATGGTTGCTAGAAATGCGCCTCTGCAAACCTATGTAGGTATTCCATTAAAAAACAGCTAGAATAGAAATTTACATTAACAGTGTCTAGACTGTATTTCAGATGAATTTAATGGTATTAACCTCATTGAAAAAAGCAGTGCTTTTCTTTCAAAAACAAGGACATTTTAAGTGAGCCCAAACCTTTGAGCGGTAGTGTAATTAGGGCTGAGTGCCATTAAAAGATACCTAAAAAAAATAAAAAAATAATAATAATAATGGGGGGGGGGGGGTGAAATAAACTATAAGCTCTATTTGTATTTCCATCTCCGCTTTTATTTTTGCCAGAATGTAACTTTTGCTTCCTAAATTGCCCTTCTAGGATTCGACAACATGATAACAGTAAGTACTTTGCGTCTGTTGTGACTAACTGCAGTATTTCGACCTTGCTTCTTCTCCAGCTCAAATATTTGAGGATCACTCATTCATTTTCTCATGCACAGTAGTCATCACTATACAAGCCGGCCTACAACCGACTATTTTCAGCATATTATGGGAAAAATACCAGGATCATAATAATACAATGGCATTACAGACTGCTTTTGTTCCAGGACTTAAGTGTGTTGTCTATGACCGGAGGTTTGGCTTATTGGAGGCACGCACGCCCATATGTCAGGTTTATGAAACAGGCGTGAACCCTGAGTCATATGAACCGATAGTGTCTGTGTGAATGTTTGTGTGTTTATGTGTAATGTAACTTCAAAGATGACCAGAGAGAACTGCTTTTCCACATTCATAAATAGTTATTTCACTAATCCTGAAATACTACCACAGTGAAATGGCAGGTTTTACAACATTCGACGTCCTCATGCGGAGCCGGATGAGCAGAGGACACATGCCTGGAACAAAAAACTTCAATCTGGAGTAGAAGGAAATTCGCTCGTGTGTGTTTTAGATTGGTAAGAAGTATCAACTCTTGGGCCGGGTGCCTTTCTGTTTGGAGTTATGCATGTGTCTGTTGCATCCATCGGGTGCTCCGGTTTCTTCCATTAACCCAAAACATCCATAAGAGGCTAAACTCTCTTGCTACTCTTGTTGTCTAGTTATTCACATATTCTTGTTTCTGGACGTTTTGGGGCATTTTTGAGGTTTTTATGTTCGTAACATTGGACTTATTACTATTTTGCTCTATGAGTGGTCAAAACTTTAAATGTAAATATCTCAGTCAGAACTACTCGCAGATAGAACATTAGAAAAGTCAAAATACAAGTCAATAAGCAGCTTTCTTGAAGATGCGGGAGAGGCCTCTGCTCTGACAATAAATGTATAAATCTAGCCTGAAAACAGCGCTTATTGTTAGCACATGCAACAGCTGAAAGTATATTACCTGCACTCTTTGCTTTTATTTAATAATCATTTACTATTCATTTTCTGCCTTCGAAGTGTAATTGTATGTAGCCCACTTGTAATATACAGTATTCCTGTTCTCTCTTCGCTGTACAAATAAACTTGCCCTGCCAACAACATGCACACCCCGCACAGAGAGGTCCAAAAGATCCAGGAATGAAACCCAGGACCTTCTTTGTGGAGATGCCAGAGTCCATTATTTTTAAAGATGACGCTTAGGGATTGAAAGACTAGATATTGACTTAATCTTCGTTTGAGGCTGGAGTGAAGAGAAGAGATGGTCCCTCCCTGACTCCATGTTCACACTGACAGCTGCAGGAGGCGGAGCAAGACGCAGCTGTGGTTTGGGGACACTTCAGTATAAGGCACTGTAGTTCAACTATATGGAAGTACATGTATGCAAAACGACACCAATGACACATGCAGGTAGTCCTATAGTATGTTCAAATGGCTAGTGTTGAAATAAACAAAACAACAGTATAAAGAGAATGTCTTTTTTTTTGCCTTTTTAAATGACTTTATATCATGTAAAGTGTTTTGCCCACGGGTAGAACAGAGAAAGGCCGAGGTGTGGAGATTAAACCATAAACAGTTTCATTGTTGGATGACCGTCTTTTCCTCCTGAGAGCCACTGCGCACACATGTATTTTTACATGGGACTCTGTAGTGATTTTTAGTGTAACACCGACAATGATCAGATTACTGCAGTGTTCTCAATCAATCGTTTTGTATGGCCCAATATCATGACAGGAGTATGTTGCCTCACAAGGCTGCACCAAACATTAATATAATGACACTAACAAAACAAAAACAATGTAATGTTCAGGCATATGTAGTGTCAAGGCAAACATAATGTCCAAATAAGTGTCAGCAGCAGATGGGAACGAGCCCCAGACGTCCCCGTCCTTGGGCTCTCCTACACAGCAAGGAAAAACAAAAAAATCCCCAAAAAACTCGAGGAGAACCACAGAAGGAGAGATCCACTCCCATGGACGGACCGGCTGTAGACAGACAGGGCTCATGGGAGTCCCTCTGCAGACAGGACCAAGACCGTCAAACTTCTCACACCGAGTTCCACCTCATGAAACAAGCTGACCTTTCAACAAATAGGTCTGAAATAGACCTAACCATGTCTCAATAACAAATGAAGTGAACATTGATAACCACTGATCTTCTGCATTCATTCGGTAGCTATAATTCCTCCATATTGTTATATGTTTTTATATAAATAATTTACCCCAAACTCTTTGCAACAACTTCAATAAAACATGTGTGGAAGTAGAGCTATCAAATGAATAATTAAATATATTACACTAAAGATCAGCAGTTATGAGGACACTACTGTATAATACCCGCCGCGTAAATATTGATGAAGCTACACAAGCCACTTCAGAAGTTTAAGTTGGATTACTTATTCATTTGCACTGCGTCTTTTCGCTCTTTGCATCTGCATCAGACACTTCGCTATGTCAGCTGCTTTACAACACAGTGGGGCCCAGCGGGTTAACATCACCAAACTGAACACATTTCAGTTCTGTGAGTGCTGTGTATTGCCAGACTGGTTCGGTTTACAAAGGCTTTCCTTCCTCCGTGGCTAACGTATAGGCTGTTACGTCCGGGCTATTTGACAAAAGCGGCCGCTCAGGTGTTTCCTTTCTGCTCTATTACGCATATGTTTTCTTTTACGCACATCCTCCTCCCGGACAGAATCGCCTTTCGCGTCGTTAAACGGCTCGTCTTACGCTCGTATCTTACGGGTCTCCCGGTTAATTACTCTCAGACGCCACGGGCTTTACTCATCTCTCTGGCGTAATGATTACAGGCTGTGTGGAGTAATCTGATAACTCGACATTTTTTCTTTTTGAAATTGGTTCCCGTCGTGCGTGTGCGTCCCGGGCAGCGCGCTCATTGGAGGAAACTGGAGGAGCGACGTAAGCGGCGCTCTTGAATGAGAAAGATAGACAGCCCCGGAGAGAGACGCCGCCACCAGAAGAGCGCAGGCAGCGGGGCAGCGAGCACGGTGGCTATAGCGGGGTCTCCATTCGCTGACGCAATTACTGAGGGAGGTCGCAGCGCACGTTCCTCCACACATCCGGATAATTGACTTTAATTCGGGGACTGCTCGGCTCTTATAGTCCCGTGTCAGCGCGTGCAGGTGATCTCTCACGTCATGGGAAAGCCACTGTTCTGAACCCTTCTGTTTTTGTTTTGGCTTTTTTTTTTCTGTTTTTTGTGTGTGCGCGCGCGGGGGGGAAACGACCAGCATGGAGCGTCAGGTCCACAAGCGAGACGGCAAAACCATGGATTCGTGTCTGAGGCAACTCAAACAGGAGGTGGTAAGTGGCCCCCATCTTTCCCACATCTAGTATCGGAAATTAACATTGAACTACCCGTTTTTACGCACGGACAGTATTTGCAGAGGTATTTATGGTTTATCTGGAAAAAATACCTTTTATTTGTCCAGTTTCCATGACGAGAACATTATTTTTATGACTATGAGGATGATCAGTTGTAGTAGGAATGTGATTGAGATACTTAATGTCCGTTTTTTTTAAGCCACATCACACGCATGAAGGCAACTGAATTCATGTTAATATCTCAACATGCTATGGTTCATCTCTTTTAAATCGCATATAACTAAATGCTGTAGCTTTAAGTCGTAATAATCTGCGCTGGCTTAAGTTAAGGGCTTGCATTAACCCCCAATCCGCTGTGCCCAGTCCACACATCTGGGGCCAGATGTTTGCAGCTTAAGGCTTCCTCCTCTTAGTGGAACTCACTGGACCGTCACAGTTTGGGAGAAAACGACCATTGACTCCAATATACACAAATGTCAGGTCGTCACATGAATTCTCTGTAATGAAGCAGTGTTTCTGAACCGCACAGAGCAAATCGATACTTTATATTTGTTGAAGGCATTTGTATAGAGGGGAAACTTAAATGCAAAAGATCTCCAAGTGAAGAGACTAAAAAGAGACACTTTGCATGTGGCAAATTGTGTATAGTAATCACAATTATATTAACAAAAATAGTTGCAATAACAGCAGTTGCAGTAGATGTGTGTCCTTATTTTATTATGAAGCGTCTTCAAGTATCTAGAAAAGCACTATATGAATCAAATGTATTATTGTTGTTAACAGTAATAGAAGTAGACGTTATAACATTATAACAAGCAATATTCAAACATTTACAAAACTCTTAAGTTTTGAAGCTTTTACTTGTTTTTGGTTGCATTTTGCTCACACCTCTTGTAAGAACATTGTTGGTCCTGGTTCATCACCTTAATTTCTATATTATGTAGTACGAGTAGTAGTAGTAGTAGTAGTAGCAGGAATAGGAGTAGTAGTAGTAGTAGTAGTAGTAGTAGTAGTAGTAGTAGTAGTAGTAGTAGTAGCAGGAATAGGAGTAGGAGTAGTTGTAGTACTAGTAAGAAGAAGAAGATTATAACAAACATTTACAAGACTAGAAACATTTCCTGACTATAACATTATTTTTGGTTGAGTTCTTCTCACACCTCTTGTGACAACATTTTTGATCATCTTAATTTCTATATTGTGTAATAGTAGTAATAGTAGTAGTAGTAGTAGTAGTAGTAGTAGTAGTAGTAGTAGTAGTAGTATCTGTAGTAGTAGTAGTAAGAAGAAGACGATTATAACAAACATTGACAAGACTTTTTTGGTTGCATTTTCTCACACCTCTTGTGACAGCATTTCTGGTTGTGGTTCATCATCTTAATTTCTGTATTATGTAGTACGAGTAGTAGTAGTAGTAGTAGTAGTAGTAGTAGTAATATAGTAATAGTAGTAGTAGCAGGACAGGGAGCAGGAGTAGGAGTAGTTGTAGTAGTAAGAAGAAGATTAACATTTCCTGACTATAACATTATTTTTGGTTCTTCTCACACCTGTTGTAACTACATTCCTGGTTCTGGTTCATCATCTTAATTCCTATTTGATATACAACTTAAACATATTCCTTTAGACTCTGCACTCATGCATGAATAACTTGACAGTCTGCAAACCAGCTTTAACTGGCACACGCGGACTTGGAAACAACTTCAAAGCTCTCCTCTCCCTTCCATCCGCATCCACCGCCTGCTTTTGCCGATGCCTGTCTGCGAATGCAATCCATCCGCCTGACTTCTCGGTTTGTCTTTGAGGGATTGAAAGCGATGCCAAATGGACGTGCTGTGCCGGTCGCTGTCGCGCGGTATGGTAACGTAATAGGAAGAAAAATGTAGCGCGTGCCACGTCGGGGTGATCAAACGGGAGCGCGGGGAGCAGATGTCAGTTAAAAAGAAGCAAGAGTGGCCCCTGTAAGGTCCCGGTCTGCCACAGGCCAAACTTAAAGCCAAGGTTGTCACTTCAGTATTCACTCATTGTGGTTTGATGCACAGTGGGGAGAGGGACGAGACCAGGCGGATTTGTTCTTTAAATATTGAGTATGGATGCAAGATTAATATCATAATCTAAACCTAAAAAACGCACTTCCTTTGTAACATCAGATCGGAACTGTGACTAAACTAATGTATATCACAATCACGTTTTCCTTACAATTCATGTGTGCTTTGAATGTTTTATGGCCTTAAACCTCTTAACCCCCACCTAAACCGAGCGCATTGTCTCAAGTTCGGCTTTACAACAGTGTAACGCCTCATTTGAAAGCTGAGACCTACAAAAGTGATCGTAACTATTAGTCGCCATGCGTTTTTGTCGTGTTTTCATCTCTGTTTTTTTCATATTTTTGTTGCTTTTTCATAGCTTTTTTTTGCTGCCTTTTTGTCGTGTTTTGTTGCGTTTTCGTCACTATTTTAATGCTTTTTTTTAAGCTTTTACATTTGGGTAAAGCCAAACTGGAGAAAATCTACTCGGAGGTTAAAGTGATAGTCTGTAAGATTGCAAAGTGAGGAGAGAGTGAGAGTGAAATCTGAAAGTGAATGAGGAGCACGAGGACAAACTTTCAACTTTCCCTCCCCCTTCCTCCTGATTGGACCTGACAGATGGGTTCACAGGAAAGCTCGTCTCATTGGTCAAAGCCCGGCGATGCTGATTAGTTGCTGAAATCCACCAAGGGAGGTGCTTCATAAATATCAAATATTACTTACGTTACATCAAATTTCAGACCCTGTTGGTCAATTATATGCAATCTATTGAATTTGTCAGACATTTAAACTTACAGACTATCACTTTAAGAGCAAACTAAAACTGGTTGCAGCTTCTGAAAGTTCACACTTCACTGTTATTTTCACTGTTGCTCACTCAGACTAACCGATAGGAGTTAGCCTCTCCTCTTGGTTAGGAAATACAAGAAACGTGTCTGTATTTGAGAATAGAGCTGCATCAAACCGAAAAGCCTGAATCACAATATCACAATCTCTCCACCCAGCCCCAGATGAAACCACATAAGGTTTAAGTAGAGTAGGCGAGCTCCAAATCTGTTGAGAGGGACCCTCCCATTGGGCTTGTATACCTTGTTTTTAACGCACTACACAGCATAGGAACATCATCTACCAAATCAGCTAGTCGGAGCAGCTGGGTGGGGGTTTGTTGATGAGGAGCTACTGTCCTCTTCAATGGACCCGCTCTACACCCTGGCATTTTAACGCACTACACTATGCAGGGCTTACATATTACATCATTCATTGTACATAAAATAAAAATAAAAAAGGAAGCAACCAAGCAAAACTGTACACTAATCAATACCATATCAAGGATGGAAATGACAACTGGGAAGTAGCAAGATCACGGATAATATGTATTTATTGTTCTTTTTAACACAAAACTAGTGACTTTCGTGAATGTTGACTGTGTTTGGCATTGATAACCATCTGTAACTAAGTAATGGCCTTTTGTCACTTGCTTTGTACCAGACATCGTACATGAAATGAGAGCGTTGTTGTAGTTGTAAATTGTACATAATAATATTCACTGAGTATAATATGTATATTAATGTGTCTTTTTATCATAAAACTAGTGACTTTTGGTAATGCTAACAATGTTAGGCATGGTAACCATCTGAAAGAAATGTAATGATCGCCTTCTGTTACTTGCTTTGTACTAGACTTCGTACATGAAACAAGACTGTTGTTGTAATTGTGTGCCCTTTCTGTTGATGATTTGAACTGTATTGATTTAATTGTATTGATTTTGGGGGTGGGCGCTTATACGCTCTTGCTTCGGCCCACTCCTTTCGAGCAGAGTGTTTGCTGCTCAAATCAACAAATAAACTAAACTAAACTAAGTCAAGGGTCAAGTCAGAACAGAAAGGAAAAGACTAACTGCAGAGCATCCTGAGACCATCAGAAGCAGCTTGCAGCAGCATCACCACAGAGCCCTTCATTTATGTATCTTAAAATGAGAACAAAATATCCTGCCTCATGGCGCCTTCTAACCTTCTAATCCTGTAGTTTAGAGCTAACGCGTTCTGAAGGCTTATAATGCAAGCGCTGCTCTTGGAAAAGCAAAAAGCAAAAGCAAATCGCAATCAAAATATGACCCTAAAACCGGCATCAGACTTCTGCCCGAATCCGAGCGCTGCACCTGTGGCCTGTGTAAAGCAGGAAGAATGTGAAAAATGCAGTGATTCAGAGGACGCACCAGGAACGCTCCGCTCCTTCTTGTCTGAACTCGGGTCCCGTGAATGAAAATGAATGACTACTTGTGAAGTCAGCGTCAGGGAAAAGATCCAAGAAGGACTTTGGCACGAGTAGCTATAGGAAAGCGGTTGCATTGAATTCTGTGGATCAAGAGAAAAAGTGCATTGCTGCTTTAGAAGTTTCATAGCTGATAAGAGGCATTACGTGTTTTTTCTCTGCAACCACATTGACGTTATGCTTTTGTTGTGGATCTTACATCTAACACTGGTCTAATTTGATGAAAAATTTAAATGGAGGATTATGGAGGTAATATTTGGGTTATTATTAAATGTTCATGTCAGGCCAATAGATCTGACAGTTTAGCTCTTGTTATATCAGCACAAAGCTCCTAAAAGTACCGCCGTGATAATAATGATGCCCTGTAGGAGTATATTAAACATTTTAACTTAAGTACTAATGTCTGTTGCAGTGTTCAATGCGATTTGAACTGTAGCAAAGGTTTTACAAAAGGTAGTCATCACAGTGTATTGTTGATCATTTCCATTTCAATTGCGGGTGGTATTTACTATTACTTTGTAAAAGCCTTATATGATCACAATCTCCTGGACGACTGAGAGCTTACACAAACATATTATGTGTTTCAGTTCAGTTTATTAGCCATTTGCAATATAAAAATCTACATTGGGGGAAAAAAAGTGCAATATGAGCTCAAAGTGCGCCTTTTAATCCTCCGCCATTTTCTCCAGTTCAGCTTTACTCAAATCTGTACGCCTATTGTAACGCCTCATTTGAAAGCTAAGACCTACAAAACTCATCTAAACGAATATTGTTCCTCGCATTTGTTTTTTCATTGCTTTTTTTAATGCGTTTACGTTGTCGCCCATTTTTGTCACTTTTCTGTTGCTCTTTTGTGGATTTTTTATGTTGCATTTTCATCACAGTTTCATCACATTTTTGTCACATTTTTCGTCAGTTTTTTGTCACATTTTCATCACATTTTGTCAGTTTTTCGTCAGTTTTTCATCCATTTTTAGTCAAATTTTTGTGAAATTTTGGTCACATTTTCGTCACATTTTGTCACTTTTTTCATCAGTTTATTGTCATTTTTTTGTCACATTTTTTGTCACATTTTGCCATTTTTTTGTTAGTTTTTGTCTTTCTTGTCAGTTTTATGTCAGTTTTTCATACATTTTTTGTCACATTTTGCCTTTTTTTAATCGTTTTTTTGTCACAATTTGTCACATTTTGTCAGTTTTTCGTCAGTTTTTCGTCAGTTTTTCATCCATTTTTAGTCACATTTTGGTCACATTTTGGTCACATTTTGTCACATTTTGTCACATTTTGTCACATTTTTGTCTCATTTTTGTAGCTTTTTCAAGACGCTTTTAGATTTGGGTAAAGCCAAACTGGAAAAAGTTTGCTCGGTTCAGGTTTGGGTTAAGAGATTAACAAGGAAAACACATGGCATAAAAACAAACACAGGAAATGCCTACAGTACTGTAAGTGTAAAAATACTAAACAATTAAAAAAAGTCCATACAGAAATTGGAAGTGCCTTGTGTCGAGTCATCACAGAATTAGAATGGCGAGCAGTAGAACATTTGATTTTACAACGTTATGTTATTTAAAGGCGACAAAATCATAATCCTGTCCTGAAGTCGTGCAGACACAGATATCGCTCTATCCAAACCAGTCTAAAAATAGATGACAGCCCCTTGTGAAATGTTACAAAATCTGTCCGTATCTCAGCCCCGATTCAGCGCATTGGAAACTGATATCTCGTGGAGGTCCGCCTGTGTGGAGTAGTGTCGGGTCACACTCGTCCCAATGATCTTTCGACCTGACATTGGCTGAAGATGGTTTGTCAACATACTTTTAGCTCCACACCTTCATAACATTACTTAAACCGATCACTCTCCCATAGTAAGCTCTAAAAACATCTAGCTCCGCCTGTCTACCTACATGAATTCAACCCTGGCGAAGATTTACCGCTTATAATTCTGAATACAAATGCTACAAAGTGTTGTTTGAGCAGAGCTTAAGAGAAAACGTCAAGACAAATAGCTTTAATCTAAGTATGACTCATGATTTATGTCGAGAACAGTCTTGGGCTGAACTCTGACATCCTTTTTGAATCATCTTCTCGCCGGCTACGATGATCAAAGTTTCAGAGCTGTCTCAAAAAAATGCTTCAAATATTAGCATAAATCACGTCTGTCAGGTTCCTTTTTCATCTAAATATTATTTTACCGCGTCAGCGCTTGAGGCGTCACGTCAAGGCAGCACTTCACGACACCGCACCAAAGGAGGAATGCATGAGCTCGTGATATTTGAGAAAACCTTGTTGATATTCATTAAACAGTTATGACAATTTTAGCCGCAGCGTTTTTTTAACACGCTGTTTTTGGTGGTGGGCTACTTCTGTTTACCAGGTCTGCAGTGCTCGTATAAAAAGGAGATACAGGCCAAGTTAACAATCTTTTCTGAATGGACAGATAACAATTAGCATGTAAAAGGTGGATTCAGAGCCAGTGTTCATTTCATTTTAGTCAAAGTGATTTTTTTTTCTGACTAAAAATTAGACTACAACTGAATTGAAAGTTGTTTGTGAGACTAAAACTATGGCTACTATGACTACCATGTCCATGTCCATGTCGTCGACTAAAATATGACAAAATAAAATGAAAAGAAGACTCTAAAATCATCAACACATCTAATGACAGTTTGAAAGAGCCTCATTTTATTCACATGCACTGCCAAAGGAACAGCTCTGTGCTTTTTGTTCATGTGGAGAAAAAAACATGAAGTAGAAAACCTTGATTAAATAGGATTATAATTAATAGATAGATAGATAAATAGATAGATAGATAGATAGATAGATAGATAGATAGATAGATAGATACATAGATACATAGATACATAGATACATAGATAGATAGATAGATAGATAGATAGATAGATAGATAGATAGATAGATAGATAGATAAATAGATAGATAGATAAATAGATACATAGAGACATAGATACATACAGTAGATAGATAGATTCAATTAGATAGATTTAGTTAGAAGTTACTTAGATTTAGTTGACTAAATTTGCATGCGGTTTTAGTCAACTAGACTAGACTAGAAATTGAAGAGAATGATTTGACTAAATCTATATAAAATGAAGGCATTATGTCCATTTCTTGATCTTTCATGCCATAAATGCATAAAAAAAACATGCCCAAAGCACATTCAGCTGCATGTTTTGATGACATTTTTAGTCTTTTGTTTTGGTCATTCTTTTTACACAATTATTTTGCCCAATTTATCCAATATCCAAATGTGACTTCATTCCTGCTTAATCTAATGTTCTTTTAAGAAATGACAAATGCATGGATTTACTGCAATTGAAGCATTGAAACAGCTCCACTTTCCGGATAAGAATATTGTGTGACCGGTTTCTATCTGTGTGTGCGATTTTGCTTTTGAAATAGCAAAGGAAACACTTCAGTGCTGATCTAAGTTCATTTCACGAATGATATACCACATATATATAAGTCTGCTCAACACGTGACATTGCACAGACTGATGGACGTTAGGCTGGAGGTGAGTTTGTTTGCAGAAAGCCTGTTTGTCTGGCTCCTATTCTCCCAGCTGCCCTTCCTTCCCCTCTGCTATAATAAGCCCGGTGCTGGTGGCAGCTGTGGGGCTTGTGTGGGCGCTCATTGTGTTGCAGCAGAGACGTTACCCTTTTATACAAAGCCTGTTTATCAAGAGCCAAAATAAAATCACTGCCCGACTTGACAAAGCTTTAGGGCTGTCCAGGATTTATAGTTTCTAAGGATAGGCACGTGTTTGTTTGGCTGCTGTGGCAACTCTCCGTCAGTTTGTGTTACTGTCACCAACTCCCATTGATATAGAGGAATTGTTATCTGTAAGAGAAATCAGACAAACACGCACTGTTGGAAATAAACGGCAATACCTACATTTACCTGGTCACATAAAATACATCACTTGGATCTTGAAGTCTCAAAAATAGGTACAAGCCTCCCTTGAATGAGTCCAATGCCTGAATGGGCAGTTTATTCCCCATTTGACTAATTCAAAGGGCTGTTTAAGGGTGGTTAAGTTGAACACGGCTTTAGTTCAAGTTGGTGCAGTCCAGTCACGCGGAGACAGAGAAGTGTCCGAAGCAGTGAATAAAGAAGAAAGGCATTAGTGATCAGGGTATAAAAAGTGGATAAATAATGTATTTTTCATCTAAATACAGCGGCCATTATGAAAGAGAAAGTGTCATGAGCAGGAACCGATCCTACGACCTTTGAGTTACAAAGTTACCACCCTACGAGTTGAGCTAAAATCCGTAGGCATGCAAATTAGTCTGAATCATGACACTGCAGGGCCGAAATGAGGTCCCATGCAGCATATCCCTGAGTGAGTGAGTGAGTGGTTGATGATGGTACAAGGAGCCAATGGCACATATTGGCTGCCTCGCTTCTGTCAGTCTATACCCCAAGGCAGCTGTGGCTACAAAACTATAGCTTACTAATACAGTATGGAGTGAATGAATAACTTTGAGCATCTGGAAAAGCGCTATATAAAACTACCGCATTCTTCTTATTATTTTCTCCCATGATGGTACGAATCAGACTCCAATATGGCAATACGCTGTAATTATCCAATGGGGTTAAAGTGATAGTCTGTAAGTTTGTAACGTGAGGGGAAATTTGAAAGGAAATGCGCTCTCTCTTAAACCAGAAAGCCCTTCTTAGTTTGCATAATAAGGAGAGCAGGAACAGAATTTTCAAAAGTAAACGAGCAAGCTCCACCCCCTCTCTGCTGATTGGACCTGACAGGCTGGTTCATAGGAAAAGCTCGTCCCCATTGGTCGATGCAGGAGGATACTAGTCTCTGATTAGTTGCTGAGATTCGGGAAGGAGGGACTACAAAAAATAATATATATATTATTACTTACGTTACATCAAAACGCAAGACCAGGTGGTCGATTTTACACATTTAGTTACATTTGTAATATGGTTTAAACTTCCAGACCATCACTTTAAGTCCAGGTGAGAGTTCATTCAGTTTGTGCATTTATTACAGGCATAATGACTGTCGCAGGGAGGTCAGTAATGGATCAGGAAAGAAATCATGTTTGATGTGCACCATTGTCATGGGAATCCAGTACAAATAAACCCACAGCATTCTCAAGGAGTCAGGATGGAAACAAACTAGTTTTATTGGAGTATTAATACAGTGCAATTGTGAAATAAAGTAACCCATAATTTTGTGGTTTCACAAGGCATTAATCTTTCTTATTGCGGTGGGTGCGTCCTCTTCGAGTATTGCTGCTTTTGCGTCACAAATTACTGGCACACGGTGACATAGATTTCCGTAACTTGCACTGGACAGATCTGAACAAGCTTGCCAGTTTCTCGAAAACCTCCTCGCCATGTTATTTGGACAAAACATTCCCCGATTTCGACGTCAAAACAAACAAGCTATAATTTCAGTTTTGGGGAAGCAACCCACCATTGCGTGACTCAGCGACTTTGCTCAAAGTAAAGTGCAAAACTGGCACAGCCTGGCACCTCCGAGAAGATCAGACACTTCCTACACAGTCTGTTTCTGAAATTCATTTTGATGTCTAATGAGAGGGGGCGCAGTCTTTAATCTGCCAAACCAACCAACGTCACTCTTGTAGACGCAGTGGTGGTGGGCTTGATAATTAGCCGTGTACTTTCACTGCCCACACGCGAGGAACTGACGTCAGCCGCAGTTTATCGAGCGTCCGTCAACGGGCTATCTCCAAATATCAACTGTCCAGCGCGATGATACGCTCGTCCTCTGCCCCGCTGTCTCCTCATGTAGCAGCCGCTCGGTGATTCCCTAATGAGTTCTAGCAGGAAGAAAGTGATTAAACCACCTCCCAACTCGAAAGCCACCGCCAGGGAGTCGCTCCTGCAAAATGTGTTTGCAAAGAAAGAAAGAAACACACAGGAAATAAACAGCTTATGTGCACTTTAAGGCTAATCATTTCATATTTACTCTTTGTAAAGGATAAATGTTGGTGTGATTTGGGCACAAATTGTGGTAAGAGTGAGGTTTATATTATGACCCCATATAGGATTGTATATTTTGCATCAGGGCTTGGCGATATAACAATACAAATCAAACAGTGATCTGATTCCTATGGCAATTCATTTTCCTCCTATTCGTCAGTATCTTCTTCATGCGCTGAGGGTTTTAGTTACGGGAATCTTGATGAAATCTAAATCATAGGTAAGATACAAGCCCTATCATGGTATGAATTTGCATTTAACCCACCCTTCGATGTTGTTGGAGCGTTGAAGGATGGGTGGAGATGAGCATCCTGTTCCAGATCCTGAGTGAGAAGCCTGGTTGAAGGACTTTGCATGTTATTATTATTATTATTATTATTGACCTTATTCCACACACTAGAACGATGGTCCATATTAAAAGAAAAGACGCACATAAAAGCAATACATTTTTCTCCTGTATAGGCTCAGAAGCCAGTGAGTCCATATACGAGGATATCACACTGAGCTTAGCGTTGGTCAATGCAGTGATGATACTGTTCACTGAGTTCGAAAGCCTGCACATGCACCTGTACATAAGATTTCGCAGTACAGCAGCAGGGCAGTTTGGCACACCCGCATTTACAAACATTTTCCTTGCACTGCTCCATCGTGGGACCCTCAGTAGCATCCGCATGGCATCATAATACGCCACAGTAAGCTTTTGCATACTACTCAATTGTAGCGCCTCCACAGGTTGGCAGTATACATGGGAGTGCAATACGCCTTAAAAAGCCTGATTTTAACAGGTGTTGAGCACATTCCAAACCTGCGGACCAGCGTGTTGGCCTGTCCATAGAGCATGCGACACTGTCTGTAAATGTCTCAGACAAATCTGCAGTCACATACTGTAGTGCCCCAAATGTATGTTTTAAGCTGATGGGAGAAACTGGCATATAAACCAGGCAACACCAGAGCCAAGACCTTTTTGGCTGTGATGCAAAATGCACTGTTAGCTCATTACTCTGATGCAAATTATAATATTTTCTCTAAACTTCTTCAAAAGTGGATAGGAACCTACACTTTGTTTTTGTGGATATTTTGTTGTTTTATGATACATTAGCAATCCACTTTGACATAGATTAATATCATCCCACTGATCAGGCCTTTTTTTCTGTTGACCAGTGACCCTGAAGGGCTCAGAAAGCAGCATGTGCCCTTCTCCCTCAGACTCAGCTGTAACCCTGAGTTATTACCCGCTGTTTATTCCCTCCATCTCTGGACGCCTTTATGACCCGTAGAACGTCCTGTGGCAAATTCACCCCCACACAACGCCCTTCTATGCAACCCCTGGACTCTCCTTATCCTGCCCTTGACCCGCACAAACCCACCATTCATTTTTAAAAAGAGGTGCAGGGGGGTAATGGTGTGCTCGATAACTGCCACAGGTCTCCTCTAAACAGGAAGGCCATTTGGGTGTGATAATCTCAGCCTTGGCCTTTCCTCACCACAGAAGGCGACCCATAAGGCATGAATGTGCACTTTCAGCCTAAATAAGCTGCTGTTTGTCCTGTAACTTGTTTATATGTTTACTCCTGAGCTAATAATGGCGTTTTTCACATTCGTTTAAGAGACACTTCATTCAGACGTGGCATGTGCAGACTTGAGAGCTCTGTTTGCTTTGCGAATTTATTTTTCCCCCCTCAAAGCAACCAAAGCTGATGATAACAAGGCCACATTGACAGCAGTGCGCTAAATCTCATCAGATGGTTTATTTATGCTCAGTGGTTTATGTTTCACATTCATGCATATATTGAATGGTGCCCTGAGAAAACAATGCAAATGCTGTCAAATGAGATGTAAAAGTTTGATTTTGAACCGGAGTTAATTGGGTTATATTATTCCATGTTTATCTCAGCTTTGTGTGGTATTTTAGGATATGATTATGCACGACTAGAACAAAGCTTTACTGTCATTTTAATGCTTTAGGGTTGAAAGTATCGAGTAAAGTCGATAATATTGTTTATAGCGATATTTTCCCGCCTCAATATATCAGACTTCAAAATGTGGTTATAAAATGGTTATGATTGACAAGACAAAAAGATCTCATTAGATGGTGATAATAACGCCACTATAAGCTGTTACCTATATCTAAGGCTATGTTCAAACTGCGGGGCTGAAATCAATTGTATTTGATTGAAACAAGCATTTTATTTGGCGCATAGGTTATTTTAACTTATACTACAACAATACCAAGGCTAAGAAGTATGAAGTAATTGAATAGACAATAATGTAGGACCTTGATTCTGACATTACAGAGACCGATGCAAAACTCATTCATAGCTACAAACAGCAACGCATCATACAAGGGGACGTGGCCTAGCCGAGGGGGAAGAAAACCTCTGATTGGAATCACAATTTTTCCCTCTTTTTAACCATTTTCCGGCAGATTATAAACATATTTATCACACACAAATAAAGCCAAGCCAAATTCGGGTCCATACAGATGTTTTTTCACAGCAAATTGTTCAGTGGAAGCGAAAAACGGCACTCTTTTAGAATGTTAGGATATGTAGCGTGAGGCT
The DNA here is from genome assembly GCA_007210695.1 of Neogobius melanostomus. NCBI lineage: Eukaryota > Metazoa > Chordata > Actinopteri > Gobiiformes > Gobiidae > Neogobius > Neogobius melanostomus. The sequence continues at coordinate 2,608,518 of VHKM01000283.1, forward strand.
AGCGTTAGCTTCCTGATTAGCATTGTCTGTTATTTCTGTATTTATGGGCTGTTGATCCTCTTTGCTCCTCTCCATGTCTCTGTATCTTTATTTAACAGAAACATACGTATATTCATAATCCAGCATTTGTTGTAATGGCGGAGTAATGGGAGAACGTTTCCATTATTCTCTTCTTTATTTCCCCTTCTGGCTGCCTCGAACATGACCATAGATGTCTACTGTATCTATAGCTAGTTTTGAGCTTTTCACAGGTTGAGCGTTGTCATTTGAATTGGATTATAAAAATTAAAAAAATAGTATGAATAAAAGCATTTAAAGGTTAAGCGATATAGAGTGGCCACAGTTGGTAATAATGATTGTTTTCTTTGCTTTTGAAGTAGTTTCCAGCTTCCTAAATTCACCCCATAGTCCTCACGGCGATGGCCTACTTCTCTTGTGGCGGCCGTGGTTAGAATAAATGTGACTTTTAAATAAGCCCCTATTCAGCGATAAGTCACGATCGCCACCCATTGTTCTTTTTAACTTTGAAGTGCGGGAGGCCTAATTGGTAATTATGTGTGGTGGGCCGGCTGCGCTGTAGTCAAAGGAGGAGAGGGACCGGGGGATTGGACACAGTTTGGTGGGCTAATCTCTTTCAGCCACTTTTTCACTTGGATTGTTACAATACAGGGTTTTATACAACATTTACTGCCCTTACTTCAAACAGTCTACTGACAGGGGTAAAATAAGATTAACAAATTATCTACTCATGTTGTTATCTTAGTGAGAAAAAATGGAATGCACTTCTTCATTACAGGTTCTGTAATATTCTGAGCTGATATTTTTATTTCTTTTGGTCATTTCACGGCTCAAACTGCCTTCTGTCCTGCTGTGAACTGTAGAATAGGAGAACGAACGCAGAACGGTCATGTTACGGCCCAATCTAAACACTGTTTGGCTAAACTCACGATCTCATTATATTGTGTTGTGAAGCATTTATATTAAGTCAAATAACGTCCAGTAAATAATATGTGATGACTTACTTTTGCCTTAGAAAACACCAGCCTGTAAAAGCTACAGCTTTCAAGTAGAAACAGACAAATTGTCTTCCTCTTTGTGCACAGCCAATGACCGCTGGCTGCTCTGCTTCGAGACCACGGTCCGCCATTGCTGTAGTACCTCCATATAGCTACTAGTCCCCCATTAGAAAGCATTGCACTTTAGACACGTTAAAAACAATTTTAAAGCCTGGATTAAAATTTTCCTAAACTTTCTACATCTAGATATTCCTCCTGTGATAATGCTGGGTTAGTTACAATTAAAGAAACCAGGCTGGTATACTAATGAGGGCCGGACTTTGATTGACAGGCCGTTAGCATTAGAGCTAATGGCGCAGGTGCGGCTACGAAGGAACTACACAACCCGCGAGGGCCGAGTCTACAGTGAAGATACCGCCCTTATGCCCTTTTTTGGAACATGCCCCATCACAGCAGTGTAGGAGGAGGAGACTGTAATTCCGCCATGATTTTCCCTCTTGAACTTAGTTATTATGGCAAACGGGGAGGAGTGAGGAGGAGTTGTCTATTATTTTTTACGGTCTATGATGAAAGCACATGTTAGGAACACAGCACCATTTGCTGGACAAAGAAGTGCACTGCAGTTTCATGGCAGTTTGTTGACGCCTCATCGTTTTCATATAACAGATCCAGAGAGGACGTGACTGCTGATTTTTGCTGCGTGTAAACTGTTTTTCGGCCTGTGCCTTCAAGTTTTGTTTCGGAGATTTCGTCAATGTAACTCAGCCCTGGTCAACACTGACACCAGCTATTTTCAGATGCTTTGAATATACTTGAGATTAATGCTGCCCTGTTTCCCCGAGATCCCCCCGCAGCCCGAATTTCACTGGTGGAGTCTCAATTCAATTAAGTTGGACATTGCGTCACGTCCACATTCACTCACCATCTTATTAAAGAGTGTGAGATCTGTGTAAGTCGTAAAGATGAGCCGCTGCACTTTAAAGAGACCGGAGGAAGACGTATTTGGGTCACAGTGATTTGAAATGGCAAAGCTGCAGCGCCTCGGGTTATTTGGCTGGAGAAGGTGCAATAATAGGACAATAGTCTGTTTCTGAGTTTGATTCCTCGGGCACCAAGTGAATTATTAATGCCGTCCCAAAATAGAAATGGCTGTACACTTGAATACATGGGGACTGTGGTCCTGTTGATTGTCTAGTTCAGGGGTAAATGCTTTGTCCACTGAGACCCACATTACATAATGGTATAATGGCAAAGGATGACATACTATAAAGCAGTGATTCTTCAACCTTTCACATTAAGTACCTCCTGGCTTAACAAGTTTAGAACCGGAGCGCTAACGGTTTAGGTTAAAACCAGGACTAAAATAGCACTAAATTCAGACTGAAGTAGGGTTGCAAAATTCCGGGAACTTTCAACCTTGGACATTTTCCATGGGAATTAACAGGAATTTATGTGAATTAATAGGAATTTACAGGGAATTAACACAACTGAAGAATGTCTCTTTACAGACAGATATAAACTGCAGCATAATAATCTAATCTTATAGTTATACAGTGAAATATTGATCACAGGGAAGAGTCAAAGAAATCATCTTGCCTTCAGGCACAAGTGTTTTAAGAACAGTGTCATACGTGTGTGGTCAATACAAAGAAAGGCTTGAGAAAATGGAATAGACTCATTCCATATTACAATATTATACAGTTTTAGGAGTCTGTGCCAGTTAATAGAGACTATAGTTAATGTAGTTCTGTGTCATACAAGAAAGAGTTGAGCAGAAGTAAATAGTGTGGCGCTTTGAGAGCACTTGGTAACACAGGCTTGAAAAGTGCAAGTTTAAGCCATAAATCTATAGTGTTGGATTGCACGTCCACACCAAAAATTGTATGTTTTGGAGTTGCATGAACAAACTGAACAAGAAATGTGACTGAAACCAGAGATAACAATGAAACGACCACAATAAAATCCATAAACACAAGAAAAGTTGCGTGTGAGTGTGAAATTCGGGTGCTTTTGTTGAGCTTGTGTAAACAGGTGCCTGCCATTCAGACTCTTTAAGGGGGTCTAAGCTCTGTGGGAGATGACATTTCAAAAACACTTCTAATGCATTAAGTAAGAGTGTGGTAATCCGTCTGCTTATCTCGCCTATAACACAAAGCCACATGGTTCTGGAGAGACGTGGGGTCGCCCTTTCAAGAGCCTTGTTGACTTTTGATGTGGAGAAGGTAAACCCCGCGCCGTTCCCTGCTATTCCCCGGGCAATTACAGCTAAAGATGTCAAGCGGATTGGCTCGTAGACAAAGGGAGAGACAGTAATTGCAGCTAACTGGGCTGGCTAATTTAGCGATCCGAAGTGCGGCTTTTGTTGGCAGCATGTGCACAGATAGGCTTATTATGTGAGCCTGTTCACGCCCCTGTGCTCCTATACTCAGCCATATGCTATTACTGAAGAACATGGGCTCCCATCACAGCCGAGGTGGAATAATGAGTAAGGATATATAGGGTGTCCTGGGAAAGTGACAGCTTACTAACTAACCCGAGGAGTTTCAGCAGATTTGCAAACAGTGCAAGTTACTATAAGTTCCCAAACCTCATTATTTTCTATGTGGATTAGTCAACTTCAATTTCTAATAGTATAAGGGCTGTCACGATAATTACTATTTCGATTTATCATTTCATAATTGACAGATAAACAATACATTTTTGGGCTCAATATTTATCGTCTGTTTATGCATTGCATTGTTCCCTAATTTTTCTAAAGTAATACATTATTTTTTATCCAGAGTAAGTTGTATCTCATTTACGTCATGTCAATTGTGGGATATTTTCGGATTTAAGTCCGTTTTATGGTCATTTTTTAAGCTTTAGAGTTCCTGTGGCGTTAAATGGTCTTCAATAATATAATTTATCGTAACATTTCCCTGCCTCATTATATCGAAGTTCACATTTGTTTCATTGTGACAGGCCTATAGAGCACCTGTGTCCTCTTCAAAATCACATCTTAAGCCTAGAACAGATTATGAATGTTGTTGTCATTGTGTCTAGCTCTTACAACAAAAGATAATGAGTAATAAACATTTAAAGCAGAACTAAGTAACTCATGTCCCTAGCAAAGCGCCACTGCAGGTGTCGTAGCATGATGCATTCTTTTTACTCATTAATTTTGCATGAGAGTAAATACTACACCGACAGAAAAGACAAAGGGAGAGAGGGATATTTTACATTGATCTCCAATGGAGATATTTTTTTTCAATGAAACTTGGCTGTAAATACTGCTAAACTGGCGTTAGCACGCAGTTAGCTTTGCCCGTTAGCCCTATAGCTTTTTCTTCGTGATTCCATTAATGTGTATTGTGTGTCCGACCCGGAGGCAGGAAAGTTGCAATTGTGGTTTTCTGGCTAGAGACACCAGGGGGGATGAAAGACCCCCAACCATCCCATTAACACTTGTATTACCCCCAGAGGGACTACGAAAAGGATTTATTAAGGTAAACAAGTTACTTAGTTATTCTTTAAGGCGAGAGACACGAGAGAATTTGAAACTTTTGCTGTAGATTACAGGCATAAATATGAGAAACATATGTATTGTAAGTGTTGTGTCATTTTATGTTTTCATGCCTTTTATGTCTAAAAATGCCCCAAATTTCCAATATATGTGTTAGTTTTGCCTTAATTAAAAAGATGTTATTATCAGGTTTATTCTTCAGCAAATTCAAATCATCCATTGTGTTGTTATTTCCAGCACATTTCCGTCTCTCACGGTGCTAATCCCCTGCGTTTGTGGTTACGTCTGTGTTATTTGCTCTTCATGGCTACTTTTCCCACTGAGAGGTCAATCAGCGCTCCTCTATGATTAACCGCAGTTACTCCATTACCGCTGTCTGTTCCTCTGACCCCCCCTCTCCATCCCCGCGTGCTCTTATGGTGTCATCTATAATTAAATGCATCAACAGGGCATCAGGACATATGGCCCGGGACCCCCGCTTCATACACCCAAACACCCGACTCTCACTGCTGCCTCATTGTCAATGCCTTTCCGCTCGACTGACCCTGCCCTCCACACTCCCTCACTCCACTTCCACCATTTGGGGATTAAACTCCAGACGGGCTCTCCTCATTGGTTTTTAGGGTAAAGCTGTGGCCCCCCCATTGGTGAAAAATACATAAAGAGGCTGGCTGCGTGCTCGGTTTGAAAGGTGGGAGACAGTGACAAACACAGGTGGAGAATAACAATTAGACACTCGGGCCGGGGAGAATGTATCTGCTGCGCAAGTTTCCATAAGGTAGGAGTTGTGTTTTGGTATAATTTGATAAGATCTATGCGTAAAACAAGTTGTGGTTATAGTTTTCTGCCAGGCGTAAAATGATTGATATGTATAGCCGCAGGTGAATACGGTTTGAAGTGCTGGCACGCTCTGTTCGACTGCATATTTTCCCACTCATTTTGGCACAAAGAAATATGTGCAAGCTTTCACTTGTCTTTGATTGACAGCTGTTTATTGCAGGTCGACTGCGCAATCGATTGTAAGAGCGGAAATAGAGCATAGAGACATGTCTGTGTTGTTGCCATAACAAACTTTCACAAACTTTGTAACTTTATATATTGCAATAGTTTTCTGCCTCTTATACTCCTGAGTTGTGTGGTCCTCTGTGTCTTTTATTTATATATATTTATTATGCTTTATTGGTTGTTTTATTTAACTGTGTCTGTTGGCTTTTAATGTTTTACTGTTTTAATGTTGCGTCTGGTTTATTACAACTATTGGTCTATTGGTATAGTATTATCTGATTGAGCAGCACTTGGAAACTCTTAGGTTGGATTGGATTGAACAAGACTGTATAAAGTTTATAGTATAACCAAGGAATAGTGATTGATAGGCTAGAATAAATAACATCATAATTTGTAAAAGTGCAGGATAAGAAATGTCAGTGTCGTTGACCATGTTTTTTAGAAGAGACTGAATACATTTTCCAAACTTGTATAATGGTATACAACATGTTACCAATAGAAAGGATTATTCTGGTACAATTTGACACATTTCTTCAAGTATTATGTGTGTTTAATTCTATTAAGTCAACATAGCAGCTTTATATTGGCAAATTAATAGATACATATTAAAGCTTTATTTATGAGACATTTTGAATGAGTCATCTTATTGATTTGCTCATAAAACTCTCTATATTCATTCATCCTTGACGACGACAAACCTGTTTTAAGACGTGATTGAAAGTCTGGGTCAGAACCGTGGTTAAATCAGGTCTGAGTCAAATACTCTCTTAAATCAGGACTTGGGAGCCGCAGTAGAGGTCAAGTAGACGTCTGGAGGCGTTTTGTCTGCCTGCAAGAGCAGACGGTTACATCAGGTCACATGACACTGGCTCTTAGAGAGATGAGAGCGCAGTGGGATGAAAGTGGAGGGGATATGATTACTCCTGCCGCACAAAACCCTGTCACAAAGAACCCAAAATGGGAGAGATGAAGCGAAAAAGGCAAAGGGGACTTAGATGGGAAGATGACATAAAGCGGGGAAGAAACATGAAGGCTGTGGGTCTGTTCTGCAGCTGTCACTAGTTGGATCCTCTCTCACAGCCTGCCATATGGGACTCCGGCATGTCATCCAAAACTAGGTCACGTGACTCATAACTAAATAACAAGGTAGAACAGCAATCTGAAGAGCGGTGCTTTCATGTGACATCACAGCATCCTAAAGAGTCTTTTGAAATGTAGGATATGTCAGAATTAAGATTTGCCTTTTAACGGCAGATGTTTTGATTGGTTTTGTAATAGGCCCCATCTCCTTGGAAACGGTCAACAACTGCCAGATCAATGTGGCACGTTTGTGGAACTATTCATTCACACACACAAAGACAATTGCACATTTTTGTTACATTATTTCTTTCAAAAACAATGAGTCTCCCATATAATCATACAATATAGCGATCACAATCCATTAAAGAGCATGGTAGAACCGCAATCTTACAAATAGGGAGACACATTGTATTTGGACTTGACAGAAGGGATGGATGACTTCCAGCTTGATGGATGAGATGGGCTCTTGCTGATCAGATTGGTGTTCAGTCCACCCACCTAATCTGAATTGCCTTTGTGTCTCGTTGCAGTTGTCGATGAAAGAAGCTGGAGATGGGCTGCACGCTCAGATGAACTCAATGATGGGAGCGCTGCAAGAACTCAAGCTCCTCCAGGTCCAGACCGCCCTCGAAAACCTCGACATCACGGGACGCCCCATCAACCGTGGCATACCGCACCTTCCGGACACCGTTTCGGGGAAAGGCCTCGGGTTCGACCACGGAGAGACAAACCCGAGTCCGTCGCCAAGCCAGGAGAGCAGAAACACCACAACGAGTCGAGAAAGCCGCGGCACGTCCCAAAGTGGAAGCAGCATGGGGACCTCGACCACATCTTCGTCGAGCTTTGAGACCGACAGTGAAAGCAGTCGGAGCACAGGAAGTGGAAATAACCAAGAGTCTATTCCAAAACGGTGGTCAGGATACACCGCTCCTCAAGTGGACTTCTGCGGACCAACAGTCGGAAACCCCCCGTCGGAGCCATCGTCGCACCCACAAGGCCAGCGCCGCTCCCAGGTTGTCGATCTTCCCGGCATATTGTACAGTCTTTCAAAAGAGGGGCCATCTCTGGACAATGACTACAACCAAGACAACGCGGACGACGCCGGCGATTGGACATCTTCGCTCATGAACCAGTGTCGCAACCGCCAGCCGCTCGTTCTGGGCGACAACGTCTTCGCGGACCTTGTCGGGAACTGGCTGGACCTCCCCGAAGTGGAGCGGGATGACGCGGAAGACGACGAGATGCGGAAGGAGGACGTAACTAACGGGAACGGGATGCCGGATAAAACGGACAGCCAGCAGATGCGCCTCAGCCGGTCCCAGGAGTTCTGCCGGAAGTTCTCGCTCACCACGAACATTTTCAAGAAGTTCCTGCGAAGCGTACGGCCCGATAGAGACAAGCTGTTGAAAGAGCGACCGGGCTGGCCAGAGACGTCCGAGGGCGATTTGTTCAAAAGGCCAAAGAAAGGAGGAGCCAAGGCGTCCAAGGGCAGCTTTTACTTACCGTTCTGGGCAAACGGACAGCAGGGCAAAGGGAGGCCGTGTCCCAATCTGAATGAATTTGAGAGGCGGCAACTCCAGCAACAGCACTTCCCGCAGTGCCAGCCTTTCCCTGGGATTTACTTGGACAGTAGACAGCCGTCGACCGCTGCTGTGGACAGAATGCATCCCCTGTTTGACTACAACACAGCTGTCTGGGTCTGACACGGCCAAAGAAACGGACCGAGAGAGCGAGAGTGAGGAACAGGTGCAGGGGATTAAACTGAACTCAAAGGTTATCTTCCGTCTATGAACCACACACATAACCTTCTTTGACTGTAACATAATCAGGGGGGCTTCCCTGTCTGACAATCGCAAAACCTGAACCTCTCCCACAGTGTGTGTGTTTTATGTATGAAGTGTGAAGAGCATTTTTGTAATATTGAAACAGGTATAACGAAGCTCGACTGGATGCAGGATACTACTTCATAACAGCCATCCTAACTATATGCATGTTTTCTTTTATGACCATTCACATTTAAGGCCATACACTGATTTACCACAGCCATAGTAAAGTTTGCAAAATGTCAAATACTATAACGCTACCACTATATTTTTATAGCCTGTATGAAATCCCTAGGTGCTGGATGCTTTCCATGCAAAAGAATTAAGTTATTACCATCTGATTCTGGATTATCCGAACAGTGAAATGCCATCCCTTGTTAGGAAACTACCGATTTACTCATCATCGTGGCAGCTAAGAACATATCTTTATTCACACGTGGTTAGCTTTGTTTACTTTACCTTATCATCGTCATCCTTCTGTATTCAACATGTTGTCCTTGAAAGTCAAACTGACCGTGACTACAGTACATATAGATCCTTAACCCGTTGTATCACATGGTTACTGTTAAAACAAAACAGCTGATTCTCGCACTGCCACAAAACCCGCCGATAGGCTTCCTGTTGCTTCTGACCAGACGCCTGGCCACGGTCGCTCAGGTTAACCATCACTCCATCACTTCACCATGTTCAGGGAACCATTGTGCTCTACAAATCTATATTGATAGTTTTTGCAGTGACATCACTTGGAGGAAAAGTGACTGCAAAGCCCAGGGGGAGGCAGCCTTGTGGGTTTTTTAAAGCTCTTTTGTACTTTGAGGGATAAAGTAAACTGTTTTTGACCTAGCTAAAAATATTAACCCACATTTGAGAATTAAAGATGTGGCAAATTATTTATTCAAATTTGTTAGGAAAAGGCTCTTCAAGATCCTCTGCATTGTTTGTAGATCAAACAGATATAATGGCTCTTTATGGCTTTCATTTGGTTTGAAACAGACCAAAGACGCTGTTGTTGTAGGTACAGTGGGGAAAAAAGTATTTGGCCAAAATCCAATAGAAAGTCTATGGGAAACTGACCAAATACTTTTTTCCCCACTGTATTTCAGCAGGAAAGGTGTGTGGCTGAATGACACATACTGTATCTGCAGTATGTGTTAGCAAATGAAACCTTGTGAATGAAAGTTATTCACACCAAATACATGATGTGTGGTGTGAGGGGCATTATTACAGTAAGAGATCAGCCAGTGTTTATTCAGGCAGAAGAAAGTCAAATGTTATGTTTTTTAATGCCCAAATACTTTATTCTAATGCCACAAACACAGAAAAAAGTCAGCGCTTATTTCTTTTCTTAAGATTTGCAAATATTTCAGCAAACAGAGGAAAGAGAATTGGACAAAACGGGAAATTTTTTAGCACCTAAATGTGGTTAATTTCAGCTAAAACTGCAGATGAATATGTTTTTGACCATAATTTTGGCATTTTCGATGAACTTACAGTAAAGAAATGGTGAGCAATGTCATAATTTGCCAATGAATTTACATTTAATGCCCGTTTGAATTAAATGTCATGCTTTTCAATGACATTTAAGGCCTTGACTAAACCCTGTCAACAGATCTGTGCCACCATTGTCTTTCCGACCCACTCCTTCATGTTGAGGAAGTGGCGCTTTCATTCATTGAGCCTCCTTCCACTGATGTCACCTAAAACTCTATCAATCTGTCCATCCACTCGATTGAACTCGCTGTCACATCACACTTACTTTCCCTCAGCGTTGGCTTAGCACAAGTCGAGTCAACTGTCCGTCCTCTCGCCGCAAAGGGAGACGGCCATCTGCTCTGGAGGCGCTGTCTACAAAGATGCAACTTTCTGGGTTAATCCACATATGAACTCAATTACGATAATGATGGGTACGTGTGTTCATGGGGCTGTTGTAAGTGTAGCTGAAGACCAATAATCTCTAGCAGGCAGGACACGCTGTACAGTGTGTTGTACATATCAGACAAACGCAGCAATAACTGTAACTTGCTATAACATCACACTGCATGATAAACACTGAGAAACGTGTCACCGTTGCTTGATGTACCAAAAAGTATAAACAAAGCCACACACACAAATCACAATGTGTCTTCTTGCTCGTTGTACACGCCAATGCAGTTAAAGGTCCTACTTCATGCAAAATCGACCTTTTTGAGCTCCAAACCGCTATTTGTTTTCATTCATGTTTCAGTAATTGTGCCTATTCAGTTGTTGCGCTCAAAACACCAGCTCACACTCCGATACACAGCAGACGGAGATTTACATGAAGTTTATCTGAATTTTACAGTGGTTCTCAACTGGTGGGTCGGGACTAGGGCTGCACAAAATATATCGCAGAAAACATTGTATCGCGATATTAGGTGATGCAATATCCGTATCGCAAAAAGCCACAATATATCGCAACATCACTAAAGTCTTTATCTGACTGAGACGACACCTTTTTTTTGCAAACGTAGCCAAAATAAAAACTAAAACTAAAAACTTTAGTTAAACATTCACTAATTTCATTCAATTTTAGTCCGTTTTGGTCCTGATATAGACTTTTTTTAAGCTTTCTTTTGACACAATATGCTGGACCCAAAAGTGGGTTTTCAGCAGGTTGTGGGCTTTTCCCAGGGAACATAGTTGTCTACTAGAGAAGTATATAGACTAGGGCCGGGACTTTTTTGGATGAATTCCCAATTAATTAATTGCATTAAAATGTATCGAAATTAATCACACTTTACTTTAGCGGCACAGACACTTTCCAGTTCCCTTTCCTGTGAGACGTTGCTTAGGGATGAACACCCTGTAAAGCCAATAACAATTTTACTGTCAAACTTGTTTATTCACACACAGTTAATTATAATAATAATAATGATAATGCATTGTCTTATATAGCGCTTTTCCAGACGCTCAAAGTCGCTTTTACAATTTGGTGCATTATTCATTCACTCCATACTCGGTGATGATCACACACACACTACATTCGCCAGGCTTCCTGGTGTTCCCAAACGGTCTCCCATCAAAGTCCTGCCAGGCCCTTCCCTGCTTAGCTTCCAAGTCTGACGGGATCGGGCATAGCAAAGGCAGTATATCCACCTTAAGCCGACATAAACTTATTTTAAAAAGATCATTCTCCAATGTCATGGTGCAGGACAAAATAAATCAAACTGCTATTGTCTTTGAAGTGTTTGAAATGATGTCACATCTCCACTTAAAAATACAGAGAAGCATCTAAAATATACTAAAATAAATACAAGCCCACCCAAAAAAGATGTTTAAATGCGATTAATTGGGATTAATCAATTACAAAGGCCATAATTAACTTGATTACAAATGATGACTGTTCATGAAAGTGATTGGTTGTTTTGATCATAATTTCAGTTTTATAAGCTCATTCAATGCAATCATTTGTGGGGGGAAAACTGTATTTTACATTGTATGTAAAAAATCCCGTTCTTATTTGGGTCTGGCTTGTCATCCTTGGATTATGGTGGGTCCCGACACCATAACAGTTGAGAACCACTGGTCTAGGTAAATGAGTAACTCTAACACTAGCCGAAAACTGAGGGATATTTTCAAGACGCATTCATTATTTTAAGTTATACCGCACAATGCTATGGTGTCTAAAGCATGTTGTAGGACCTTTAAAATACAGGGACTTTACTGGTTGCATGAGGACCACTTTGCAAGGACAATCTAAATGCTGTAACAGGTTATGAAAGCCAGTACATTTGTGACCAATGCAGTTCTCCTGGGAATCTTGGTCTAGTTATTCAGGTCAATACGTCCAGAGGGTCCAACGCAGACTTTTGCCACAAGGCGCGGAGATGTCGTGTAACAGTACGCGTGTGTATAATGTAATATTATTTCCTATCTATTTACTGTTATGTGTTAAATATTATGCATTGTTTGATATTTTGTATTTGAGGTTCTGCGAATCTCCCGCTCATGTGATTTTGTGTCAAGTGCACTGTAAACTCCATTTGTAAATTAAATATGTTTGAGATACAGATTATGATGCTCTTGTTTTTTTTATTCATGATTAGATTAATATGTTATTTTATTTATTTATTTGTTCAGGACAACACACAAGTAAAACAATGTATCAAAACAAAACACAATATAAAAACTACATATGATCGGTCTGTTGTAAATCTATTGTAAATTGATTAATAAAACATAAGAAAATCTCAACAACCTCAATATTTTACATTCACTGGAGGTCTTAGTATGTCCATCTCTCCTGTATAAGCAACAGAATACAACAGAATATATCCAAAATTACTGTCATAAACAGTACCAGCTAATAGTTTGGAAATGTTAAGTAGTATGTGCTAAGTATGTAATTGTCATTGTAGAACCGTACAACAAAATAGTGTTCAGGTGTTTGTCCTGAGCCGCTGCGACTGAGTGCTCGACCACTGTGGGTCAATCTGAGCAGCATGTTTTTGGAGGTAGAAGAAACCGTAGCACCCGGAGGAAACATGGCTGGCTGCCCCCAGTGCTCCTCCGATCCTCTGAAACGGCGCACCGCCCCCTGAGCCCGCCCCTCGCCCCTGAGCGTGGTGTGGCTCTTTGCAGTAAAAGAATCCATCGACCCCCACAAAAGCATGGCAAAGACACACATAAGTATCCAACAAAACAATGTGGAACACAGAAACCACAAATGCAGCAAGCAAGTCAAAAAATTCAGCTGTACCGAGAGAGATGGACGTTGCTGCCTGTTTACACGTCGCCATGTATTGGTTTTTCTTTTAAGACCATTTACAATTGTAGATTCTAACTGAAAGTGTTCATTTAGGAATTAACACACAAGGAATTGTGTTTTGAACAAAGAAATTGAACAAAGAAGCCCGTTTGCGTTGATTACTGCTTTGCACACTTTTGACATTTTCTCAATGGGCTTCATGATGTCGTCACAGAAATGGTTTTGACTTCACAGACTGTTAAACCATTTCAGGGACAACTTTATGGAGCTCATAGAGAAAATGCCAAGAATAAAGAGTTTGAAATATATTATATATATAGTATTATTTATGATATACTTTTGCCCCCTAAAGTTTTTGTAGTCATTGTGTATAAGACACCTCTATTTACTATTTAATTGTCTGCACATTTCCTGTCTATTCTGCACACCCTGAGTATTTTTCTTGAGAGCTGAATGTCCATCCATCCATTTCTTCCGCTTTATCCGGGGCCGGGTCGCCGCGTCCCGGCCGACCCCCACCCCCCCGGTTCCGGGCGACACCAGGCCAGCTCAGAGACATAGTCCCACCAGCGTGTCCTGGGCTTCCACGAGGCCTCCTCCCAATAGGACATGCCTGGAGCACCTCCCGAGGGAGGCGGCCAGGAGGCATCCGGAACACATGCCGTAGCCACCTCAGCTGGCTCCTTTCGACGTGAAGGAGCACGACTCTACTCCGAGCTCCTCCCCGGGTAACCTAATTTCGGCCGCTTGTATCGCGATCTTGTCCTTTCGGTCATTACCCAATCTCATGACCATAGGTGAGGGTGGGAACGTAGATCGATCAGTAAATCAGAGCTTTGCCCCCTGACTCAGCTCCCTCTTCACCACAACAGCCGATACAGTACGGCATCACTGCTGACGCTGCACCGATCCGTCTATCGATCTCACGCTCCATCCGTCCCTCACTCATGAACAGACCCCGAGATACTTGACTCCTGAGAGGTGAAGCCACCACTAAGGGGTATCTGAGAGCTGAATGTAACAAGTGAATTTCTCCATTGTGAGATCAATAAAGGCAATCTTATCTTATCTTTTTTGTTTCCTACATAATCCCATGTGTTCATTCATAGTTTAATGCTTTCAAGAGAGTCATCAACGTAAATACATGAAAGTGTTTCCATACTTTTGACCGGCTTGTATATTGAACTATAGATATAATGTACGAGTAAGAACAGTAAGGTGAAAATTGCATGCACCTCAAAGTGTAATATCATGGTAGTTATGGTAATGACCTGGAAGCAGGACACACACATCATAGATTTCATGGTGGTATGATTCATATTACCCCCATTCAAATCAGTCAATAACCAGGAAACGTCAATATTTTCTTGAAGGAATAAGTAAGACAGGACTGTAAAATGCATTATCTTGTGTTTGTCCTAATTATTATCCTCTTTCCATCCTTTTACCATGTCATTGTGCAATCAATGCATTTAGTTAGAATACACAGCAGATATCTGATAAAGAATGCATCTAGTATCATTTCAACACATCAAAAACCCAAGACATTTGAATACAACCCATTTAAACACTTTCAGACTAATTGTGTTTATACTTAGCAATTGACAATGCATTATGTTTACTCGCTTGTACAAGAGTGAACAAGGCAGGCCTCGGTCTTCTGTTGGTGCATCAATCTTCTGTGTTCAGTGCAGCTCTTAGTCTGATTTGTTTGTGCGCTCTGCTGCGGTAAAGTGCCGAGCGACAACAGGGTCAAGAGTCCGGGCCATCCCCTGCACCGAGTGAGTCTAAATCTGTGCCTTCTTCATCTCCTCAATAAATAAACACGAGCACCGTGGATCACGCCCTTCATCACTGCATGACACTAAATCTCCCAAGAAAACAGCACATCAGTCATCATTCTTTGTTCTTAGGAGAAGACTTTTGTCCATTATATGTGACAAGGGAAAGATAGAAGATAATTCAGTCTGGCCTCGAGTCTGCTGCACCCACCTGTTCTGCTGAAAGTTGCATAGGTGCGCCTGGTGTATTGATCAGGTTGAATTTTGAAGACTCCAATGGCAGGAAAGGCTATGGATCATTTATGTGCAGATGGCAGGGATGTTACCACTTGTGCCTTAAACCGGCCCTCCATCATACAACTCTGGCCCTCGAGATTATTTTGAGGATTATTATTGCACAAATCAGAGATCAAGTGCCTGTTAAAGTACTAGAAATGTGAAAAATAATGTCTTCGCAGACACCAATTTAGGCCATATATGATATACAATACCTTTGATCCTCAGATCCTCTATGTGACTGGAGGAACCTCAAGCCAATGTCATGCATAGCTGTGACGAATGGAAGATGATTTGGACGTAAAAGAGTGAAGCTAAATATATAAATAAATAAAAATAAGAATCACAATGCTATACTTCCTGTAAGAAAATTGTTATATTAATGAAATGTGCAATATGATGAGAGATTGTAGATGTGCCATTAATACTATTTCCAGATTTTTGCTCTTTCAAAGGTCTATAAGAGCTAAGCTAAGAGCTAGTACTGGGAGAGAAAAAAGAAGTAGAACTATGTATTTCTTGCTCAGCACATTAGTAAGAAAGTCCTGCTCGTTTTTTCTGTGTGAAAGAAGGTGGTAACTTCCCTGCGTGGAATGACAGGGAATAGTATGGCAGAGCCGGCATACGAGTAGCACGTCCAAAAGTGGATCTGCAGCAGAGACATTTATGCAGCATTCTCTCATTTACATATCAGATTTGGGGCATAAAACGTAAAACAAGCAGTTTCAAATAAAAAAAGGAAATTAGGTTCTACATGCCCATAAATAGCTATATGCTTTTTTTCCAGCCTGATAAATTATGTATTGAATAGAAATCGTGACCTTCATATAAAAATGCATCATCGAATCTTGACTAAAGTGAATTGCTGCATCCCTCATTAACACTGTCCTGTTGGTAATACAAGCTGTTGTGAATGAAGTTTCTCACTAAAGACTGTATCTTTCCCCTTACAAAAAATGTACAAGACATAACTTCTTGCAAAGTGAAATATGATGCAAACATAAAATAATAAAAGTTCTCAGAAACTAGGCTACTTTTATCCAATGCAACTTTCATGAACGCTTTTCTCTCCCTTGTGTTCTCCATGAGCCGGGGCAGATCTGCAGCGTGACCCGCAGTGTCTCTTTAGCTCAAAGTGTTGTAAACTTTCCAGAGGAGCTGATGCACTCGAGCGTTTGGTGCTGGCCCAGATTTGTGGTGGGAGTATAGTGCTGTTAGAGCTGCATGAGCTGTGAGAACGGGGCAGCGGATGTGGGATGCGGGGGGGTGAAGGGGGGGCGTGGGACGGTGGTGGTCAGAGTCCAGTCAGTGTGGGGGGGAAATGATCCCACCACCAGGACTGCAGCTGCTGGGTCTCCACAGAGAACTGCACACAACACGCTGATCCTGTCTCCAAGCTAACCCTGGATTAATCCCCAATGCTCGCTGACCTGTGGGGAAAGGGCTACGGAAAGTTATGTGGAGAGTCTCAATAAATCATAACATGAGTATTATTCTGTTTGCATGTATTATTATTTTTCTACCTCTAAATTCAGATTGTCTCTATTTGTTGTTTGCTTATCATTGTAGTAGATAATGTATTACATCATGCGGGGGTATTTTGGCATATACTATAATAAAATATGATCTAAAATGGGCTTTTATGTATATATTTGTGTTTTTTTTATATGCTTAATATATATAGTTAGGGATGCACCGATCTGATACTGGTATTGGATATCAGAGCCGATATTGGAAAAAATACAATATCGGACACCAATTCCAAATATCTCACTGTTTTAAAAACACAATTTACACCAGCTAAATCTAAGTGAATATAGGCATGTTGTATGTCATTTTGAAGGTCAAAACCTGGAGAATTCAATCACTGACATATTTTTGATCAACGTGCAAAATTCCATGAGCAATAGCATGCTAATGCTAGTGGCAACTTATCAAGGCTGGCACAGAAACCATGAATGGATCACCTAAAGTAGAAAATCAAATACAATTGGTCACTGCAGAAGTGTTGTTTGGATTTCAGTTTATGAAATGCTGTTGAACAATAAGAGATATAACATGTTTGTAATGCACAGGTTGTAATGATCAGATCACTTATGTGAGTTGTTTAGGCCTATATTAATGCAGCCTTTCATTACCCAAGGTAATTTAGTGTAAAAAAAAAAGTCCAGTGATCCTTGTTTAAGGTTTTTCCACTATAGTTTAGTTTAGTGTATTAGTTTATTTGAGCAGTTAAAATTCTGCTCAAAAGGAGTGGGCTGAAGCAAAAGCTTATAAGCGCCCACCCCCGACATCATTGCAAAAAAAACATTTAATCATATTACAAAGTACAAGATACAAGAGCCTGGGAACACAGCATGCACACATACACACAACGTACCCTTTTGTCTATTACAAAGCAAGTAACAAAAGGCGATCATTACATTTCTTTCAGATGGTTACCATGCCTAACATTGTTAGCATCACCAAAAGTCATTAGTTTTATGATAAAAAAAGACACATTAATATACATTAATAAATACATGTTATCTGTGATCTTTCTACTTCCCAGCTGTCATTTCCATCCTTGATATGGTATTGATTAGTGTACAATATAGTTTATTAAAAGATGTAATTGATAATTGAGAAAAGACTTTATCGATCTGATAATGGGAAAAAGACCACACACTTTTTTACTCACAGAAGCCACTTTTAAGACAGTCTCGTGGTATTGGTTAATATTGGATCAGCAGATGGTGAAACCCCCCAGTATTAGAATTGGAAGCAAAAACGCTGGATCAGTGCATCTCTAATCACAATTGTATGAACAACACGTCGTCTTAATGATTCCACATTCTCAGTAAATGTCTGTCAGTTCTTTAATAAGCCGCCTGCCCTGAACATACACTGCACACTATTTCCATGCTTACTCCACTGACCTCTGCCTCTCACTGCCGGCCAATTTCCTGCTCCACTCTCATCTTTCGAGCGGCCTCAGCTGTGCCACCGCATTGCTCTGCTCTGACCATTAGGAATGCGCTCCGATTTCACTTTTTTATAATCGTCAGCAACTAGAAGTCCACGATCCTCCGCCAGGGACTCCTTTGACAGGAGGTTCCCACACGAAACATGAGTCGAAAAGCCAAAGCCTGCCAAAGCGTGGGTCATTTGTAGTAGCACATAAACACAGTGTGCGGAAAATGGAAGCCACAGCACAGAGGCAGATTTAAGAGAGGAGATAAATGCAAGCAGCTCAACCTAGGGGAGAACTGTTTAGGATTTAGCATCTGGACCGTTTGCATTGCGATGCTATCACATAACCTCAGAACCTTTCTTTTTTCTGCTCATGCACAAAGGAAAACATAAATAATGCTTAATTGAGCTTTAACAGAGCCTATAGGGAGATTGTTAAAGAAGCTTAGTTGTGCACTTAGCATCCACACACGCAATCTTTCTAACAGATGTTTGCACGCACAGTATGTGAATGCACTGTAGATAATACTCACATTTATGCACATCTTTACTTGGTCCATGATCCAAAGTCCTGGAGTGAGGCCTCTGTCTTTCTCAAAAGAGTGGTTGAAGCAGATTTGTTTGCTGGGTAGGCTACTTGCATTTCAATAGTGCAAAAAGTACTTGAAACTTGACTACTTGAAACGGCTTTCAAGTAGTCATCTAAACTGGGTTGTTTGTCAAAATGAAGACACAGTGCTTGAACACCTTTAATGTAAAACTCCTTATGAGTTAAAGCTCTGTCTCTCTCCATATTTGTTCTTTCTGCTTCAGAGGTGATTTAAAGCAGTACTAAGTAACTTGTTTACCTTAATAAATCCTCTGGGGGTAATACAAGTGTTAATGGGATGATTGGGGGGTCTTTCATCTCCCCCTGTTGTCGCCAATACCCACTAATGGAATGACGAAGAAGAAGCTAACAGGCTAACAGGCAAAAGTAACTGTGGGCTAGCCCCACTTAAACAGTATTTACAGCCAGGTTTGAGTGAAAAAAATTACCTCTATTATGTAATTGGATGTACAATATCCCTCTCTCCCTTTGTCTTTTCTGTCAGCGTAGTATTTACTCTCACGGACAATTAATGAGTAAAAAAACGCCAACAAAAAGAAATGCTACGACACCTGCAGAGGCGCTTATGGCTTCTAGGGGCATGAGTTACTTAGTTCTGCTTTAACTAGGGTGACCAGATGTCCCAGTTTACCCGGGACAGTCCCAGTTTTGAGTCCCTTGTCCCATGTCCCAATAGATTTCTCCAAAACCATTGATTTGTCCCAGTTTTACTCGGAATCTGTCCCAGTTGTCCCGGTTTTGGCCAATGTAGTCTCCGAAATAGCATACTTGAAAATGAATATCTTTGGCCATGGGAGTATCAATCACCAAGTGTAAACCAATTCAAAATCTCAATTCAGGATGGGGATTGGTGCATGTCATAAGTCGTTGACAGTTTTACCATTCATTGTGGGTAAAGACAGGTTAGATTTGGAACCCCTGCAGGCTATTCCCGAATATAGTCCCAGGTTTTTAGTTGGAAAATCTGGTCACCCTAGCTTTAACGGACTGTTTAATTTTAGAGGCTAAACAAACTGCATTTGGATCCTTTTGTACATCTTCGCTGTGTTTTTGTGAGGTTCAGTGGATTGTTTACTGCAGAGAGTCCGTACTAGCCATGAAGGACCCAGCTTTTTAAAAGTAAACAAACAGCTAGCTTATGAGCTAAAGACATTTGAGACCTACACCTGTGTTCTTCTGAAACACTGAAGAGGCACCAAGAGCCCCGCACACCTGCAGCACTGTCAAGACACTGATCGATGTTAAGGTGATACTACAATGTAAAGTACAATTCTTTGGAAAAGCTACGTTATGAGCTGATCATATCCTGTGTGTAGGAAAACATGTAAACTACTCAAACAAATAACACATTTGCCTAAGAAATAAGAAACATTACTGACATTTCGTATCCATCATGGTGTGTCTTTGTGAGCACAGAACAGAAGCTTAACTCCTGTGTATTCTTCAAAGTTGATTTTTCTTTCAGCAGACAGCCTGATCACAACACTCCTAAAAGACCTCCACTTGAGCTCTGATTTTGTGTCATAGAAAGACAGAGCTGACAGACATGAGACGTCCCCCCCCCCCACAGACCACCCCGCTCTGAAGTCTGACGGACAGCTCAGGGTGCCGGCACAGGTGAACACAGAAACGCTTCTGTGCTTTGATTTCTTTGCTGGCTGCGCTGAGCTTTTGGGGGGAATCTGAGGAATCTGACATGTATTTGTCCAAATGTGCAGAGACGTGAAGGGTAGACGGCAGACACACGTCATGGAGTGGCATGTTGTTTCAGGGCTTTGCCTCCTGCTGTGGGGACTTCTGGTTTAGAATGGATTACAGTCAGACGGAGATGGACTTAAGACCACATTTGCTTGGTGATTTTAAGTTTAGATTTATTCATGTATATATTTATTTTTGCAAAACTGAAATCTTTGTATGATTGTTGATCCACTGTTAATCACTTCAAAAATAGGGAGATGCTTTGTGTACTTTAGAGCAGTTTGTGTGCCGATTAAAGAGGAGTATGCATTAAAACTTTGTGTTGTGAGTTGGATTACAAAATTGACTTGAGAAAGTAGACCACCCAGAGGAAACATGTTGAAAATATGCAGACTCCACATACAGTATACCCCGTTTCCACTGGCAATTCCTGCCCCAGCCCAGAGCCAGCTAGGTCTATGCAGTCGAGTGTTTTCACCTGTAAGACCAGGATCAAACAAAGTACAAGTTTAGGACCAACCTGGGCCAACGCACACTAACATGATGTGAACAGGCAGGTCATATGGGATTTAATATTTCATCATATGCTGTTGAAAAAGGTGATTTTGCCATTTATAACATTTTGCAGCTGTTAGCACAACTTTGTTTTTGGTGTTATTAAGCAAGATACACAAATTGCAGTGAAATACAAAAATGACAAATATGAAACAGGTAAAAGAGTTACTAAAAACTGTTTAATACATTATGTCCCAAAGCTGTGGAACTCATTGCCTACAGAGATTAGACAGGCTCAGTCTGTGTTTAAATCCCTCTCTTCTCGCAGGCTTTCAATCATTGAGTGAGATGTGTTTCAGTTTTCTTACTGTATGTTGTTTGCACTACTGGATTTGTCTTTGTCTTTTATTGTTGACTGTTGTTTGATGTATTTACCGGATTTTTGCAGCATTTGTTAAAACTGTTATTAATCCTAATTCCATTGTTTTAAATGTGTGTACGGCACTTTGGCCAACTGTGAAGTTCTTGAAGTGTGTTATAAATAAAGGTATGGTATTATAGATTACATGTATACAGCGTTTTAAATCTTTTTAGCTGGTGTTAGCAGAACATCTGTGTGTAGCTTACCTTCATAGTTTGTCTTTTAGCTGCTTCTTTAGTATTAGCCTTGGCACCTCTGAATGATTCCATAAACCCCACCAAATGGCAGCATTTGTCCACATTGTTCTCATCGTGGCTCACAAAACGTTTCATGGCCGTTCTCTTGTTCCTTCAGTGCTGGGTTGAAGCGCACGACGTGGAACAACAGCATCTTGTTAAGAGCAGAAGGTCCTGCTGAACCAACCGGGGTAGAAAATATAAACAAACGTTCCTCAATCTCGTTTTGTTCGATAATGATTGTGAAAGTAAGATCATAACAATTACTATATATCTGGAAAAAAATTGTTGCATGTCACAGCAAAGACGCCTTTAGTGTTTTACAGTAAAATCTGGTAACTTTCCATTGCATGTCCACTCCTAAAATTAGCAACAGTCACGACAATATAGACTCGAGCCATGGAGACACAGCCTGGGGAGATGAATTGCCCCATGTTTTATGTGAGTCAACAGAAGCTGCGTGAGACCAGAGCTGCCACTCTCTGACAACAAAAACACATCATTAAGACCTGCCTCTTCACAGCGTCTTAAAGAACATGTAGGAGTAGAGCCTCCTCTGATGTGAGTCCCCACAGAGGCTCAGCGTGAACTCTCCTGCTGCTACAGCGCTGCAGAGTCTGTCGGCTTTAAGTGACAGCAGCTACAAACTACCTTTTCCTCACTGCCAGCCTCGTTTTTAGTCATATGTAAAAAAGCTGTTTGTGTTAATGTGCTTGAACTTTTTGTTTTCTTAATGTTGTTCCCAATTGACTCCTGTTTTAATTGCATTTGCATTTTCACTTGTTTTCAAGCCATGAAAGTCGGACGTGTTAGAGAAGAAACAATGGCGAAATGTACAGTGGGTGGCATAAGCCCCCCTTTAACTTTTCGACATTTTGCCATGCTATGGACCATAAACAATAAACATAAATTATTTAAGTGAAATTTTATGTGAAAGACACACACTAAGAAGCCACATGGAGGCCACGTGGTGGCTTCTAGCAAACAGAAAACGGTATTTCTTATGGTTTTCTTTCAAAAATGCCACTCTGCCATAAGGCCAGATTTGTGCAGTGTACGACTAATAGTTGTCCTGTGTACAGTTTCCCCCACCTGAGCTGTAGCTCTCTGCAGTTCATCCAGGGTCATCATAGGCTTCTTGGTAACAGCTCTGGTCAGTGCTGTCCTTGTTCGGTCAGTAAGTTTAGGAGAACAGCCGAGTCTTGGTAGGTTTGCAGTGATGCCACACTCTTTCTATTCCTGGATGATGTATTTAACTGTACTTTGAGAGATGTTCAAAGCTTTGGAAATGTTTTTATAACCTAACCCAGCTTTATACTTCTCAATAACTTTATCTCGGACCTGTCTGGTGTGTTATTGGACTTCATGATGCTGTCTGCTCCCAATAGTCTCTTAACAGACCTCTGAGACCATCACAGAGCAGCTGTATTTGAAGTGAGATTAGATTACACACAGGTAGACTCTATTTAGACATTGGGTCAACATGTGATCATTCAGAAAGCATCAGGCAACTTCTGAAGGCAATTGTTTGCACTAAAAGGAAAGGGGGCCGGTACTTATGCACATCCCACTTTTCAGTTTTTTATTTATAAAAATATTCAAAATCATGTATCAATTTCATTTCACTTCACGATTGTGTGTCACTTAGTGTGTGTCTTTCACATAAAATTTCACTTAAATATATTTGTTTATGGTCCATAGCATGGCAAAATGTCGAAAAGTTAAAAGGGGGCCGATACTTATGCCACCCACTGTATTTACCATCAGTGCAGGACCTGGAGACATGAACTCAAGACATTGCGATAGTCTGTCCATGCAGCTGTGCTTCCACGTGAAGAGGGATACATACCCTCTGCTGTGCGTCATACTGATATGCGAGCTAAAACATACAGTGGCTGAGAGCTACGTGACTATACGACACAGATGGTACGACTGAATTGTATTCTCTAACAGGAGGTAGTTGAGCATAAACTGTTAGCTCCTGCCCCAAATCCAGCTCTGACAATGTCCCCACGCACATCCCGATTCTTCTTCACGTGGATTCATTTAATTTGATTATTAAGTTCATGGAGTGAACTTATTAGTTAATAAGGGGCAGACCGCCATAGAAAAACAGTACATTGCGCTGATCAGTCTTTTACTTTTGAATTAGTGCTGTGCTTTACTATACAAGAAAAAATGACTACATGGAATTGAATGGGTTATCACAAGTTAAATCTCCCAATCTTCCACAGACCCTCCCCATTCTCTCCAGGAAGCTTGTGACCTTTAATAACTCTCACCTTCTGAAATGTCCCCGGCCATTTGCCGACAAAAGCGTCTATTTCCAAAGCCTAATAAATCCTCTGCAACTCTCTCCAAGCCTCCAAACCCACAATAAGAGAGCTTGTATTTGTGGGTCTTATCTCTGCAGGGCGCTGACTCTCTGCTCTGTGCCTGTTCATTCCTCCAGTCTGTTCACTAATAGCCGAATCCCTGCTCCCCTGCTTCTCCCCTGCTTCTCCCCGCTGTCAGTAAATTATAAATCATTATGTCGTCATCATTAATCCAGAGTAATCCCTAATCTGTATTTCGGAGTCACACCCACAGACTGTTATTTAACGCAGCAGACTGTTACTCAACATAACTCATCGCAGGCAGATTACTTTTATATAACATATTAGCAGAATGGATTCTGTCTCTCCCAAACTCTCACTGTCTGCCTATGTATTCTTCAGCGAATTTGTCACAACCCAGGACAGTTCACCTCTCTGGAGAAATTCAAAAAGGCGGCTCCAACCGAGAGACTTTACACTGAATTTGTGAAACAAATTTACAAAACCTATACCAGTCAAAAGTTTGGGAAAGCGTTTGGTAAGTATTGTGTTTTTTTTTAAGTCTAATTACATTGTAGATTCTCACTGAAGGCTTTCATTTATGAATTAACACATATGGAATAGAGCAGTGGTTCTCAACTGTCAACTTGTCTGTTCCTCAAAAAATGTGGATTCAATTTAATTCATTAAATTTAACCTTGTGTGTTTTATGTCCATGAGTTAGCATGTAGCTGATTAGCCGGCATCATGCTTTTAAACTCAAAATATTTAAACTTTTCAAAAATTCAATGCCAGAAATGAATGGGATTTTTTTGACATGACCGTAAGTGGTTGGGACTCTTGACCTCTATTGTGTGTAAACAAAAAAAAAGATGAAATAGAGTCTTCAAAATAGCCGCCATTTGCTTTGATTACTGCTGTACACACTTTTTACATTATAGCGATGAGCTTCATGATGGAGTCACCAGAAATGGTTTTCACTTCACAGACCCCTGAAACCATTTCAGGGGCGACTTTATGAAGCTCACTGAGAAAATGCCAAGAAGAAAGGGTGGCAATTTTGAAGAATTTAAAATATAAAACATATCAAGTTATTTCACAATTTTTTTGTTTCCTATAATCCCATCTGTTCATTCATAGTTTAAAGCTTTCAATGAGAATCGTACAATGTAAATAGTGTTTAAAATAATGAAAAGCCAATACTTAATAAGTGTTTCCAAAATGTCTATATTAGGTTATTCCAAATACATTTTCCATTGGACCAATAATGTGCTTCAATTTTAAAGGGGGGGTATTATGTAAAATCGACTTTTTCAAGCTTTATATCATGTTATTATGTCATTCCCTCATTAAACACATGCCTGGAGTGTTGCCTTGGCTCATTCACATATTTTTGAGTAATCAGTAAAAACTTAGACGGCAGCCATTTTAGGTGTAGCTATGCCTCAGTCCTCCTAGGAACGCCCCCACCTCCTAGAGACGCCTCTGGACCTTTTGTCACCAGCCAAGCCACCAACCACTGCTCCTCAGCTCAGCAGAGCCCCCTCCCCGCACAGTAGTGTTGTTGTTTAAATGTCGGAAAGCTTCTTAAAGAGACAGAGGCCTATTTCAAGACGTTCAGTACAGCCATTTTGAGAGAGCAATTTTATTCAAGGCAGTTATTTTAATTTACTAATATATACAGACCAACAGAAGGTTACGTCATCATTGTAGTATGCTATAGACTGGTGCTATGTGATTGAAAAAAGCATAATACCCCCCCTTTAACTGTGAAGCCTTACCAGTATCACGGCAAAATGTAATTCTTTAGTTAGTTAGACGGCTCAATGGATACTTGCATAATTCCAGACCTTTCTTTAGGATTAGAAAGTACCGTCGTCACACTGTGGCGAAGTTAAGACTTGTTCCTAATGAGTAAGAATGTGACTTCATACATTTCTGAGGTGCCCGTAACACGCTGAAACTATGAGCGCAGTGTGGATGCTCCAGGCCATTATCGAGATGAAGTTCGACAGACGGAGGAATGAGTCACTCTGTTGGGTTTATGTGAGATCATTAATGTGAGAAATGTGCAGGCGCATATTTGGATCAATCCAGCCCTTACTAATGAGATGCAGGTTATGTGGAAAACAGTATCTGTGTACAGTAGTTTTCTGTTTCAATAAGGCAAAACAAATACGTTGGAAATTTTGCATAAATTATTGTTAGGCTGTAAATTGAGTGAAAAGCTCCATGACTAAAACGTGACGAATGTTCTGGAGTACGTTCTTCTCTGCCCAATAGTTATTTCTCTACTTCCTCTTGCGTGACCGTGCCCCCGTCACCTCCCCTAAAGTGAACCTGGTCTTTCACCATCAAAACTGAACACCGTCTAAATCATTCATAGGAAGTTTCTGTTTTTACCCACCTAAATAATGAACACATGACCTGGTTTTGGAGGCATCCCGAGACGAGAGGGTCTTCTTTACGCTAAAGCTTCATCTCTCAGAGCTGTCCTTTTACACAGTCTGTCTCCAAAGGGCGTCTTTTTTTTTCTGTCTCTCTACCGCAGCTGGTTTTTGGAGAATTTCACAGCCTCTGACGCGTTTTCTTCCTTTTACATTCTCATCTCAGCCGCACACCATCGCTCTTGATAACACAGCGGCCTCTAGTCAAAACATCAAATCTGGAAATGTCATCCCAAGTGTGGAGGACGACTGCCTTGGAGTGATGCCTTTCCCTACACCACAGACTCAATCAAAAGTGACAGGAAAATATGGTTGTGTTGAATGTGTTTTCATTCAAGAAAGAGATTTATTTGTACATCGCGTTCCACTGACTTTTCTCAACTTGGTGTTGGCCTGGTATAAAGCCACAGTAGCCTTGGAGTAGACAATCTGCGCCATCAGACCCTCCAACACCCCTGACCACTCAATCAACGCATTCATACTAAAGCAAGGAGGGCGGAGTCATAATAATGCAGCGCTTTTCCTGACGCTCAAAAACACTTGTGCACATTATTCATTCACACCAAACTTGATGATGGTATTGAATATTTCTATATATGTTTTTATCATAATAGGCTTCAATGATTATATATGAAATCTGATTGTAATCTGTGCTTTTGGGGTGATTTGAATTGAATTGTTGTCCTTACTCTTGGAATCCACTGGGGGCAGTGTGTTATAATGTGGAGTCAGATCGCGCAGAAGCATTCCAAGGACATTGATTGGTTCTTCAACAAGTAGCCGCTTACTTCCTGTGTCTATAAACTGCGAGGCTACCGAGCCGCGCCCCCTCTTTCCCGCTGACCTACATGCTGTCCACTGAAGAGCATCATGTAGCCTTTAGCATAGCTTTTGTTTTAGAATGTAAATTCAGGGAATAAAACAATGATTTTGATTTTAAAGAACGAGCCTCCATCTTCTCTCCATTTTTGAACACAACAATGGGAAGATACGTGGCAGACTGACGGAAGCGATGCTGCCAATCTGCGCCATCGGCCGCTCCGACCACCACCAACCACTCACTCACACACACACTATATTCACCCATCCAAGTCCCAGCCAGGCCCTACCCCGCTTACCTTCCAAGATCTGACGGGATCGGGCAGAGTAAAGTCGGTATGCTGGAAGTGTCTTGCTTGAGGACGTGCTCAAAGTCGCCCCAACACTCAAATCGATTGACCCCCATAATTACATAATGATGTTTAAACGCTCACAAATTATGTTCTCAAAATGTATTTACTGAATAAGTGCAAAATGACTACTTGGGTCTGTGAAAATGTTGTTTCTTAGTCAAATATTAGGCTGTATAACTGTATTTTTCCTGACACAATCCCAGTTGAGCACCACCATTTTAGACATTTTCTGTGGGACTATGACTCTACTGAACACATTCATTCACGTTAAAATGGGCTTAGGAATGTTTTTGATGGTTACGTTAGAAAATTGAACAGATTGTCCACTAGAACTAGAAATGCTAGTACTCACCAAAAAACAAAACCGCCTCTAATATTTTGTAAGATTGCTTTTAGCTTTGATTAGAGCGCTATTCACCGTGGCACCATGAAGCTTCTGCAATGTCTGAAGATCCAGTGTTGCGTCGATTTTTCACCAAGATCTGAAAAGTATCGATGATGAGAGCGTGACCACTGCGCAAAGCCTTATCCAGCACAATGGAGTTAAGATCTGGACTCTGCAGTGGCCAATTTATCTGTGAAATTGATGTCTCATGCTTCCTGAACCACTCTTTCACGATGTGAGCCCGATGAACCCTGGCACTGTCATCTTGGAATATGCCCGTGACATCAGGTAAGAAGAAATCCATTGGTGGAGCAACCTGGTCATTCAGGATGTTCAGGTCGTCAGATTGTGTTGCTGAACCTATAGACCTGACCAACTACAGCAGCCCCAGATCACAACAGCTGGTTACATCAAGATTTTGTTTTGGGTCAGGCAGTGTAGGACAAAATTGCTATTGAATCTTTGCAAGAAAGTCTGCAAAACACCAGAGTCTTTATCTGTGATTGAAGAAGTAGTAAAATGTCTACAAATGGATCCCCGGTGAGCAAGGATGACCAAGACATGAGTAAGTGAGAGAGGTGGCCTTCATAAAACCCTATATAAAATTACAAAACAAATCAACTTAATGGTCCATAAGTGATAAAGCACTTCTGCATGTAAACTTTTCCCACACAGAGTCGACCAAATAGGCCTATACAGTGACATGTTTTTACGAGTGTGTACAAGGCGCGGGGGTAATGAATAGGCCCCTGTTTATTTCGACGTCCCTTCTGCTCTGTCATTAACTTGCTCACACACACACACCCGCATCCCACATTAAAACGACAACCCCACAGAGCGGTTCAGCCTATAGCCCCGACACCGCATACAGGGCTGCAGCTGCTGTGGTCCGGCGATTACAAGGGACGCTGCAGTTTTTTGATCCGCGCTCGTCCCGATGCGGCGGGTGCGTCTAACGCGGGACCACCAAAATAACACCAACAGCGTTCAGTCCCCAGGGTATTACAGACGGGGAAGCTAAAGCGGTTTGGGTTTCACGGTCTGCAGGAGCTGAGGCTTCGCTGAAATAGTTTGTTTAACACGGTCAACGCAGGAGGCGCGCGTCTTTGGGAGATTATCGTTCTTTTGCTCACACATGAAGGCACATCTTTTTATTATAGTTGGCTAAAACGGTGCTTTGTTGTTTGCTTTTCTTGTTTAGGATCATTATGGCCTGTAACAAATATAGTTAAAGACAAGAGGCGGCTGAATCGTATTTGGTTTGACCGTATAGCACTGCAGTGTGTGGCATTTTGGGTGTAACTGCTCTGTTTGCACTGTTGAACTGCACTTATTTCAACCAATTTTAAGGAAAGAAACAATTTGTTTATGGTGTATGTGACCTTGCCATTTTCTTTTTGGTTTTATAAGTACATTTCCTTAGAATGGGGTGATTCTTCATTTCCCGAAATACGTGTCAGGTCACTTTGCGCATGCGCAGCTATAGCCATTGTGAACGGCTGGTTGGGACAGGTGTAAATGAGCCAGAACTGTAGAAATATTTGGGTGATGGGGAATCACCGTCTAAAAGCATCTCAGTCTATCATATTGGGTCCTGCTTTAAGGCAATACCATCGCTGTAGTACAGTCATGATTCCATAATAAATAAATAGGCTAATGGCAACACATTCGCTAATGCTAACGTCCACAGCAGCTCATAAATAAAGATCATTATTGTTCGGAAAGACCTTTGTTGTGCTTCCATGTCGCCGTTATAGTCGAGTCAGACTTTGACAGACTGGAGTCAAACAGGTGTAATCGGGAACGCTAAACTACGTCCTTTACGCATAGTCATGTGAGCTCCCGATTACAGCTGTTTGGCTCGATTGTACCAAAGTTCTGACTATTCTTCTACTATAAAGGCGATATGGAAGCACTGCAAATTATGTCCTAACAATAATGATGATTTAGCAGGTGCAGACCCTCCTCAGTGAGAGGATTTGGAAGCTTCTGTGGATGTTAGCTAGCCGCGTTAGCATTAGCGAATGTGTTGCCTATTTATTTATTATGGAATCATGACTGTACTACAGAGATGGCAATGGCTTTACAGCAGGACCCAGTATGATAAAATGAGATGCTTTTAGACTGTGATTCCCCTGTCACACAAATATTTCCACAGTTCTGGCATTTGGACTACACCTGTCCCAAACATGTCCCAACTTCTGGCCGTTCACACTTGTGACCCATCCGAAACCAGTAAATTGGTAAGAGGTCTTACGCCAAACCAGATGTGTGTCAGCGTCCGCCATGATAAGAAGCGTCCGAATTGGGTTGTCGGTTAGGAAGGAGTTAGGGGAAGTGGACTGTATGCTAACTATCATAGCCACTTTAACATAGTGACCTCTGGTGGTCCCTTACCAGCGATTAGGAGCTGCGCCAATCCCCCACCCCCTCGCCCCCACCCTCGAGTGATTCATGCGCAACCACTGTTGATTGACAGGTGCACATTTAATAATAAAAATAATTTTAAAAGATTCTGCACAAGCCAAACTTTATAAAAGTGACAAAATACATGTTAGAGTCACCACAGCACAGTCACATGTCAGGTTTTAAAGAGCCTCCTCCGTAAAATGGCCTAAATGAAGGCAGTTTGTGCTTTTGTGCTTTTGCTTTCATTTAGTAGAAACTTAAGCCACATGGCTAATTTGCATACTGTACGTAAACAGCTGTTAAGATAAAATAAAGGGAAATGTCAAGGATCATTTGGATGTTTCTTTTTTTTTTTCGCCTTAAATGCCTTTATTTGGACACTATGTTGTTGTTGGACAATATACAGTAGGTGGCGGTATGCGCTTTTGTTTGGCCTGCACTGAGCTTTAAAGAAGAAGAAGAACAGCTGTTGGTGATGTCACTTCCCCTTCCTCTGGGTAAGGACGGTTGAATTGGACAAATGCTGCTGAAGCTCTAGTTCACTAACTGCATAGAGATCTAACAGTTGACCCTATGAAAGGTTAAGGATTAGTTGCTAGTGTTAGTACTTAGAGGCTACAATTTAATGGTTTCGGATGCAGCCGAGGAATTGGATGAGCTCAAACACATTAACCTCTCAGCCACCATGAGTCCATGAAAGAGTTTAGTTGTTTAGTTCTTGTTAATTAGGGGGACTTCCATGATTTCTGTTGCTAAGTATTAACTACAGAAACCACAGGTTGTTGGAAATGATAATAATAATAAACTTCAAATTAGTCATATTAACCATAACTTTCATTTGATTCAATGTCAATGTGGCTTGCTTGTGGGATTCATGCTAGTTATATTGAAATACTCTTCCATCTTGCCTCTCCATACTTTCCCTACAACTGCGGCTCCTATTAAACATTTACTGACTTTCCCCACTTTCTCAGAGCAACAAAATGCTTTTCCCCCGGCGTATGAATATGCATGCGGGTTGTGTGTTGTGAAGGCCAGGGCACCGCTGCGGGAAAGGCTATCATCAACTCAAGGCATAAAAGGAGACAGAAAAGGCACAGTAACCCATTACACTCAAGCCTGTGTAAATGCGTTTTTTTTCTGTGTCATGGCTCTTCTTTCTGTGTCACTGCGGCTCCATGGAGTGAGAGGATGACACAGTAAACCCAGGATGTCCCTCTGTCTGTCACAACTGCAGCGCTGCACAGACCACGTTTATACACTGAGACAAGGCAAAAGGCAGCGATGTGAATAAGATGTATAGGCAATAATTATAATATGAATAAAATAAAATAAAAGAGAAGAGTGTAGATTTTACCTTGTTTTAATGGCCAGGGGATGCATTTTTTGGGAGATGTCAACTTCTTCATCCAGGTTGAAACTGTCGATCAAACCTGTATGATTATATGGTATTTATGTTTTGTCAGTGCTGACTTTGTTCAGAGACTATGAAGAGCGTTCACACACTGAAGTAAAGGCTACACTGTCCTTGCTCGGGACCAGTCACTTTGACAAAAATGTTTTTACAATTCTAAATACCCGTGGGGTTTGTGTTCTGTATTTCGTCGTAACGTAGTTAACGGTCCCTGACATAAGTTCACAATGTTCATATTACATTTAATTCAGCCAAAGGCGAGAATGCACAATTTCTGACTCACTTTAGCTGGAAATAGGGCAGCAGCTGCCCACAGGTCCCAGATCTGAGGTACAGTCTGAACCATGCATTCTCCCAAACGTGAAACCCTCAATCTAACAGACAGTACTAAACTAAAACTAAACTACAGGGGAAACTAATTTAAACATTTTATCCAAGGAATAGAATAAAATACAAGCATTTTTTTTATTGCAGATATTTATTGTTGAAAAATATGTTCAAAGAATGAACAAACAAAGATGAGTGTTTACTATGAGTGGCCAACCTCTCCTAACCTCCAGCTCATCTCCATGGAGAGGTTAACTAAAGGCAGCCAAATATGAGATTAGATTAGGTCTTACTTCCCGCAGAAAAAATAGCCTTTTCTATGTCGTGCTGGTCATTAGGAGCATGTTTGTATGGCAACAGTAAGATCCAAAATGTTACACAGTGTGTCTTTAAGTATATAACTACTTTAAGTTTATGATTAGTTTTAATACGTTTGTTAAGTGTGACGTCACGACTTCCGCTTCCCGGTCCTAGCAGACGGGCAAATATGCGAGAGAAAAAAACATTAAAACTCTTAAAAACAACCATCAATATTTCTGAAACTCAATGGAGAGTTACTGAACATACTTATTTCTCAGACTCATTAGCCAAAAATGCCACACCTACTGCTAAAAAAGTATTATTTACTAAAGTCGCTACTTCCGGGTTAGCGTAGCTGCTGCGCCGTTAGCATTTTCTCCGCTAACCCGGAAGTACCGATTTTGGTAAATATTATTTTTATAGCAGTAGGTACAGCACTTTTGGCTAATGAGTCTGATAAATAAGTATGTTCAGTAACTCTCTGTTGAGTTTCAGAAATATTGATTGTGGTATTAAAGAGTTTTTTGTAGTTTCTCGCACATCTGCGGACCCGGAAGTAGAGCTGTGACGTCACCACTTAACAAACGTAGAGATTAATGGTGCGTTCCACTTGATCTCGGAAGTCGGAATTTCCGAGCTCCGACTTGGAAATTTCAACTGGAACGTGCACCAACTCCGTAATTCCGACTCGGAAACTCGGGACAGAATCAGCTCCCGAGAAGGAGCACTTAAAGATGGCTGCGCCCGACGTGACATGTAACGCATGTAAAGCTTCATTAAACCGCGTTATTTGGCAGATGTTTCCCAAATAAACTTGTTAGATGTCAACGCGAAACTGATAAGCTTACTGCTCTGTTGCTAGCGTCTTAATAACGGTAAAAGAAAAAGAAAAAAGAAACTACTAGTGCTAAATGATAACTGTATTTATAACAATTATAATAAATATTACAATGAAGTGTCTCTGTAAACTGTTTATGATGCTCAAACATGAGCAACAAAGTTGTAACTTTTACGGACGTGTCTACCTCCGATGTTTCCGACCTGGACAACTGGAACGCAACAACTCGGAGATAACGTTTTATCCTAGTCGGATTTTCCGACTTCCGACATAAGTGGAACGCACCATAAAACATCCATATATTCAAAGTTACTTTGATGATCAGTTACTATGAGGATTACTTTATGATTAGGTGTTGTGTGTTCGCCTTCCATTGAGTCCAGTAGACACATATTATTAAAAACATTTAAAGACAAATTCATATAAAAAATTTCTTTGAATCATGAACCCATCATAACTCTTATACACACACAAGTGCTGAAGCTGGCTGCTCACTCTCCTCTACGATCCACGCTCATCCATTCACAAATTGGCTGTAGCAAATAGTTTATTAATAGACCACAGAGATTACTTGCTCATGGGATTTAGACATACGAGTTATCTGGTTACAGAAGATAGATTTGTTTTGAATGGTGAATTGCCACGGTAGCGATCTTATTTTTCTTACATTAGCTATTATGTATATTTTAAAGATCATCATAAATGAGATGTCTCTTGCCCTTGTGAAGCCCTCACTGCAGTACACAGAGCTCTCCTTTTTGGTCTGATCTGTTCGTGTGTGCTGTCGTTTTACGAGTTGTTTCATGCAGAGATCCACTTTACCACCATCTAATTTGGGCAATTACATTATTATTTCTAAAACGTGTGAGCAATTGACCGACCTACAACGCCACAGAAGCAGCCTATGATTGCCCCTTTAAGGTCGGATACTATAATCTGGAGAGAGGAAGCCAGTGAACCCTCCCCCCTCTGTGCAGCTTCCTCTGACAATGAAATGGGCCTTGTCTTCGCCCTCACATCTGTCTGCGCACCAACACTGTACTATAAATTGCACACAAGAGACAAATCGGAACAGACTGAGTGCAGCTCCAGCCCAGCCAGACTAATATCAAGAAGCCTAGATGAAAATGTTTATTTACATTGAATAGACCTGTGAATTAGAAAATTAAAATTATAATCATGTGAATAATGAGGCGCAGGGAAGATGAAATGATCCCCCAAAGGCTTGAGGTTAGATGAGACATTCCCTGAACTTTAACAAAAAAAGAGTCAGGTTTTAATCCCATCATTTACATTTTCAAAATAATATGAATGTAAAAAAGGCCAGAGCAAAAGTTTGGGCACCCTGCAGAATCAATGCTCTGTAGCCCCCAATATGGCAAGTATCACAGCTTTAAATGCTTTTCATGTCTGATGGATTTTAGCCCTTCCTCCCTTACAAAAGTCTTCCAGAGCACAGGCTGTCTGTCACGCATTGCTCTTTGGAGGTTTATCCACAGATCTTCAGTGGTGTTTAGGTCAGGAGACTGTAAAGGCCACGGCGAAACCTTCATAACGCACCTCTTCATGTAAACCCTCTCTCCTCTGGAGGAGTTTTGTAAGGAAGAAAGAATGGGCTAAAATCGGTAGTAGTAAACCCTGCTCTGCTACCACCCAAATTGTTGTACATTTTTGTTGTGGCTTCTGCTGTTTCAAACATTTGCAATCCCAGCTCGTGTTTGTGTTTACATGGAGAGGGGGCAGGTGAGGTGTGAGTTGGGGTGAGGCAGGGCAGGTGCGGAGCTTGTCTCTGCTTCTGCGGGAAAAAGTTAGCTCGCAAACAGATGCTTTTCTCAAACAGGGTGATTTTAAATTGTTAGTTTGTGATTTAAACTCATTCCTAACAATCCTAATGCATTTCTCGCACCAAATTCATAGAGGAACTAGCCTGCAAGATCATTATTGATAATTAAAAAAAGAAGAAATGTCTGCTTTTACAATATACTGAAAGACAAATACTAATTTCATTCCACTAGGCAGTGTTAATTCTGTTGACCAAAGTATTTCGTCATAATTTTGTGTGAGGTGTGAGTTGGGGTGAGGCAGGGGAGGTGCGGAGCTTGTCTCTGCTTCTGCTAGAAAAAGTTAGCTCGCTGTTTCGAAACTGGCGCATTCGGTGATGCAATGTGGGAATGCAACCATTCCGTACCCCGGGAAAATGAAATAAAACCTGATATTTTGGCGGGGAAATGTTATGGGAATGTCTCATCTACCCCACTGTTTCAATTGCAGGGATATGAATTGTTATGTCTGGCAGCAATTGAAATTTTATGTGGCACACAAGATTACAGTGTAATATGTTTAAAATGTAAAAAAAAGACTGAACCACGTTTTAGAGGCAGAAATAGATGGCGTCCAGGTGAGCCGAAACATCTTGAAGGTCAGCTGTGGTTGGTGTGATCCCCGGGAAAATCTGACAACCTGCCATCTCCTATCACCACTGTATCTCCGTAATGATGGGATACAACCACACAGAGAGAGAGAGCGCGAGGGGTCTGGCAGCTCGTCAATGACACTTGTGACAAATGCCCTTCTGCTCGCCATCTTCCAGTGACCTGAAATGACTGTGTGTTTCGGGTACAGTTTAATTCGATGTTGTTTGTTGTTTTCTCACTAAGACAACTTCAGATGATGGGATAGTCTAAAGCCGTGTGTAGACCACAATATTCAGCAAAATGAAGACTAAAAAACAAAAAAATATCATGCATTTCACTTCATTCCACAACCAAGAGTGCCGTCCTGAAGCTGGGCACAAAACTGACATCGCAGACAATAATGAAAGCGCAGTGACCACACAGTAAAAACCCCTCTCAGCTGACTTGTTCTGAATGTCGAGTGGAAATCCCTCATTAATGCTCTTGGCTGCGTTTAACTTGATTATTCCTCCTAATTTCCTGGCAGTCGTGGCCCAGATAAGCACATGTGTCTTGGCTGAAGATGGACCGAAACTATGTCGTATGGTAAAAACATCAGACATGAAGCTAGTCCAGTTCCTGCTAGGGTTTTGGCGCCGGCCTCGTTAAAGACGGACTGTGGTGAAGTTGAAACGAGTAACTCTTCTGCCTTTGGGCTTAAGAATGTTTATGGTCTTGGTTCAAGCCTAGTAAACAAACAGAAAACAGATGCTTTTCTCAAACAGGGCGATTTTAAATTGCTAATTTGTGATTTAAACTCATTCCTAACAATCCTAATGCATTTCTCACACCTAATTCATAGAGGAACTAGCCTGCAAGATTATTATTGATAATAAAAAAAGAAGAAATGTCTGCTTTTACAATATATTGAAGGACAAATACTAATTCAATTCCACTAGGCAGTGTTAATTCTGTTAACTAAAGTATTTCATCATAATTTTAGTCAAAGTCATATTTTTGCTGACTGAAATTAGACTAAATTATTTGATGAAATATTGACTCAAATTCAATTAAAATGCTTGTCAAAGACTAAGACTAAAACTAAATTAAAATATGTTGACAAAATTAACACTGCTTCTGGTGTATAAAAATCCCATACAGAGCCTTTAACCCACATCTTTTATTAGATTATTTTTGTTGTTTAATGGTGTGGGCCACCGCGATATGAAGCCTGGGCGTAAATCCAGCCTGAAAGACTCATTCCAGCATCACCTACCGTCAGCTAACGATCGCGTCTGCAATGGTCACACCTCCACCTCAGCCTATCAGTGCAGAGCCACACTTTCGCCACACCCGCGGTCCTGCGTTTAAGCTGCAGCGTTCATGGCTCGTCAGCTTCCCAGCTGTGCTGCGACCCACCTCAACCCCTTCGTCGCCTTTTCTGTCCGCAGCTTCACCCTGCTACATTCTCCACCAGTCTCTCATACCACCACCAGTGTCCAGGCTCTGGGGGAAGACTCCCCTAACTCTAACCTGCCCATCCATACTAACTATAATACATATATCGATGTCTACTGCTGGGGTCTCATCGCCAAAATATTCATGTCAATAAATCTTTCTAATCGCCGCTTTTGTCTCTGAGTCTATCCAGGTTGAATTGAATTTTACAGACGGATGGTTAGCAAACATCCCAAACCTACAACACACACCTATTGCTTTGTTCTCTGTTGTTCCTTAGTTATCGTCATCTTTTTATCTTCCTATAGGCCTAATTTGGCTAATATCACTATGCAACTTTATTGGCATTGTGGGATTGGTATTAGATGTATACCAAACATTGCAAGAAGACTCTTCATCCAGCCTGGGAATCAACAATCCATCTGAGCTTCATAGTACACAAGCACCAACATACAGACTGAATGTAATGCTTGTGATAATTTTTGGACAGACATTTGCTTACTGTGTTACATCTCTCCCTTTCCATAGCGAGCAGTGGATAATAGGAGCCCACTCTCTGAATCTGTGGAGGACCATTAGTCACCCACGGCTTCAGGAAACAGCAGTAACAGTGTTCTGCAACTCTCAGCAAGTACCACCAATAAGACTGATTAAGTGCTCTTGGAAGCACAGAAAAGGAAGAATAGGAAGCATTCATAGTATATTAACAGTGTGGTTACTTCTCTCGCATGGCTCACTCTAATGTGTTTCCCAATAATGAACTATGGCTGCTCCTTAAAGACCCATTTTCTCCTCTATATAACAAAATCATTCAGAGCATCCAGATGCGATTTATATCACGGGTTCCCAAAAATTTCACACGTGACAATACAGAACCCCTACTGTAAAAAATCATTTTTCCTTATACATATATTAGTAGAGCGTCATCAGGAATGGTTTTATTGCAATTGTCAGTGAACAGGGTCACACACTAAGGAATTTACTTTGGCGCAACCGTGCAACATGAAACATAAAACTTAGATAAATGATAAACTATAAGAAACTATAAAAACTCAGACCCAAAGCTAACACATGAATGTAACATATATGTTTTATGTATAATATATATGTTATTGACACATGTGAATTCCCCATTGGTTTCCATGCTATAGCAAACCTTCGGGAGTCGCTCTCAGCCACTAGGGGGTGGTATCGTAGCAATGTCAGCAACCGCCATGAGTAACAAAGAGAAGTGCTTTCCTCACCCATTTTTCTAATACTATCCAGCAGCAAAACATTTAAAATTTAGATTGTTTTCTCTGCTGCATGACATCAATGTACAGTATAAATGTAAGAGGATTTCTGGTAAAAGTTACATTAGCATGAATATTTTAGATTTGTATATCTTGAAATCCTCCTGGGACCCCATGGGCCAGTGCTTCACTAACCAATGTGTGGGTGTTGAGCCCCATTTTAGGAACCACTGATGTATTTTTTGCAAATCGTTATTCACAGACCCCTCCTGGAATCGCCACCTTAACGTGGTGGAGGGGTTTGAGCGCCTGAATGATCCTGGGAGCTCTGTTGTCGGGGGCTTAGTGCCCCTGGTAGGGTCTCCCATGGCAAACAGGTCCTAGGTAACGGGTCAAAGAGCGGTTCAGAAGCCCCTTATGAGAGACCAACAGGCCCGGTTAGAACCATGAGGCCGTCCTTCTGTGGACCCACCACCTGCAGGAGGAGCCATAGGAGCTGGTGCAATGGGATTTGGGCAGCTCCAACGGCTGCCCCCACGACCCAGCAACGGAAAAGTGGAAGAAAATGGATGGATGGATGTTATTCACAGAGGTTTAAGGTTGTGCTATAACCTGCACAATTGTGTTGTACGGTTGTACAATGACAGCACTTACATACTTACTTAATCACTTACAATGCATGAGATTGTACAATGTATCTAAAGACA
This sequence comes from Neogobius melanostomus, assembly GCA_007210695.1. Taxonomy (NCBI): domain Eukaryota; kingdom Metazoa; phylum Chordata; class Actinopteri; order Gobiiformes; family Gobiidae; genus Neogobius; species Neogobius melanostomus. The sequence continues at coordinate 2,647,536 of VHKM01000283.1, forward strand.
GTGATGCAGACCAGACTCGCCTCTCTTCACTCATGGGGAGCAGCGGTTTATCGAAGTCTGATAAATTTGCTTCTACCATCTGCCTCGATCGGGCTGTAATATCTCATCACAGAGGCCTCCCCATGTGTCAGCTCAGCATTATGGGACTGTGCCTTTGTTACGGTCCAGGAAATGAGCTTTCCACGCACTCTGCAGCTGGGGATGTTCGACTTGAGAGTTCCTTATGAGCTGAATATTAACCTGGCGCTTTACACTGGGCACTAATGCTGCCTTTGAAAAGCAGGCTACTGAGCTTAATGAACCACTGCTGTGAGGCTCTGACTGTACAGAGGATATTTAGCTGTGGGTCTTTTGTAATCATGCTCCAATAAGCAGCTCCGGTTTAGTCATATAGGGTTATTAAAGTCACAGGGAGCTCCAAGAGGAAAGCTGAGTAAAAGCACGCAAAAAAATTCAATAATTACTTGGCTTTTTTATGCAGATACTGTATAGCAGGCAACCAATTTCATTTTTCATGCAGGTTTTGGGCCAATGTAATCTCTTAACACATACATTTTCACCTGGAAACAAAAAAGAAATACATAATCTTCACAATAACCTGCTCTTGTGCAATGTTTTTCCATAGATTTGGAAACTTGTCATTTCAAGAGCATTTTTCTCACACTGTGGCAACAACTTCTCCACATAAGTACTACCTACAGACTTGGACTTAACAGTATTTTAAGATTTTAAAGAGGGATATTTTTACATATTTAGTCACTGGCCTGATTTTTCCACTAATAAATAGCTTTTAAAACAATATCCAATATCTCCTTTGGGCATTTCTGGGCAAGTTTTCTTTCATTTGATTTACATTTTCTTCTCATCTGCAGTGTCTTGCCTTACAAACAATGACGAGCTGAAATTAAAATGAACATCTAGCCTTTGGGAAATCAATGGTATGTAAACATTGTCAAGGGCAGAAACAACAAAAGGCGGTAACAAATGAAAAATGTAATAAATAAAAGTGGCATCGAGGAGCAATTCTTCAAAATCCCATTTCATTTGGAGAGTGACCTTAACAAGTGCAAGGGCAAACAATCAATTCCACCAATGCCAGTGCTGTATTATTTCCCATTGTGCTGTTTTTGTTTCACCAAGGCAGGTAAGTAAGAGCCAAACGCTCAGGTAAGGTGGAGGAAGTGTGAGCAATTATAGCGTCAAATGGTTTTCAGCAGGCAGGTTTATCGCCGATGTGCACCGAGCAGATTATGAAGCGTGCTGTATGAAGACCCCCGTTTACAAAAGCAATGAATTTCATCAAGCTATCCAATCCCGGGGGTCCTGCCTGAATACAGAGCCGCCCAGGCCAGCCCTCCAGTACAGGGAGTAGATTCATTACAGCCGCGAACAACCAAGTCAGCAGAACAGAACCTCCCCGACGGTTCTCCAAGAAGCCTAATCCACAACTACAATCTCTCCTCTTTACCAGCAATTTTATTTTCACAGTATTGGCCCTTATACCCTAAAGGGAGAAAGTATCACACACAGAGAAGCAAACATCTCTAGACCACCTCTGAGACTATACCTGTTTTTTTTTTTAGATTAACTCTACTAAATGCATTTACTACCGCTTGTCAGACTAAAAAGAAGAATGTAACCACATATCAGCAAATACCCACGGAACTAGCATTACAGACAACTCTTATTCCCAGAGCATCAGTCACAACAAGGCAAAAGTTTACTCTATAGACGGCAGTCAAACAGCTACGTAATATCATTTAAACACCTAACAATGCATTTACCCTAAGCACAGTAATATGAGAGCATAAAGGAGTTGTTTATGTCCTGCTAAAGTTAAAGGGGGGTATTATGCTTTTTTCAATCACATAGCACCAGTCTATAGCATACTACAATGATGACGTAACCTTCTGTTGGTCTGTATATGCAGTAAATTAAAATAACTGCCTTGAATAAAATTGCTCTCTCAAAATGGCTGTACTGAACGTCTTGAAATAGGCCTCTGTCTCTTTAAGAAGCTTTCCGACACGCCCCCTTCAGCACACTGCTGTGGCATCTAAACAACACTACTGTGCGGGGAGGGGGCTCTGCTGAGCTGAGGAGCAGTGGTTGGTGGCTTGGCTGGTGACAAAAGGTCCAGAGGCGTCTCCAGGAGGTGGGGGCGTTCCTAGGAGGACTGAGGCATAGCTACACCTAAAATGGCTGCCGTCTAAGTTTTTACTGATTACTCAAAAATATGTGAATGAGCCATGGCAACACTCCAGGCATGTGTTTAATGAGGGAATGACATAATAACATGATATAAAGCTTGATAAAGTCAATTTTACATAATACCCCCCCCTTTAACAACAGCTGAACCCGGTCAGATGTGAACCGTGGTGTAAACATGGACTCACCCATAGCATAGAGGAGCATTGCGTCCTTACGTCTGTTTAGCCTCATTAAAACTCCATAAACACACGGCAGCTTCCTCACTTCATCTTGTGTCGCCAGCGGAAAATCCCGATGCGAGGAGTCGTCAAAAAACTACAAATATCCACCAGTGTTTGTTAGATTCCCATATAGGGTTTACAGAGACCGCGTGCACCATGCAAGTGAAAGTAACCAATGAAGAGCCACGTGTATGTGAGTGTATGTGCTGGAGGCGGGACATAACTAGCCCTGTTTTTGTTCTTGTGGAAATTCATGATCAAATGCGTAAAACTACAATGATTATTCACAGAAAGGACATTAGGCAATTAGTTATGATATAAATATAACTATAAAAAATAAAAAACAGCCGTCCCCGAGTTTTGTTTTGTTCTCCTTTAGCATATTGCCAACTCAGACGTTTGTGGGAGAACAGTCCATCTAATTACAAAACATTTGTATCAGATTCATGAACTCTTGGTGAGTTTTCTAGCATTTCTGTGACAATGACCCTCAAAAGTGAAATGTGCCGATAAACTCGTCCCTGTGAAGAATCGGGATATTACAAATATGTTTGGAAAGTTAGGAATGAGTTTGGACCACAACTAACATATTCATTTAGTGGCTTCCTCTTTCATTGTTTGTAATCAAGAAATCAGGTTTAGGGCATTTAAGAATGTGCTGAGAGAAGTATTGGTTTAGTTATAATTACACATTTCAAGACCTTTATTCAACGAGTCGTCCTTTAGTTAGTTAGTTAGTTAGTTGGTTTCCTTTATTAACCTCCCAGAGGAGAAATTTGTATTGGAACAGGGCAGCAGCTCAAATTATGTGTTTATTGTCGCTGTAACCACCACCAAACACATACTGTACATTCACACCAACAACATGTATTGAGTAGTTTGTCGAACACAACAAATACTGTAAATGATGAACTAGTGATAGTGTCAAGTCGTTAAATGAATGAATATATTCTTATTCAAACCATAAAAAAACTTAAAATGTATATAACCTGCCACAATATCATACAATGAGTGGGGTACCTCAGGGGTCAGTTCATGGACCCATTTTATTATGCACTGTACTCCTTACTTTTGCTATAAGGTTTTGCCAAACATTTTCACTTGAATGGTCTCCTCTGAAAGGAAATCATAGAACAAAATTTGCTCAATGAATAATGTCTTGGGACTAAAACCAAGACATTCCTCACCCTTATCTCTCTCTGTATTTGTCAAAACAGAGAGAGAGGAACAAAAAAGCTTCAGTGCTTTCTTGAATCTCACACGCCCAACTTTAAACGTTGCTTGTAATATGTTTAATTATCAGACCCATGGGATTTTTTGCCCCATCATAAGCCTCGCCTCACTAGCCATCATCATAAACCCTGTCCCTGTCGGTGACGCCTGATTTCATTATTGATCCATCGATCTCACCCTGAGGCTCTCTCTCCCTTGCCGAACCATGCTTTATAATCTCTCATATATTTCACTGCTATTTCTAAATCCATGTGCCAAGGATGTTGCCTCTGCCTCATAATGTTTAACTCATCTTGGGAAATGTCAATAGCTCATTAGGGGAGGCTTTTGTGTGGCCTTTTTCACCATTACCTCACCGATCCCATATGTCTGTCCATTTGAGAGCAGGTCATAAGAGGGGTGATGGTCTGAGAGCTGCTACCAATGCCTCAATATCAATTTGGCTGAGACTCTTGGCACTCGACACTGTGATATACAGTTACAGGTCAGCACTCTATGCACTTAATTAGATATAAGACATAGTAAGTATGTTTTGACTTTCTCATTAGTTTTGTACATTTTTCAACCTTTAAAAGTGAAGAGAAACAAGGAATGACAGTGAGTGGTTGTAGAGCTTGTTGATTGGTCACGTTTCTTAAAGGTCCTATATCATGCAAAATCGACTTTTTGGAGCTTTAGCCATGTTGTTATGCTATTTCCTTATCAAAACACCCCAGAGCGGTTTTTGGCTTCATTCACGCAGTTCTAAGTAATCCTCCTGAATCCTGCTCTCTGAGCAGCTGCTCCACCTCTCCTGGTAACGACTGAGCTGTTCAGTTGTGTCGTCACGCGGAACGGAAGTGCTCTACGTCTGTATGTATGCCTTACGGCCTGATTTTATTTATAAAACAGCTTTTTTTTTTTTTTTTTTTTTTTTTTTGAAAAAAAAAAAAAAAAAAAAAAAACAGCAACCCTCCGAAGCGTCTGTGCTGTCCCACGACGCTAATCAAGCGCACCCACGGCTGGAGGAGCCATGGATCCCAGCATAAGTGTTGTTTTTGAAGACTGAGCTCTTTCTAACCTACTCTGGACACCGCCTGCTCTTTTTTCTTACCGATAATGCCACGGATGCGCGTTTGGCTACGAGAGGAACAGGACCTTCCTAAAGAAGAGTGCACTCGCCAGAAGTTGGAATTTCTTTCCGGGATTAAGCTAGCTACTATATCAACCAACCTGATGGATGCTTGGTGAACCTTGGCCAGAATCAAAGTGGATTAACTTTTATAACTTTTATAACCAACGCGATCTCATGGGAGTCCAAACTGAGCGGTGAGTCAATCAAAACGCATGTTAGCGTGTGTGTTAGCATGTGTGTTAGCCATTTATGAAACTGTGTTGCACATGTCAACTCCTTATAACTGCATTATGTGAAGTAACTTCACTTTTTGCAGCTATATTTATATACTGCAAATGTGGAATGAGCAGAGAGAGGGGCGGAGTTAACTGAATCGAAGCGTCTTATCTTCCGGGTAGGGAAAATACCCCCAAAAATACTTATATTTCTCTCAAAAATGAGTACTCCATAGTGATAGAGGTACAATATATCATATATATGCCTATACTTTACTTTGGAAGGGCTAAAATAGCATGATACAGATCCTTTAAGGAGAAGGGGCAAAGAGGTGGTGCATGGGTGTAAGGAGAAACAGCAGTTTGGAGATAGAAAGGTGGCTAATCTGATAATACAGATTATCAAGTGAATGCAACAAAACAACATTTAATAAAAGTGTATTTCATATAATGTAGCCGCAAAGCATCAGTAGTTCATCAGTTGCAATGATATTTATTGCAACACACAGATTGTACGTCTATTCACACTTTGCCAATTTATGATATGTCTACTCCAACAGTACTGTAATGACGATCGGTTTGGAAAAGATGCAACATTTGTGTTAATAATATTATCTTGAAAATGTATTTGTATTTTTTTTTCTTCTCTCTCGCTGAGAGTAACTGACTGGAGCTTGGGCCCATACACACAGGATGGTCCCCTGAGAGCATTGTACACATTACTATTGATTTCTCTGCGTTCCGCTGTCAGCGCACACTGTGGGGTAGACAAATCTTCCTACAATGTAAGCAACAAAGAACTAACGTGCAGGCAATACTGGTGTAGGGTAAGCTTAGCTGATGCCTTATTTTGGCAGGCTATGGAAATATATATGAAATATTGAGCAAGTGGAAGCTTTTTCTTTACACTTTCAGTTAAACACATTGTTATAAAAGCAGGTACACAGCTGTTCCTGAATGAATGTTTGTTCCTTCCATGAGGCAAACTATTGCATTGCATTTCCTTGATAGCATGTTGTAAACAGAAATCAGTGTCCACAAAAAGCACAAGCACATGTTGTGCTGAAGCTGCACAGCTTTGCTTAACTTAAAGCAGCAAGTGGTAAGGGAGAAAACTAGCACCACCGCATTGATATTAAAGACAGAAGCAGACTATGTTCTTCTGAAAAGACGGCTGAGTCTTGTGACTGACAAACAGTTTCATCCAACGAGCTGTCAGGAACATAAGTATGTATGTATGTACATGTCTTTAAGCACCAAGGGTTTTAGAGTAACTCATGCGGTGGAATTGACAATAAAGCTGAACTGAACAAGCAGTTACATTCAACTTTAAAATCAAGAGCCCAATTAATAAAAATGCAATAATGTGATGTATGATACAGAAATAAGCTGAATATTGTGCAAATGACCTCATGATATTCCCTCCATGACAGACAGGAAGTGGTAGGCTCTGGAGTAAATGTAACCTTGCACTCCAGACTGTCGATAGTCCCCTGAGAGTGAGGCTCATGTTCACAGCGTGTGCTGAGACTGCATTAGACAGAGCCCAGTCTCCCACAAGAGCATTAATCTGTATATTGATCTGCAGAGAGGACAGGGAGAGGAACAGGGCCCACACAGAGAGCGCCATCGAGCTAGAATACAGTACACTACACAGAGACGGCAGTAAATGGAGCAAATATTTGAAAACTTGGAAAAAAGGATAATCTTTGTCATGCCTGCACTATGGCCATGACCTATAGTCACTTTTCCAAAGGAGCGGTTCGGGACGGGGTCTGGAGCGGCTTCCGGCTAGACCGGTGTGGGGGAGGGAGCACGTCACAAGCTGATCAGGCATTTGAGAGTCAGTCGTCAGCTTGCACATTTTCAATGTTATCTGTTTCTTCACATTTTTAACTGGACTCTATCATGACTTGTTATAGAGGTAATTTTGGATACCTCTACACATAATGCCTTAATGCCAGTAATTTGCGGCCCAAGTTTTCAATGAATAGATCTAGATGTATTTCCCATACTCACCCTGCTCTTTCCTGACCTGCAGTGGCTTTTCACCTGTTTTTAACCACAATGTGTTTATTTCACAAAAGCTCAGGAGCAGACACAATGCTGACAAAACAAGTTTGATTGCACAACAATTTCCCGTTCATTCTTTCTTAGAGCCTAAATGACAGGAGCAAGGCCTCCTCTCCCTTCTTTATTTATGGATTCGATGTCGCAGAGTAGACCAAATGAAGTGCGTTACTTTAAGTTTTGTACTTAAACAATAAGCATTTCTTGCTTCAGCCTACTCTTTTGGGCATTGTTGTGTTTTCTTTTAATTCTTCTCTAATAACTGTTATCTGGGCTTGCTTGAAAACCCCTACAAACAGCAAACAAAATAAAATAAGACTTTCTGGTGCTGGTAGGCTTGAACTACATTCATCCGACAAAGAATAAAATCTGCATTGGATAATAATTTATAGCGCAAAGATGATCAGGATGTGCATCTGAAAAGTGCAGACAAATAGCCTAATCCAAGAGTTTACACAGACATTTAAATTTAATGTTGTAAGTAATCTAGACAATCTTTTAAATCCTATTCGATAAAATCCTGTAGGATTTTCTATTGGATTCCTATAGGATAGAATTCTATGATTGTAAGATTACGAATGATCAATTAGTTATGGTCACTCAGTTATTTTGACATAATAGACCTTTTTCACGACAACCGAAGTAGCGCATACTAGCGCCCAGTCACTTCCTGTCTTCGCGGGTCTAAGGGAAAATAGCACCTGTTTTTTCAACAAAGTCGCTTAATTTGCCCACTGTTAGCTTCAGGCTACGTGACATTTAATACACACTGTTCCTCAATCTATCACCTCCAAATCTTTGTCTCACTGTGACTCACGTAACTATCATTTTTGAGACAGTATTGAGAGAAAAAAAAGTTAAGCCACAGAACACATGGCTAATTATGCATAATGACAAAGTCTGTGCTAAGTCACTAGCTGCTCCATTCCAGTGAAAGTCCTGCTTCCAGTCAATTGTACATTTATCCTAAATGAAGGAATCACAAAGATAACTCAAGTATGTCCTCAACCATGTTTAGAGGTTTAGTTTTAGCACCTGTATAGATCCAGAGCCTCCTCACCATTTACTACCCGCAGGCATATTTTTTCCTGTTTGAAAACAGTTTGTATTGAAATAACCAATTGTTTCTTAATCACTATAAGATGCAGGTTATTCTTACTAAGGTAATAATTATTGTTATTCTTGCAGGTCAATCAGCAAAGGAAATCAATGCATTTGGGGTCACTTTGAAGAGCAGAAGTGGAGAGCAACACAATGTTAAACACTAAATCGTAAGTCTGTCACCACCGGTACCACATATTGACACCATTCAATCAAATATATATGTTTTAATATTATTGAGTAAAAAGAGCAGGCGCGCACATCCAAGTACCTGAACGAGCGTGCTGGACCCAAGAAGATAAATGAACAAAGAAAAAAGCGAGTGCCTCAGACATGTCTGAGGAAGGGCTGGTTTGACACCCGAAACGTTACACGACTTTGGTGCAAATTTAGTAATAAATTTTAGTAATACATTTTGGGAGCAAACGTGAGCTGTGCGCCACTCGCTTTTTTCTTTGTTCATTTTTAATATTATTTGAGACCTCAACATTTACCATGTGTACTTTAATTACACAGTGACATTTGTTAACCAATGATCTAACTGCAGTGGTGAAAATAATGTAACAGTGCCATTTTTATGTGCTTTTACTATTTTTACTCTGCAACATTTCAAGCAAATATCTGTACAGTGTACTGTATTTTGTCAAACTGAAATTTTAATCTAAAAGTATCTTTTAAGCTGGTTGCACTATTATTTGTAGACAAAGGTGGAACAAATAAAAAGCTTAAAGTACTTTTGATCAGAAACTAAAAACTCCCAACAACACATCTCAGTGATGTTTCAAAGTATGATTTTCATCTGATAACTGAGCAGCATCAAAATTATTAAGGAAACCAATTGTGTACTTCTGTTATCACTGCCTGACAGTGTTGTGACAACATGGTGATGTATCAGAAGAACCAATATAATGCTTTATTGCTTCAGGTTTATTTAGTACATTTAGAAAAAATGTGTCAATTGTCGTCGTGTATGATTTAATTGCATTTTAAATGTTTTCTTAACAGACTTGTAAGATGGAGTTGCAGAGCATGAAGGCGAGGCCACAGCAGAAGGACGAGCGATGAAGAGCTGGGAGAGATGCAAAGACCATGGGGAAGACCTACACCAGCAAGTGGTGAAGGCTGTGGACAAGACCGTGTTGAAGAAATGGAAGTCGTACTTTAAATACAGGATGACATTTGTGCAAAAAAGAAAAGCTTTAATAAAACATTTGTAAAGAGTCTCATTCATCTAAATATTTCAAATGACGTTCTGGATGTAATTCAATGTTAAACGTATACAAGTATTACATATTTAAGTAGAAAGATTCACAGAGAAATTGAACACCTCTAAAACTGTGATTTTTCATTGACAAACCCGGTGTTGTAGCAGCAGCGTTGAGCCACGGTCCTTCCATTTAGCTGGCAGAGTTTTTGGTACAAGTCTTCTCATAGTTGGCTTCAATGGAAATGCTGTTGTTTTTTTAGTACAGAGGCTTCTTGTGAGCAGTTGAAGATTTGTACTCACTCATTTATAGTCAATGTTTGGATTAAAATTAAACCCAGATTAAAAACAAGTCTACTGCAGTCTGATAGTCTTCATGTTTCAGACACACGACTTTGGCTTCTACTTTGAAGAAAGAGATGAACCATTGGTGCAGGTGTCTCTGGTCACACAATGGACACGTTCAGTCAGTCTTTGAATGCATAATCTGTACACAAACAAAGGGAATAACATGGAATTTAATGTTGGGGGAAAAACGCAAATGTAATGTCAAATAACTATTATAGCTATATTCTTATTCTTTTACTTTGATGGAAAATCTTTTTGGAATTGTCCACATGACTTCAGCTTAAACCATAATTAAGGTATTAGTGGATGTATATGATCACAACACTATGTGAGGAAACTGACCAATGTGAGGTTTTGTCTAAGATCAATGAACTGTCATGTCTCTTTCTATCTAATTACCAATAGTACAATATATATATATATATATATATTTTTTTTTTAAGTAAAGACATGTCAGCAGATTAATTAATAAATACACAGATTCCATTATTTCTATGGGAAGATGAAAGGGGGGGGGAAAGGCTAGTATTAGAAACTGTAAATCAGCTACGATTGTGCCACTGAGATGGTGGTAATTAAGGCTTTGGGATAAATTACATGAAATAAGTAACAAGTGTACCTTCATGAGATGTGTTCGTGTCCGTGGAATTGTTGAAAGAGTTGTTGATTTGAGCCGAAGTCTCCCCCTGTGATTAGTGAAGTGCTGGCTGCATACAAAAGTCCCTAGCTTTATGCAGATGTCTGGACCCTCTAACTGCTTCAATTCACTGCCTCCTTTGGTCCGAGTCCGTCGGAAAAGCGTGATAAGAGAGAGGTATAGTTGTTTCTTGCCCCACGAGAGCAAACGGGAACAGAACCAAAGCAAAGGCACCGAAAACTGAGCCATTTCTTCGAGGTCTAATGCTAGACTATAGCCACCGGATGTTGTAGCGCGTTACTTCCGGTTTAAAATGCGGAAGTGTGAAAAAGGTCTATTGGCACTTCTACTCCTATAGACCCTTTAATTGTTTGTAAACATTCCGGGCTTAGCTGGAGGCGGGAAGCTCGATTCCTATCTATTTCCATTGTAGCTGTTGTCATAGTAACGATAAACAAATGTCTAGCTAATATCAGATAAAACTTATTTATCGTCTCAAATGTCATTCCTCTTGTTCTGGCACCTTAAGCCACAACAGGACCACATTTTTCAGTTGTAGTTTTACACTTAAAATCGCTAGTTTTAGATAATCTTATTTCTCACTTCCTGCCTCCAGCTGATGTCACTGATGATGTCAGCAGTTAAGGGACAGTTGTACTGTTCACAATTAGTCATTTGGCGCCATCTAGTGGTAAACTACATTATCGCCCTATGTTCAGGCCAGTCTCATTCTATTTTATTGCACGTCTTTCTAACGTGTTTCGAATAAAAAGCATCTTAATTTTTTATTTCAGGAATATAAAATGTTATGATTTGCTGCCCTGGACAGGAACCTTTCCTTCATGTGCTTATCAGAGCCTGGTGCTTGCAAATTGTATTGAGAACTGTCTCTGGTCATTAAAATAACAGCTTGTTTCAGTAAGACCTATTTGGGTCTCGCTCCAATATGGGTAGACATCCTGAAGAGCCTATGGATGGGTTTCATTCACATTATTTTTTCAGTTGTGGGTGCCATTTTGATGCCTTGTCATTTTTTCAAAAACACTTTGTTTCAAACTCCTAATTACTATGAGTATAGTCTCCATATTTCATCACTTTAGACCCATGAATAGTCTATGACTGAGCCAGAGACAAGCTGGAACTAGGGAAATCTGACAAAATGCAGATGTTTTGACCTGGTTTTAGGGCTAATATTGAGTTAAGGGCCTTTCACCATCCAAAAAAAAACAGTGAAAAACACAGCTTATCCATCTTAGACACTGATATATACAAAATGCAAAGTCAACAAATGTTCTTAAAACAAGTGTTTGCACATCAGTCCAATCGGCTTTGGATAAAAGTTTAATTCACAAAAATACATTGACCAATATAATGAAAATGTACTAAAATGTACTTTAATAATTCATAAAAGCTGGAACATCATTGACAGAAAAACACAAGAAGCATTATTAGAGTTGGTTTAGTATAATATATTTCAGCTTCAAGAGACATAGAAATCAATCCTTATTTTCCCCATAGTTCTTCTATAAAAGACCCATTTTTTTTTCTGAAGCACTGTTATGCAAAAATGGCATTGGCATTAGAATATATTACGGGAGCTATGACATCCCAGTGACAGTATAAATTAAGTCACATCAGAGAGATATCTGCAGAAAGAGTCCATGGAAAACAGGGCGAGAGAGAGAGAGAGAAATCATAAAAAATATTAATACATAATATAGACCTTGCTCTATCATCACTGACTCGACGGGCATGGACAGGAGGTGTATGGCTACGAAAAGAATCTGCACTTTTTCCACTGGAGTTCACTTGAAAAAACATTTACACATGATGCACTTTTGTCATGCTCGTTTCGAAGAATATTTATAATCGTTAACAACTCAAGAGGTCGACTTCCATGTTCTTTCAAAGACAATATTGAGATCCAAAAAGGTGAAAAATACTCAAAGCCATGATCGAAGTTTGCCAGGGAGCGGTGGATGTTTGGAGGTAGGATGCGTGGCACTTGTGTGTGTGTGTTGGGGTGTGTTTGTGTTCCTCAAACTGGACAGGATTTTTACTTTTTTCTCACTATACATTTTAAGTTTTATTGTAGAAATGACTTTTTCCTGCGATGGGCACCATTTTGAAGACTATTCACCGCTCAAAAGAATGAGCACTTCATTTTGAATGCCTAATTGCTATGGTCTCCATGTTTAATCGATTACACCCATGACGACTTTATCAAGACACTGCTATTGAGAGGAGGGCAAGCCATTCATCGAAATCGCTGTTTGGAAGATAAACAAATATCTCCGATGTTAAGAAATGTGGGAAATGTGTTAAAGCGGAACTAAGTAACTCATGCCCCTAGAGGCCATAAGCGCCACTGCAGGTGTCGTAGCATGTTACGTTTTTTTTACTCATTAATTGTCCATGAGAGTAAACACTACGCTGACAGAAAAGACAAAGGGAGAGAGGGATATTGTACATCCAATTACACAATGGAGATCTTTTTTTTCCCACTCAAACTTGGCTGTAAATACTGTTTAAGTGGCGCTAGCCCACAGTTAGCTTTGCCCGTTAGCTTCTTCTACGTGATTCCATTAGTGTGTATTGGTGGCTCTGACACAGTGCAGGGAAAGTTGCTAGTGTGGTTTTCTGGCCAGAGAATCAACACTTGTATTACCCCCCAGTGGGACTACGGAGAGGATTTATTAAAAAGGTTTAAAAAAAAAAGTTACTTGGTACTGCTTTAAAAAATTTGAACAAATTGAGAAAAAAAATTGAGGAAAAAATGCTTTAAAAAATGGGGGCAATTAGGAAAAAGTGTGGGAAAAAGTGGGAAAAGACGGGGAAAATGTGTAACAAAAATATTTAAAAATGGGGGGGGAGAAATTGGACCAAAAGTAATGGACAAAAAAAAATGGAAAGCGTTTTTTTTTTTTCTGCCTTGTTGTAGTCTGTTCTGGACAATTATCTTTTTGAGCCACAAAGCGATGTAAATTAAGATGTTTGCAGCAAATTTTTTACGTGTTTGCAAAATTATCACTTCACCATATGTTCTGCTTTCTCAATGGGTGTCTATTCGTGTACATTTATGACCGGTGACATAGCAATAAATAATTTAAAATGTGTCGATGACAGGAAAAAGGATGATTGAAATCCATGAAGGATAAAGCACCAATGGCCACGAAGAGCCAAACTAAAGATGTTCTTTTTGAAAGTCTTATTATCTAAAAGCACAGGACAACTGCGCACTGACCAAGTATTACACACACAAGTACCACATACAACGCTACTCCAGACACCCCCAGATCTCACTTTCTGTTAAAAGTCAATAATAAAAATATGACGGGGCGGCTGTTTGGCCCCAGGGGAGGCTCGTTGACACGTTTGACGGTTTAAGGGGCAGGGTTTTTGCACATCAGATCGTTGAAGATGGATGGGACAGTGTCCGTGAATGGTGCGCGCAGACACACGGAGGACGTCCTGAAAAAGAGGCGAGAGGAGATCCCCAGTCTGCTCTCTCTCCAACTGTCCGTCCTTAAATCTCTCCATCTCCGCTGTAGTTCGTCCTCGTCTGTGACTGGAGCAGTTTTGGTCGACTGACTTGTGGCTGATGGAGGGAGGGGCGGGGGCTGTTGGAAAGCTGGCACGTTCCAATCAGGGCAACAGTTCTTCATTACAGCATTTCTGGAACACGATCAGAGGAGGAGGCGTTAGTTAATGAGGTGGAGACAGACTGTATATGCAGAATGACTCAAACATTTATGAATGAAACAAAACTCTGGATCAGGTTTTTCATGAGGAGACGACACACGATTACAAAAAGTTCAGAAAACTTGAAATATAAATGTCATTTTTATTATCATTAATGAGGATCTGTATTATTGCTTTTATACAATTTGTATGTTTTGTTTCCTTTAAAGGGATACTTCGGGATTTTGACATAGGGCCTCATTTCCTAGTTATCCAGAGTGTTGGTGATGTCTGGAGATATTTTTTTCTTAAATTCATGCAGTTTTATATTTGAAGAGTTTAATGGCGCTAGGCTAGTGCAAGGCTAAAGCATTTCTATGGTAACAGTTAGCCTGCATTAAAAAAAACAGTCTGACCCACTCCACAGTGCACCTGAGGTAAATCACTTATAACGCCAGACTAACCATATAAATGTCTGTGTTAATAGAATAATTTTAACCATTTTGCGTTTAAAATAACTTATATTTGAGCAGCATCAGCTTCGTGGCTGTAAGCTAACGCAGCGGCGGAGTGATCTGCGAGAAAATAGTCCCTCAAAATGCGGTAATTCATGTGATACAGTTATATTTCAAAAATTATTCTATTAACAAAGACATTTATATGGTTAGTCTGGCGTTATACATGTTTTACCTCAGGTGCACTGTGGAGTGCGCCAGACTGTTTTTTAATGCAGGCTAGACTTAACCATAGAAATGCTTTAGCCTTGCTCTAGCCTAGCGCCACTAGACTCTTCAAATATAAGAACTGCATGAATTAAAAAAAATATCTCCAGACATCAACAACGCTCTGGATAACTAGGAAATGAGGCCCTATGTCAAAAATCCCGAAGTATCCCTTTAAGTGTTTCAGGCCTCTTGAATTTATTTAACCTCTTAACACCCACCTTACAGCCTATAGGCCAGAGTAACACCTCATTTGAAAGCCAAGACTTTTTTTTATTGCTTTTTTGTCACGTTTGGCAAAAAACAAAGAACAAAAACAAGAACAACAAAAAAGCCAAAGAAAGCGACAAAATGTGACACTTTTCCAACTCTTTTTTGGTCATGTTTGTATCACTTTTTCATTCGCTCTATTTGACACTTTTTATCCAAGAAGCTTTTATTTGGGTAGGACCAAACTGGAGAAAATGTGATCGGTTCAGGTGGGAGGTTAAAGAGGTTAAAGTTTCAATTGCTATTTACTGATTTTATTGCGCTTATTTGGTTTCAGTTTTGCCTTCATCATTAAAACGAGGACCTAAATGAGAGGAGTATTTTAGGTAGTATTTATATCCACTGTTGTGTGTGGCACTTTGAACTCCTTATAAAAATGTGCAACATAAATAATGCGGATTTTGAAAATACTTTTTGACTGAAGTAGTGGAGACAGTAGTCAAAGTATACTGTATTCTGAACGCTAGCAGAAGCAGTAAAAGAAAAGAAAAGATGAAGTATAAAAAAAGGAGCCTCAGGGAACAGTTGCTGCTAGTGCAAATTCTAAAAAAAAATAATGCTTTGCTGCCCTCTTGTGGTTATTTGCAACACCACAGTTCAATCTTAAGGACTAATTAAAAGAGCAACGCGAGTTTCTTAGTAGTTATCGGAATGTCAGCTGTTAAAAGCTCTAACAGCGTAAAAATGGCAACATGATACAACTAAAACTAATAAATCAAAGACTAGAGCTTTATGGCTGTGTGTCCCATCTACGGCTGCTCCACAATCCACCAGTGAGGCTACATTACAGTTAGTGCCGCTTCATTGGGATGGGCAGCATGAATGAGAGGGGCAGGTCCACACCCGAGTGGCCCCACTTCACTGACCGACATTTGGAGGCGGTGGGGCCCAGCTCGGCGCACATACTCTGTACAACTCAAAAATGTGTTCATGAACAGCCGTATTAGTGACATCGTCTCTTCAAGTCAGCAACACAAGGGCACTGGGGCAGGTGTTAAATAAGTGTAAACATGTTTCCCTTACATTATGTGACTGAGGACAAGTGACCAAATAAAATTCTTCTTTCCTCACTTGAAATCACTCTCCTGTCTGAAATGGGAAAACTATATAATTAAACTGCTGAAAATCAGTTAATAGCCTGTACCTCACTATTAGAGAGCTTCTCTTAATAAACTGGAATAGTAGTGGTAGTATTATAATAGTACTATTATGCACCGATCCAGCATTTTTTTGTTTCCGATACCAATGATTTAAGTACCTGCCGATATCCGATATCCGCCGATACCAAGAGACTTCCTTAAAAGCTGTTCCCCTTTTCTCCAGTGTGAGATAAATAATGACTAATATTTATCAATTATAAGCAGTCTTTTAATAAACCAATGGAAAAACATTAAAAAAAGATTAACTGGACTTTCCCATTCTAAATATATGACCGGCTATTTATATTACTTACTACTTTATGTTACATTAATATGAACAACTCCCATAAATTGATCTGATCATTACAACTTGTGCATCATTTATATCAGTTATTCTTTAACAGAATTTCATAAACTCAAATACAAATACTTGGCCACTCCAGCAATGACCGATTTTATTTATTAGGGATACTTTAGGTATTTCCATCATAGTTTCTGTCCCCTAAACCTTACCCCCAAATGCTCCAGGTTCTGCCCTTCACACGGACATACACCACGTCCATATTCACTTGAATTTAGTCGGTGAAAGTTGTATTTTTAAAGCGGCGAGAGCCAAAACTGTTAGTTAAGTATCGGCTATATATATATATATATATATATTATAATATATATATATATATATATATATATATATATATATATATATATATATATATATATATCCGATATTGTATTTTTTCAGTTATCGGCTCCGATATCAGTATCAGATCGGTGCATCGCTATATTATGCACGAGTATACGTAGGTGTAATGTCACTCACATTTATTCCATTCACACTTTTTATCAAATTTGAAACTCTTTTGTTACTTTAAATCACGTTAAAGCAGTGAAACTACCATCCTTATATTTCCATCCAGTTTTGTCAAATTACAATAATTAGTTTCACGCACGCAAACATTTAATTTTAAATCCCTACTTCCTTATTACCAACATTGGGCCAAAGGGTCCAGTAAACATAAATGAAGTGAAAGTGATTTTCTCGGTAGCAACAGACGAGGATTTCCTCATAAACTTAACCACTGCCTCACACTGAGTCCTAAATGAAGTCGGCTCAAGCTCCGAGTCAGCAGTACATTTGTCCCAAGCTGAAAATGAAGTGTCAAAAAACACATGTTCTTGTTATAGGAGGAAGTTAATCGTTTACTCTGAAATCTCTTGTCTAAAAAAAAATATAACTAATAATAATAATAAAACATTTTCCGAGCTACATTTTTACATGTAGGGGATGGTCAAGATAAAGAACGAAATTTGATTCAGAGTAGAGCTGCACCGTACCCAAATCTAAACGTTTCTGGACTGGAGCTTACAGCCTATAGGCCAGGGTGACGCCTCATTTGAAAGCTAAGACCTACAAAACGGATCTTTTCCTCATGCTGTTGCCGTCACTTTCTTTTCATCACTTTTTACCACTTTGTTGTTGAGTTGTCGTCATATTTTTGAGTTCAATTCTCGTTTTTGTCCCTCATTTGTCAAAATCATTGAGGTCTACCATCTGAGTGAGAATTATTTCATTGTATGAATTTGTGCTCTACAAATAAACTTGCCTTTATTGTTTAAATTTAATGAAATGTACAATGTTAAATAGTCACAAAATTCTGCTAACAAATATTGCATTTTTTGTGACATCATTCAACCCTAATTTTGAGTATATCATTGAAATTAATTCTTTTAGTTATAAACTCTAAGCTCATTCTTCATTTCTTACTAATTGTTATCATATGTACATACAATGGCTACTCCACAGGCACCGTCTCTCGTCCGCAGTCGAGCACGTTTGAAAGTAATTTGACTTGCCTCGAGCAGATGCCCGGAATAGCCCGTGATCTACAGTGTGATTTGGAGAGTGACATGTGGACATCAGCGCTCTTGTGTTCTCCTCATTAACCTGACAGCGGCCCGTGCATCAGGGGCTCCATTGTAACTCGCAGTGAAAGACACACCTGGCTCAGAGCTGCTGCAGGGCAGGGGGAGGGGCTTAAAGCAGGACACAGTTGGATTTCTTTTTCGCCTTCTTCTTTCCACTGGCGTTTCCTATTTATCTGTCTGACCAGGTCATAGAAGATCTGAAAAGAAAAGATAAAGCATCACCGACCGCACGGTAGATACAGTGACTCACAAAAGCACTGAAATCACACAAGCCCTTGAACAATTGAGGATTTCACATGACGTCATTACATTGTTAAGAAACCATTGTTTAATGTTGGAGGACCAGAATTGCAGCACTGGTCAAACGTTTAGAAACACTTTATGTATCGGCTTTGCTTTATCATCAAAACTATTTACGTTGTGTGATTCTCATTGAAGGCATTAAACTATGAATGAACACATGGGATTATGCAGGAAACAAAAAAGGATGAAATGAATCAAAATGATTCATATTTTAAATTCTTCAAAATTGCCACCATTTGTTCTTGGCATTTTCTCAATGAGCTTCAAAAGGTCGTTCCTGAACTGGGTTTCAACAGAAATCCATTTCTGCGACGACGTCGTGAAGCTCATTGAGAAAATGTTCGTGTGCAAAGCAGTGATCAAATGGAATGCGGCTATTTTGAAGAATCCACATGTGTTTATTCATAAATTAATGTCAGTGAGAATCTACAAAGTAAATGGTTTCGAAATGAAAGAAAAAAAACATGAAAACTGTTTCCAAACATTTGGCTGGTAGTGTGCCGGATATGGAACATTTTAGAACAAAGGTCAATGTCGTTTCTCCGCAATAACTCCCTGTACTAAGTGGTGGTGTTGGTCAGTCTCACGGGAACATTACTGACAGATGAATGGACTTTTAGCCGCACTATTAATATGGTAAATTTAACAAATAATATGGTTTCACTTTTTTCTGTCTGGATATTTCCTTCAGAAACAAAAAAAGTGATATTGGACCCTGCCCTTCCTCTGAGATTAGACATTCTACGATATGCCTTAAAAAATGTAATCTTATACCCAAGTGTCCATATTGTGCACTCACATCAAGAACATTGATCTTTGACTTTGCAGAGGACTCTAAAAAGGCACAGTGGTTCCACTGTCGAGCCAAGTTCTGGCCCTGCTCCTTCCCCACCACACGCTCGTCCTCCAAGTCACACTTGTTCCCGACCAGGATCATTGGCACCTGAAAAGACAAAACTGACTTTAGCATAGCTATATTTTACAACACAAAAGATGACGCTTTCAAAGGCGTTTAATCATACTGCAATAACTTCATGCGGAGCAGACATAAACCGAGGGTGTGTCCCCTGTTGGTCAATTGTAAACCATGACGTCAGTTTTCAAACAAGGAAACCCAACACAGATCACCACCACTTCAAAGCTGCAGAGCTTGTGTAACAATGAGGCGTGGAACAATGTACTGTGTGCTCCACTAACAGGCCTCATATTTGTTTCTTTGTTTAAGGCTAAACGCTCAGTGGAAGGAGGACAAAAAGTGGAGCAACAAAAGCAGATCCAACATCGTTATAGTTATGATAAACAGACTGGTTTGTAAAGAGAAGATTCAAACCAGAATGAGCATCGACTTAACTTTTACCTAAATATGTTGTAATACTCTGGCTTTTGTAGTATATATACTTTTAACAAACATACTAGATAAGTATCAAATGAAAGGGGTCTAAAACATATCCCGACCCATGTATCTCGACCACTCGCTTCGGCGTCCAAAAGCTTCACATGAGGATTATTCTGTGACAGTGAGCAGGGGCTGAGGGCAGTGGGGATGCGCCTCTTCCTGCCTGCTGTTTCCTGCACTCGGGCCCGGAGGAAGCCCCGCCCAAACCGGGATAACATCGCCTTCCTTCCTGAATGTTTGCAAACTTTTTTTTTTCCCCCCAGATGAATTCACGCTCAGCTTACACGCTGGAATGGATACCCGAAAACTCGTTTGAGACAAAAGGAAACTGACGAACAAAAGACTTTTCATTTGATTGACGATTACCCTAGCAACCGTGATAAATGGCATTTCCAGATCGTGAAAGAGACGTGTCACTTTCTCTCACACGAAAGCTGTGTATTGTTTTAGCAGCAGTCAGAGCTAACCAGTGGAAACAGCTGGCCGTGATACAAGGGCCAATAATAAATCAGCTGTGGTATCTATTTGTGGAGGCTGCAACAAATAAATCCATGGCTGGGAAATCCTGCCTTTCCCCTGGCAGGTCTCCTGTCAGTCCAGAGCATGGCTGTGTGGAAAGACGGGGGGGTATTTGTCTGTTACGTCAGAGTGACCAGACATGCTGCAGCTTGTACGCTCTCCGGCTCAAATACGACAAGAGGAAGAATTGTGGTCTAGTGCGAAAGCCTTTAGGTGACACATTCTTGGATGAAAATATGTTGAAATTGGATGATGATTATTATTGCACACTCATCACTTCAATTAGGGTAATTATAGGTTGACTAGTCAGTCGGTCAAAGTCCTTTTCTGTTTTGTGCCATTAAAAAGGTTAGAGAATACGCCGACTGAAGATCTTACTAAAGTGGGTATTTTCAGTAAAACTCACAATTAGGGCTGTCACGATAATTACTGTATCGACTTATCGTTCAATACATGACAGATAAATATATTTTTGGGCTCAATATTATTGTCGGTGCATTCACTTACATTTACCCATTTTCTAATACAACCATTTTTAAGTAAGTTGTGTCTCCTTATATTTCATGTTCAGTGTGGGATATTTTAAGATCAAGTACTTGTCTAACAGAGCTTAACTGTCATTTTTCAGCTTTAGAGTTAGTTCTGCTTTAACGCCACCAAAAGTAACTCATGCCCTAGAGGCCATAAGCGCCCCTGCAGGTGTCGTAGCATGTTGTGTTTTTTACTCATGAATTGTCCGTGAGAGTAAATACTACGCTGACAGAAAAGACAAAGGGAGAGAGGGATATTGTACATCCAATTACACAATGGAGATTTTTTTTCACTCAAACTTGGCTG
This sequence comes from Neogobius melanostomus, assembly GCA_007210695.1. Taxonomy (NCBI): domain Eukaryota; kingdom Metazoa; phylum Chordata; class Actinopteri; order Gobiiformes; family Gobiidae; genus Neogobius; species Neogobius melanostomus. Next base: position 2,668,683 of record VHKM01000283.1, read on the forward strand.
TAAATACTGTTTAAGTGGTGCTAGCCCGCAGTTAGCTTTGCCCGTTAGCCTGTTAGCTTCTTCGTGATTCCATTAGTGTGTATTGCTGCTCTGACCCTGTGCGGGAAAAGTTGCAATTGTGGTTTTCTGGCCAGAGACACCAGGGGGAGATGAAAGACCCCATTAACACTTGTATTACCCCAGAGGGCCTACGAAAAGGATTTATTAAGGTAAACAAGTTACTTAGTACTGCTTTAAAGGGTCTTCAATAATATCCTGATAGTTTCCTGCCTCAATATATCGAACTTTAGGATTTTGTTATAGTGACGGCCTACACACGATTATCCTTGTGCCGTTATAGCCCTACATCAGTGCAATAACAAAACAAAAAAAACAAGGTTATTTGTCTTGATCAAAGCCGCTTAACTTTCATTTCACTGCTTTTACCTGTAGCAATGTTTTTTTTTCCACTTATCAGTTAGTTCTGCACAGAGATACAATTGCACGCTCGCTCAAGCATAACATCTGTACAGAAACGCAACGTACAGGCTGTCAGGAAGTGGAACATTTTCCTTCCCTCCCTCTACTGCCTACTGTGACAGTTTGATACTGAGAAAGTAACTAATCTAAATTCTCTTTAAGTGCTTTACCAATGCTAGAAACGACAACATTGACTGAACTAAACTACAATCATATCGTAAAGACTCGACAGGTAATGGGTCAATACATTAGGGTCTTCTCCTCTTTTCTCCCCTCTGGACTGAGCGCAGGCGCTACGACAGGAAGCTGCAATGTTTGGAAGAACCCATCGGAGGTTGCCGCTTGATGTTTGATATCCAAACAAGCCTCAGACTCCGCCGCAGCGCTGCACGTCTCCTGGGGGTCTCGGGGAAGCCGTGGTATGCCCAGTAACACAAACTCTAAGCCGAGCTGGGATAAAAGGGACGGAGAGAGGGCAAAGAGGGAGGTACGAGCAGAGGAGGGCGGGGGGAATGTCCAGTGTCAACCCAAGAATCCACAGTGGATCTGTTGAGATGCCGTTAACGTGCTGCAGGTTGTGTCCCGCCCACTGAGGAATGCAACTGAGGGGAAATGGGGAAGGGGAGAAAAAACTACTGCATTAACAACTTAGCTGCATGACAGGCTTTTATGTTTATTTATTTTTTATAATGGGCTTTATGCTCCCCCATCTCTTACACTCACAATTAGCAGGGTCCCACACAAATATTTCGTAAAGACGCCTTAGATCAGTTTTTGAAATGGCAATTTTATGGAGGAAAGGTTTTGAAATTCTCCCTTTACTTATGTCACTTCCTCGTGTCTCATCCTACACTAGGATACATGTTGTAGTGCCGGCATCTGGGTCAAGAAGATTTAGTTATTAAAGGCACTATACAATTAGTTCTAGTAGTGGAATAAAATCGGTTTCATCCTCCTATAGTATATTGTAAACTCAGACATTTGTGGGAAAAACACTGTGCATCTAGGTCATAAAGCATTTGTACCAAAGCATTTGTTTCATGCATTTTTGTGACAGTGACCCCTCCAAGTTTTGAAATGTGCCTATAAACTCGCCCCGGTGAAGAATTGGGATGCTGGGTTCGGAAAGTAGCTTCCTCTTTCATTGTTTGTGATCAGAGAATCAGGCTCATCAAAAAGGTAAAAATAAAAACTCAAGGCCACACACACACACTTCCTGCTTAGCACTTTTTTCATTAATCTTTGCAGCAGCCGTCCAATAATTGCCGCAATCACGACACAACAATGCATTTCCCCGAGACTGGATGTGAAGATCAGGTCAGGTCTGCATCGCGAGGGGCATCCCGGGGTAAAAGCAAAGCCAAAAGGAACGTGAATCACTGCACCGCTGTTGGGAGGCCACTTATTTATTGGAAGTGAAAAGCCAAAAGGAGATAACGGCCTATTTATAGTTTTCACTGACATCACTCGAAGGGAGGTAACCATGGTGATGCACTGTATACATACGAGCCACACGGTGCGTTAAGTCTAGCGTGTCTAATGCTTCAGATTCAAACAGTGCAGTGCCCCCCCATTGAGCTGCTCTTGCAAAGTTGTTAGCTTAAAAACTGCAAGCGTCTATTGGTTCTTAACAGAAATGAGTGCTTCTGCATGTAAAAGAAACACAGGGGATTAAAAGTATAATCGTGTAGTACAATTGGCCTTGATGCTTGATTGTGTCCCTCACATGAGCTTCTATGCAGTGGCCCTGGCATCAGTGAGTCACACGCGTATAGTAGAGAATTAACAGCCTCCCAGCGACAGATGTGGAATAGTCATGAGAACGTGATTGCATAAGGAGGACGCGGAGGGAAGTCCATTTTAAAACTGTGAATTGCCTGTTATGCCGTGTTAAAAAAAAAAAAAAAAAAATCAGAGTCACTGTGTGCCGTGGAAGACATTAAAAGGAGCGTAGCGTTATAAGCGTTTGGCCAGCCTTGCCGTAAATGGAGCGCGTCGGGGCAGAGAGGTAAAGCAGCTGGAGACCTGGAGTCGAGCGCTTCAAGTCTGTGAGGGAGGAACTGTTCTGCAAATGGGAGATTCCTCCTCCTGGATCAAACGGAGGAGGGGTAAAGGCTTAGTCGGCAGGTCATGATAAATTGAAGGAGGTGCTGAAGCCACATAAGTGTGTCCCCATTGACATACAGAAGAAGGCAAGTTCTTGGTGGAGTGGAGGGACGATTTCTTCATCTTCAAAAAACCACAAGGCCAGACTCTTCAATTGTAGGATGAAGTAAAGCATCACTTTCTACAAATGCCAGTGTTGTACATCATATATGGCCTAAAGGGTGTTCTGCTAGGACAGTTTCAAAGGAATTAACAGCATTTGATATCTGATTTGTGAAATAATATTCCTCAAAATCATCTTGAGGGCCAGAGGTTCTATGATGGAGGGCCGGTTTTGGCTCCCGGGCCCGACGTTGCCTACCCCTGACATCCCGTGTCCACTCTCCCAACATATCAGGCCTATTCTTTCACATAAAAATGCTGAAGAGGAGGGCCCGACTGATATGGATTTTTGTTGTCCAAAAGAGACACCAATATGAAGGGGGTTGGCATGGCCGATATTTTATGTACCGTCATTTGATGTTTTTTTTTTTTATCTTTCAAATAGCCTGTAGTTAAACATGTTGTATTATATTAAAAGGTTTCAAATCATAAAAATGTATGAGGCCGATGACTATCCTTTGGGGGAATTTTGATTGGCCAATGCCGCTGTGCACCACTAATAGTTTTTGCTAATATTCTTTTTTAATGTCTGGTCTATAATCCTGTGTATGAAGCTTCTAAACGTGTCAGTGTTGAACTGTGACTGCAGGGGCGCTGTATATTCATGTTTAGTAGGTACTTCAGATGGAGCTCGTTTAAAAAGAAAAAAAAATCAATAGCTTCCAGAACAAAAAAAAACGGTAAATCTCTATCTCTTATGGTTCTGAAATTATACACAAAAGGTCTGCAACATAAATATGTAGAATAAGTAAACTAACTGGTGACGGATTTTCACTGGGGAATTTCTCCGCTCCCCTGAGGCCGAGGAAGTTGTGACAGGGCTCGTTTTAAAGCCCTTTCCAGTGATGAAAACGGGAAGTCTCTATCACTTTCAGTTCCGGAGATCATCTGATCAAAAGGTATCGGAAATACCCAAATATCGGCCGGGCATTACTGAAAATGGAAACTAAATGGCACTGAATTGCTTATAAGTTACTTGTACTTGGCAGTTCTTCAGTAGAACTAAAAAAATTAAAAAAAAAAGTGTGTAACTGTATCCTGGATCAAACAAAGTCCAATTTATTTGCTACATCTGCTTGAACATTTTGATAAAGCTTAAGACTTAACTCTTCCTTTCTTAACACCACAGGCTGTAGTCACAATGATGTACTATACTGGCACCAAAATAACCAAAGCTAATAAAAAGTGAGACACCTCAGAAAAGTTATGCCCTAATTGTCCTTGTAAAACTCTAAACTACAAAAATATTTAAAAAAAATCGCCTCCTAATTCTCTTTTGGCACATGACTTTGAATTGACTGTATTTCATGGGAACCCGGCCACTGATCCTGCGCTCCATATGTGAGGCCGAGGCGAACCTCAGCTCTGCCTGCCCACGGCGGATCTAATGAAGCCACAAACCCACAATCCTCCTGGCTCTTGTTTCGGATGGACCGGGGCCCTTCTACACTTCTGCCCTGACAGCCCAATCACCCACACTGAGCGCCAGACCACAGGACGACCACATGCAGCCCATAGACCGGAGTGAACCCAGCGACGTGTATCAGAAAAAGGATATTCAAAACTCAAAACAGAAGCATTTACTGGCAAAGATCAAGCAGGAGCAAGATATGACTTTCAGTTTAAGTCACTAGTTTATTATTTCCATCGGCGCAAAATCTAATGAACACAACAGATGCATTATGTAAGATGATCAAATGCAACACAAAATCCAATTATTAGACATGGTTCGCTGTGGGAAACGCGAGCAGGAGCAGAAGACCCACTTAAACATGGAGAACAGCCACAGAATCAAACCCCAAACCTTCCGTCTGTGAGGCGAAAGTGCAAGCCGTCATCTTTGTGGCACAGATAGCAATTATGGATTATGGACTAAATTGGTCAGCAGTTATTTAATAGTCAGCCCGAATGACAAGCTCTGGATAGTAGAGGTTTAAATGTCTGCAAAGAAGTGATCGTGGAGAATGGTGGGGGGGAAACTACGCAAGGGGTTGGGGTAACACTGAATCCTTCCAAAAGATCACCAAAAAGGGCATCGCTGATCCAGCCGACGCACTATCAGCCAGACCAGAGAGGGACTGAGGCTTACTTCACTTCAGCAGCCTCGCGGTTTAACGGGAGGGAAAAAAATAGCATTGTAGCCTCAGATAATAAGCCGACACATCCTCCCTGTGTTTGACCTGCTACTGATCTGAGCGGTGGACCACACACACACAAACAAAGCGCTCATATACAATAATAAGAGTAGAGAAGCCAAGATACTTCCTCAAGTGAAACGTTAGTTTAAAAATAATTTCACTGAAGTACAAGTAAAAAGTACTTAATAATTGAGAGCAAGAACACTTTAGATTACAGGCCGCGAGTTTCATGTGTAGGTACAGGGAACAAGTAATTACACATGTTATCACAGGTAACTAAAGTGAAAGTGTAACAACTGTATACAACGTGTAACAAGGTGTACATGGCTTTTTAATGTCATTTTTAATGCCCAAACGGCACAAAAGCAGAAAAAAAATTGGCTCATATTTCATTTAAGATTTGCAAACATTTCACAAAACGGAGAGAAAGAGAGAACTGGTCAAAACGGGAAACTTGAGCAAAAAGAAAAAGTCAATTTCAGCCAAAACTGTGGCAGAATATGTGTAAGCCCATAGTTTTCGATGAAATTATACAGTAAACATGGTTGAGTAATATCATCATTTTCAGAGAAATTCAGATTTAATACCAGTTTGATTCCAATTTAATGCCAAGTGACATTTAAGACCTTGAGTTTGGCACAATTTAATGACAATGCTTTTTAATGCCCCGCCCTGTAATGTGTAACTACACATGAGCACAGGCCATAATCTGAAGTGAGACTCTATCTACGCCCGTGTTACACCATGTACACCTTTGTTACATCTAAATGTTGTATGCCTTTGTACACCATTATTAAACCTTGCACTTTATTTATTTAAAGTTCATTTGAATAGGGACAAGTATGTTACATAAGCTCGTGTTGCATGCTACAACATTTTAGTCAAAGGTAATTCTCCATGTCCGTCCCTAGTTGGGCCTTTACACAAAAACTAAACAATACATAGTCAAAACAAACGTGATAATACAGTACGTGATAATATGAACACAGCACACGGTCAGCGGTCACATTTCTAATCTCTGGGTCCTTTTAAAACACAAACATAAAGACTCTTTTTAATTAATCAATGTGATTCTCCCTTCAGTTCAGTGGGTAAACAGTTCCAGGCTTTAGTGCCTTGTACAGAGAAAGCTGCTTAATGTGTAATTGCCTGTACTTACGTGTGTAATTACTTTCTTGGTACCTGTACCTACACATGGAAGCTGCGGGCTGTAAAGTCTACTTTGTGTTTTAGTGGTGACATAATTTGACAGGCAAAATAAATAGTAGAATAAAACATATGACTACCATATTACCAAGTACCTCGTTAAAACTACTCTCACAAGTACAATTTCTTCCAACTTTGTACACGGACATGTACTTGAGTAAATGTTACCCGAGTAGCCACTTCTGCTGATTAAGGTGCCGCCGTTTGTGTATCCAAGTGCTTTCATGCAGCATGTAAATGTGTCATTACCTGGCACACAATACAGTGTGTGTGAATGGGATCCCTAGCAACGGCATGGACAATGCAAGTGGCTAAAAACAAACTATGACTGAGGCCGGATTAGACAACAAACACCAGACGCATTCAAGTTTGACGATAGATAAATGATAGACGTTTCTGAAAATAGAAGGAAAATGTGGATTCTTTACGATTTTAAGAGGTTAAATCAAGTGGTTGCCAAGAGGACACATGACAAAAATGCAAATGCAGCAAGCTAAGGAGAATAGGATGAAGGAAACCGAATACAGAACACTATCCACATCTCCACCTGCTCCTTCCATAGTTTGAAACGGGAAAAATCAGATACTACACGTTTAAAAACAAAAGAAACAAGTTGAAATGATCACATTGCACAGTTTGTGGAGTCCGTGTGCGGTACTCACGTCCTCTGTGTCCTTTACTCGTAGGATCTGTTCCCGCAGGTCTTGGAGGTCGTTGAAAGTCGACTGTGCTGTGATGGAGTAAACCAAAGCGAAGCCCTGGCCGTTCTTCATGTACAAGTCCCTCATCGCCGTGAACTGCTCCTGCACGAAACACGCAACAGGAGGAATGAATCAAGTCTTACAGCTTTGAGAGTGTAAACCAAACTCGAAGGGTATTTCACACAAGGTTATCAGGGAAAGGAGGGGTACACTTACTGTGCCCGCTGTGTCGAGAATTTCAAGCATACATTGCTGACCGTCTACCTCCACTTGCTGCGGGAGAACACAATAAAACATAAGCAGGTGATCAGATCAATGTGAAATCAAGTGCAATTTGGAAAGCTTAATATTTTCGAATGAGAGGCTCCATGAGGCTTTAAAGTCTTTATCACTCTCTGCTATACTATGAGCTAACATAGCTATAAGACTTAGAGAGACTCATGCATTTGTCTCCAGCAGGTTAGACTACTGTAATGGCTGCTCACTGTTATTCAGCTGCAGTACATCCAGAACGCTGCTGCTCGAGTCCTGACAAGAACCAGGAAATACGACCATATTAGTCCAGTGCTCCGGTCTCTGCACTGGCTTCCTGTCACTTAAAACAGCTCTGCTTGTGTACAAGTCTTTTCATGGTTTAGCACCAAAGTACATCTCTGACATGTTAGAGCCGTATGAACCATCTCGGGCCCTGAGAACTTCAGGGAGGGGTCTCCTGGTGGTTCCCAGAGTCAATAATAAACACGGTGAGGCTGCGTTTCAGTTTCATGCAGCTAAAATCTGGAACAGTCTTCATGAGGATGTGAGACAGGCCTCAACTCTGACAATGTTCAAATCCAGGCTGAAAACAGCTCTTTTTACCTGTGCATATGAAAACTGAAAGTATTTTATCTGCACTCTTGCCTTTTACTGTCATTGATTAACTTTATGTTGATGTTTTATTGATTGATTTTATCTGTTTTTCTTGTAATTTTATGCAACTGTGAAGCACTTTGAATTGCCTCGTGTATGAATTTTGCTCTACAAATAAACTTGCCTATGAGTCAAATCCTTCCCTTGCACAGCTTTAGCTTCATGTTGCTGTACCCAACTCGGCCACTGGAGAAAACATAATATACGAAAATTCTAATATTTCCAAATAACATACCACAAAAGTAGTAGGAGAGGTAAATAGTTGTTCAGATAAAATACAAGAAAATACATTTAGAGGGAATAAACTTTTTTACTGACAAAGGTTTCAAGACTGTTTCCCGTCAACATGAAGCTTTTGTCATTTGCTCACACAGTGGAATGAGTACCGTATTTTCCGGACTATAGGTCGCACTTTTTTCATAGTTTGGCTGGGGGTGCGATTTATACTCCGGTGCGACTTATAGTCTGGAAAATACGGTAACGGTTACTAAAAAGCCGTGTGTAATAAAACTGAGCTAAACAAAGTAAAGTTATGTGAAAACACTACACAAATAAGTCACAAGTCCAATAACAAAACCCAACTGTCCGGTGGTGCGGCAGCTATTAAACTTTTATATGCATAATTTGACTATGAGGAAACATCTCGCATTTCTCTGGCTGCACGTAAGCACTGAGTGAGGAGGGAGAGGCGTTTTACAGAGCTGAATGAGCAAAGGGACGCAACATCACGGCATGAGCCTCCAACAGCTGTGAGCAATCAGCGCCGCACTCACCTTTCTGTACGAGTCTTCTATTGTAGGGTCATATTTCTCCACGAAGATTCCCTGTACGAACTGAACTGTCTGTGAGAAGAGAGAGAGAGACAGACAGAAAGCTAATGTCAGGACATTTCAACCTTCAAAAACAAAACATCTACATCTTCTCCCAAACTTCTCCACATAATACCAAGTGTTCAGAAAGTTTTCAGACCTTTTTAACAGTATTTTCAATGCACGTTGTAGTACCGTTTCTGTTCTTTTGGTAAAAAAAAAAGGTACATCTATAACCCCATAATAATGCTTTGTGTATTGTGGGCTGGACCAGAGCTCTATCCATCGCCTACAGTTGGTACAGAAGTCTGCTCACTGGAACAAAAAAAAACCCAAGCACATAAACCCCCTGTTGGCCTCTTTGGCTCCCAGAAAACATTAGGACTTTATGATTTTGATGTTGGTTTTCAAATGTTTCAATGGGACGGCTCCGCCCGACCGTGTTCTCTCAGAAAAATGAGGTCAGCTCATGAACTGACCCGTTTTAAATTTGCTTTATAAATAAAATTGATCTTGACCACAATGATGCATTAATCATTAGGGCTGGAACCAAATATCGTTTTGCATTGATACTTTATTTAACAAATCAAAATAGTCCTCGTTAATGTAATAAAATTGAAATTAAGCTATTTGCAATAGGCCCTGTTTATGTGCTGCTGTGGAGGCATTTCTTATCTTGCGCTACTATTTTTTCAGGAACAGTTATACAGCACTCCGTTACATTTTGTTGTTGACACTTTGACACAGGACTGTTTTCTATATGACACATTTTACGATAAATATATTACTATATCACTTACTGTCACGCAACACGTATCGGATCGTGACAAAAGTGTATTGTCCCAGCCCTATTGAACATATTTTATATATTTATGTGAAAAAATTTACAAAAAGATTGGGCTGTTTTTTTATAACATTACGTGAAAATTCAGTTCATTGAGCATATTTGAAACACGCTCAAGAACGTCTAACAGTATTAAAAAGTTAGACATTTAAGTTTAGTTTTACTTCTCACTCCATTTCAAGCATCAGTGTATTGTGTGATTATTACCGTGTAGTGGCAGCCTATCCTTTCTGTTTTGTACACGCAAAATAAAAAATTGAAATAAATGAAATGAAGAAGAAAATGTATTAGAAAAGACAGTAATATGAATGAACTACTAAACCAATGCAAAAAAAAAAAACTTAATTTCACATTCATTTCCATATCTGAAGTGGTGTGAACTACAGGAAGAGGTTTCGAATATAAAACCCCAAGACACATTACTTTGTCACAAGGCCATTGTACTGCCTAAAGTGCCGTCTTCTCAACTATTTTCAATTGCAAACGTTCAAATCGTGGTTCAGATTTGCAGATTTTTAAAGAATATACTTTAACATAGTGACGTGAGAATAAATGAACTACTTCCTGAAACGCCACGAACCCCCGATGGCAATTTGGCGAAGAATCCTGAACATATTCTGCACGTCACATGTCGATGGTAATGTCTAAACTTGGACGGTGCTCTGTAAAGCTATGCACGAAGGTTTACATTAGGGGTAGAGCGAGTTCACAGATAACATCTTGGAGGTGTAGGCTGCCAGTGTGAAGGATTACTCAGACTCAACACCTGGCCAACGTTAGCGAAGAGGGTCATGGTCTGCCGTCAAACAAGTAATGACAAAATGCAGCCGCGTTTATTTTAAAACCGTCTTATGAGGAAAGATGACTATACAGTGAAAGATAAGACATTCATGGTTGGGTTTTTACTGCAAACTGCGGGTGAGTAAAAGAGGACTAGTGCGTTAAAGATTAGGAAATGCAAGTGTAACAGAGATGGCTGATGCCCTTTTGCTTACACAATTTAATCCCAACAAATTGGTCAGACTCAAGGGATTCACATTACAAGAGAAGGGATTATGTCTGCAGGGTTTCTACAGGAAGCAGCAAGTCAAATGTAATGGTATTCTACTGCCCAAATACAATAAAGATCTAAGCATTTTGCCCCTTATGACATGTAACCAGAAAGGATTTGTTTAATGGGAATTGAATAAAAGACTGGACACAAGAAAATGTACATCAATCTGCCTTATTTGGGCCATAAATGTTGTATATCAAGTTTAGTTTATCAGTGACGTTTAATGACTAATAATGCTTTTTAATTCCAGACGGAAACCCAGTATTACAATGTTACGCAACATACTCATCATGTGAAGTTTCCTTATGGTAATTGAGGTTGCACAATAGTATTGCCAAAATAAAACTATAAGGAGCGTCTCATTCCTTCTATACAGTGTTGTAATGTGGGCGTTTGCAACACAAAGCAGTTTCATCTAGGGCTGGGCGATATATCGATATATTTTTTTAATGAGATATGGAATTAGACCATATCGCGTATATCGGGATATTTCAAAATCAGATAAGCTATTAAGTTAACAAAAAGAAACAGCCAATCTCAAGCTGATTAAAAAAAATTTAAAAAAAAAGTTTATCTTAAACCGAGCCCTTTATTTTATTATCTCTTTATATGCAAATGCTGCCCTCAGAAAAAGATTGACCTGTTTTATTGTATAGGCCATTTTTATCCAAGATTTTTTTTATTTAAATGTGCACCTTACGGAGCTTTGTGTTATGTTTACATTTTATAGTGTTTTTTCAATAAAACTACTACTACATTTCACAGCTCTCACTTTGCAGAAAACATATCGGGATATATATCGTATATCGATAATCAACCTAAATATATCGGGATACGACTTTTGGTCCATATCGCCCAGCCCTAGTTTCAGCTACTGTAGTGTGTAAGCTTTGTTCATGTGACACTCAACAAAAACTGAACTAAACATCTGTTCAGAAAATCTAAGACCCTAAATACACCAGAAGTCCAAATCCTTGCAACACACCCACATTTTTTACCAGGAAAATCCCACTGAGATTAAGAAGGGGAGTCCTGGCCCCAAACAGGAACCAATTGTACATGTTTTTAGTGGTAGGGGAAACCGGAGTACCCGGAGGAGACCTACACAGACACGGGAAGAACATGCAAACTCCACACAGAAAGGCCCACCTTACCGCTGCGCCACCGTGCTGCCCTCTATTTATTTTTTTTTAAAGTAGGAAATAAATAGTTTTCTGAGAGCCAATCGTTGCCTCCGTGCCGGGCTTTGGTGACCCCTGATGTAGAACAACTTAACCCTCATACCAAAAAAAAATACCACTTAAGCATCGAGTCATCATGATTTGAAGAGGAGCCCCAGAGCAAATCCGGCTTTGAGATAAACGGCAAAAGCATTTTCTATTGAGAGGGCACTTTAATAATGTCATCAGAAGATTCACGAAAAACAAATCAATACCAAACGAAAGGTCAAGTTACATCGAGTGAGGCTTCTGCCAATATAGACATGCCAGCCGCTCTGGGCCTATACGCCCTCGTCAGTCAACGGGCTAAAGGTTATGCAGATGACATTCCAGCACGGCAACGGCATAGCAACAGACGCCAAATGAGTGTCAGGTTATTATATACCTTTACACGGGGTTCTGTTAAGAATGAAAGGAACTCGCGTACCCTCTGGAAAGGTTAATGCTTTGAGGTTAGTCATCATATTTTAAAGCCACATTGTGCGACATTAACAAAAAACATAAACAAACAAAAAACTACATCATCAAGAGTGTGAAGAATATCTAAAATAAAACAAAACAGGGCGGACTTGCTTCTCATCGGACTCGTAACTTGACATCACCAGCTCGTCTCCATGGAGATTTTGTAGCTGATGTCTACTCATACCAGACAAACGTTTTATCCAAATGTTTTTTTTTGTTAACCCACAGCAAAAGAACAGCCTGTGTAGAGGATTAGAAGAATGTATGTTTGCTTAGCCAGATTGCACACTTGAGTTGCTCTTGTGTGTAACATGTGACCTGGCTGTTCTGCAGTGGGGCTTTAAAATGATACAACACAGGGTATTGTACACTTCAAATACAAACCTATTATCGAACACAAGTGTCCCACGATGTACACAAATGCGAGTACATAAAGTAGACAGGAAGAGGATACTCACCAGAGCGGACTTGCCCACACCTCCAGAGCCTAACACCACCAGCTTGTATTCACGCATGGCGAGATCGCTTCAGCAGACAGCCAACCGTCTACAAACAGGAAGAGCACAGCAGAGGGACACGAGCTGTGAGAACATTCAAAACAAAAGTTGCATCGCAAAAAAACAAAGCGTCTTCTCTGAGCGAGGAATAGTCCCAAAAGCCTATGCGCACACACACGCGGGGACGTTTTTCCTCCAAGTGCGAGGCAGAGGGGAAGGATTCTAGTCATTCCTGGAGGTTATGGACAAGAGGCAGCACAACAATAGGAGGGAACACCCATAAGTGGAGCGGCTGCAGGGTGGAGGAGGTGAAGCCTGCGTGACCCCTCGCTAACACGAACCAGCTGCGTGTGTGTGTGTGCAGTGCCTGGACGAGCAGCGCCGATGGAGATACAGTTCCCAATGACACCATAGGCCCTGGCCCCCGTCCCAACACGCAACACGCCCTGCAGCGGCCCACGTTACGCACAATCGAGTTGTAAAGTTATGTCCCCCAGGAAAATACGACGGGAGATTTGTTCAGTTTCTTTCACACATGTTTAAGCCGTCTATAACTTTAAGGCTAAATTATCGTTTTTTTGCAATACTGGGTTACGCAATATCGAAAGAAGCCAAACATAATTCATACCGAGCTCTTACATCCGACTGAAATTCACACCTATTTTGCAAACAAAGCCGCAACCCAACTTAGAAATATGCAAGAGTTCAGTTTTAGTATTTTTTTTCCATTTTGTTCCAGAATCTTTTCCATCTTGTTTTGGCACAATTTGATAAACTAAAAATAAAAAAATCCCAACACTTTTAATGGAACATAGTGTGTTGCAATAGTTTAGCAAAACAATGCAATTATAAAACACACAATCCAGGACAGTCATACATTTTTTTCTCTAATATTGCGCTGCCCTACATCACAACACACCCTTGTTGTTGTGCACACGATATGAATGGAAGCCACCAGTGGGCTGCAGCTGGCATCAGGTCAGTCCCGGAGAGATTTTCCACGCAGTGAAGTCCCTCTAGGAGACACGCACCAAGTCTTTGTTGTCTAAAGTAGTTTAAAGATTAGAATACAGCATAGAGTTTGGAGTCGTTCACTTTTGCAGAGCATTGATACTGAACAGCTGAGGGAAGTGGAAACAGCGAGGGACGGGAAATTGAGAAATCACTGGAATATCCCTCCGAGGGGGGAAGATGGTGGCGCTCCGAACGCTCGGCCAAATGGGTCACCGCGACGCGGGCCAGGGGAGGGAGCGGCCGTGGCCATGCAAGATTATGCTGCTTTAGTTATTGCCGCTGGAAATCACAGACCTCCATTATTCAGTTGTTTTCGTGCACAGGTAGGGAACAGCGAGAGATGTGCTTTGCATTAATGAGTTAATGGCTCGACAATGTTCACCGTTAGGGACTGAGGAGGGTGGACCACGTTATGAGATGCCAAGAAACATGACGGAGAAGAAATCCCCATGCAAGGAACAAGTCGTTTCTCATATTTCCACTAATTTCATGAGCAGCTATAGGCTTTCATCGCCAGTAATCATGTAGAGGTGCTACTTTATGTTGTTGTTGTTGTTTGGTTCGCTGGCATGGGACAGTGCATGTTAATGAATTTGAATCCAATGAATCGCATTCCCAAAAGCTTCATTCATTCATCTTGCAGGCAGCTGGAGCCCATCCCAGCTGCTTTGGGCGTGAGCTCGAGTACTGGACAGTCTCTGCTGAATGACCCTTTATACGTAGTACTCCCACTGCAGCCGGAGCTCCATCTTTTTTCAAATATCCCAAGATACAGATGTTCAGTTTGAAATGTCCCTCACTGAAAAGACTGTTTAAAAACCAGAACAGTTTTAAAAAGTCAGGAAGTCCCTAATGAAAGCGCCAAAACTTTCAACGCTTTGGGGTTTTAGAAAGTACAACATTTTGCCATTTAAGCTGCACCCAAAACCTTAGCCGGCTTACGTGAAAGTCAAGTCCTGAGAGGGACAGATGAAAGCCTCGTTGGATAATGAGCCTTTTTGCGGGCTCTTAAAGTGAATCTGGGACCGTTCTCTGGGAAGCAGATGATCCACACCTACACTGTTCTTTTTACAGACAAGCGGCGCAGGACCTCCGATTCGACGCCGGAGCAAGAGCCGTGTGGGATTCGGAGCTGCTGTGGAGAATTTATAGGCGCTAATCCCGTTTCGCATAAAGAAATGAGAGCGGGCACAATACAGCCGAGGTTATTTAGGTGTCATAATGTCGTCTGCAGAGATATGGGCCCCGTCTATGGAGTCGTGAGATGAATAAAACCTACTAACCTTGCATCACAGAGACCTGTACAGCTAAACGCATGTGATGGCAGTAGTTAAGCAGTTCATCTTTCAGTCTTTTCTCAGATGTTTATGGTCCCGGCTGTGCGATGGGGAGCAGCCTCTTCAGTGACAGTCCTCAGAGCACTTTATGTAAAAACACAGTGAGCAGAAGAGAGGCGCGTGTGCAGGGTCACCCCCGTGTCCACTGGCAAACACTATGTCACTGTGGAGGCAGCTGTCGCCCGGCCACATGGCCCCGCTGCAACAATACAGCCGGAATTAATGACGTTTTGCAGTCAACAAGGTGGATGCTTTTGGTCTTTGCTTAGACCTTTGTTATTTTCCATTTATATAAGACCAAAGAAAAACAGAGTATACCCTCCCTCACACACGCTTACATTTACGAACTGCATCATGTACTGGTATGACAAAAAGGTGAGGAACACAAACATTTGTCTGTAGTGCTGTGTTGTGCTGGTTCTCTGCCTTCTGTCTGGTGAGGCGCACACTGACCCGCAGCTAACATTTAAAAGGCTGTGGGAGTCGTGTGAAATATGAGGGTGTGAAATAATTGTAAGTTCTCGGAAAAATGGCTAAAAGGGAACAGTGTTGGCCAATATGTAATTATAAGTAATCACACGATATAGTGCAATTAGAAGCTCATTTGCAGACTTTATTTCAGCTTTTACAAACTATTTTAGAGACAGACTAATAGGAACGTATGATTTATTTGGGTTAAAGCCATACTGTGTAGCATTTCTCCCTGTAAAATGAAAAAGCACATTACTGGTGTTTTTATTGGTGAAAAAGACGATCACAGGAAGCCAAACATAAGGACATTAAACTTGCCTTAGTTTTGATGACCTACAGCAAGAATAGCGTTGACAAGTGTATTTGAATATTACACATTTAAAAATCTGGAATGCTCCGCAGGGTAGGGCTGGGCGATATCACGATATTAGACCGTCTTACGATCTCCAGAGCTGACGATCTGTCATTTTTGTGGTATCGTTTTATCACGGTTCTAAGCACGTCTGCACAGTTGACTCTTTTCACCGTCAGTGAAGTAAACCTAAGCCGCGCACTTACTGATACGCAATGTCGGACGCTAATGCGAGCCGCTCCTCTACAGTCGCATACACGACCAGGCTCCTCAATCTGGAGCTTTTAAACCCAGCGTTCTGTCTCTATTTCAGCGGTGTTTATGTCAGTGTTTGTTTATTTACCTGGCGACACATGTGCGAAGAAGAAGTGTGTCCTTCGTCCTTACAGTTCTGTCAGGCGCCGCATCCTTCTCATTTGTTTAATTTAAATCCTGGGCCGTGTTCACAAATGCGCTGTTTATCCATGTCTTTGAAAATATAAGACTTGTCCAACTTTGGTGAATTACTCGGTCAAGTAATAACTTATGGTAACTCTCTGCTTCCGGTTTGCCTTTTACACAGTATGTTATCGCTTTAGTAAGACTCTTATTGTGAAAGGATCAGACAGCAACTTGACGTCATGAGAGAGACGTCTCAGAAAAGATGCCAAACAGCAACAAGCCTTTACCAAACTTAGTGTTAATATTTTACTTTTATTGTCTGGAGATTAATTGTGTTTTTTAATGTCTAGAGTTAGTTTGCTGTAGTTCTAAGTCTAGTCTAAGTTCCAAGACTATTTTTGCTGTGTTGATTATCAGAAATGAACAAAAGCTCCCGCACACTGTCTCACTCTTAGGATATTTATTGCAACGTTTCGGTCAAAAGGACCTTCATCAGGCTCCTTTTGACCGAAACGTTGCAATAAATATCCTAAGAGTGAGACAGTGTGCGGGAGCTTTTGTTCATTTTTGCATTAATTTCCTTGTCTTCTACGCACCTGTCGCCTCCTGGGTGTGCGGAATTGTCCCAGTTACCTGTGTTGATTATCACAAAGTTGAATAAATTAATATTCATTCAATCTTTTTCTTCTTCAGTGTGTAATTAAAGCAGTACTAAGTAACTCTTGCCCCTAGAGGCCATAAGCGCAACTGCAGGTGCCTTAGCAAGTTACGATTTTGTAACTTATTAAATGTCTTGGAGAGTAAATACTACGCTGACAGAAAAGGTGAAGGGAGAGAGGGGTGTTGTACATCCAGTTATACAATGGGAATATTTTTTTTCACTCAAACTTGGCTGTAAATACTGTTTAAAGTGGCGCTAGCCCGCAGTTAGCTTTGCCCGTTAGCCTGTTAGCTTCTTCTTCGTGATTCTATTAGTGTGTATTGCTTGCTCCGCCCCGGTGGCAGTCAAGTTGCAAGCATGGTTTTCTGGCCAGAGACACCAGGGGGAGATGAAAGACCCTCCAATCATCCCACTAACACTTGTATTACCCCCAGAGGGACTACGGAAAGGATTTATTAAGGTAAACACGTTACTTAGTACTGCTTTAAGTTATTTTAGTTACTATATGAAAAAAAAAAAAATCTAAATAGGGAGTTTATAATAAAAAAATGGTGGTATTCTATTTTTGTCATATCGCCCACCCCTACCGCAGGGAGGCTTTAAGCTCAAACTCCCCATTTACGGTGTTGCCCTAGTTCTGTAGAAAGTTGAACCAGAGCTAAACCAGTGAACCAACAGTGGTTTATGGACGGACATTGTGATTAGTGTTGCAACAACACAGACGCCATACATTACATACTGTACCAGTAGCTAAAGCAGGCCAGCTCCGAGATCTGCTGCAGCTGAGCCACAAATGCTATACAAGACACCCCATTCAAAGTGAAATATTTGGCCTAGTTTGCCCCTGAACCTATATCTCTTTCCGCCCTCTATCCTGAACCATCACAACACCATTAAGAGCAATGGGACGGGTCAGCAGTTTGGTATAGGGTCTGAACTTCTGTGTCGCCATGACTATTATCCATTTTCTCCCCCAAAGCAGTGTAGCATTTGACCAACAGTAAAACACACAGGGTTCATTGTGAGACGACCGTATAATCTAACAGAACTTTCTGAACTTAATGTACTTCAAAGTTAAAGCCAATTATCTGACTCATCTCTATTCCGCAGTGACACAATGAATATGACACAGCCCATTTACTCCCCACAGCCATCCCTAAACTGAGCGAACTCTAAATATAGGACATGACAGAATGGGATGCGCTGCTATTGTATACAAACTTTGATTCCAGGAAAACTTCACGAGGCGTTGCAGAGCACTTTGTCTCCCTGCTCCAGCGCTCAAACGCGCGCACAGGGCCATTTAAGGATATCTGGCTGAATAAACCTCTCACCAGTTCCACCACTACGGCTTTGCTGTCAGCCAAAACACAACAAAACACGACCACGGCTCCTCTCGTAGTAACCCCTGCAAATAAGGAGCGACACAGGACATTGGCAAGACCGCGCCAGCAGGTCTTTGCTTTACTCCAGCTTTTTAAAACACATCGCAAAAGCTGTGATTATCAAGTTGATGCAATTACCTTTGCAAACAACAAAATGAGCCATCTCTATGGAGTCATCTTGTACATAAAGCCCTGTAGTTTAGCCTTTTTGGTTCTCAATTTGTGTGTCAAGAACAATTTTCAGTGAGTTGCGAAGCTTTTCCAGAGAAAATTTAAACAGAAAAAGAAGGTTGCTTATGATGGGCTTATTTCAAAGCTTAAAAACAACAACAATTTAAGGGGAAATGCCATATTTAACATTATCTTTAAACAATTCAAAGTGCAGGGTTTTATAACTTAAAAAAAAACATAGCGAGAAATAAGTAAAACAATTCAGCCCTAATCTCTCTGTGAAGAGGAGAGGAGCACAACCTCTGCCGTGTGAGTTTTGACCCTTTATAAAAGGAGACTGACCGATGGATAATGCAATTGCTCAAAAACGTACAAATGAAACAAAATTCCAGCTGTGTTTTTATGCGGGAAAACATGTCATGGTCAAAGAACACGCTGATGTAGCAATGCGTGGGCTATTTAAGCTTCAAAGTGGACAAAAATGATAGGACTAAACTGGGCTTAACTATTGCATCCAGGCGCACAATTTCCTGGTCTGGACGGGTTAATCCTGGACGTATAAAGCTGTCACAACAACTGACTCAGCGTCCGTTCGTGTGACTGACAGCCCCCCCCCTCCTTCTCAGTCATTCCCCTCTTGTCAAACGATTGCGGAAGATGAAGACGCTCATATCCTGTGGCTCATGCGGGTTTCGTGTGAGATCGTTTTCCTGCAAACATGGCATTTTGTGCGGTTTCAGTCACTCGCGGTTTGGGTGTCCAGGGTAATAGCAATGCTGCAGATGCCGATAAGCCACTAGTTACTCATTACCTTTGCCGGAGCCGCACATTACATGACATGTTCACACAGGCCTTGTCAAAAATCACCGGGTTCAGGGGCGAAAAGATGACAGCACATGAGCGATCAGTCAGCAAATGCAAAAAAATTTAATAAAACAGGCCACGGTTGTAGTTTTAGTAGTAGTGGAAGCTTTCTGAGGAAGCATGACTAAACTCATGAAGTTTGCTTCTGACTGAGCGCGGTCCCAGGGACGACTTAACCACGCAATGAAACTTGGGTTTACGAGGCCAACTACACACATTACTTTTTTAGAGATACTACTGTTTGCATGACACCGGGGAAAATATAAGCTGTATACAATTACTTGTTGCAACAGTTTGATAGATTAAACTTGAAACTAGCTATAATCATGCAACAAAGAAACATGCCCAGTCAACTTTGATCGATTGCAATGTTGTTGTTGCACATGTTTAGTTCAAAGCAGAAGTTATTTGCATATCTAAAATTTCTCAATGTTATAAATCTGTCAAAAATATTGAGGCCAAAAGGCAAATTGAGCCTGCTGCTATTAAAAGCTCTTCTTTTGCAAAACGCAGTCTGGCCTATATTTTTATGTGAAGACAAGCTGCATAACTTTCCACACATTAATCAAGAGAAAGTACGTAGAGAGACTTGAAAAATGTCTTGTTTGAGTTAACAATGTAAAATCAACAACTCAAATAAGGGCAGTAGATTGAGCTTTTACACCTTAATAAATTAGATTATGACGAATACCATCCATTCCAGCTAATAAGTTGGGCGCTTAAGTGGTTAGTCAGGTCTGAAATGAGTTAATAGTGTCCCACATGTGAGTAATGTTGGCTTATCATTATATTATTCCGCTTTAATTACTGTATTTTAATTGTTCTCATTAGCATGCACTTGGATGTTTATCAGTGTGAGTGGGCTGTACAAGAAATTGAAATATACTCAACTTCGATCAAAATCTGAATTATTCCAATGCCATGTAAGTACAACTGGATATCAACTATAAAGCAACTCATTATTAAAACATGCAAAATCCATTTTGCAACAATTTTCCCTTATCAACATATCTGATTGATATGACAACAATCGAGAGGAGTGTGAGAGAGTCACACTGAAACTGCAGCTGCCCGCAAAATGGCACTGCCTGTGACTAAGTTATGTCAAAGATGTGTAACTGACAACAACAAAAAAAACTCTGTCAGTCGGCAGGCCCTGACCTGTAACCACATCCTCTTTCCACAGCGCTTCTCGAGACAAGACAGCCCCATAATGCCGAGAGGATGGAACTGGAGGAGCTGTCACTAAAATAGCCCCTTCCAGTCTCTGTTCCTGTTTGGTGCACAGGACAGCAGCATAACCACAGCACAGATGGGGAAGTGGGGTCTGCAGGCGGTGGCTCAAAACTGCTGTGTGTGGCTGGGGGGGGGACACTAGACGCAAAGCTGCAACGCAAAAAGATGGATTTGAACTTCTTTGTACTAAGAATACCACGAATAAAGCAGAAAGAAAATAAACAGGCTAACATTATTCTGCCCTTCTTGTTGTCACTGACACTCCTAAAAGAAAAGGCACAAAGTCTACTCAAGTAAATATAAGACGAACAGAGAATACTCACAAACATTAGGTTCATGGCTGAGGTGCTGTGGGCTTCAACCTCTTAACCAAGTGCATTTTCTCCAGTTCGGCTTTACTCCAATCTGATCTTTTTCCTTGCGCTGTTGCCGTGTTGTCACTGTTTTCCATCTAATTTTTGTGGCTTTATTTTGGCTCTTGTGTTGCGTGTTCATGCTCGTTTTCTTCTCATTTTTGTCGCTATTATTTAAGAAGCTTTTCGATTTGTGTAAAACCAAACTGGAGAAAATGCGCTTGGTTCAGTCAAGAGGTTAAAGTTATACACACAGTACTTTATTTGACAGTCAATAGTAAGTGTATCAAATGAATCAGTCTTGTGTGACATGTTCAATATGCACAACACAGTCAAGAATACACTCCAATATCACCAAAAACACTCTCCGTGCCAACTATGGGGTCTTTATTACAAGTTAGGAGCTTTCCTGTGACTGTCTTACACGAATTGCTCCCGGCAGGCTGGCAGTACCATAAAGCCCGGCTCTTACACATCTCCTTTGGACTTCTGAATCTACCTAATTTGTTTACTTCTATAGCTTATGCCAGTATCACTCTGGGTCACGATAAATCCTCGCAATCTGTGGCTGCGACTAAACCACCACAGACCAACTACCAACTGTGTGATTATTACACATTGGCTAACATAACGCCCAACAAAAATAGTGCTTGAAATGATAAGCCTGCTTACAGATAAATCCATAAAACGGCACCGCGTTTAATCCGATGGACGGAGGTCGACATCTGCTCATAAACAATCCAATTTCATACATGCTACTGCCTTGAGCACCGTTATCAGGCTCGTTAGCTGATGCCGCTAACTAGCTAGCTTTAACCCATTGCTTTCAACGGGCCACAGCCGCTAGCCGCGTCTCGTTAGCAACCAGGCTAGCTAGCAGCCACATTCCTATCCTCTGAGTATATTCCTGCCCGAGCTAGGATGTCAAAAACACATCGCGTAGCAGCCGGTTTTACATTTTTACAAAGGACAAGGTTAGTAGATTTTATAGCAAATTCTTAACGGCGTTTGGCTCGCGAAAGACCCAGCAAAAGCTAGCGTTACCTGCCCTTCCGCCGCCTGGCCTTGACTAAAACGGGGAGTGCACACTCGGTTAGAGAGCTTGTACACATTATTTTAAATCTACAATGCAAAAGCGCAAGCACCGTACGCATTGCCATGTCCGCCCGAGAGATCACACATAACCGAGCCCCGCGCCGGGCCGTAAACGACTCATTTCCAGAGGTTTAGCGGCTACCAAAGTTTGGCATTTTGCACTCACCGTTTGTCGCTCGCTGTCTGTCTCTCGCCGCTCCGCAAAGTGTCAGCTCCAGTCTGTGCGCAGCAGACGTCACTCCGCGCTGTTTCTCATTTTTCTTAAAAGGGCATGACACATGGGCAGACTCCCCCAGCATTTGCATGATAACGGTCCTTTAGTGAAACTAGGATTGCCGAAATTACACAATTGTAAAATCGATTTCCGCCGTTGTAAAAGTGATACATGGCAAACTGTTTCGTTATTGAAATACTATCAGCACAGTAAACACAAACCAACAATTGTTTCATTATTGAGATTAAAACAATTGGAGTCTATAAAGGGTGGTATTTTATTGCACAATAAAGCACAGCAAGTGTGTAATTGCCCTAATCTGGAGACCTGGAGGTGTTCCAATTAAATACTTTTAATTACCTGAAAAGATTTACTAACTAATTTGAAACATATCCTCCATAAGAAATGTCCCAACTTAAACTTTGGGTGAGAGCTGTCTGTCATGCAGTTGAATCTCTCGATATCAGTTAAAACCATCTTGGTGAGAATCCTTGACCTGCATGTCCACTAATTAACAGGTGTATGACACAAGCCTCAGGGTAAATAAAGATTAGAGGCCTAAATGCTTCCTTATGTCCCATTAGGTGGTTTTATTATAACCATGCAGTTTAGAGTGGACTGCCATCTAGTGGACAAATAATATTCATACACAAAAAACAAGAGACCGAGGGGGAAAAAATAAGTCCGTATTTAGGGGACATGACGAGAATTTTTTTATTGCGTTATATTTCGCAAAGTATTGCGAAATAACGCAATAGTTTTGCGATATAACGCAATAATGATTGCGAAATAACGCAATACTTTTGCGAAATAACGCAATACTTTTGCGATAAAACGCAATAATTATTGCAAAATAACGCAATCATATTTGGGTAGAGAACGAGGCCGCTTACAGCGTCCACGGCGTATAGACTCTACGCTATCATCCTCCACACACAATGGAACATGAATGGGGAAATTAAATGACCTTTATTTCGCATTGGGTTTAAAATACAAAGAATCAAGATTAGTGCTGCCAACAGACATTGGTATTAATGTAGCCTAAGTGAAAGGCATCTTATTAGCCTACGTATTACGTGGAAGCTGTAGGTCTTGCAGGGTGTCCCAGAGTCATGAGAGGCGATTTCAGATTAGCACAGCCAGGCCCCGAGATCAGGAGAGAGGGTCACCCCCCTACCGCCGTCTAGCTGACAAAACTGGCCTGAATTTACGATCATATCCACCAACCCTGGGTGAATTTTGTCGCTTGTCCCCAAACAGATACGTGCGCCTTTACGCATCTTCCCCACTCTGCAGCAGCGCTGTGTGAGAGGCACGAGCGCGTGCGGACAAGCACCGGATCGTCTGGAAATGCTCCAACGCTTCCACCCATCCCGTCAAGTGCATGAATGGGGGAATTTAATTGATCTTTATTTCGAATTGGGTTTAAATGACAGAGAATTAGATTAGTGTTGGCCAACAGACATGGTATTCCTGTAGGCTAAATGGCAAAGGGGGCACTCAAGGCGTAAGGAATACTTCGACCTGGCGGTTCTGGTTGAATTCATAACCAGAATTATACAGTTGTGTGCACGGTTCTGGACAGCAGGGATACCGGTGGATGTACGCCAAGTGCAGAGAAAATAGTTTAGGCAGGAGAAAGGAAGACATGCATTATCCTCAGGGAATTCCAAACGGTGTGTCCAGAAGGCAAGCCAGGAGACTTCAAAGAAGTCTTTTTTTCAGAGGACCTAACTTTATCTGGCATATCGACTTTTACGATAAATTGAAGAATTCATAAGTTCAGCATTTAGTACAGACTTGGGGGCTGGTAATCCCCGAGCCAAAAGAGCGCACAATGATCCAGAGGCAATTTGTGGTGCGCGCTGGGAGATGGTCGTTTTCGTTCTCAGACAGGCCAAACTTTTAATTCACCCATCCTTGACGGGATGGGTGGATGCGCTGGAGCATTTAGGGACGAACCTGGTGCCTGTCTGCGTGCTGCTGCCAATAACACTTAGCGCTGCTGCAGTGGGTAAGATGCGTAAAGGCCTTTACGCAGCTATTTGGGGACAACCGACAATATTCATCCCCGGGTTGGTGGTTTAATCGTAAATTCAGGCCAGTTTTGTGCAGAGACTGACTGAAAGTTGCAGGTGCTGAATCTGCACGTATTATGTAGGCTATGAGGTCCATGGGACGTGGGCTGCGCAACGCAGGAATCTGAGGCTGACACCTCCACAATCAGCTAGACATCGGCAGGGGAGTGACCCTCTCCCCTGATCTCGGGGCCTGGCTGTGCTAATCTGAAATCTGTCCCAAGATCGCCTCTCATGACTCTGGGACACCCTCCAAGACCTACAGCTTCCACGTAATACGTAGGCTAATAAGATGCCTTTCACTTAGGCTACATTAATACCATGTCTGTTGGCAGCACTAATCTTGATTCTTTGTATTTTAAACCCAATTCGAAATAAAGGTCAATTAATTTCCCCCATTCATGTTCCATTGTGTGTGGAGGATGATAGCGTAAACGCTGTAAGCGGCCTCGTTCTCTACCCAAACATGATTGCGTTATTTTGCAATAATTATTGCGTTTTATCGCAAAACTATTGCGTTATTTCGCAAAAGTATTGCGTTATTTCGCAATAATTATTGCGTTATATCGCAAACCTATTGCGGTTTATCGCAAAACCTTTGCGTTATTTCGCAAAGTATTGCGAAATAACGCAATAAAAAAAATTCTCATGTCCCCTGGCGGGCTCCGTACTGTTATATACCGGCATCTTTATACCAAGATTAAATAACTCAACTATACAGTCTTTTCTTGTTGTTTCTTTGTTGAACATAAGCGGGAAACAATGGAGGTTGACGCCAGCCTTAACAGGATTTCTAACATTTGTAATCGTTTGTGATTACAGGTTAGTGTCACAATTAGTCACGACACAGGAACATAACAAATACTTTATTGTACATGTGAACGTACAATCTGTCAAACAGATATAATAACAACCCCTTGCTTAAGTCATGTCAATGTTGCCAATGTGCCATTGGTTGTCATTTGCAAATATTCCACTTTTGTGTAATGTAAAAGTTACACATTAAATAATGTGATACCAGACACACTACCGACAATAAATAAATCAATTAAAAAAACTAAAATTTCAGGAATAGCTTGTTGGATAGAGACAAGCATTTGTAAAAAAAAAAAAAAAAAAAGAACTCAAAAACAATGGCCAGCCTGTGAGATGACTAAATAAGGTTAAATACTGACTGATGAGAATGTTTATAGATCTTTTACTCTATAGAGAATATATACGTAAAGGATTATACTCTGCACTGCTCACACCTGTCACTATACAGCAGATGTCTTATTTCAAATTCTACAGTATTCAAGGCCTATCAGAAAAACAGCTTGTGTCGTCTAGCACACTGCAAAACACACAAGCTAAAACATCGCAGATGACAAGGCTGAGATGGCAAAAGGCAGTTCCGGTCCTTGTTGCTCTTTTCATCAAGCAAAATGAAGAGGACTACTGCCCATTGACGTCTTTGACACAGTCCGAATGATTATGTGGCTACTGTCCATCTCCATTCATGTTTTGTAACTTCAGCAAGGAATTAAAAAAGGGCCTAGCAGGAAACAAGCGTGTCTCTCACTGATACTGTCTATAGTCTCCAAAAGAGGGAGACCCCATTGGAGCAGGACCCGGCTCTTCTGCAAACTGGGGTCCTGAAGAAAAAAAGGAATAATAGTTAAGTCACAAAAAAGTTGTTGCATTTTATTTTTTAAACATATATGTATATGCAATTTAATCTTAATTTAACTAACCGGTTGGGAATTGTGCAGAAGCAAATCTTGTTAGCAGGATACCAGCGCCCTCTATCAACGCCAAGAGAATACCACCCATAGCTGCAGAGCCAACCATGGCCACAGGTCCATCTGTCAAAACCAGATACATTACATTAGCTTTTGAAAACACCAACTAGTCGCATGGATCAGGTAAAGAGCTGTCGCTAATTGTTGTAAATGTAGCATATGTGTACTATGTTGATCAAGAATTGAATTGAGAAAATACTAAAAACATGATACAAGTTCTATTACTCAATATAACAATGACAAAGCAATTCCGTTGCAATTCGTATCCTGCTGAAACATAAGGTTAATATTCATTCTACATGGATTACTCACTTCTTGCAGCAAGAATAGCTCCCGTCATAGCTCCACTTGTGATTGAGTTCCAGGGATCTTCTTTGCCTCGTACTTTTACTAAACCACAGTCGATCATAGAGAAGAGGCCTCCCCACACAGCAAAGCTTCCTGAAAGACCAATGTGACATTCAAGTTAAGATTTTTTTTTAAACTACTTTGTAAACCTTCGTGTTAGTACTTCTCATAGGATAAATTAAGAAGAAGAATGAACTTCTAGGAGTTAAACCAACAAGCTCACAATACAATACGTACATATCACGCCAATAACAACAAACACATCCCCTATTCCTCTGGACAAAAAAAAGTACACAATGAACAACAAGACCAGTAAGTAATTTCTCATTGTAGTTTTAGGGAATAATCTTATATATTATATTAAAAACTAACCATATGCTTTGATAGCTTTTGCTGAACTTACTATTTTGGCATACTAAATATATTATTAAACTCTATGGACAAATCTAAAATGTGATTTCCTTTGGTATTGTTGTAAAAACAAATCAACCCGTAACTTTCTTGTCAATACACTACAAAACGTGGTAGTAGTTATTTACCTCCAAGCTGCGGGGCTCTAGTTTTGATTGCCGTTAAACTACCTCTCATTCTGTGGCTCATCCCCTGCAAATAAAATGGAACTATTTTTCAGCCAATGTAAAATAACAATAAAAAGTTAAGAATATGACTCATCAAAAATACTTACAGAGGGTGCATTCCTGAAGCCTTTGACGGCCTGAAATATGCCTCCACCTATAGCCCCATTGTGAACGCCCCTCCGCAGTCATCCACAATCCTCCAGGGACTATAAACAACAACAACATCATCATTACAATAACATCTCAAACAATAATAAGCCTCAATGCTACCAAGAAATAAATAGACATAAAAATGGTAGGGGAATGTACAGCAGGTCTATTCAAGGATTCAAAAAATAATAATAATCTGGTGAAATATCAGTTCACAAATGACATAATTTATAAACAGTTGTTACACAGAGCGTTGCCCAATTTCGGCCAACATTCTGAAAAAAAATGCTCTCACAACCACCACTGAATAAAACTAAACACCCACCAAGACGAACCTAATAAAAGCCAAGCATTGTTACATATCGAAACACAAAAAATACATTACAGTTTTTCTCCATTGGTTTGGCTCATTTCTTGAAACAGAAATTACATTCTCAAAACAATGGTGGAGAATCGAATCGAATTTATCATTCATTTCATCAAATTGCAAATGCCTAAGTCCATGTCTCAATGTCTCGGTACATCTTTGCAAATGATTAAGTACATGTAGCCTACAATTAGGTCAATTTCCAAGTGAATAGATCTTGTTGATCTAAACTGCTTGTTGATTCTCAGTCTAATGGTTATTCGCTCCAAAACGTGTCAGCGTCATTTCATTGTATAAGTCATCAGATGCACAATAGTCTGTTCAATTGTCAAAATTAGTCAAGAACACAATATCATGAATACCATATATGAATCCCTTGGAACATTTGATAAATTCATTACGGCAATTAACAACCAGGTGAAACTAGAACTTATAGTATGTTATGCTGAATACATTTTCTTTTTACTCTGATGTATGGAAGTTACTTTATTTGTGTAAATGATAATGGTTACAATTTCCTTGGCAGTATGAGTGCAATGTACCCTCAAATCCTATTTCTTTTTTTCCCCAGTTAGCTAGACAAAAAGAGTTACAGTAGCCATCGTCAATGAAGGACTGGGCTAAGACTGAAAGGTGGCCATGAGGGACATTCGAACGGTCCTCTGCCATAGTGACTAAACATCTAAACATTTAGACTTGCAGTACTTACACCATGCCAAAGGGACAAAGCATTTTGCACTGACTGTTTAAATGAGAAGGAAATTTAGTTTTGACGCATGAATGAACTGTTTTGGGAGAGATATGATCTTTTGCAAGTGGGCTATAGTGTTGTGCTGAACTGTAAGACTGTTTTGCCAAATGATCTTAGAGTTTTAAGAATGTAATTTCTGTTTCAAGAAATGACCCAAACCAATGGAGAAAAACTGTAACAAACAACTGGATGTGTTGTGTTTACTTATGTCATAATCACGGTGATGCTAGTCTGATGCTAGCTAGATGTTACAGAACATGTTAATAAAATCGGCTAGAATCTGTGGTAAACGCTACATTATTAGTAAAGGGAAGACAATACATATTCTTGTACACAATATATAGGGATGATTAATAAGAGACAACAAACATTTTTGCACAACTGTAATTACATGTGACAAGCCAGCCGCAAGGTCACTTCAACGTGATAGGAACCTCGCCTGCCTAATGCTAGCACGAGCTGTCATTAGAATTCTATGTGGAGTTAGCGCCGATGCTAACGGAGGCTAACAACCCGGGATAATTTATCTGTAAGGCGTCAACTAGCTTTGTGGGGCAGTCAAATACATTGTCATGATGGCGTAATGCCAACTAAGGATATAGACAATAAGAAGTCTAAATAGTTCGATAAAATAATATATTGTATAAAAGTTCTCACCAAGGCTCTCTGGCATACTCCTCCATTTTGTTCCTTGAATGTTCCCTCTGACGTCACACCTATCAGGACCTGACGTAACGACCTGTTACGTCAGGTCGACCTGTAAGTAACGCGCACACATTGAAGAAAACATTCTCCAAGGCGTCTGGTCTTTGTCTAAACCTTAACAAATGTGAATTATTGCCCATAAAATCATGCAACAAAGTGGTCATATGTAATATTCCTGTAAAATTAGAGCTTACTTACCTCGGAACAGTAATTACGCAAGACGAAACTAAACGAAGTAATTTAAACTTTGATCCTATAATTTATAAAGCGAAAACAAGGTTCAATCACTGGTTAGTAAGAGATCTGTCGCTGAGCGGCAGAATCCTGTTAACTAAAGCGGAAAGAATTTCCAGTCTGACGTACTGCTATCCCTTTGAGTGTCGACATAAGTAAAAGCAAAGCAAAGAGGATTGTCAGGAAAAGGCCATTCAAAAGTGTGGGGGACCTTCACAAGGAGTGGACTGAGGCTGGAGTCAGTGCATCAAGAGCCACCACACACAGACGGCTCTTGGACATGGGCTTCAGATGTCGTATTCCTCTGGTTGAAGCATCCTGGTCTTTCATAACACCTCAGTAGTGCCACAGGCTGAGGGCATCCATACCAACCACATTAAGGCAGTCATTCAAGTAAAAGGGGCCTAAACCAACATGCATATGTACTAAGTACATATGCATGATTATAGTTTTCAGAGGGCCCACATTTCTTTGTTTAAAATCATTTTTCATTGATTTCATGTGATATCCTAATTTTCTGAAATTTTCATTTTGGGGTTTTTACAAGCTATAAGCCAAAATTTTCAAAATTAAAACAAATAAAGGCTTGATATATGTCACTTTGCATGCCATGAGTCTATATCATATATTAGTTTCACATTTTAAACTGAATTACAGAAATAAATGGACTTTTTCACGATATTCTAATTTTCTGAGTTTTAACTGTATTTTGACAATGTCAAAGCATACTGTTAATGAATAGGGTGCTTGACTCATGTTAAAAGCCTGATTTAATTTGTTCAATATAATGTATAAAAGAGGGTTCACGCTTCCTCTTGAAAAGTGTTTGCCTATTACTTGTAAAAATGTGTTTGCCATTTATAATTAGCTTGGCCACCTCTGATGACTCTGCCATATCTTATCAATCATTCACATTTTGCTTTATTTTCTTCTCCAGTCATAAAAGAGCTAAAGCAAAAGGCAGACCACTGTCTGGCTTACAGCCCATTATTAGGAACAAGAAAGGAATGAATTGCAGCACAAGTACTCATTGAGAAATGCCCAAATATAGACATTTGGTGGATGCAGGATAAGGAGCGAGCGATGGAGACATAAACTAACTGCTCTCTCCTGTGAACACAAAGCTAATGTTTGTCCACACAGCTGACAGATATGAGGCGTATCTTACTGATCTACAGCAAATGTCACTGCTCAATTGCTAAAAGGCTATTTCTAATTATTCTTTTAGATGAACTGATCTCACATACAATATTTTAGCACAAGGATATGAAAAGTATCTGATATATTAATATAATATAAAAGAACACTACATTCTGTAAAATGGCAGACAACTCACAGTTACAGCCCTTTACTCAATCACCATTGCTGTATAAAACTGTAGATAGACACCTTAGCAACATAGCACATGAGCCATTATACCTTCTACAATCAGCACACTTATTTACATTTACTTAGACACTGAGTGAACACTCGCAAAATATACGCTTGTAAGCATTTATTTGAAGACATACAGGTTTGGTAACAATTGCACACAAACTAATCATGTTTAGCAGACTTTTGTGGCGGCAAAAGTCAATGTGATGTAACGGCTGTATGTAGTATGTTAACTTAAGACATAAAGTACCAAAAATGTGAACTATAATCAAATTCCCAAGCTAAAATACACCATGTAGACTACTGTATAAGCTTCCTGATAATACTGATTGATTGACTATGTTACGTAAGAATGACACCTTGGAGACTGCATTAAATATGTCTATCTGAGATGTCTTAATTCTGGCAAAGTACCTTATTATGAACAATCTAAATTAGGGTGCCATGTTTGTCAACTCCCTGATATTCCCCTTCAAACCACTGACCCCCAATCTACAAAAAAAAAAAAAAAAAAAAAAAAAAACCAATAACAAATCTTTATGAGTAAATAAATGGTCCTACTACAGTTATTTGGATTCTTACGGCTATTCTGTATTCTCAAACGCTCAAGCACTCACCACATAATAACATAATAAAAATCTTGTTATATTCTAGTGCAAATACTCAGCAAAGCATCGTTACAAACAAACCATTCTGTACAGTCAGCTTCACTCATTCTCCACAGAGTCTTTTGGTCCAGTGTTTGAAGGAGAAGTCATCGTGAGGCTGTCCGTTTGATGATGGTATCTGTCCCATTGCAATGCTATGGCCATGTTCACTCCGGACAAATGTAAATGTTACCACGTCTTCATCAGAATCCAGGAGTTGCTCAGGGCAATGTTTATGACTTAAAGTAAGACTTGGAAGCAGCAACAGTTAGCTACAGTTAACAAAAATAGGGATGTTCTGAATGAATAAAATAAGTGTCCATCAACAGCTCGTTCACTCCATCATCAATGACCTGACCTTACATAGTTTTTTTGTTTCCTTATGTTCTTTCAGGTCTATTTTTATGCCGATAGGAGCAAAAATATCTTAAGAAATCTGGCTTTACCTACATAAAGTTCTTCACTTTTTATTCCAAGATGTTTTACTGCAACCACTTGGGCACCGGTACCTGTGAAGAAAAGCATGACAGTCATTGTGAATGCTTAAAGTATTAAGAAAACTTGCCTGGCCATTAAAGAGCTTTTTGTATCTTATGTAAAGCAAAAACCCTGACTTTGAGATTGATTTCTAGACGAGACAAATATTTAAACTTATCAGAAAAAGAGTTAGTGCCAACTTTGTCAAATAACATAACTTGAAAAATGAAAATAGACCATCTTAGCGTAACAATATCCAAATCTCAAGTCTCGTTGTTTCATCTCAAAATCACAATTGCTCTGTAAATTTTTTTCTTTATTTTGGCCACACTGGAAAGAGCAAAGCCATTTTGTGTGTGTGTACCAGGATCTTAATTTTATATATTATAAATGTCAATTATGATAAAACTTCTATTGCAATATCACAATAATGACAATATAGTTACGTTCTAAAACAGCAGATGTGATTGGCTAAGCTAAAAGACGCAAACCTTTTTTAGTTGGGTCTTATTGCTCGTCCGGATGGAAGCAAGCAGTTGATCCCTTGAGTTCTTGCTGCCGCCCGGGCCTTTCCCATCCAGCTTCCTCTGTGAAACTGGCGTGAGTGAGTTTTTTAGTGAGTCTATATCTAGCATAGGGGGAGGGGGAGGTGGAGGTGCCCCCCCTGGAGGTGGTGGAGGGGGTGGCGGAGTCAGGCCCCCGACCGTTCCCCTTTTGGGTGTCAGTTTCGGAGACGGCATCGGGGACGGGAT
Organism: Neogobius melanostomus; assembly: GCA_007210695.1. Lineage (NCBI taxonomy): Eukaryota > Metazoa > Chordata > Actinopteri > Gobiiformes > Gobiidae > Neogobius > Neogobius melanostomus. Next base: position 2,701,026 of record VHKM01000283.1, read on the forward strand.
CGGGGACGGTTTGGTGAAGCTCTTGGCGAATTCCTCAAAGCCGGGCTTCCTGTTTTGGGTACATTCAATGTCTCCTTCTTCTCTCCATTAGCCAGCGCCTGCTTTTGCTCTTGGAGCCGTTTCTGCCTTTGTCTGTCCATATTCCGACTCAGAATGTTAGTTGTGGTCATCCTGGGTCCAGCCAACTCAAAGTGGTATCCCAATTTCAACAGCGTGGTGTTTTCTTTGAGTATCTTCACCATCTCCATCTCGGTTTTCCCACCACAGACATGCCGCTGGTTTTGAAACCGGAGCTCGGTCAGCGTGGAGTTGTACTGCAGTGCTTGGATGAGGGATAAGATGCCTTTCCCCGTGAGAAGATTGGAGTCAACGTTGAGGCTTGTGATGGTCTTGTTACTTCGAAGCATGCCCGATATGGCGTATGCAACGTGGTCGTCGGCCCGACAGTTGGCCAAAGCAAAAGTCTTGATGTGAGTGTTGTTTTTCAGAGCTTCTGTAAACTCAATCAGCGTTTTTGTCTTGATGACTTCGGAGTTGTTGACATTGAGCTCTGTGAGGGAGGGGTCGTTGCTGCGAACCTGCTCCATCAGTTCATCGAACATGCTTGAATCTTCGTCCTCCTCCTCTTTCGTCTTACTCTTTGGAGAGTCTTTAACAATGCAGTTGACAATTTTCTCATCGGTTTTGCTTGGTTTTGCCCCATCAAATTTCGCCTTCTCTTTCAAATCCTCACTCTTCTCTGCTTTCTTTGACAGACTCTTATCTTTCTCTTTCACATGGTCACTGTGGTTCACCAAATCTTCACTTCCCTTGTCTTCCTGTTTAACCACAACATCTCCCTTCTCTGACTGTTGCCGTTCCAGTTTCACATCCCTTCTCTTGCTCTCCTCCACCTTCTTCTCATCTGCTTTGGCCTTTTGTTCTTCCACCTTGCTCTCCTGACTCTCCTGCGCCTTGTTTTGCTTCTCCAACATTTTTGAGACAAGCCCCTGCGTCCTGAAATTTTCAGATCTCCTCTCTCGCTCCCTCCCGACATCTTTTTCGTTTTTTTCTTTCAGTTTTGAGATTAAATCCTTTGTTTTGCTATCGTCCCGTTTCCTAAAATCATCCTTTCTGTCTTTCTCCTTGTCGTCTTTCTTCTCCTGGAGCTTGGAGATCATATCCTTTGCTTTGCTGCCCGTACTTTCTCTGTCCCTTCGTAGTCTATGGTCACCAAGACTCTCTTTCTCATTCATCTCACTGTCTCTGCTCTCCTGTGGCCTGTATCTACCCGACAGGCGGCTTCTTTCATCTCTCAAACCTTCAGGACCTTTGCTGTTTTGGTCGTCCGACTTATTGGCACTGCTCTCACTTTGCAGACTGGCTTGTTTCCGAAGACTTGATTTTCTGTCCTCGTTCTTCTCCTCGCTCACACCCATTTTTCTCCCAAAGTCTTGCTTTCGACTGTCCTTCTTTGTGTCATTCTGCAAACAAAACAGAGGGTATTATTAATTAGAGTTATACTATATCAAAACACACAGTACAGGAAATGTAACAAAGCTTTGTTTTTATTCGGTACTTGTAATAAAAACAACCTGCACGGTAGCACAGCGGTTAGCGCTCGTGCGTCACAGCTAGAAGGGCTGGGTTCGATCCCTGGCTGGACAGGGCCTTTTCATTGTGGAGTTTTGCATGTTAGTGGTAGGGGAAACCCTACGCTTTGAGAAACTTGGTAATACAGGCTTGTAAAGCGCAATACAAGTGTAAGCCATTATTATTATTATTATTATTATTATTATTACTTATTTGTAATGATTGTGTTTTAAAATTAGCTCATGACTTGTTATGGCCATAAAAAGGCTATATAATTCAAAGTGTAGGGTATGTAAACATTTTACATCATGTAAAAGTATCCTTTAAAAAAAAAAAACCTACAACCATCATTACCTATAAGTTTAATTGCAGTTGATTTGTGTCTGGCATTAAATGCTCTGAGGTTAAATACAGACATTTAGTAGGTTCTTAACATCCAGCACAAGTATGATGCAGGAACAGTATACTTCTATATCTGCCTGGATTGTTAAAATATTTTACATTACAGCCTTTAAATGTAAATGGTCCGGCATGAATGTTTATGCAAGTAATTCCAATTCTTTCACGAGTTAAACAGAAATGAATATGGCCGTTGCAATCATGATGTTCAGGTCGTTTTAACCTCTCTGGAATGTTATGGATATTGATAGCGCCAACAGCGCATGTCACGCATTAGCCCCAAAGTAGAGCCAGTAAGCCATTTTGGGAATATCATATTTATAAGTAGATTGGTTGGTTAACGTTTTGAAGTAACAGTACTTCTGTAGCTTTACCACATAGTACTTTTTTACTTCTACTTGAATAATGTTATAATGATGTATCTGTACTCATACTTGAGTAGGAAATCAGTATAGTTTGACAGTTTTCTGTACCACATTCTAGACAATTATTTATTTTTAAACATTTATGTAGTATTTTCTTTAAGTATATCAGGATTATCACTCGATTTTATGTTTTGTTTCTCGTAATATATGTCACTACTGAAACATAAATCAGACTATTACTCATTGCTCAAAGTACTCAAGTAGCTTACTTGAATAATTATTGGGGTCACAACTTATTACTTCCAGTTGAGTTAAATAATTTCAAAGTAACGTTAGTCCTATTTGAGTTTAAAAAAAATTCCACTTTACCCGATAAAATCCTGGTGAGGCCATTTAAGGTTACTGGCATGATAGATAATTGTAATAATCAATGATGGACGTGTTCCAGCTCAAAGCCTGTCCCCTGCATTGTTTCACAGTCAAACATCTCCTTCTCCAGGGGCTCCTTGTAAACACACACCTTCTCCTATGGCCCTTGTGTTTACAGTCTCCAAAGCGCTAGGAACCTTTTTACAGCGCAGGGATACATTCGCTGTGAATAGCTCTGTAAGTGTTTGATTTGTGAGTCTCCATCTGTTTGCTGTGTGGCCGTAGCCCTGGCAGATGTATCCTTAAAAGGCAGTGAGCATCGGAGCAATCAACCAAGGAATTCCTTCAAAGTGGGATTAGGACGCTATACAGAACTGCATTCTGTTCGCCAACACATTTATGGTTTACACAGCTTAAAAACTGCAGTGAGGGAAAATTCTCAAAGATTGTGGTACTACAAAAACAACTAAGAATGTGAAAAGTATGTACCCAGCTAGTCTTGGAAGATTATTTTTGCTGGCAGCAAAGCCAGCCTGAGGGACCAGCACTTATGAGCTGACGGACGAAGAGTGTGCGAGGTCGTCGTTGGCTTCAAGCAAAATGGCATAAGGCTATCATTAGATGGAACAGTGGCGTGTTATGTAACAATCTATAAGCCCTCCACAGTGGTGTGTGCACACATTATGAGTGCTGCGATGCTCAAGGGTTGGGGGGAAAATCCTGTTAAATTTTTAGGGCAATTTTTCTTTTCTTTTTGCATGTATTTGAACAATGGAGTCACTGAGAGAAAGTTAAAGCTGTCCTTTATGGACCCACACACTTTAAAGCTGCAGGACACTTATTCAAATACCAAATGTAGAGTGAGCATGATTTCAGATAAACAGCAGTTGCATTATGCATGGCTGTATGTTGAGGTTTCTTCCAAGCATCAGACTGTATCATAGCTGTACTTTTTAAACCTTGAAATGACTACTTAAAAATTCAGAATGATGTGGTTTGGATATCTGATCTATCATCTTCAGGAGAAAGTGACAGCATACATGTGACATATAAACACATTTCTTTATGATGCTTCTTTTTCCAAAACACTACACCCTTACCTCCTGTAACTGCTCCCTGTGCCCGAGCCTCCCTCTGGGGTCTGCCTCCTTGCGGCGGTCCCCTTTAGAGGTCTGGGACGATGGCTGGCCCTCTCCCTGGGCGAGGAGAGCTCCATCATCTGGGTTGAGGTCTGGAACTTTGCTCAGGTCAATCTGCAGCTCCTCCACTTCCTCCGGAGACAGCGTCGACAGCAGGTTATCCAAATCGGGATCCTCGCTCACCTGCCGTCCCGTGCGGGTCAGGCCCTTCACCTTTCTTCTGGACATGGCTGGTATTCTAGAGATTTTCAGGGGCTTTTTAATGGTCAGAATCCTCTTTCATTTAAATACAATAAAATGACAATAACATAGGCCAAAGAGAGACGGTCACATTGGAGAGCGGGAGACCTTTCCAAGCAGGCTGGACTGGGGAGGCTGTCTCGCAGTAAAGGGCGCAGTGACGAACTACATGAGGCTCGCATCATCAAAGTGCACCGGGGAGCGGGGGCATTCTTCAAAATCCTGCGAAAGTGCATGTCCATATTTAGTGCAGGGTCCACTCTCCTTTAAAGGCAATGGGAAGGGCTGCAGTTTACAAAGACCCCAAAGCACAAGCTGCACAGACATCCTATTGCGCAACTCATATTTAAAACATCTGTGATTACAAGGACTGAGCAACGTCCCTAATTTTAACCCCCAATCTCTTTTCCTCTCTAATATTGTTACAGTTCAATTCCTCTCATGTTTCCAGCCTGATATCAAATCAGATTTCATAAACATTGCATGGTATTTTTTAATCAGTAAATGTCCATAGCAGAGATGGGTAGAGAAGCCTGTAGAGAAGTATCTACTCAAGGTAGTTTTACTGTAAATCAATTTTACACATTACTGTAAAAGTAATGACACAAGCAGTTACTCAAGTACAGGTAAAAAGTACTGATATTTGAGCACTGAGTAACTAAGCGTAAAAGTCAGATTCCTTTTAGTTTTGCTGTAGTAAGTGACAAAACATCAAATTGTGTAATAATTATACTTCCAAAAATACATGAAAATAGGTTTAAAGGTCTAAAAGAAAATCATGAAAATTATACAAACAAATTATACATATATTTTTTATTCTTTTTCATATGTCAGCAATAAAGTTTTTTTCCCCACTTTTTTTTTTACTCTTAAAGGAAAGCATTTTACTCAAGTAAGAGTACTGCCAAAATAATAATGATAAAACTACTATGTGACAAACTCAGGCACGTGAGAAAACACTGTACATCTAATTAAAAAAAACATTTGTATCAATTTAAAAAACTTGCTAGTGTGTTCTAGTGTTTCTGTGAAGGGGACCCTGACCCTGTGCCAATACACTTGTACCTGTTAAGAATTAAGATGCTATAAATATGTTTGTAAAGTTAGGAATGAGCTTGGACACAACTAACATTTTAATTTAGTTTGCTCCTCTTTTGTTTGTATTAGATAAACAAAAAACAGCAATAACTAAACTGGAAATAAGTGACAAATAAAAATGTACGCTGTTGAGGAAAATGTCGACCTCTGGTGGTCAGAATCACACATGGCATAAGATAATAGACTGCCTATGTAGTTTGGAAGGCATGAATCTTTAGAATAAATACACATTTGAAAGCCCTGTACTCTTGTAGCTGAGTAAAATCATTTTCCCCTCCCAAAGTGTAAAAGCACTGATTAGTTACAATAAAAAGTGAAACTCTGTATGTATGTAATGATGTGCTGGGAGTTGTCGTGACATACTGACTGTAAGCTCCAAGATCAGGCTGATCAAAGCAGAGTTGTTTCTAAAAACTTAAGAGGCTCAAGACAAGAAATCCCGGAGCTCATCATAGACAATGTATGAACACAAATATCACATGAAACCTAAAATGCAGGTGTAAGCAAAGGCCATTATTTTTGCGCTTTTATAATCAATGGTTAATATGATTTGTTTCTTATTACATTTAGTAGCCTGTTGGTTAACTAACGGCTCTGGATGAAAGCCCACTGAATACATATGTTTCTGAGAGTATGCACCAAAATAAAGACACAAAAGGTTTTTTTTTTTTCCAAAGTTAAATTTTATGTTAATAGAAATAAAACCCCACTATATTACAATGTCTCACAGTCATTTGACATCTAGTCGTGTATTCAGACGAGTCCCGCCCTTCTCCACTCCTTTCAGTCTCTTTAACACACTCATGGAGCACAAATAAATATTAACAGCATTGAGCAAAAGGAACTACATAAAAACCTCTTTTCAATTTTGTGCTTTACAACGGCTCTGTCAAGCTCAAATCCAGAGCAAACGTGTCCATTAGCAGCCATTTTGAATCTGAGTACAGAGCGACACATAGTAATCGCAGTAGTCCATTACAAATCCGTTTACATAATTCAAGAAGTATTATAGTACAACAGGAGTCAGTCAACCCTGGAAGCCTATACAGCACGGTTCAAGTGTGAAATATCAAACAGTGCCAACATTTTCAAATTAATACCTTCAGTAACGTTACAAGCCATGTCATTATAGCTTCAATTATAAGTTAATATCCTAGACAGTGACTTCATGATTTTTTGGCTTTTTAGCTTAATCTCAGAGAAACTAAAGGTCACCCGTTAGTGAATTATATCTTGAATTTTACAATACAATACTGAAAGCAAAAGCTCAGCCGGACACAATCTGATTTCCATGATATATTTGAGATGAAGTGGTTATGTGCTCTTGCCGTGTGTACAGGATTTACCGGCTAAAGAAAAAAGAAGTCCTTTTAAAGTCCAAATACTATATTTCAATGCCACAAAAGGAGACAAAAAAAATCTGTCCATATTTCATTAAGATTTTCAAAAATTTCATCCAACAGAGGAAAGAGAACCGGACAAAATTGGAAATGTGGTCAATTTCAGCCGTAACTGCAGCTGAATATGGATAATTTTTGGTATTTTCGATGAGCTTATATAGTAAAATCTGTTGAGCAATTTCATAATTTTAAAATACATTTAGATTTAATGCCAGTTTGAATCTAATTTAATGCTGATTAATGACATTTAAGGCCTTGATTTTGGCAATGCCATGCACTGTACCAACCTTAGCCGTCACAAACCCGGAAGTAAAACTGATGCCATAAACCCCACGAAGAATCGGGATGTTAGAAATGCATTTGGAAGGAATTACAAAGGATTACTAAACATTTACTGTAGTCAAAGGATGTGTGTGTGTATCGAGGGTTCAGTTACAGGATTCACTATTTCCAGAGAGAACCATGGATGACCTTTAATTTCCAAATGGAAGAGACGCCAAGTTAAATGTCCTGAAGAACACCATTTTAAAAACAATACTAAACTAAAATATCCAGCTAAATTTTACAAAAATAAGTCATAGCGTAGTCACTACCTTTGTTTAATTGTAAGTAAGGCGGGATGTTCTTTACACGACGCGGCCTGCAGCTCCCCTGATCTGATATGTCACAAATAATAAATAACTGCAAGACATGTATTCAACTGCATCTGACAACAGCGAAAAAGACGAGTTACTCAAAAAGCGTAAGAGAAAAGGACAGACTTTTAACTGGGTAGCATGCGGTTGTGGTGTTGCTAACTTTACACAGCGCACATACTACCTAAACCTGGCAGAATACATGAGAAAGGAGGATGGACAAAACTCTTAACATAGAATGAGAGGAGAGCCAAGTTTGAAACGACTAAACCCGAGACACTGATCGCTTAACCCTGTTTCCAGTTTCTCTCCATCACACTAGAAAAGATCTATCCCTGGTATTAAAAAAATTTAGTATTTGATTTTAGTATTTGTAAATTTAATTTATATTGACAGACAAAATTCCCATAACATAATCCACACAAAAAGTAATATGCCGTTTTCAAAATCTATATAAAAGAGCAATCGCCCAAAGTGCTGCTGCTGATGTTTGTTTGAGAAACCTCTGATTAGTGTGAAATTAGGGCTATGTTGAGCGGTGTGTGGTGACAGAAGTGTATTGCTGCCTTCCTCTTTTCCAGTGGTCCATTCTCCGTCTTCGCCGTCACGTGTGCACTGTGCGGTGTGCCGTTCGGCTCATCAGTGACCGGGATATTGAGGCGGAGAGTACGGCGGAGGAGCTGAAAAATAAACAGCGTCGAATTTAAAGAACTAAGTAACTTGTTTACCTTAATAAATCCTTTTTGTAGTCCCTCTGGGGGTAATACAAGTGACAATGAGATGATCGGGGGGTCTTTCATCTTCCCCTGGTGTCTCTGGCCAGAAAACCAGTCTTGTCTGACTTTTATTTTTCCTCTTGGACCGCCTGCTCGCTGTCCTCCCGAACCGCTAAACTATGGAATTGATTAACCTCTTATCTCTCCTATGCCGTCAACACTTCTCTTCAAGGCCAAGCCACGGAGCTAAACCTGATAAGGACTGAGCTCTCTGGGTCACATTTTGCATAACACTGACTTTCAGACTGTAAATAACCGCATTATTTTAATTTCGCATATCTTCTTTTGTAAGGCGCATTGAGTTGCCTTGTGTACGAAATGCGCGGTATAAAAAAAGTTGCCTTGCCTAATGGAATCACGAAGCTAACAGGCTAACGGGCAAAGCTAACTTCGGAAAAATGATCTCCATTGTTTCATTGAGTTGTGGCACAATGTACAATATCCCTCTCTGCCTTTGTCTTTTCTGTCAGTGTAGTATTTACTCTCACGGACAATTAATGAGTTAATGCTTTATGTTTGGCTTGCACAAGATACGTTCGAACACTAAAAGACAAAACATATGTAGTAGAGTTTACATTTATGCACCTGACAACCTTATTGAGGTTTGTCTTTTCACCAATTGTTTATTGCTCTCACCGGCAGTAGTAACATTTTGGGCCTTAGCCCTTCATCAGTCTGGCTTTTTCCCTGTAGTCTATTTTTGTTTGTTGCAGCTAATAAAATACAGAAAGTACATGGACCGTAGTTTGTTAACTTTACCATATTCTGCCTGTCATTTTCCCCTCCTATTTTATTTTATCATATTTTGCGTGCCCTTATAGACTATTTACTTTATCAATACTGCATGTTTTATGTTGCACAATGCATCGAAGAAAACAATTTTTTATTTGTGAATGTAGCCTCATTGACAATGAAAATAAAATTCATTCTGATTCTGATTTGGATGATCTTTATCCCTGAATTCTTAACAATGTCACAATATTAATAGAAAAATGCCTGTCTGGGCATCTTTACCAAAAAAGCAGCATTTTCTTTTCAACAATAACATTTGTTTCTACAGCAGAGGTGCCCAAATGTGGCCCTCAATCCAAGCTTTGTTGGCCCTCATGCATCTTGCCGAGTTGGCATACATTGCCAGGTGATCATTTTTATTACAAGTTAAATAAGCCAAACAATCAACCTCAGTAACTAACATGGACAAAATAACAGTGGGGTTGAAGGGATAAAACCTCTGCCTACAGTAAATGCACCCACTTGAAATGATTGGCCGCCACTACTTCAATATAAGACAATGGAAAAGGTTTGAACACCTCTGCTCTACAATAACACATAATTATCCCTCTGGCTGATAATGCATTGATACTGCCATACCATGAGATAAATTTGCTGACCAACTTTGTTTCTGCAATACACAATCACAGAGAACATTCCTAAACTAAGCTTAGCTCTTACCCTGGCTGTAGACGGGATCGACTGGCGGATAAGGACCATGGTGCATCATGGGATAGTGTGGAGGCATGCCTGGATAGTGAGGGGCCATGGGGTAGCCTGGATGGGGATAGTCTGCTGGTCCCAGGGGCTTCCCATAGGCATCGTACATAGGCTCCACTGGATAACTGGCCATGGGGATGTGCTGGACTGTGGACAAAGAACAAACAGACCGTAAACAAGTGAAGTTCTAATTGTTATGTGACTAAACTATTTCAGACCAGCTGCACGTACCCTCATACGGTGTCCTTCCTCTCTGCTGCCTCCTCTGGTACAGGTAACAGCAGGAGCACATGAAGCAGCAGACCATTGTAGCGATGATAGCCACGAAGAGCAGAATGGACGAGGCAATACCAGCCAGAGTGGTGGGGCTACAGAAAGACACAAACAGGGCTTTGAGTTAATGACGTTTAAACATTGGAGAGAGTGGTGCAGAAAAGAAAAGAGAAATATAAGTCCTTTAACAAACTGCAATCTGCATTTCAAATCAAGAAATATGGATGGTCTCTTTCTTTCCTTAATTGGTTCTTGAACACATTTCAGTTCTCCTCTATTACTGCAACCTTCCAGCATGTTTCCGACTGGCTGATAAACAGTCTGTCAAGTTCTAAACTTTGACACTTTTTTAATTATTTGTAAAAGTTGGCGCAAGTAAGGACCTTTCATTAGCTCACATAAGACTTGCAATAGTTCGTTATGTTCCCAGTTATTCTCCTGCTTAAGCAGAGACAGCTCCGGCTCAAAGCAGCGTTAATGCAAGTAAACAGTCCACGCCAGGTCTTTCTCAGCCGCCCACAGATCTCAATGCTCTCCGTTTTAATAAGCTGCTTGTTGTCTGCGCTTTACTGGGCAGTGATGAATGTTTTTGGTGCAACAAGGGAAAATTGCCATGTTGCTGCGTCGTACCCACAAGCTTTGCTTAGTACAACATTATCCTCAGCTTCTCACATGGGATTGCGGCTTAAACCACCTTTAAAGCTAACAGAGCTGATGCCATTAAACACTAATGAGAAAATATTGCACTACAGGGAGCAGAGGAACAACACAAACACAGCCACAGGGAGATGTCAATATGTCTGTGGTGAACACATCGTGATCTTTTCTTTCTTTTTTTAATACCCTCCTGCTATTATTGCTGTTGTACTAAAACAACTTTTATTATTCGTAAGATGTTATTCTGCGCTCTGCCCAAGAAAATAAAACATCTTTTGCATCAAAGTGATTTCTTTATGGTAACAACTGTGTCTTAATAAAACAGTTTTGTGCATTTTCACTATGAAGATATGATCAATGAAGGTACTTGAGTCATCTTCTGTACTCGGTAGTTGAGGTCTCCAAGGTCTCCAGGTTTGGAGACCTTGGAGACCTCAACTACCGAGTACAGAAGATGACTCAAGTACCTTCATTGAAGATAGACAACTCCTGTACGACTGAGAACTTAAACAGATATGATGATATGATTCTCCCACTTTTTAGAAAATGACATGTTTATTCAGGTATACTGTATAGTAGAGATAAGAGAGAGTAGAGAGAAGTTAGTAGTTGGAAAACATTGTGGAAAGTGATTCTGAGCTTGGACTGAGGGGACATGGCATGAATGATATCGAAAAACTATCAGCTTCCACATGTGCCCAGGTCATCTGCTTGATTCACTGAGGTGGACACTTAATCCTGGAGCAGGAGTCTTGAACAGTGAACCCAATCTCTGACTCTTGGTTCAACTCATCAATAAGTCATCTGATTAACAGTGGCCTGCAGATGTAGCCCTCACCTGAACTGGAAGAGCATGCACCGCTTCTGCTCGCGCTCCGTGATCATCTTGAAGGCGTCCAGGCAACAGTAGCGGCGGTGGCAGTTGCCGCAGCAGAAGGTGATCAGGGGGCAGTCGAAGCCATTGTGCCACGTGCCGTTCTTATCCACGTACCACAGGCAGTCTTCGTTTCCACTCACTGCAAAGCCGCAAGAGGGAGAGTAAGAGAAAGGCACCACGGAACAGAGATCAAGTTTACGCGAGTCATATCAGTTTCCCCTGCTACATATAAGCAATAGTTTGCAACATGTGCTTTTGTTTTTGTTTCTCCTCTTTCATAATGACACCAATCATGCACAATTGCCAGTTTTTGCAGAACAATAACGAGAAAAGTATGTAGTGCAGTCCAATGTTTATTTTGACATGCTGAAAGAGAAAACTATTGTATTTGGAGTTGGTGTTTCAAGTTTCAAAACATAGAATTGACTCCAGATACACTGCCTTGAAGTAAAAAAAAAAAGAATAAAAAAAAGAAAAGGTTTTGTCTCTTTCTCTTGGAAAGAGTTGAATACAAGTTGGCAAAAAGGGAACCCATGCAATCTTTTATAACACATTAATAATATAGATTTAAATCTGTCAGTATGTAGTTAATGCTGAAGGCTGTTGCCTCGTTTTAAATGGCAATGACACTTGGTAAGTTGGAAGACAAGATGAACTCACTTGTAGAGCTTGTTATCTTGCATGCAAGGTTAAGATACGGCACAAAGAGCACTAGCTTCAAGGAAAAAGACACGGCTGGACAATATTATCATCTGAAGAAGACGTTTTGAAACACTTGCAAAAGGTTAATTAGGGAGGGTATTATGCAAATTATGCAAAGTAGTTAATTGAGTCGGCATGCAAAGTTACCTAGTATGAAGGTTAAAAAATATTGAACGAGGGCGTCAGTCATTCAAGTCATTTTGAACTTGAAGTGTATTTATTTGATCAGGGACAAAAGACATTAGTGTAAAAAACAACAACAACAACAGATGTCATGTGCCAGGTTATAGCAAAAAAATCTTAATTCCACCAGCACTCCCTGGACAGGTTGATGTTATATTTACAAAAGTTGATAAAATTCAATACATAACCATACATGGAGAAGCATTACTTGGGCTTTTACACTTGTCAAGTATTTCTCCATCAAAAACTCATCAGGAATTACCTCATTAGAAATAAACAAAAGAATATTTGTGTAAGCTCTCAGTTAGACAGGAGTTGTCCGTGATAGATGAAGGTTCTTGAGCTGTCATCTGTACTCTGCAGTTGAAGTAGTGCGCTTCTGCGTACAGATGGCAGCGCAAGAACCTCCATCTACAAATATGTAATGTGAAATGTGTAAGTACATTTTTTTATTTATTTTTGTTTAAACTTTATTTATAAATTTTACACTTTACAATAATGCAAAACCATAAACAAAGTATAACTTTTAACACAACCCACTCTACCCCTTACCTAAACCCACTGTACATGCTCAATTAGTCAAAAAGGAAATTAAAAAATAAACAAAAGGAAGGAGAACACTGAAAAAGTGCGGTAGTTGCAAAGAGACAAATAACACACCAAGGTGAAAGAATAAAAATCTTAGCCAAAAACATTCTGAACAGGAAATATTCTCAACATAATGTAGAAATGGGTTCCAAATTCTTGTGAATTTGTTGTGAGAGCCACCTACACCGATTTTTTCACATTTAAGAAAGTACAACACATCTTTAACCCATTGAAAATGAGTGGGAGCATGCAGACACTTCCACCTCAGAAGTATCAGCCGTCTAGCCAGCAGTGTAGTGAAAGCGACAACATCTCTGTTAGAAGAGGAAAGAAAGGATGGAGGTGGACATACCCCAAACAAAGCTGAGACCAAAACCTATTCAGTGCTGCAAGTAAATAATTAAATGCAAAAAATGTTGATCAATATTTATTTCAGGCATTTTTACAACTATTTATGAAAACTCCATTTACTATTTTGTTATTATAAATCCTTTTTTAATTTATAGCACTAGCACTTGATAAATAAGAGTTTATGATGGAGAATACAACAACTGTTCTCGATATGAGACAATGTTCGTTAAAAGCACCTTCTTAAAAGTAGTTGATCATTAAGATGTTGGCCTGTTTATAAGATCTTAACATTGTGGACTGATTATTGGATGAAAAAAAAAAAAAAAAGAGTAAAATGCAATGTTTATTCGCTGCTACATGCGTGTGCGCCTAACCGCAGCGCGCGCTACCGATAAAAACAAACGCTGCTAACGGTGTGCGGCCTGGACAGATTATCTCACCCGGGGAGCAGCTCAGGAGGACGGCGAGCACCAACAAAGACGACGCGATCAGGGACATGTTGCCCGCCGGAGACAGCATCCTCCTGAAGTCCGACATAATCCCAAATAAAGAAGGGGAACTCGAGCAGAAAAAGAGGGAGCTGAACTAACGTTAGCTGCTGATGAGTCTGGCTAACGGTCGCGCGCAGACATAGCGCCGCCGCTGCTGCCGGGGAAGCGCAAAGAAACGGGAGCGGATTGAAGACAGCGCTGTAAATTATCCGTGGAAATGACACATCCAGGGTTGCCAGATCAGTGCTGCAGTTTGCAGCTCCAGGGAAATTCCAATACCGCACATGTTCTCAAATTAAAACAACCATCGCCAGATTAAAATGAAGATGTAAATTGTTTGCTGCCCGTGTGCACTTAAAATTATCGCTATTATCCCGCTTCCTGCAGTCGTTGTGTCCTTGGGCAAGATACTTCACCCACCTTGCCCCCAGTGTCTGCATACATTGGTGTATGAATAGGTGACTGGTTTCTTGCTGTAAAGCGCTTTGAGTGCCTAGTGTAGATTGAAAAGCAATATTTATAGTAGCGCTTTACTACAGCTTTACTACTAGTTCGGCAAATTCCAATTACCATGGAGATCGGTCATCTTTGCAGCTGTTAGCATACATTCCCATTGACTAACATTAGCTAAAAACAGTATAAAAAGTGGAGAAAAAAGCCGTGGGACAGCGTCGTTAGCTGCCGAGTTACTGCTGGTAAATACATCTAACTCACTGTGGTGTCCATGTGTTTTAATGTGAACAATAACTCCAGTATTTTAACTTTTAAAATCTCCATTAGTTTACAATTGCTGCTAATCCCATAATGCTTAACGATATGACATCACATTCCTGAACTCTATACTATATAGCCCTACTATACAGTATACAGTAAGCTGAGACCATTTAAGACAACTGTTAATATGACAAGTATTATAAGCTTAATTTTCAACTTGGGGCTCATCAGAGGGACCTAATTTTTTATTAGTAATTCCTTAATCAGAGGTGGGTAGAGTTAGAGTAGCCAAAATATTTACTGAAGAGTAACTAAAGTACTTGAAGAAAACGTTACCCGAGTACTGAGTAACTGCGTAAAAGTTTGATTCATGTAGTGACATAAATTATGAGCAACAAAACCTGAAATCATTGTAATATTTTTGAAGAAAAATCACATCAAAACAAATAAAAAGGAATTATGAAGAATTAAGTGCCGTAAACAAGACAAAATACATCTGTTTTACGTATCTAAATCAAGATTTGCCAAGTTGCCAGATTTACTTTCAGTGGCACGAGTTACTGTCTTTTACTCAAGAGTACATATACTTTATTTTACTATTATTCAAGTAGAAGTAAAAAGTATGGCATGAAAAAACAACTGCAAAAGCAGTTACTTCAAAAAGTTACTCAAGTACAAATACCTGAGTAAATGTAACTGAGTACCCACATCCCTCCTTAGTTGATCATTTAACTGTACCCAGCCGTAAAAAGGACCGATGACAGATTACAACAGGACTAATCCAGTTTAACACAAATGTTATATAGTACATCAACTAGTAAAAAAGACAATAAACATCTGGAAATTATGGAAATATTGTCCATTTGGGACATTTTATTTAGAAATGTCATAATCCAACATCTGAATGGGACTCAGGATATGACATTGCAATGATCACCATGGTAACAGTGAGAATTCCAAAATACCCACCATGTCCCCTCGGCATGACAGCTGGTCTAAGAGCTTTCTTTTATGATAAGAAGCAGTCAGTGTTTGCTGGAATATAAGGCCTCTGAAATGTGTCCTCAAACACCAGGAAGCTGTGATTTTCCCCCCCACTTAAAATAAAAAGTGTTCTAGTTTCACTCGACGTAAACAGCAACACAAAGACAACAGGCTGAGTTACAAATTGGACAAAGGAGTGAGTTCATGTGTCATCATTTACTCAGCGACCCATTGTCAAGTATCAGCTTCTCTTATAAGTTCTGAAAAGGAGGTCAACCCAAAAATGTCCTCTTTGGAGACCGCTCCCTTAGTGTGTCTTTCAATGTTTATCCTCTCCAACATCTGCGAAGTTCATCCCACAATTACATGGAGAAACGGGGTGGAAATGGGTTGTCCTCTGAACTCGACTCCCATTTTATACAGTTTCCCTTCTTCTCCGACCATCAAGAATTCTTATTATTGTGATGGGGCCACAACAGAGCTGAGAAGATAGTATGTCGTGGGCCGAAGTGGGGCTAAAGTCCTATAGACTGCAGGGTTAGCTTCTCGTTGTTGTTGAGGTGGCCCGAAAACATGCTGTAACAGGGTTGCTGTGCGAACTGCGTCAGGAAGTCTGTCAAGTAAGCCTAGGGTGAAGACAAGTCAAATAAGTTTATTTGCTCATAACAATTACCAATTGATTTTAAAGCAGAACTAAGTAACTCATGCCCCTAGAGGCCATAAGCGCCCCTGTAGGTGTCGTAGCATGTTGCGTTTTTTACTCATTAATTGTCCGTGAGAGTAAATACTACGCTGACAGAAAAGACAAAAGGAAGAGAGGGATATTGTACATCCAGTTACACAATGGAGATCATTTTTTTTTCACTCAAACTTGGCTGTAAATACTGTTTAAGTGGCGCTAGCCCTCAGTTAGCTTTGCCCGTTAGCCTGTTAGCTTCTTCTTTGTGATTCCATTAGTGTGTATTGGTGCCTCCGACCCGGTGGCAGTCAAGTTGCAATTGTGGTTTTCTGGCCAGAGACACCAGGGGGAGATGAAAGACCCCCCAATCATCCCATTAACACTTGTATTACCCCAGAGGGACTACGAAAAGGATTTAAGGTAAACAAGTTACTTAGTACTGCTTTAAAGAATGCGAACAAATCCTATATAAATATTAAATATGATCAATTTAATACATTAGATCCCCGAGGGGCAATTTGCGTGCAGCCAGCAGGCACATACAGAGCCACAACCACACGCACGACAAATAAAAACAATAAAAGACAATCTCACAAAAAGCTGGTACTCAACTTGTTGTTTTAAACCAGGAGACATTCATTCATTTTATATAGCTTTGAGTAAACTACTAAGTATGTCATCTGGGTATTGACAGTAATTGATAATTTGGATGATTGAGCCTTTTTATGTGAGGGAGTTTATATTAAATGTCATTGTAGCTCTTCAATGACAAGAAAGCTTAAAGATCATTTAATTAAAAGCGCACATTTTTTTTATATGGGCCATTTAGAGTCAGTTTTGGACATTAGACCACAGGGTTTTGTGTCGTTAAATAAAGGTCCAACATCCTATTCATTTATTTACTAATTAGATAATTAAAGATGGACGACAATGTCTCGAGTGCAATAACTTTCACATTCCAGGATTATTAAGTGTGCGTTTTTACCCACTCATTCTCAAACCTTCCCCATCATGCACCACCTCATAAAATACAGTATGTGACCTTTCTAGTACCAGTATCAGGCATAGAGCAAGAACATATTAGGTAAAAAAAAAAAGATCTAAATAACCTAAATTGGACTCAGTTATGTCTAAACTGAGAGTAAACCATGTTTAAACTGGAAAAAACACCTCATTTTATGAATTTCTAAGTATAAATAAAGCTAATTTATCTCTAATTACCACCAGTTTGAGAACCACTGCTTCAGACCATTAGTTTGAAACTCTACCTGAAGGTCGATCTGATTAATGGGATCCTTTAATGCATCTGGATCCTCCTCCTCATCGTCGTCATAAAAGTCGTCGTCTACAAAGAGGGAAAAGCTTTTACTGGGATACTTCACGAGCGATCGCTGATATCAAACTGAGAATAGACTTGGCCAGAGCACAAAAGAGAGGCACACACCATATTTGTTTGAGGCGATGATATCAGAGAGCAGCTGTCCCGCCAGTCCTTCGTCCTCCTCTTCATCATCACCCCCTTCCTCGTCCTCATCCTCCCACATCCCAGTCGAATCTGATACAAACAGCAGCTGTTTACTTCACTGTATGGTGTTAGTTGAAACAAAGTTGCTTCAGTCCCGATTTTGTAATATTGTTATTAAAAAAATACATGTTTGATATATTGCCTGGCCGACCTCCATTTCCAAATATTGCTACATATAAAGCAGGTCAACAGAACTGCACAATAGGGCCGGGCAATTCATCCGAATTTAATCGAAGTCACAATCTTGACTTTGGTCAATCTCAATAATCATCAAGGATCTTTATAATCGACAGCTTTGATGTCAATTCTTTGGCAAAAACAGCTGCTAGTTTTGGCCTTCGGATGAGACAATGGAAGATTTTTGTGCCTTAAATGAAAGTGGAGGAAAGCATTTGTGTGTATAAAAGATATGAAACAGCTACATGCATTTATTTTTATTATAAAAAATAAAATAAAACAAATAAAGATTGATAAATATGACGGAAAAAATGGTGATTAACTTTAGTTTTTAATCAATATTAGCCAGCCCTACTTCACAATGTCTAAAATAGTGCTAAAACAGGGCTAAATCCTGACTTAAGTAGTTTATAACAAGGACAAACCCAAAAGAAGGTAAAGAATATAACTTAAATTGAGAGTGACAGTAAAAGTAACAGCCACCTGAAGAAGTCCGCATACCACCATGTCTTAACTAGAAAAGTGAGTGAGCTAACAAGAACAATGGAAAAATAAAGTACACTGGAAAAAGAAAGGAAGAAATTACATCAATTTACTTGAATTAAGAGATTAAATCTAAAGTTGGGCCAATGGAGCAAGTTAATTCTTTCTTAATTTCTGTCTTAATTCAGATTTTTGTGTATCATTTCAAGTGAAAAAGATGTTTAAAATGTAAAAGTTTATTGGTCTGAATTCAAGTGGTATTTCTGTTTGTTCCATTGGCATTTTTTATTAAAGCGATTTCAAGTAATTTTTCTCATTTAATTCACGATATTTAGTGCAAACCTTGGCTCCAGTCGGCTGCGGTTGCTTTGCAGGAATTCGTCTCAACCACCGTTGCCAGCTCATTGATGATCAGTTTGAAGATCTTCACTAACAAAGGAATGTTGGTCCACCGCTCTGGATCTTCACAAGGACACGTAACAAAACAAATCGTTACTTTTGTTCCCTCGCGTTACAGTAAGCGCCGTGTAAAACCGCTCTCCCTTACTCTTTGCTGATTTGGATCGAGTGCGTATTCCCTCCTCGGGGGCATAGATTTCCTCTCCTTTGACGACTATGTCCTGGAGTCGCTTGTCATCCGCGATCAGGCCGTGTTGTAACAGTTTACACAAAGCAACCGTGCTGCCAAAACATGAACTCTATGAGACTTTTATGCAACGTGACTTGATCATTAACAACATCAACATGAAAAAAACATAGCAAAGATGTACAAAAGTATCCAGTAAAACAATGTGGTACACAGAAACTACAAATGCAGTTCGTAGAAAAAGGCAAAAACGCTGCTGTACCAAGAGAGGGACGTTTAACTATCGGCTATTTCGGATATCGGCCATGCCAACCCCCTTCAAATCAGTATTCAGAAGCAAAGAAAGTAAGAAATCACAGTTCTACGTACCTGACTTTCCCTTCGTACTGTCCGTAGAAAAGGTGCTGTCGGCTCATCCACTCTGTCATGACAAACTCGAGAGCTGGTTTTCCGGTCGGCCCCGGTAAACTGCACAAGAACTCCAGCAGTGGCTCCAGCTGGGAGTGGACGAGGTGGGCGAACACCATGATCAGAGACTGGGGACAGACAGAGTGACGTATTAGTGAATATGCTAACACCAAGTCAATAAGATGCACCTATCTAATAAACCATCATCAAACATCTGTCAGTAATATTCGTAAATAATACTATAGGACTAAACCACTGAAAAATATAACTGGTTTTGGTTTCGACTTAAATGACAAAATTCTCTAGCACATCTATAGCCGCTCCGTTCTTCTCGAGTTTTCATTTTCCTTGCCAAGAAGGAGGCTGAGGATCCCCGTCGACCATGTGACATTATGACGCTATATTTAGCTGCCAGTTTCATTGTTGATTACGACACAGTTTTTCTGCTCTATCAAATCAGCCTCCTAGGTTGCTGGTTTACTAGTTTTAGCTAAAGGATCTGGCAACCCAAAGCATGGGCTCATTCCGCTTTCTGACTGGATTATCAGCTTGAGAACAAATACCAAAAAAATGTGAACATAAACGTCTTTAAAATCGTGTAAATATATCGTATACAATTACAATTTAATATTGAAATTGCTGTTTGAAAGATATGCAAATTTCCAACACTGGAGATGAACTCTTCTGTCAAAAAAGAATGGAGAAAAAAATGGGTGTATAATTAGGAAAAAAATCTGAAAAAATGGAGGGAAACATCGTGAAAAAGTGAGAAAAAAATTGGGGGGAAATTGTGGGAAAGTGAGGAAAAAGTGGAAAACATTTTTGAACGTCAGCACATTTTCGCACATTTCTGATGGTTTGCAAAAATATTGCTTCATCAACGTTATCGAAAGTGTCCAAAATTACCCTACGTGTAAAATTGTCATAACTTTTGTTTTTTTTACAATCAAAACTAAATTCATCTTTGTCTCTTTTCTCTACCTGCATGACACTTAGCGTCTCTGCTTGTTGCATTTTGCTGAGGATGGCGCGGAGGATCTGGTCCAGCTGTTCTCCGAGCTCCGTCCCGGCCCGAGAGATGAGCGTGGACACCAGTCGTCCCACGAAGGCGGCGGTGAACTCGGAGGTGCGGGGGTCCAGCAGCTGGTTGACCACCTGCATCACGTACCACAGTCCACTGTTCCCTTGCTCGTCTCTCCACTGCGCGACCTGCTCCAACGACACGGACACGTACGCCCGCAAACACTCGCCGCCGTTCTGAAGTGACATAGGGGAAGGAAGCAAGTTTCAGTGGGTTTAAGAAATATCCAATGGCCACTATTTATTCTTGTGACGACACTGAAACAAATCTGTTCTCAGGCCTTTTTATATCATGAAATGACTTTGAGGGAGCTTCACCTGCATGATAGCGTTGTCATCGGTGCGTAGTGTGCACTGGGCCACCACAGGGAAAGCCTGGCAGACGAGCAGTTCTGATAAAGGAGGCTTCGTATTCCTCACAACCGTGGTCAGGATATCTATAGATGTCTGCAAAGATGGAAGTAAAACAGTGAAATGACTCCAATGCAGCCATACAAATCCAGCCAGAAATAGACAAATAAACACAAGCTACTCACAGCACAAAGGCCGGTGGGGATCTTGTCAGGAGGGGCCTGCATGATGCTGATTAAAGTGGGGATGAGGCGCATTTGCATTGGGACTTGGCATCCTTCGATCTGTGCCAGCTCTTTAAAGATATCTGTGACCAGAGACGCCACCACAGGGTCTAACCGGGACAGGGAGAACACAGGGTGAGTATTTTGTCACTATGCTATAAATATACGGTCACAGTGTTAGCGTACTCCGGGGGAGACCAGGAGCCGAAATGTTCAACCTTGAACCTGTGAGAGCCACAAAGGCATTGACCATTCGCGAGGTCCAGGCAAATGCCAGTTGGCATCGCATTATATTTAATCATAATAAACTGTATAGCTCTTTGTCTGGCCTTACTATTTTTTTCAATAATATTTTTTACCAAAAAGTCCTTATATTTAAAGAAAAAGAAAGAAAAGGGGACAGTATAAAGATGGGGGTCAGGGGTGGAGACTTTTTTCTTTTTTTTTTAAAGAATATGCAATTTCTTTTACTTTGGCGATTTTTGGATGCAATATTTTCAGCTGCTCACTGCCGCACAGTAACAATTACATTAGACTTAATGGTTTACTCTTCACCAAGATTGAAATCAATTTATTTTTAATAAAGTAACATTTTCTGCTGTTCTGCACAGACTGGGAAGGCATTTAGATGTTAACTCTTTATTATTATTTTGACTATATTTTTTTAAGGCGGGAGTATGTGTCTGGTGGCCCTGCCCATAGTGCCCCTCTTCTGATTCGCCCCTGGCCTGTTGCACTCGCACGCTCAAAGCCTGATGTCTGGTCCTGACTGGACTGTGCAGAGTAAGCACTTGGACTTTAGGCTGCATTAAGTTCACAAACTTAAATCAGGAGCCTCTGGACGACGTGTGAGCTTCAGTTTTATGTTGCATTTATAACAATTACACAAACAGTGAAAGAAAAAGCAATGACTTTGCGTATTTCCGTGCCGCGATGTCACGCTTTGCATCATATGCTTCATTAAAGCTCTTCTGTTTTCATTTCCTAATTTTGATCTTTTTCCATGAATCTGAGGCCAATCTACATCAAATGAAGACTGATCAGAAACTTGAGAAGCACAGACACTGTTTCTGTTGTTTAACCTGCATGTGGTGTTGAGTGAGGCTTCTGCACACGTCGCCTCAGGAATGAAAGAGTGGATTATTACTCCTGTTTTAGAGGGAGGACAAACAGGGTCTGTGGGATGATTGGATTTTTGGGCGAGATTCTTAATGACTTTTTCAGTTTATAGGAAATATGTAATACTTATGCAAAGAGACGCATTGTATAAAATATACCCAATCAGGCAAAGAGCCGCACTCTGACCAAGAGCTGTGTGTTTGCCACCCTGGTGTACCATCTATGTGTTTTATCATTTGCTGGAGCCGTGAGACGAGCTCGACCGATCACTTCAAGACGGGCATCATAAGTGGTGCAACCTAAAACCCCTTAGCCAGTGGTTCTCAAACTGTGGTACTTGTGCTTCTTCAGGTAAAACTTTGAGTCATCTGCAATTTATTCATTTAAATTAGAGATGATTTAATGTTTGCTTTAGTAATGTACTCAAGGTACGCGTTTTTGTTTTTAAATTCATATTTAGACAGTTTAGACCAATTTCAATGTATCTCTATGTTAGGTCTATTTTAGACTCGGGTTAGTCCTGATTTGATTTTTATCTAGGCCTGGTAGAACTGGTAATACTATTCGGCAGGATAATTTAACTATATCTGCCTTTTTACTGATCAATAAATGAAAGTCTCACTGCAAAGCAACAGTGTAAATAGTGTCATAGATGAGCCACAAATGACACCTACCGTTGTTGTATTTGAGGAAGATGGCGATGGTGAGAGGGCAGATCTTGTTCTCAGCGCTGGTGGTGAAGGCGGGGTCCACGGTGCAGACAATACACAGCGTTTCCATGACGAGGGTGAGCACCTCGGAGCTGAACTGAGCGGCCAGCTGCACCAGGCCCTCCAGGACACTGGGCAGGAAGGGCTGCAGGACGTGGGTGCTCTCGGAGAGCTTCAGCTGATCACAGTATCTGCAGACAGGATCAGAGACGGGTTATGATTAAAGTCCTGGAGCAATTACATGGAAATGAACCGTCATCAACTTGCCTTTCATAGTCTAAGTTTATTCGTATTTTACTATTTGTGTAACAGTAAATTTTCTGCTGCTTCTTGAGCAGGATTCTAAGAGGTTCCTTAGTCTAAATGGGATTCTCCTGAGAAATTCCTTTTAATGATCAAGTTACAGATGTAATATTTGATCTTCTACATATATTTCTTCTTCTACATTCACTGACAAAATGGCAATGTCTAGCAGTCTGCCCTTCCCACAGACTGTTGTTTTGTCGGCATTAAACACTTGAGGCCCTCACCCCCAGATGGCCCTGACAGCAGAGATGCGCACTGAAGGCGGCTGGCTCTCATGGAGTCCGCTCACTGTGGCCTGGAGGAACTGCTGGATGAGCTCCGGAGACATGGCGGCTGTGAAGCGACTGGCCGCCCACAGAGCGCGTCCGAGCAGGAACGGAGAGGCCGCTGCTCACAACACAAGAAGAAGAGCACGCGGTTCATGCAGCTTCGAAAGATAAATTATTGAACGCTTTCAAACTTAGATATAATTTCCTAGGAGATGATATAAACACACAGCTCAACATTAACTAGGAGGACAAAAATGGGTTTTCAATATTTGTCTTGATATTACTGCAATATTTTAAAGTGCATATGACATATTAAACACAATTTTTGCTAAAACATAGTTACCACAATTTAGATTTTACACAGCTTTTTTTAGTTTGACCATTTTTGTAACGTTTATAGTTTCACTGGACACTGACAGGAAGTGACATAGAGGATATAATTTACCGTCTTTCTAAACATCTGATCACACAGAAACATGACATTTACTCTAGTGATTCTTTTCTGACATTAATTATCAAATTATTTTCCCATACACAATGAAGGCTTATTTTAAATATAAAAATATCTTCATTTTGCCTGGAGAAGTGGTGAGATATGTTACTTCAGTGTAAAACAGTTATTGGGCTTTTATCTACTGTTATTTCAGCAGGAGATTCAGATAAAGTTGCATTTTTGCTGTGTTTGTCTGTGGAACTTTCAACTGTTTGGACCCGGAAGTAGCTAATTATTGTGTGTGATGTCACACTTAACAGACGCATGGGAAATGAATCTTTACCTCTATGTCACTTCCTGTCAGCAGTTTAAAAATTCAAATAAAAATATCTTTTCTGCCCAATGTTTCTTCATTAAAATTGAAGTTTTACTGAAATGAAATGATAATTATTACTTGCAACAAATGTTATCCATCTAAATAAGTTATATTTTCAAAAGGATTAAAACCTGTCAACTAAATACAGGGTTTCTACAGGCGACGGCAAGTCAAATTGAACGCTATTTAATGCCATTTTAATGCCAGTTTAAATTCAATTTAATGCTTTTTGATGACTTTTAAGGCCTTGACTTTGGCACAATTCATTGAATGACTTAATGCTTTTCGATGCCCTGCAGAAACCCTGTAATAGACTAGTTTTAGCTCAAACTTGTGTGAAAAATAAACCCTAAAACGTTTTGTTTCTCAAAATCAAAATTTAACAATGACTAAATCAGATCTGCTTGTTTTAGACTGTGAGGAAAAGTGTGGAACAACTTAATGTTATTGCAGTATTTAATTTCTTGCTGTATGGATATGGCATATACAGATATAGCAATAATTAGGCGATAAATTGCGCAGCCGCAGCCCTGCATTTGATCAGAACAGGCTCATCCAACAGCTCCCGATGTCTTACCAGCGAGGTTAAGATCAGCCAAAATGACACCAGCCAGGAAGCCGTGCATGTCAAACTGGATACGGCCAGTTTTCACATTTTCCGTGATGATGGTTTTGACTGAGCCCAGGGCCAACATACAGGCCTCATGGATCTTCCACCTGGAGAGCAGACAGACTGGCATTATGAGTATGCTGAACAGCGGCTGGCAGAAAGCAGCGCTGAGGCCTGTAGAGATACCAGTGCTCGTTGCCGCTGTTTTTGGCCTGCTCCGCCTCCTGGAGGTGCCTGGTGGCGGCGGCTGCCAGAGCTGCTGCACTCTCGTTCTGGAACTCGGCTGCTACGGCCTGGAGATAACGAATTAATCAATAGAAATAGATAGAAAAATAAGAACGGTGGCTAATGTGTGTTCATCTACATTTTAATTAATAAGGTAAAGCAAACTAATTTGCTTTAGTAATGCATTTAAGTTAGATGTGTTTCACGTTTAAGACATTGGGTAACACTTTAGAATACGGCCCAGTAACTCCTAGGTAGTTACTATGGTACATCCCTGGTACTTACAGAGGTAATTACCAGGTACTTGCAGTGGTATGGCCTGGTAACTCCGGTGCCATGCCATTGGTCCGACAACCCATTAGTCCGACGTCTCATTATTACAAAAATATAACCCTAACCCTAATGGCACCCCTACTCAATGGGTGATTTTCAGAATAATGAGCCGACCTCGTAACTTCCAGGTACTTACCTAAACGTACCACTGTAAGTACTTGGTAATTATCTCTGTAAGTACCAGGGATGTACTACAGTAACTACCTAGGAGTTACCGGGCCGTATTCTAAAGTGTAAACAGACATTGTTTATTCCCAGTTTAGACCCGGTTTAGTCTTGATTGAGGTCTGGTATTACTTGGAAAGTCAAATATTTAGTGAAGTAGTACTTGGAGAACCACTGATCTTGAAGCACTTCCCATGCATGTTACAGTAACTTAAAGAGCAACTGAACACCAAATCAAGTTTTTTTCAATGGGTGTCTCATAGTGTTGTCTATCTCGTCTCTGGGGCGACGGTGGCGCAGATGGTATAGCGGGTCGTCTCATGATTGGAAGGTCGGGGGTTCGAATCCCGCCTCCTGAACGTGCTCACTGTCGTTGTGTCCTTGGGCAAGACACTTCACCCTCCTTGCCTCCAGTGTCTGCGTACACTGGTGTATGAATGAGAGTGTGAATGGGTGAGTGGATCCTTGCTGTAAAGCGCTTTGAGTGCCTAATGAAGGTGGAAAAGCGCTATATAAGTTGAGACCATTTACCATTTTCTACTGGTCCGTGACATTATTCTGACATTATAGCGCAAAAATGTTTGAGATTGCGCTCTTGCAGCACACCACGCCTCAGTCAGCCTTTTTTTTTTTTTAAGCAACGCCCTCTCGCCACTGACCGCAAGCACCGACACAGCAGGTATGTGTACACAAGATACCGGCCTCGTCTGGACCAACGCTGTAGTTGCGCCGGGCAGAAGATTGGGCCGCAACTGTTCATTTTCTCACCAGCAGCAGGTCCTGAGCCGAGATCCTGACTGTGTAGGAGAACGTGTCATCATCTTCGTCCTCCACAAACTGCTGAGGGTTGGCCGTCCACACTTTGATCTTGCACAGACACAGGACACATCAAATATTAATTAACTGCGCACATGACATCCAACAAAAGGAGCAAAATGGATGGCAAAACTAAAAGAAAATGTCTTAACCTGGTCTTCAGTGATCTGCATGTAGAGGATGACGTAGTAGATGAGCTCGGGAAGGGCTTTCTTCACTGTGTTCTTGAACTTGTTGTTCTCCAGCAGCGTGTGAACAAACTCAAAAATACTGAAGACGAGGTTCTCGAAGCCCAAAACCTCGCCTGCAAACACAGTATTGAATTGCATTTATTTTGCATGATTGAAACTATTAGTTATTTTTAAAGTGTGTAAAAATGGACTAGTCACAATTACTCACCGTCTGAATCTATGGGATCATCCACTTCCTCTGTGTAGTTCACTTCTGTTCTGACATAGGTAAATCAAGTTAAGGAAAACAATACAACAATATGACAAGGAAACATATTCTAAATTGGTCCTAAAGTGACCAAATCAGCAAACAAAAGGATATAACGCTGCACTTTCAGTCAATGTGTTCCAAACAATTGGCAAGATCTGCTGCATGGATGACACCATGGGTTTAGGGAAGTTCTTCACCAACGCGGTCACTGCCTAAAGGACAGACAGCCTTTAACTTCATGATGACATCAAATAATTTCTTGAACAGATGTGATTTTGTGCACTGTTTGATTAGAAGACGTGTTCACCTTGAGGACTTCCATCTTCAGACCACTATCAGAGGAGGGTCCATCCGGCATCTGCAAAGCCTGCACGAAGGCTTCCGTGAACTGCTGTACAACTGGGAAGATCAACGCTTTGGCTGCACCCTACAAACACAGACTCAAAACTTAGGGGAAAAGAGACA
This sequence comes from Neogobius melanostomus, assembly GCA_007210695.1. Classification (NCBI taxonomy): domain Eukaryota; kingdom Metazoa; phylum Chordata; class Actinopteri; order Gobiiformes; family Gobiidae; genus Neogobius; species Neogobius melanostomus. The sequence goes on from VHKM01000283.1 coordinate 2,728,111, forward strand.
CTAAAGCCGTAACTGTGCGTAGCTTATAGCAGTGGTCTCACCTTTTCCAGCTCCTCAATCGCACAGATGAGGTTGGCACAAGTCGTGAAAATCTCCACAGCTCTGGAGCGAGTCCTGATGCTGTACACCTGCACAGATGATAAAGAATGAGCATTTCACCAGTGAAAGCCTTCACTGTAGTGGATACATTTGTAGAAACCCTACCTCAGCCATGGTGAAAATCTTGTACATTTCAGGTAAAATGACTGGAGCCACCAGCGGCATCTGCGTGTCCGTCACCTCCCGAGTGAACTCTGAGAAGCAAAATGAACAAAGTTTATTTCCTTCATAAATTGCTCTGAATTCTAGAAGTCAGAACAATTTCATTACTACTACATACTTTTTGTATTGACAATTCTTTGTACAGGGATGGTTCATAAACATTTAAAGTGGACAGACAGTATAACGCATACTTTTACGGTTCACTTGAAATAATGTCTATATAACGTTATACAATAATGACACCGTGACCAGGGATGGTCAGGATTTATCTTGAATCTCCCTCTGCAGGCAGCAGTGGGAATGATGGTAAAAACTAAATAGTTCAGTTTCTCCAAAACACATTTAAGTAACTCCGTGACGTCATAAATTATTTATTTGTTCATGTGGTCGGGACAGTGCCTGGACCTGCCATACTATTCTCTGTCCATTACACGCAGGGAAGTTAGTCTGGTCACGGAGCAATTGGAGCAGTTTGAACGGGCGGGCCTAACTCGCACAGATCGTCAGTGAAATAAACCAATTAGCGGACGTGACGACAGCTGTTGTCCAACTCACAAAATATGAACAGAATATAAACTCACGAGCACGCGGAGGCTAAATCCTCGACTACTTCATCCATGATTAGTTTTGGCTAATGTTAATGTTAATTGAACTAACAGTGGTGCAGCGAGTGACGTAACCTTGTCAATTCTCTGTGACGGTCGTGATTGGTTCGGCCTTAGCCGCCAATCAGCAACTTGTTTACCGTGTATGTCCAGACCCACTTTCTTTCGCGCAGAAAAGAAGTGGGTGTGGCTTATCAGGCTAGTCGGGACAGTGCAGCACCGTTAATGAACACACGAGTCTCATGCATGTAAACACGCCTCGCCGGATTGTAGCCAATTTGTCCACCTATTGTGCCTATTGTACATGTGTTTAGTGGTAGGGGAAACCAGAACAAGCAAACCCGGGACCTTCTAGCTATAAGCACAAGTGCAAATGTAAAAATTAAATTAAAAAATGTTTTTGATGAGGGAATAACCTTATAATTTTGCTTGATTTGCCTCATCCAAATGGCGCGACCTTAACAGCTGCTATGGCCATCAGAGATGTTAAACTCTGGATAGGCGCTGGTTTATTTGTACAGCTCAGATGAACACAATTACAGTAAGCACACATTGTGTTTGCGAGCCGGTCACGCACCTGTGAGGACCCTCATGGCTCCGTGGACAGCGTTAACGTTCCCACTGACCAGCATCTCCATGAGCAGAGTGAACAACTGTGGCCAGGCTTCAGGCCAGTCCCAGTGCGCGATGGCAGAGACGGCATAGGCCACACTGGAGCGGACTTTACTGATGGACTCGCGCAGGCCACCGGGCAGCAGTTCCCGGATGGCTGCTTTAGCCTTGAGGAAGACAATTACAAAAGGTGTTTTATCATGAAGTGAGTGACACCGTTATCATCTCATTGTGCTCACTATCAACTCTCTGTATAATTTGTCTTATAATAAGTGATGGTCTATTGTTGTATCTGACTTAGTGGACTATTCTTATTGAGTTGAGTGATTGATTGTTTCTGCTGAACCATGAATTTCCCTTGGGATCAATAAAGTATTTATCTATCCATCTTCAGTCCACTTCCAAAAAAAATCAATGAATCATTCAATCAATCTCATTTATGTGTTAGTACCGTCTGCTCTGAAATGATCTCTGGTGTAAAAAGTTTGGTGATCTAAAATTTAAGGAGAATCTAATATTTACAACCACAGTGAAGCACAAATCTACTTTCAGATATTAACAAAAATGTTTTAAATCAGTGCAGTAGCACCACTATACTCATGTCACTGTCTCACTTTTACTGTAGAGGCAGAGGACATGACTCATAGCAATTTATTGTGAACGCTGAATGCTTTGAAAAGCATCTAAACGCAGCCAATGGAGGGGCATGTGATCAGTGGAGCTCCACAGGAAATGACGTCACCTCAACAACAACACTAGCTTAAACTAATCCAAACTAACGTAACCCTAATCCTAACCTTAAAGTGCATGAGACTCATTAGACACAATTTTTGCTAAAACATAGTTAACACGATTAGATTTAAGATTTTGCTAAAAAAAAAAAAAAACTGCTCTCACCATTTTTGTGATGTTTATTGTTTCTTTTCCTTATTGGACACTGACAGGAAGTGACATAGATGGAGGCAACCAATTTGAAATTGTTGCCGTGCCAACCATATTCAAGATTCAAGATTTTTTAAATTAGATTTCTCTCATCCTTGATTGTGGAGCGGGGGGTGGGGGAAGAGGGGCGGGAGGGAGGGCAGGTAGTTCAGCTTCCCGATGGCCTTTGTATGAAACTGTTCTTCAGTCGACTGGACCTGGCCCGTAGATTCCGCAGTCTCCTCCCTGAAGGCATTACCTTGAAGAGACTGTGTGATGGGTGTGTAGGGTCTCCGGTTGATTCTGACGGTTTTGCGGGTGAAGTACATGTCCTTAATGGAGGGAGAGGGGCTCCGCAGATCTTCTCCGCTGCTCTCACGATGCGCTGGAGGCTCCTTCGGCAGGAGGCAGTGCTGGCGCAGTGCCACACAGTGATGGAGCTGGTCAGGATGCTCTCTATAGTCCCTCTGTAGAAGTTGCACATAACGGAGGCTGGGACTCTAGCTCTTCTTAACTTGCGGAGAAAGTAGAGCCGCTGATTACTTTTCCTGACCAGTGATGTAGTGTGCATGGTCCAGGAGAGTTTCTCTGTGATGTGCACACCCAGGAACTTAGTGCTGGTCACCCTCTCCACAGCAGCACCGTTGATTGTTAGAGGAGCATGCTGGACCCGCCCTCTTCGAAAGTCCACAACAATCTCTTTTGTCTTCTTGACATTTAGAGAGAGATTGTTCTGTGTGCACCACATGGCCAGACTGCTCACCTCACTCCTGTAGTTTGACTCGTCTCTGCTGTGGATGAGACCCACCACTGTTGTGTCGTCTGCAAACTTGAAAAGAATTCATTTAGAGCGTTCAACAGAGAGGCGTCACTGTCACAGGTTTGTCGAGGAGGTTTATAGTCTGTGATGGTCTTTATCCCTCCCACAGACTCTGAGTGTCTCTGAAGTGATCAGTTATCTTTTTGGAGTACAGCTTCTTGGCTTTTTTGATGCCGCGGGACAGGTGGCCCTAGCTGTCCGCAGTTTCCCCTTGTCACCAGATTTGAGGCAGCATTCCGGACCCTCATGAGCCTGAGGACTTCACTTGTAATCCAAGGTTTCTGGTTGGACCTGATAATGATGTGCACTTGGTGATGTAGGCGTGACAGTCTCTGTATACTCCTTGAGATCAGTGATATTGTTGTGAATGGCAGCCTGCTTGAACAAATTCCAATCCGTTGTGTGAAAGCTAGGGTTGGGACGACAACATCATGTTGGATGAGCAACATCACGATGGAGAGCAACCATCGTGATGCCACGCCCCCTCCTGTCAGAAACACGCGCTGATCTTCTGTGGGTCTTGTAAACCTACAAACTTTGTTGGGATTGCACTGTAAATTAAATCTCGAATATAGCTAATATGCACGCTAGTTTAAGTAGCCTAGCAGAAGCCGAAGACATGATGTGTTAGCTGTAATTATTAAAATAAAGACGCAGCGCTGCTCTATTTCTGACGCGCGGGGCTCTCTCTCTCTCTCTCTCTCTAAAAGCAGCTACTGTTTAACACCGCGTGGTTTCGCTTTGCTTTTCGTACGGAAACTAAACAGTTTTAAAATGGATGGATATCACATCGGCGCTGAGCGCGCATAGGTTTGGATGTTCCCACGAAGGACGGTCGGAGAGAGGAGAGAAAGCGGCACGGAGGTATGAGACTATGCGAGCACATGAACCGGGCGGCGCGTGGAGCAGCATCGTTTTTGAAGCTCCGACGCAAACTTGTAAATATTGTCCCGTTCACCCACTGTTTCTTAAACATTACGTTAAAATTGAGCAAATGCAAATAATAAGCTCCGATTTACATTTGCATTAGTGTGATAAGAGCCTTGTTATTGAGGAGCAGATGACGCTCTGAATAAGTCGTTCTCTCTGAGACTTTACGCACAGTTTAACGCATTTCTGTTGCAAAATTCGTGTTCCATGACTCTGTTCAGATCATGTTTGGTTTAGATACATTTATCCTGCAATCTCACATTTTTCCTAACATAAATAAAATGCAGCCTATATGCAGGCTATGTAAATGTCTTTAAAAAATGCTTATAATGAGAGTTGGACGATATCATCGTCCATCACGATGGTTCACTGTAAACATCGACAACTGTCAATTAAGGGGACATCGCCCAACCCTAGTGAAAGCAGTCCTTGAGTTTCTCTAAAGAGTCTTTACTCCACACTTGAATCTGTTTCGGAACCGGTTTAGTGACTCTAACCAGTGGCCTGTATGCTGGCAACAGAATAGTTATGTGGTCCGAGGCACCAAGATGGGGGAGGGGGTGTGCCTTGTACGCTCCTTTTTTGGTGGTGTAAACCAGATCCACTGGTCGTCGCCTTGTCAAGAGAGAGAGAAGCCGCAGTCTGTTTACGCGCCGCCATGGAAACAATATGTTATGTCAATAGGTTGCGTTCATGTTATAGAATTATACTTCGGTTTGAGGACAGGTGCCAATACAACTTTTGAAAGAAATGTCCACATGTTTTCCCTGATCTTTCTTTGGTAGTGACTGGATTGACAAACTGGACCTACCTACCTGAAAGTCCTTCCTATTGGCCAGCATCACGCACATGTTTTTGAATATTGTCACCACTTTTGACACATTTATGAGGATATAATTAGACCATAGTTCATATGTGCCGAGAGAGATGACTTTGAACTGGTCGTGTGAATTGGCCAAGGATTTACAGAGAAATAACCAATAAACTAAGACTAGAAATCTGCATTTTGACAGTTACCATAGTTACTGCCATAGAATTTTCAGCTGCCCTCCACTTCAACTATAGGCACTATAGGCTCTTTAGAAAGGGTTAGTGCTAGATCGTCTGCTCCGGAGGGACAGTCTGCTGTGAAAACGTGAGATATGACACAAATTAAGGTTAGGGCCAGGAAATGGTTAACCTCAAGGTAAGGATTAGGGTTATTTGCATGTTTAGACAAACCAACACATAGATCTATACAAAATCACAGCAGACCGTCACTCCCGAGCAGACGATCTAGCACTAACCTTTAGAAAGTAACCTATGGGAAATGAGTCAAACAGCTATGGAACTTTACTTCAGCTGGTTGGGTGACTGGTTCCTTACTGTAAAGCGCTTTGGGCCTGATAAAAGGTAGAGAAGCGCTATATAAGTTGAGTCTATTTATTATTTAAGGGGCGACGGTGGTGCAGAGAGTAGAGCGGGTCGTCTTGTGACCAGAGGGTCGGTGGTTCGAATCCCGCAGGTGCCCACTGTCGTTGTGTCCTTGGGCAAGACACTTCACCCACCTCGCCTCCAGTGTCTGCGTAGACTGGTGTATGAATGAGTGACTGGTTCCTGATGTAAAGCGCTTTGAGTGCTAAAGCAGCTAGAAAGGCGCTATATAAAATGTGACCATTTACCATTTACCTCCATCTACGTCACTTCCTGCCAGTAGCTAAATTCAAATAAAAGTTATTTTTATCCCCAACATTTCTTTGTTAAAACAGCTGCTTCACTGAAATAAAATTATGATCATTACTTACATAGATTTATCTAAATTATTCATATCAAAACATTAAAACCTGTCATATGCTCTTTAAGGAGAGTGGAGTTTACTAAAGGCCTCTTGAGATTAATTTAAATAAATGTTGTGGGGAAAAAAGTGGAGGTGACGTCATTTCCTGTGGAGGTCTGAAGCTCCACAGATAACGACTCTCCCTCGGCTGCGTTTAGACCCTTGAATGCTTCTGGCTCAACAGCGGCGATGCATTTGCTTCTGAGGATCCTAACGGCTTTGTAACATACCTGATCCGAGGTTTCTGGAGGCCTGAACTTCTCCGACTGAGAACACCAGTGAGTCTCAACATACTGCTTCAGGATGACGGAGGCCAACTGAACCGGGACAGAGACGGAATCAAAACAACAGAGTGAAACACTGTTAAAGCTTATTAGACATTTGTTTGTTTTTTTAAACTCTCACCTGACGAATGGCTAATGCTCCCTGGGTGTCAACGGTGAGCTCGGCCAAATGGACACCAAATTCTGCCAAACATATAAACACAATCAGAGCAGTACTTTATACTTTCTTGTATTATAACATAAACTACGCAGTGAAGTTACAAAGTTGGAATTTTACTTCAAATGGGGCCGCCATATTGGTCACATCGGACACGCATAATACAACTTTGGCCTTGCAGAAGACATCAGAAGCAATCGTTTCATGCACATGTAGTGGCCGGTCCATAATGAGGATGAACTTGAGCCCTCTGTGACACCCTGGTTTTAGTAAAAGTGACATCAGGCGCCACATGACAAAAGCTTTAGTGCTGACATCTCTGTAGTGGGTGCCTACGAAAGGGGCCCTGCTCTGAGGCTCACAATATGTGGCTGATCAATGCACATACGGCCAGTCATGCAACAAAACATCAACAGGAATAAGGTGAAAGATATTGAATTTATACTGTATCGCAACAAGGACTCACTCAGAGTACTCATTCTATATCAATAATGTATCCCAGACATTGCAGAGTAGGAAAGTTATAGATATAGAAGTCAACACTGATCATTTATTACAGCCCAGAGACATTTGCACTAAATCTACGTCTCGCACTGTCACATTACAATGGGGGGGAAGGGTGTTAATACAAATCCCGCTGTGTAAAATCTTAGAGGTGTTTTTCAATATGCTGTATCTTTACTGTAGCAACAAGTTATAAAGATGTTGCCGGAGGAAGTGGACAGCTGCTGAGGCGGATCCTCTGCTGATTTTCCCACAGGAATGTCAGTGGAACAAATCTGTCATTATGGAAATCGAATGATCAATGAGACGTATAGCAGGTCTGTATTCCGACAGTACAGTGAACAATATTTGATCTTGTATAAGAATATACTTTAGTCTACGACAGAACATTTAAACAGGTATGTGTTAGTGTGTTTGCCTTAGAGGCCAGGCAGAGTCTGCATGCATCCCCCATGTGCTCCAGTCTGAGAACTGCTAGCACTTTATTTACAGCACAATTGATCGAACAATCATTGCAGAAAACTATCTTGATGTCTGTCAACAGCGACAGAGGGAAAACTATTGCGGACAACTAGAGAACACGTTGAAAGGCTATCAAGCTAAAGTTAAAAACAACTGGCCTGCAATCAAGCTAACCTTTGGGTTATCTTAGCTCATGGCTCAGAAGAAGTTCCCACAGACAGATGCAGACGGCTGTTTAACACACACGTTTTGATCAAACGTGTATATATTTGGTAGATTATTGATAAACCCCGCAGCGGCAGCGCTCACTCACCCTCTGTCACTTCCAGCACTTTGATCTGTTCCTCCGCTGCGGCGCGCACTTCTTGCACCGGGGACAGGATGGCCGTCAGTGTCTCAATAAGCGCCTCTTTCAGACCCTGTTGGACCGGACCTGAAGCCGAACCCGAGCGGGTGCTACCCGCCGCCATCATACCGTCTGCGTGACACCAGCAGCCCGCCCTACAGTCAGTCAGTCCTGCGTTGAAAGCGGAGACACCGGAGAGCAGCAGCGGCCACAGGCGAAGCGCGCGCGCCAATGCATGGAAACCTGGGGGCGGGGCCAAGCCTGGGCCGCACTTCCGACTTCCGCCTACTGAATCCACGTGGTTTGGTTTTCTCTTCAGTTTTACTCCCGAGCGCCCTTCAGTGGCCATTTGCTTACCATCGAGTCTACTGTATGTTACCATCATGCGGATCCCAGTTTACCGAGAAATTACACAGTAAATAGGAGTTTAATTTAGGAGGGCCAGCTCCGTCCTGGGCTGCCCCCTGGCCTGGAGGTGAGGTACCGGAGAGTATCAGCCAAGCTCACCTCCGTCTATGCCCCCACCCACAGCAGAGGAGCTGAGAAGCTCTTTCAGTGGAAAACTGAGACACCCTCAGTGCAAGAAAGAGCACTGCCATAGGGCCTTCATCCCCACTGCTGTCAGACTGTACAACAGTAACTCATGTGAAGTAACTCGTGCAATAACCACTATGCAAAACTACGTGCAATATTCCCTGTATCACTTTATTGGAAACCTGCACTAGGACTGTAAACTTTGCACTGCCAATTCCGACCTTGATATTCTACTTTTATAGCCTGTTCTAATTTTTATTTTATTTCTTGTTTATATTTTGCCCCTTTAAGGTTTTTTATTTTTGCTCATTGCACCTTAGATACCTCTATTTGCTATTTAACTGTGTCCACATCCTGAGTGTTTTCTTGAGAACCGAATGTAACAAGTGAATTTCTCCATTGTGAGATCAATAAAGTATTTTCTTCTCTTAACTTTGTTTTAACAGTTTGAATGTAGCCTCGATAAAGTTTGCAGGGTAACCCTAGATTAGTCTGTGGGAAAAAATACTATTCATCATGACTATATGACATTATACATTTACAGACTTGTGCTCATGCAGCAAGTTGAGAAACAATATTCTGCATTTTGTCGTCTCACCAGGGACTTTTATAAGCCTTGAACCATCATCATTGCAACTATTTGTTGCCTCAACTTTTCAATTCATGTAAGCAACCTTTGCAGTGCTTTCATTATCATAAATGCTCCATAGTTCAAATCATATGACTAATATAAACCTCAACCCAAAGATGAAACATATGAATGCACTTCATATTTGTGTCACTGTACCATTTAAAGAACAGTGTGTATGAGGAAAAACTACTGAGTGAAGCTATTCAAGTTTAACAATTCAGATGGTTAATGTTGATGTTTCTCTTCTTTTTGCCAGAGGATAGCCATTAGTTATTGTGTGAAGCCTTAAAGTTTAAAAGAACACCAAAAGACCATAAGTGTTATTAATATCAAACCGTGTGAATTATCCCCAAACATCCCAGTATCACTTAATGATTAAAACCATCATAGGGTTGGAAACAGACATTATTCTCAAAGTAACTTTAACAATCTAATAATGTACTAAAAAGGTAAAATACTTCCGCTTTGACGTGTAAGGATACTTTCAAATCATATGAAAAACTAGAAATAATCATTTTGCCTGTTTGTGATGTTTTGCGTTTCATAGCTTACATAAAAGGAAAAAAAAAAAAAATCCCACTTACATTTTCTGCTGGTAATAAACTACAGTAAATGTAGCTTTCAACACATTTATAACAAGCTCTTGTTAGTGATTTCTAATCACACATACTATGAAGTGTTACCTTTTTATTTAAATTTGGCTTTGTAATTTAAAAATTACCCATAACATTTCAATCTTTATTACCATGTAAAGCTAGAAAAATGAAGGTAGCCCTGCTAAGATCCGTCGTGTTCAAAATGACAATGTGGTACTGTAGCGGTGTTTTCAGTGTGCTGGAATCTGAGGTCTGAATTATGGAATTAAACAAACAATATAACAACCATTTCCCGTCGTTTAGGCATAAAGAATTTGGTTTATGTAGAAACAAGCAATGTTTTGCAATTGGATATTTCTCTCTCGTTCAAAATAGTTTAAAGCTAAAAAATAAAAAAAAGAACTTGATAAGTACACCCCTCCATTGCGCCCAGCATTGCCACCTTTTGAAATGTACGCAGATGTAACGACAGAAAGCAAATGAAAACCTGGCGAGCGCTCACACAGGGAGATAGATAGAAGTGTACAGTAGATATACATATATATAAAATATAAAATCTCAAGTATATTTTATATATATTAAATTGTGTTAGGCTTCATTATTTTCCACTACACAGCATTAAGATGATGTCTGATTATCTTTTTCATTTTTAAATCCTATTATATAAACCAGAGGAGAGTCAAAGCAAAACAAATGAATCAACAAATGTGGGAAAATGGAAAGTAAGCGACAGACAAAAGGCCTTTGCCCCGTTCCGCCGACCGTCCCCCGGCAGCGGGAGGGACAGACCCGTCCAGCTGTGCAGCGCAGTGAAACATAACTTACATATTAGCTCATTTTTACACGTACAGTCGTGATCAAGGCACAGGGATCTTCTACAAGTTATTTTTTCTTCAATAAAGTTGTACAAAATAATACATTTTACAGTCTGTACAAGAATAATAGTCCAGCAGTAACATAAAGACAGACATAGTTAAAGCCAGAGTGGGTGAGGGGCGAGGGCAGTGAGCCACAGGTGGACAGGCCCATGAAGAGGGGGTCCCAGTGTGGATACAGTCACCATTTATGACTCAAAACTTCTGCAATCCTTCGGCAGCAAACCCTTTTCTTTACATCCACTGTGAGAAAAGGTTAGTTTGGGATTCTTCAGGTATGGCGGAAAGTAGCATCTGTCAAAAGGCAATACTTTAAGGAACCAGCTTTTGAATACGGCTCAAGAGAAATAACCGGCTGAGAGACAATTAATAAGTTAGCTGTGCGTTTAGAAAATAATTTAAAGTCTCACTTGAATCATCGTAATCATCTTCAAATCTGTTTAAATACAGTAAATGCACATGAATTATGTCATAATCAGATTGTTGATTGTTAATGTCCGAGTGAAAGGTTGTCTGTGTACTTGTCTCATCGTCTTTGCCTCTGAATGGCTGCGTCTCTTGAATAACTATTTCCTAAAATGCCAGTTGCCACAGGTTTATTATAAAGGCATTCATCAATAGGTTTGGATTTCAAACAGACTTTAGTCCCAAGTTGCATCAAAAGTCATCTTACACCATCAACATACAACAAATTTCCAGCCATTTTTGATCAATCCCAGACTAACACATGTTTAAATCCATAGCAGCGAGCCTTGGAGACGTGATGTATATATTCTGCTATGATGAGAATAAGGGGCTTTAACTGGTGCACAAAGGCTGATCTCACACAGTGTCCACCAACACACAACATGGGGTAAAAACTAACAAAAACTTAAAAGCTGAATTGTGTTATTACAGGAATATATAATATTTATATTTATATATTTGTATTTATATATATACATATTTATATACACTCATATATAAATATCTATATATATAGCTTGGATTTTTTTGCACTGCATGAAGTTCACTGGTATGCATGATTGATGCATTAATATGGTATTTTTCTCTTTTTTAAACTTTTCATTTTAATTTCCGTCCATCCTCGTTCGTTCGGTTAGAAGAGTGCGTCATGTGATCCATGTGGTCATGTGTCTGAGTCACGCTCACGTCCACAGGGAGAGGCTGGGCCGCCGCTACAGCCCTCTGTAAGTTCACCACTCGACCTTTATTTCACTATTGTCCTCCTGGTCCATTGTAGTGAATACACCCATCTCTCTCCGCTTTGAGCCGAAGAAGCAGCAGGTTTAAATTTATTATATGTGGCTTTAAAATGTCTTCTGCTGTAGTGTAGATTATTGATATATGTGAGAGCTGACAAGAAGGGAGAGAGCCTGGCACTGTCAAGTTTTGGCTAATAGTTGAAGTTAGCAGAGAAAAGTCTCCCCACTGCTTGCTGAAAACACTTTGGAGCAGGCGCCGTGTGGGGGCTTGAGGGCGGTCAGTTGCTTGCAGTGGGTGACAGTGGCAGGGTGACTGGCTAACTGGTCGTACGGGGGCAGGTGAGACAGGTAGGTCATAGGTAGATACAGGAGCGGACCGCGCCGTCGTTTGGCCCATCACAACAGCTCGTACTGCCGTAGATGCATCCTCTGAATGATATCGCGACAGTCATTGAAGACGCGACGGATGTTTTCCGTGTCCACTGCGCAGGTGAAGTGAGGGTAACAATAATGCCGGCCGTCCCCGCTCGCTGTGCTGATCCGCTGCGAGGGGAGATGACATATTACTTAGCAAAGTCAGAAAGATAGAAAAAACAACATAGAATTCACAACAATGAACAAAGTATGCATTCATAGATCTGCTACTTTGGGGGATTACTTGGACTGCCACGCAACCATGAAATAATCATAATTCTGGCAAGTGTAGGACGATAACATTTCTTCAACATTTGTCCAACACCACACTGCCAAACATTCATCTGAAACTTGTCACATTAAAGCAGTACTAAGTAACTCTTGCCCCTAGAGGCCATAAGCGCAACTGCAGGTGTCGTAGCAAGTTACGATTTTTTAACTTATTAAATGTCTTGGAGAGTAAATACTACGCTGACAGAAAAGGTGAAGGGAGAGAGGGGTGTTGTACATCCAGTTATACAATGGAAATAATTTTTTTCACTCAAACTTGGCTGTAAATACTGTTTAAGTGGCGCTAGCCCGCAGTTAGCTTTGCCCGTTAGCCTGTTAGCTTCTTCTCCGTGATTCTATTAGTGTGTATTGGTTGCTCCGCCCCGGTGGCAGTCAAGTTGCAAGCATGGTTTTCTGGCCAGAGACACCAGGGGGAGATGAAAGACCCTCCAATCATCCCATTAACACTTGTATTACCCCCAGAGGGACTACGGAAAGGATTTATTTAGGTAAACACGTTACTTAGTACTGCTTTAAGTGTCAAGTTCTACACAAACCTTTTTTTCGTAAATCTTGTGCATTTGAACAGTAACAGCTTTCCACCCTGTACGACGTCTCATTCTACAAAACGTGACTTACCAGAAACTCATCCCGAATGAAGTATTTTGCTCTTATGACACGAGGGTCCTCCCCTGGCTCTGGTATTGCTGTGGAAGAGAGAAACATGAATATGAAGAGTTATACTGATTTCCCCAACACTGATACAAAAATAAAATTTTATAGCAGCAAATGTGGGCAAGCCAATCCTCATTTGAATTCATTTCTATATGTAATAAAAAACATTTACTGGTCATTGTTGAGGGTATAAAAGTATGTATTTTTGTTCATCCTGTTATGCATCAAATTAATAATCCTATTGCTTTATGTTAGATATTCTCCAGAAAGTTGTAGGCCTATGCCGTGTAGGATAATTAATGTGTCCTGCCATCTTTGCTGAATGTTTTTCACTCACTGCAAACCAGATTTCTTGGTTTGCAGTGAGTGAAAACAAATGATCTATTCCATACAAGTGTCCTGTTATCGTCTTACCATCGTCGGGTGTAGTGTATCGTGCAAACTCTGGGAAATAGTCCTCGATTTTAGACTTTCCTGCCAAAACCTTCTCAGCGAGCAGGTCCTGCTTGTTCAGGAAGAGGATTACTGAAATGGTCCGTAGCCACCTGTGAAACAAGAGAAAGGAGTTTAGTCACTTTTAATTTCAAAAACAAAAACGCAGTGTGTGTTTGTCTATTTCTTGTTTGTTTGCTTATTATTATTATTATTATTATTATTATTTATTTATTTATTTTATTTTTGTTTGTTTGCCTTCTGTTTTGGTTTACTATTATTATTTTTGAATTTGAATTTTTTGCTTATTTTCCTTTCCTTAAACACCAGCCTCTGTCACCCACCATGGCAATTCCCATAACCAATATTATTGAAATGCACGCGCACACACGCGCACACACACACACACACACACACACACACACATACACGCACACACACCCTCATCTACCCTCTCTGTCTCTTACCCTAATGGAAAAACACAGACAAATATCTATGTAAAAGCAAATTCGTGTCCATTCTTGTTGTCTTGGTCTCCCCACCCATTAATGTACGCACGTCCCCTTCCTCCAACTGTCGTCTTGTTTTACCCTGTTTAACAGAGTCGTTAGCTCTGTTGGTTTTGTATGTTTTTTGTGTAAAATAACTTGGGCGTTGCAAGTATTGTCCATTTAAACAAAATGATAAATCCTGACATACCAGAAATACTGTATAATGAAAACACATCCTGTGCGTTTAATGCCTAAGGGGAATTGATCGAGCCCTTTGGGAGTTGAAACAATGCAGCATCTGACCTGTTGTTCCATATGTTCTTAAAAAGGTTGAGGGCCTCCTGTAGTCTGTTGGTTTGATTGTCTTCTCTGATGACCATGTTGTAGCTGCTACTCGCCACCACAAAGATGATAGCGGTCACATCTGCGACAAAAACAACAGAAGGAAACGAAGATCCATTTTATTACAGTAAAAGCACATACAGTGAGAGGCAACAGCGAGTATACACTGTTTGGAATTTCTCACATTTTTGCCTAAATTGGTCATAAAACGTGGTCCGAGCTTCATCAAAATCATAAGAATGAATAAACAGTGTCTGCTTAAACTAATACCACCCAAACAAATACATGTTATCATATTTTTAATGGTCATAACATGTAAACATTCACAGGACAGGGAGGAAAAAGTAAGTGAACCTAGGAATCTCGCTGAACTGCACATACATTTTCCTCCCACTGTATCAACAAGGAATTTGCAATTGTTGATGGAAAAGCAGCGATTGTGTGGTAGGATTAATCCAGTAAATGTTAATCTTTTGTAAATAGATAGATAGATACATAGATACATTTCTTACCGTTAAAACACTGGATCCATTTCCGACGCTCATCTCTCTGACCCCCGACATCAAACATACTGTAACGCAGAGCAATCAAAACTTAACAAACAAATAATAATAAACTTGTATGTCCATTATCAAGAATAAACCTTGTGACAACTTACTGAAAATTGACTTTGTCTATTTGGAATCTTGTCTCAAAATCCCAGATGTCAGAACTCTGCATCTCAACAGGTCCTGATAGAAATAAGTAAGAAAAAATAGAATTACTACCTAACAGGATCTCTTGTTTTTTTATCCAAAGAGTTTTCGATCTCTTACCTGGTCAGTGGGTGTGTAGTCGTGTTGCCTGACGACATCGATTCGGTCTAAGAAGCTGTAAAACAGAAAGTATTGCATGTTAGTAAAGTGTTGCTTGGGTATTATAATGTCCTATACATACAACAAAAAATATAATCTCCACCTGTGAAGTCATTTAAATCTCTACAAACAACTGGATGCGATAAAATTGTGCAGATAGGCCTGTCACGATAATTACTATATCGATTTACCGGTCAATGAATGACAGATAAATAATACATTTTTGGGCTGAATATTTATCGTCTGTACGTATTTGCATTTTTTCCCATTTTTCTAATCTAGCAGTTTATATTTTTACCCAAAGTAAGTTGTGTTTCATTGTATTTCATGTTTATTATGGGATATTTTAAAGCAGTACTAAGTAACTCTTGCCCCTAGCGGCCATAAGCGCAACTGCAGGTGTCTTAGCAAGTTACGATTTTTTAACTTATTAATTGGAGAGTAAATACTACGCTGACAGAAAAGGTGAAGGGAGAGAGGGGTGTTGTACATCCAGTTATACAATGGGAATATTTTTTTCACTCAAACTTGGCTGTAAATACTGTTTAAAGTGGCGCTAGCCCGCAGTTAGCTTTGCCCGTTAGCCTGTTAGCTTCTTCTCCGTGATTCTATTAGTGTGTATTAGTTGCTCCGCCCCGGTGGCAGTCAAGTTGCAAGCATGGTTTTCTGGCCAGAGACACCAGGGGGAGATGAAAGACCCCCCAATCATCCCATTAACACTTGTATTACCCCCACAGGGACTACGGAAAGGATTCATTAAGGTAAACACGTTACTTAGTACTGCTTTAAGAGAAAGTACTTTTCAAATAAAGCTTTTTCTGTCATATTGTTGATCGCGATACTTTCCTGCCTTGATATATCGAACGTCAGATTTTGTTACTACCCGCCGTAACAAGCGCATTTTCTCCAGTTCCGCTTTACCCAAATCTAAAAGCTTCTCCACTGGAGTTTACAGCCTATAGGCCAGAGTAATGCCTCATTTGAAAGCTAAGGCCTAAAAACTGATGTAAACGGATCTTTTTCCTCGCGCTGTTGCCGTGTTGTCGTCACTTTTTCACGTTCTTTTACATCTAATTTTTGTCACTTTTTTTTTACTGCTCTTTTGTGGCTTTCTTAATGCGTTTGTCACCTCTTTGCTGCGTTTTAAAAAATATATATATTTTTACTTTTTTGCTGCAATTTCATCACTTCTTTTGTCACATTTTTGCTGCTTTTTTATTGTGTTTTTGTCATTTTTTTGTTGCTCTTTTGACGTTTTTTTTGTGTTTTCATGCTCGTTTTCTTCTGGGGTTTTTTTTTTGTAGCTATTTTTGACGCTTTGTTCAAGAAGCTTTTAGATTTGGGTAAAGCCAAACTGGAGAAAATGTGCTCGGTTGAGGTGAGGTGTTAAGAGGTTAAAAAGCTAAACTTGCACATCTAAAAAATGCAACATTTATAAAGGAAAATCGCAGTTAGATATGTCCATGGCCCTGTTAGAAAATATCAACCAAAATGCAAAGGGATTTAAGAGATATGTTCCACTTCTATGTTCCATAATCTGTCAATAATGAAAGAAAGGGTCAGTTTGGTTTTGTCTTTCTACTTTTAAATAAAACATTTCTCTCAGCATCATCCACCATTCTGCAGCAACAACGAGCAAACAAGCAAACCCAACAGCAACAAAAACCTCAATGGCTCAGGCTGAGAGACGGCAAACGAGCTGGGAGTGGCAGTGAATGTCCACCAGGGGGCGCGCGTTGGAGCAGAGGGCTGACAGCAGAGCGAGGCAGCCAGTCTGAGTCACCGGGCAGGCAGGCAGGCGGGCGGGCGGGCAGTCAGGCCGCTCGCTCTGTCAGAGGAGCCTCGTCAATGGAGCCGCTGTAGTAGCACTTGCAGAAGGGGGAGAGAGAGGTGTGTGCACATCTGTGAGCCGCAGCCAGCGCGTGGGTGGGTTGTGGGCCCGCGGAGCGCCTATACCCCGTCGAGCAGGGTTTGGAACACACACTAATTGTTTCTGATGAACTGGCCTACATTGAAGTGTGTTTTTAAGGTGTGTGTGTATGACAGAGAAAAGAAAGAAAGGTCGCCCTGATGTTTTCGTGATGACTGTATCACCGACTGCTACGAAGCCAACACACAGGCAGACTTGCTTTTTTATTTGACAAGATTCAGTGTTTTAAATTGCACTGTTCTGATTTTTAAGCAGCACTCACTGAGATTTAACCAAGTGTTAAGTGCGTTACAAATAAAACGCAATATTATTAACTACGTGTGTCCCAAATGTATTCAGCACAAAAAGCCAGATTAATGATCATGCGTAAGACCAGCGAACTATCCACGTAAAAACAAGATATGCCAACACAAAGAAATAACTGTTATTCCTTTTACATCCTGTTTGCAGATTCCTGTGCTTTTTATACGACATTTTCCATTTTCCAAGATTAGATTAGATTAGATAGATAGAGCAAAATACTTGTTACACTTTATTAATGCGTAACTACCTGTACGTACATGTGTGATTACTTTCCTGTTACCTATACCTACACATGGAACTTGCGGGCTGTAATCTGTAATCTACCGAATTACTGAACTAAATAAAGACTTTGTCACAATCATTGAAAAGAAGAAAAAGAAAATGACAGAGCCATGTTTAGCAGCTAAGTGTTTTGCGCCACTTTAAATCTAATCTTGGAAAATGTCGTATAAAAAGCACAAGATATGCGCCTCTATTTTTACATTTATCATAGGACTATGTTTTTGGACCCGTTCAGTTTTGTCCTCTTTTTTATTACCTGTTATCAGCTATTTATAGCTAAATGGGGGCATTTAAGCCGGAAAAGATTAAATAAATGGACAGACGCAAAAGGCGAGGCCATAGCTTTGACTTACTCACACTTACTGAACATAAACAATTGTTCATATTCAAGGCCTTATTCTTTCATATCTGTACAAATAAGACTTCTTGTTGCGTATATGAGCCTGCAATTGTATTATTCACAAGGTTGTATATATCACTCAAAGTCCCTAAAAGGGCAGGATACGAAAGAATAGAACTTGTCTTTTTCTTGCGACTCGACAGGGGTGCCCCGCTGTCCGCTTTGACTGATACTCGGCCCGCGTTCATACAAGTGGAAAGGCCCAGAGCTCGTAGTGCTTCTCATGGCAAAAGTATGTAGCCCCCCGTTAGATAACTAGGAATGTGGCGCGCAGGGGAGAAATGTGACAGGGCTCTGCAGGTAGCACGCTCAGGCCAACGGGACGGGCCACCAAATCACAAACAGCGAAGCGAGGAAAAGCGGAATTGTAAATGCCTGAGTTTGGCGACGGTCTAGTAGTGGATGAGGGTTGCCGTTCTGTCCCGGCATCGTGGGGTTCGAGTTCCGGCTTTCCCAGTTTCCCTGCTCTTCGCCGCTTTCACCCAGAGCTGCCCTATCAAATGAAGCCTGTACGGGGCCCAAAAGTACTTGAAAAACCTCCCTAAAATCACAACTGTAACCAATGTCTTTGGACAACAAACAAACTGATGCTGTACAAGAGGAGACATCAAACGGCACAAAACTCCAAATGATAAATATTTCACTATATCATCAACAAGATTACCAGTGCAATACAAAAACTGCTGACATAAAAAATACTAGAATACACGGTAAAAATACTAGAAGTGTATTCTTTTGCACTTTTGTAGTTCAACGTATTCCTCTTTTTGAGTAACACGTTCTCCAAAACTAAGACGAACACGCACAAAATCCCCTTCAAAACTATATTTTCGAAGGGATTTTGTCAATATTGCCTGCTCCAGTTTTCATTATAGTAATAAGATTTAAAGAGGGGGTATTATGCTTTTTTCAATCACATAGCACCAGTCTATAAATTAAATCGACTTTTTCAAGCTTTATATCATGTTATTATGTCATTCCCTCATTAAACACATGCCTGGAGTGTTGCCTTGGCTCATTCACATATTTTTGAGTAATCAGTAAAAACTTAGACGGCAGCCATTTTAGGTGTAGCTATGCCTCAGTCCTCCTAGGAACGCCCCCACCTCCTGGAGACGCCTCTGGACCTTTCGTCACCAGCCAAGCCACCAACCACTGCTCCTCAGCTCAGCAGAGCCCCCTCCCCGCACAGTAGTGTTGTTTAGATGCCACAGCAGTGTGCTGAAGGGGGCGTGTCGGAAAGCTTCTTAAAGAGACAGAGGCCTATTTCAAGACGTTCAGTACAGCCATTTTGAGAGAGCAATTTTATTCAAGGCAGTTATTTTAATTTACTGCATATACAGACCAACATAAGGTTACGTCATCATTGTAGTATGCTATAGACTGGTGCTATGTGATTGAAAAAAGCATAATACCCCCTCTTTAAGAGTTTCTTTTTTTGTCTTTCAGCAGATTATTATTGTTTTATGACAGTCTCGAAAGGCTGTTTTAAGAAATGCATTATTTGACAGAAATCTGTTATAATGCTTTCCCAGTGCACCTACTTTTCTCTCTCTGTCTCTACTTCAAAAACTGAAATAACTTGGACATCATTTGCGAGGCCCGGCGCGTGGTGTTTGTCCTGGGTGTGTCGAGCCTCGGTGGACAAACACGGCGCATACAGTTTTTAGCACTTCTCCCTATTAATAGGAGATGAGCCAATAATAACCGGTGAGGCCGCCTGAATAATAGCGGCTGCCCCAGTAACAGTCCGGGCCCAGATTGCGGGGAGCAGACGGGACATACATAGACGCGGCTCTAAAAATATCACTGGTTTAAATAGACAGATAAAAGGAACGGGAGCGAGATCCATCTTTGGTTAAAATGGCTTTTGTAATCGACTTTCATAAACATGGCCCATAATAAAAGCTCACAATGTGTACCCTTGCAAAACAGATGTTACGTAAGATCGCTTTTGGATGACTGCGGCTGAAATACAATAAACAAAAGGCAAAGTTTCACATAGCGAGTGATTTTTTTAAAATGTTATTCTTTATTATTCGTTCTTTATTTAGATTGAGGGGGGAGTTTAAACGCCCTGTAGTTTCTGTGATTAAATCGTAAAGCTGTATTTCACTCTTACAAAGTTTTCCTTTATTCTTGGTCGAGATTTGTGTCCGCAACCCAAAGAATTACGCCTTTCAAATTAATAAAGTTTTTGTTTTTAGGTCACTGTATAAATTAAATCAACTTTGGCACCGAGTTGTGAGGTGCCTTTGCAGATGGTCTACATTTTTTAAACGTTCATCAATACAAAGATTTTCTGTGTGAAGTCCATCATTAAAATAGTCAGCTAATTTAATCACCAATACTGTCATGTGGTGCACTAATTTGGTTAAAATCTAGATTAAAAAAAGCGTACTAAAAATTATTTTAACTCATCGCATCCCAAAAAAATTAAAAATAAATCGTTACCATAGTTACTGCCAGTGGTGGTTAGAGTATCCAGACATTTACTCAAGCAAGAGAAACTGTAAAATAATATTACTCAAGTACAAGTTGTCACCCAAATATCCAGTAGAATTTAACAAGTACACAAAACCCCGCCCCAAAATGGTAATTGTCCAATCATTCATCACGATTTTTTGAATTATAAACTCCCGATTTCGATTTTATCACGATTTTTTTTATAGTAACTAAAATAACTTAATTACACACTGATAAAGAAAAAGGTTGAATGAATATACTAATTTATTCAACTTTGTGATAATCAACACAGCAAAAATAGACTTAGAACTTAGACTAGACTTAGAACTACAGCAAACTAACTCTATACATTAAAAAACACAATGAAACTCCAGACAATAATAATAGTAGCACTAAGTTTGGTAAAGGCTTGTTGCTGTTTGGCATCTTTTCTGAGACGTCTCTCTCATGACGTCAAGTTGCTGTCTGACCCTTTCACAATAAGAGTCTTACTAAAGCGACAACATACTGTGTAAAAGGCAAACCGGAAGCAGAGAGTTACCATAAGTTATTACTTGACCAAGTAATTCACCAAAGTTGGACAAGTCTTGCATTTGTGAACACGGCCCAGGATTTAAATTAAACAAATGAGAAGGATGCGGCGCCTGACAGAACTGTAAGGACGAAGGACACACTCGCTTCTTCACACATGTGTCGCCAGGTAAATAAACAAACACACGCTGCGATCTACACAGAGCAGCGGCGTTACGGGGGAAAGACACTGACATAAACACCGCTGAAATAGAGACGGAACGCTGGGTTTAAAAGCTCCAGATTGAGGAGCCTGGTTGTGAATGCCACTGTAGAGGAGCGGCTCGCTGCCAAACGCTCGCATTAGCGTCCGACATTGCGTTTCATTGCATTGGGTTTACTGCACTGACGGTGAAAAGAGTCAACTGTGCAGAAGTGCTTAGAACCGTGATAAAACGATCCCACAAAAATGACAGATCGTCAGCTCTGGAGATCGTAAGACGGTCTAATATCGTCATATCGCCCAGCCCTACTAGCAACCGTTACTATGAAGCAAGGTCCATCAAGCCGCTGCAAAACAATGGTACAAAAAAAAAGTACAGAGTGACAAACTACTCCCAAGAAGTGAAGTTCCAGCATGAATCAGGGGATTGCTGCCCGATATATTGTACTCCTATATCTTACGGGTAACCGAGTCATTAGAGGCAGAGTACCAGCAGCGACTCCGTGTCACTCAAAGCCTGTATGAATCCCGTGAAGCATTGATCTCGTTAAAGTGGCAGCGTTAGGACAAAGGATTACCCAGATTATGAGCTCGTCCACTTCTCCAGGCTCCGCTCAGATTAAAGCTTTCTCTCCCGACTCGACTCGAACGGCGCGCACTGTTGAGCCGACTCGAGAGTGTGCGCCGCAAAACACGCAGTCACTGAAGTAAAACTATGTCAGGTAACAATGTATGCCGATACTATAAGATACCGGGAAGTGATATGCAGAAAACCGGAGCGCATCTGGATTTAAATGTACAGTAAAAAGCAGACAAGAAAACCACCCTACAAGGATAACATGTTAAAAGAACTTCATCGCACAAAAGCTGCGCAATTTGGGGGGGGGGGACAACTAAGACTTAAAGGGATATTTCAGGATTTTTGACATAGGGCCTCATTTCCTAGTTATCCAGAGTGTTGTTGATGTCTGGAGATATTTTTTTCTTAAATTCATGCAGTTCTTATATTTGAAGAGTCTAGTTGCGCTAGGCTAGGGCAAGGCTAACACATTTCTATGGTATCAGTTACCCTGCATTAAAAACAGTCTGGCCCACTCCACAGTGCACCTGAGGTAAATCACTTATAACGCCAGACTACCCATATAAATGTCTGTGTTGATAGAATATTTTTTGAAATATAACTGACCTTGTATCACATGAATTAACGCATTGTGAGGGACTATTTTCTCGCAGATCACTCCGCCGCTGCGTTAGCTTACAGCCACAAAGCTGATGCTGCTCAAATATAAGTTATTTTAAATGCAAAATGGTTAAAATTATTCTATCGACACAGACATTTATATCATTAGTCTGATGTTATAAGTGATTTACCTCAGGTGCACTGTGGAGTGGGTCAGACTGTTTTTAATGCAGGCTAACTGTTACCATAGAAATGCTTTAGCCTAGCATTAGCCTAGCGCCACTAAGCTCTTCAAATATAAGAACTGAAGAAAATATCTCCAGACATCAACAACACTCTGGATAACTAGGAAATGAGGCCCTATGTCAAAAATCCTGAAATATCCCTTTAAGCAAATAGCCCGCAAAAGTCAGCAAGGGAAAACTAAACCCAGCACTGAAGTGGAGTTGCTCTTTTTAGTGAAATACCGTTTGCATCTCATGATTCAAAAGTGCGCGTTACTAAAGCAAAACCGAAAGAGGAAGGTGAAAAGGGGAAACATATTTATAGACAAAAATAGGGAGTGTGACTAATGCAACGACTCTATCTCACTATAAATAGTATGGACATGTCTGCTGCTACAGTCATTACGGAGGTTTGAACCGGCACCGGACTTATAATAAGACTGACGCTTAATAGACTGCTGTAAAGAACTGATCAATAAAAGGAAAGCAGGAGCAAAATAATACCTTCAGATATACAAGAATTTAAGGAAACCAACGTATTACACAGCGATGTTTAGCTTCAACTTGTTTTGCACTTTGTTCAAACAGACCCAAGAGGCAACAAAACATCGCAGAAGGTTTTCTAGTGCAAAGCAAATGTATGATTTAAATATTGGTAGGAAACTATTAAAGGGGGGGTATTATGTAAAATCGACTTTTTCAAGCTTTATATCATGTTATTATGTCATTCCCTCATTAAACACATGCCTGGAGTGTTGCCTTGGCTCATTCACATATTTTTGAGTAATCAGTAAAAACTTAGACGGCAGCCATTTTAGGTGTAGCTATGCCTCAGTCCTCCTAGGAACGCCCCACCTCCTGGAGACGCCTCTGGACCTTTCGTCACCAGCCAAGCCACCAACCACTGCTCCTCAGCTCAGCAGAGCCCCCTCCCCGCACAGTAGTGTTGTTTAGATGCCACAGCAGTGTGCTGAAGGGGGCGTGTCGGAAAGCTTCTTAAAGAGACAGAGGCCTATTTCAAGACGTTCAGTACAGCCATTTTGAGAGAGCAATTTTATTCAAGGCGGTTATTTTAATTTACTGCATATACAGACCAACAGAAGGTTACGTCATCATTTAACAACATTTCCAATACATTTTGACACAAGTTAAAGAACTGTTATAATCTTTGTGTCAATGTATTCACGGGGCTAAATTTGACAAATGCAATGGTGTTAAAGTTGATGCTAAAACCTTAAAATGCGGCAGAGCCATACATATTGACCATCTTTATCGTCAATTTATTGAATAAACAAAGACAATGCACAGACAAACTGGAGTTTAACCCGAGCAGAGGCTTCTCCGCTCTGGCCCGACTCTTAATCAAACACAGAGAGAGAGAGAGAGAACAACAGACGGAGGAAGAGAGAAACAGAAAGGCGACGAGAGAGAGTCAGCCAAAGAATGGAAATAATAAAAGAGAGGGAGTGAGATAGAGAAAGGCTACAGGAGAGAGAGAGAAGCCTTTTACAAACATGCACCTTCAGACGGCTACCAGGAGGCTCATTCGAGAAGAGCTACTTTTTTTGCGCCTCCACAGCTTTTCCCACCCAGAGGAGATACTTCCAGAGCAGGTGATACGCACACTTTGAGAGGAACCACCTCCTCGTAAAACCCTCCACGTGTTTTCTGTATAGTTATGGTGTACAGCGCCATAACTGTGATATTATTAAGCTGAAGGATAATATCACCTTCAGCTTTGTAAATTGAGTGGCAAATCAATGAACATTGCCGACTTGACACTCAATTTTCCATTGCCGCGATGGAATGGTAACCACCAGGCCTTTGCTGTGTTATACGAGTCATGACATCACACGCATAACCTCTATTGATGTGGTCCTCGGGTCACAAAAGCCACCTGACAGAGAACTCAGATGATTTGTTCATGTATTGTTTGATAAATGCTTTTTAGTGAAAGATTGCTACTTTCTTGAGTTCATCATGTGCTGCCAATGTCCTCGGAGTAACAGAGAGAAAGCGAGAGAAATGCCCGACATTAGTGCAAACAAAAGGTAAATTAACGTGATACTTTATAAAACAAACAAACCAAAGTTTAGCTTTTGAGACGCCGACACCAAATCAAAATGGTTAGCTAAGTTGTTAATCATTAACTCTATAACCAAGACCAATTTTATTTACTGACAAAGTTTCTGACATAAAAAGCAGATGAACATAAACTAACTGGGAACAACGATATTCCATCTCGACAAAAGGAGCTCCGCACTCCACATAAATGCAGCATGATTACGGCTGAAACAACTAATCGACGACTAATCGATTATTGAAATAGTTGACAACTATTTTAGTAATCGATTAATCGTTTTCTGGTTCACACAGACTTAAATGGAGCAAAAATGACATGAAAATGTAGTATTTTTGATGAAAACCTACTTTGTTTTTAGGGTCTGCAGTGTTTTGTACATTGTAAATTTCATGAATATCTGTCTGTGTCTCAACCAATCAGAAAACAGAATTAGCACAAAGAGTCTCCTATAAACATTTACTTTAAAGGGGGGTATTATGTAAAATCGACTTTTTCAACTTTATATCATGTTATTATGTCATTCCCTCATTAAACACATGCCTGGAGTGTTGCCTTGGCTCATTCACATATTTTTGAGTAATCAGTAAAAACTTAGACGGCAGCCATTTTAGGTGTAGCTATGCCTCAGTCCTCCTAGGAACGCCCCCACCTCCTGGAGACGCCTCTGGACCTTTCGTCACCAGCCAAGCCACCAACCACTGCTCCTCAGCTCAGCAGAGCCCCCTCCCCGCACAGTAGTGTTGTTTAGATGCCACAGCAGTGTGCTGAAGGGGGCGTGTCGGAAAGCTTCTTAAAGAGACAGAGGCCTATTTCAAGACATTCAGTACAGCCATTTTGTTAGGCAGTTATTTTAATTTACTGCATATACAGACCAACAGAAGGTTACGTCATCATTGTAGTATGCTATAGACTGGTGCTATGTGATTGAAAAAAGCATAATACCCCCTCTTTAAGTTTACTCCATAACATTTCCTCAAGCGATGCAACTTTAGCTTTATGTGATTAAAAAAAAAGAAAAAATACAATTTTCCTACACTATTCACAGCCAAGCGACTAATCGATTAATCGTAAAAATAATCAATAGATTAATCGATTACAAAATAATCGTTAGTTGCAGCCCTATGCATGATAGTAACTCGTGTGCGTTAAGACTGTAGAACGTACAGATATAGAAACAATAAAAGAAATGAGTTGCTGCTGTTGGGAAACTAGTTTT
This sequence comes from Neogobius melanostomus, assembly GCA_007210695.1. Taxonomy (NCBI): domain Eukaryota; kingdom Metazoa; phylum Chordata; class Actinopteri; order Gobiiformes; family Gobiidae; genus Neogobius; species Neogobius melanostomus. The sequence continues at coordinate 2,753,965 of VHKM01000283.1, forward strand.
AGATAAAGCAGTATGAAATTTAAAACAACAAGTGCCCTGGACCTAAATGACCCCCAACAAAAAGCAAACAGGTTTTAGTTTGTGGGTGGTGTTCTGCATTAAAACTGAGCCGTTTAATCCTAACGTCTATCGCCATGACTCTGAAGAGCTAATTTCTTCGGTTAGCCTAGAGTAGTAGCCGTCGCGTTATGAAAGCGTCATCCCCGCTCCTCTCACCCCCCCCCCCCCTGTTCCTCCCGCAGCAGACGCAGACACTCCTCGTTTGTGCATGTACACAAAACGCCGAAGTACCACGGGCTTTTTTTGGACGCGCGTGTACGGCTCAGAGCAGGAGAATCGCCGTCTAACAGCGGCCACGGATAAACCGCGTGCGCCGTTTGTAAAAGGCGAGCGAGGGAAAGAAAGAAAGCGAGAGGGAGGGCGGGCGGGAGGGAGAGAAGAGAGAGAAGGGAAGGCTGTGTCTGACATTACAGCGCAGCTCCAAAAATAGCTCCCTGGCGCCCTGGCCTCCAGCTCGGTTGTCATGGCGACGGAACCACAGGCGCTATAAATAGACAATCGGTTCCAAATCTTGTGCGACTGGAGAGGGGCCAGGGAGAGGGAGGGAGACGGGCGGACGAGAAGAAAAGGAACGATTGAGGAGCCGCCGACAAAAGGCAAAAGTGACAAACGCAGAGAGCAGGCTGAAGGAGAGGGACCAGGGCTGTGCAGTTACACATGAGACAGCCAGGATGATAGTTCTGTAAAAAGGTAAAGGTACGCCAAGAGAAATTAGCTATAAACCAAATCACAATCATCTAAAACTAAGGGCTAAAAAAACAGGTCCGAAACTGAACAAAACCGGGTCTTTATTGTAATTTTCTCAGGAAATGATTTTCATATTGGAACTTGACACCTTCTCCCAACTGTTGAAAACAAGCTCTATAGCAAATACTGACATGTACAGAAATTTAGTCAAATAAACAAATAAAAAAAATCAGGCCGAGAATAAACTAGGTCTAACCTTTGACTGTGGTTGAAATTCCGGATCCAAAACAGCAAGTCTTTTTTGATGGTATAAAAGTTATCTAAAAAAACAAACCCAAAACCTTTTTCCACTTTCTGATAAAAATGGCTGACTTACATCACATTACTCTTTGGGGAGCTCTGATTTTGTAGAACTAACAGACTCTCTTCTTGACAAGAAAAATACTAAAAAAGGAACAAAAGCAGGAGGAGACAGGTCAAAAATGCGTGTTTTTTTCTCTCTCTCTCTCATCAACAAGGAGCTGGTGTGCTTGATCTTTCACGATGTCAAAACACATCAGCCTGTGTGTGTATAGTATATTGTCAAACATTCCCTGTATGTGTAATAATCTGTTGTACGGTCTAAAACGCAAGACTAAAGCAACATATCATCAGCATAATTGTCATTTATTTCGGGTGTTTCTTTGGTTGTAACAAAACTTGTGATTGGCTGAGGACAGGGCCAATGGTACCTAAAAATGCAGTGTTTATAGAGTAGAATGAGAAAAAAAAAATCTCTATTTAGCCAAAGAATTACCTTGTGCAATTGTGCTAGGAAGCTGACAATATGTGGGTCCGGCTGAAAACTGCCGTGGGATAAATGGTCAGCACCCACTGAACTAAATCTAAAATTATAGAAAAATCGTGTATCAAGCCTGAAACAAATAATCAAGTTTAGCATTTCAACGCGTCAAATGTTTCTGTTGGAAGCGGTTGCAAAACAACTATCAAGTATCATTGGTAAAAAAAAGGCTGAGTGTTGGCAAGAATAGTCTTTGCTCCGGGGCAGTCACACACGGCAATTCAAAAGGAAAAGGAGCCATGGTGCATGTGAACGGCCTTTTGTTTATTGTCTCGAAATCCATAATCATCTGCGACTGGTCAGCAATGTCTCATGATGCACCGTGTTTTTCCACAAATTCCTTCGGGCGACGCAGTATTTACGCCGCTTGTGCAGGCTACCAAATCACGCATGTCGGCTACAGTCGTCAGGAAGAAAGAGATGTGACATACATCCGATTGTAAAACAGGATACATTATTTTTAATAGCTCAGTGTTTTGAGTGAAGGCATTGATCATTTTTCAACAGATTAAACAGAGACTAGAACTGGACTTGAGCTGAATCACACAGAAATGAAACCATTTTTAATTTAATTTCCCAGCTCTAGTTTTGAGTAATATTTAAATTTAGCTGTTTCTTCTTCTACGGTGTCAGCACTTTGTTCTGTACTTCCTGGATACAATAGTGTCATTGTTAAATCCCAAAACCGTCTTCCACATTATTAAAGTCCATAATCCAACATCATTTCTGAGCCTAAGTGTGTTTATCAGAAGCTGTAAACTATGCTGTAAATCGTAACTGGAAGTTATTTTTTTTATATTAGTTATTCCTACAGATGCCAGCAGGAGGAGTCCCAGGCAAAGTCCTCACCAGCTCTAGGGCCTGTTTGTCGATATTACTATACAATTTTTGCAGTGGCATAATTTCAAATGATAAAACTTCAATTTATCAATGCCTAGACACCCAAAATGATGTGTTTAAGTCTATTTGTAAGCTCCATAGGCATGATATGGCCACTTTAAAAGGTAGATATTCGTAGATAATCTCAAACATATCTTCAAAGTTTTACCTCTTAACCCCCACCTGAACCGGGCGCATTTTCTCCTGTTTGGTATTACCCAAATCTAAAAGCTTCTTGAAAAAAGCATCTAAATAACAATGAAAACGAGGGTGAAAATTCAACAAAAGAAGAGACAAAAGAGCGAGAAAAACATCTGGGAAAAGCAACAATAACAAAATAGAAAAGTGACAAAAACACGACAAAAAAGCAACGAAAAAAAGCCACAAAAGAGCGACAAAAACATAGTGAAAACTAGGGCTGAAAGATATATTGTTATCGTATCGATATCGAGATATCTGGCATAAATATCGAGATATGACATTTTGTCCATATCGTTCAGCTCTAGTGAAAACCCAACACAAAAACATCAGAAAAAGAGATTTAAAAAAGACAAAAATGCTTCAAAATGTGACAAAACCGCACCAAACACGACAAAAAGTTACAATCCGTTTTCTGATTACACTGTTGCTTTCCAGTCAAGAAGCTTTTAGATTCGGGTAAAGCTTAGGTTAAACATATCTTACACTTTTTCCCCCTCCTTTTGCTCCCCTTTGCTGCGCAGCTGTTTAAATACAGATAAAAAATAAAGGGAACAACGACTGCGTGGCTCCATAGTGAAGCAAGAGCGAGTGGTTTGACTTCACAGTGAGAGAGTAAAGAGATCGAGAGGTGAGGAAGCATATCCTGGTTGCGAAGGAGCTCAGGAGGAGCTTTTTGGAAACAGGAGTTTTGGGAGCTGAAGAAGATCCAAAGATCACTGGAAGGCTCGAAACACAACTCCAGGTGTGTTGTTGATGAGAAAACAACTTCGTAACACAGTTAAAAGCTCTAAAAAGTCTGCACATAAAGAGATTTTTTTTAAAGGAAACCCAGATGGAACAGGTGTGTTTTGAGGAGTGATTTAAAGTTTTGTAAGTCTGAGTTCCTGATAGGCATACTTTTCAAACTACCTTGCGCTATTAATATACTGCGGGTGTAATTAATGAAATGGCATGACTGAGTTAAACAAGAAGAACTGGAAAGTCCAGACCAAAAGGTCCAAATGAATGTTCTCTGACTCATTCTGTCATTTTACAAAGTAGTTGCTTGAATAGCTTACATACAATCCGTTTGTTGGTTGGATGGTAAACTTTTCTAGCCTTAGTTGCCTTTTGAATAGTTCATAAAAGCTTAATATTTGTCAAAGAAAATGTGTTTTTTTTTTAGATTTAAATCTCAACTGGAGGGCAGGGGATTCAAAAGTGGGTACTTATTTAAGTCTTGCCCAGGGAGAATTTCTTTCAAATGACTGAAAAACAATAAAAACATGACCTGAGTCGGTTAAAAGGTTTCCCCTTAAAGGCCTATTCAAGGCTTAGATCAAAAGGAATGTCTCGCACTATATTTAAGCTGTGGAAATCATCACCAACAGAACTTAAAACCATATCGGAGTTTAAAATGTTCACTTTTAGGGTTAAGTTTTGGCTGAAAAACAAACCAAAGATGTTCCCATTTATAAATGGCACTGACTGTGTGAACGTTGACTGTGGTGTTGTACTGTATGTGGTGTTGTACTGTATGTGTGTGATTAAAAAAGTTTTATAGAAATTTTGTTTTGCATTTTACTACTGTACATTGTGTAGAAATGTGGTCCTCTGGAACTGGGCAAAACAACTGGGAAATTCGGGTCAAAACGAGCTTCCAGACTTCTGCACCTGACTGCGGAAATCAGTACGTTTGTTCAGTTATCTGCTAATGTGAGCTTTCAAGTTAAACTCTGCAACATTCTTGAGTTTAGTGTGAGCTGTTGTTGTTCTCAGAGTAACATAGTTGCACAAGAAATGCCTGGCATTAATGCTAGCAAACAGAACATTCATGTGATTTTTATAACTTTAACAAACCAAAGTCTAGCTTTTGAGATGCTCACACAAAATTCAAATGGTTAGGTCAGTTAAACCCAAATCAGTGATAAAATATGTTTTATTTGGTATAATCAAAATCCCCACTTTACGACATAAAAATCACATGAGCACAAACCAACCAGGGACAAGAGTTGCACTAGTGAGCGCTTTCAGCATCAGCTGCCAACACGTTACTGTAACTATAGTATGTTGATAACATTGTTCCTGATAAATAAATAACTAAAATAAATAACCAGATCAAAACTACAAAGTGTTTAATGGGTTGAAATAAAAACTCCCTTTTTAATCAATCGTTTCCTAAGGGTAAGGGGGTGCTCAAAAAGGAAATTGATAATCCAGATCAATACTAGTATCTAATCTTTTGCAAAGGTATTGACACTTTGCAGTCTCGTCTAAATTAGATATTTCATTCATAGTTTTAGGAAAGTGTTGATCTTCAGAAGAAGCAGCATGACAAAATGTTAGAAAATATAATATAAATACAAAAATATAAAATAATATAATACGTAGGACTAGTGCTAGGTCAATGTAGCTTGGGTTGTAGCAGGTAGAGAGCAGGTTTGTTAGTTATCAGGGCGCTGTCATTGAAAGATGGGATTCACGCCTTTGCGGAGGGGGGGGTTTAGTTCCATCTAACACACACAGATCGCCATCGAAATCGTGCAAATATAATATCGGGTCTGCAGTGCTTAACCAACACTGAGACCAAGCACAAGACATCCACGTGCAACCAAGGACGGCGACGACATCTTCGCGCCGGGCATGTGACTGTACACAGGGACGAGTCTTTAAAAAGTGCCAAGATATCAAAGTTATAGAGAAAAATGCACTTCACAAGAGCATGACGGAGCAGAAATAGGGCAAGGGAAGCCTCAGTGAGTTCCTCCTTGTCAGACAACAAAGATGTGGCCATAGCGTCGACTTATAAAGGGGGCCTGAGCGGCGCAGAAAGATTTGTGGGTAATCGCTTTAATGCTAACGAGCTTCATCAATAATGCTCAACTTTTGCTAACACACTGGCTCATTCTTGTTCCTTCTGTAGCCTGGCCTGGTTAAAAATAGCTCTCTCCCCTCTCTTTTTCTCTCCTTCTCCGTTTACATAAGCTGCGCGGCCGGGGGGAGGGGAGCGCTTCCGGTCCGGCCACCCAGCGCAGCATCTGATCCGTACCACTGGGGCTGCTGGGTGTGGGAGAGAGGAGGGAGGAGAGATCCCGCAATGCAGGGAAGCCCTCCGATTTGCTATTTCAATCGCTTTCTCCTCGCCACCAATTCCCTTCTCTAACATTAGCTCGCAACTGCGTCCTGAATTAGAAAGATTGGAGATTTTTTTGCTGTCAGCCAAGAATAGCCCGGATAATGGGGCTGCTTTGTGTCGTAAATCAAACAGCAGAACAAGGACAGAATGTTGCTATAGAGTCTTAGCCGTTAGAATGATCACAGAGCCGTTTCAAGCACTTCCATGGAAGCTACGTTTCAACAAGCACATAGTTTTCAAATAGATACCTTTAATTTGGGCTTTAGAAATACATTTCGAAGCAAGTTTGTAGTTTAAGTACCATGTAGGTAGTTGATAGGGACAAAAGTCAAAGCTAACAAAAAACACACTTAAACTAGTGCAGAAGGTCTAAACCTTTTTTTTAGGTGAGACCTCACATTATAAGCTGTTTTTCATGATTAGGGCTGAGTACCGTTAAACTATACCAGTATCTACTAGGCCTGCTGGAATCAGAGCGGAGAAAGAGGTATCGAAAACAGGTACTGAAAAAATATTTGTGTTTCGACGCCTCTTGGTCCAGGGACAGCACTAAAGAAAGCGACTTGTTTGTTTCAGCTCAAATAAATGACAGTCTTTTATAGAATAAGTTAACATTATTTACCTGTTTTATGGATCGACATGAGAAATATTTTAGTATCGGCATTGGAAAAAGTCTCGTTCTTATGGAAAAATATGTAACCCTGCCCTAATCGAGACCCCTGAAGGACATGTTTTCTGATACAAACTACATAGAAACTAATATGGCAAATACATGAACTTTGACATACTTTTATACAAACCCGAGCTCAAACAACAACAAATGCTTTCCTCCAGTGTCATTTAATGAGACAATGGAATCAATCATCTATTGTCTCATCCAAACTCCAACAACTGCCAAAGGCTTGTCTGTAAACCTGACCTGAATTTTGCTGAAATTCAGGTCCGGGTTGAGAACTACTAGCTAGTGGATAACACTTGCAAGATTTCTTCTACAAAAGCCTTAAGTCTAAATTTCCCCTCAAAAAATATCATACACTGACAATAACAGAGAAGTTATTGGGAAGTAATTTAAAATGTAGCAAATGTATCTCGCCATTTTAAAGGGGGGTATTATGTAAAATTATATCATATCATGTTATTATGTCATTCCCTCATTAAACACATGCCTGGAGTGTTGCCTTGGCTCATTCACATATTTTTGAGTAATCAGTAAAAACTTAGACGGCAGCCATTTTAGGTGTAGCTATGCCTCAGTCCTCCTAGGAACGCCCCCACCTCCTGGAGACGCCTCTGGACCTTTTGTCACCAGCCAAGCCACCAACCACTGCTCCTCAGCTCAGCAGAGCCCCCTCCCCGCACAGTAGTGTTGTTTAGATGCCACAGCAGTGTGCTGAAGGGGGCGTGTCGGAAAGCTTCTTAAAGAGACAGAGGCCTATTTCAAGACGTTCAGTACAGCCATTTTGAGAGAGCAATTTTATTCAAGGCAGTTATTTTAATTTACTGCATATACAGACCAACAGAAGGTTACGTCATCATTGTAGTATGCTATAGACTGGTGCTATGTGATTGAAAAAAGCATAATACCCCCTCTTTAAAACAACTCCTTCACATAAAACACAAAAGCCTATGCCATGAAAGAAAGAAAAAGCACAAACGATATTTGTCCAGCCTCTGCCATTCATAGCTCTCCATGTGACCACTGCATGCTTCCACACAGAGGAGGCCTCACAGAGATCGAACAGTGGATAAAAAAAATACCAGAAAGGAGACACAGGAGAGAGCTGACGAGGAGTCCAGAGAGAATGTTTGAACGGTTGTAATTGCAAAAGGTACAATTATTAGGTAAGATATAGAAAATGTAATATTTCTTAGATTCTACCTCTATTCTAACAATTACCATTTCGTCACAACACAAATAAAAGCGACATAATCTGTTTGAATGCCTCCAAGTAGAAAGTGCAGAGTCAGTCTTTTCCAAACATACATTCAGGTTTGAACAGGCTCGAGGAAGCAGCGCTCGCCATTACCTTGTGAACTTTTACACCTCGCATGAACCACATGTTTGAGCACACGGGACACGCCTCAAAGTGCAACCGACAACGTTCGCATCTTCAAATAAACAAGCACGTCTTTCGGTCTGAGCCGGTCCGGCAATGGCAGACCACTGTATTTACTTCTATCATTATTGTGGTGGAAGTCTGATACTGAAAACGTTATTCTTATATTTTTCAGTGCTTTATAGTCATTGTGGATTTGATTTAAATATCAGACTGCTACGTAATGAACAGAAATAAATGTCGGTCGGAAAACGTTCTGTATATGTAACCAATGCTAACTGGGAGTGAGCGCCACTTACTACTGTGCGCAGTCGATGAGTTGATATTCATTGGATCTTTCCCAGCAGGCTCTCACACCGTCGTCCTGCCACAGCAGCTTTGTGTGGTCATAAAATTCCTGGAAAGAGAAGAAGAGAAAAAAACACGGTCAACATCATAAAGTTGAAATCAAGGAAGTCGAAAAGGTCATTTTTAAGCGACATGTTAATCATTGACTAAAATCTACAGTACGGCACGACAAATTATATCCTTGATCCTAAAAATCGCAAAAGCCACAGTTATAAAGGCAGAACGATATCCTTCACAAACAACAGCTGGTCTCTAAGGGGTCTTCTTATGTTTAAAAGCGGCTAACCCTGTAGTTAAGGGCTTTGAAACGTGATTCTTGTAGGTCATATTTCAGACTTGTTTATTTTTCTGAATTGGCTTAAAATGTGGATTAAAAATAGCTTCAATACTTGTCAGAAAACATATTATTCTAAAATGATTTTTTTCTATCTCCTTGTACTCTTTACTCAGAAAACACAAACATGAGCTGCACCCTCGAACCCTCGAACAAGCATGAGACAGGCTGGCTAAGGGAGCACGGAGTAAACGCAGTGAAGAAACGAGAGTCAAAAGTAGCAAGTGTTGCGTGGAGACAAGTAACTCGGGACAGAGTGGCAAAGAAGTTGGGAGGCAGGGACCAATGGAAGACATCTGTATCAGATAAAGATGCGAGTGTGAGGAATGCAGCGGGGACATGGACGGGATGGAATCGTAATCACAAGGATCAGACTTGGACACAGTGCTCTGAACAAGACGTTACATCTTATAGGGGAGCATGGTACAGGGCTGTGTGAGTTGTGTCAGGAGGAGGAGTCTGTACAATGGCCGCTGGCTGCTCTGCTTTGCGACGACGACACTGGAGACCGCCATTGCTGTAGTACCGCCATATAGCCCGCTAGTCCCCCATTGGAATCCATTGCACTTTAGACACGTTAAAAACAACTTTAATGCCCGGTGCCTAATTTTTTGGAACTGTCTACAGCTAGATATTCCTCCTGTGATTACGCTGGGTTAGACACAATCAGAGGCACCGGGCTGGTTATGGTAGGATACATTTTAGAAATCTCCTACTTAACGGGGGTCGGACTGTTAGCATTGGAGCTGCGCGAGCTACACATCACGCAAGGGCCGAGTCTACAGTGAAGATCCCGCCCTTATACCCTTATTAGGAACATGCTTCGTCAGAGCTGGGAAGGAGGAGTCTGTAAATCCGCCATGAATTCCCCCTCGAACGTGGTCATTGTGGTAAACGGGGAGGAGTGAGTATTGACGGTCTATTAATATGTCTATGAGTCTGTAGAGCATGTTGTTTTGCAGTGCAGGGGTTATAGTGCGCGTCGGGAGTATGGATGCACAGATGCGATACTAGCATCGGATATCGGAGCTGATGCTGGAAAAATACGATATTGGGTATCGATTCCAAATACTGAACTGATACCTATTTTGGCTTTTTCACCAACTAAATCTAAGAAAATGGACATGCACCTCATTGTGAAGCTCAGGACCTGGAATTCAATAGCTGGATATTTTGGATTTTCGCGCATAATGCCGCAGCTAACAACAGTATGCTAATGCTAGCGGCGACAAATCAAGGCTGGGACAGAAATCATGATTGTATCACCTAAAGTAATAAAATATAATTGGCCAATGCTGGAGTGGCTACTGTCTTAGTTTATGAAATGCTGTTAAAGAATTATTGATCGAACATATTTGTAATGCACAAATTTGCAGATCACTTCAAATGATCAGATCACTTCATGTGTGTTAATATGCAAACTAAGCGCCTGCCATATCGCCGAGGAAATTTAGTGTAGAAAAGTCCAGTGATCCTTGTTTGTAATCTAATGTTTTTACATTAGATTATTAATAGTTCGCGTCGGACGGTTCACGCCTCCACGGAGTCCAGTTATTTCTGATAATGGACACCTCGTCGTGCATTATCCCTTACTTATACCATGGTCTGGGTGAATACTCGATTCTGATTGGCTGGAAGGTGTCCATTAAAAAGTGATAATGTACACCAGTTAAATCACATTCTATATCACTCCACTGCAGCTGTTTCCATAGTAACGGTAAACAATTGAGATGGAACTAGTTTCAGATAAAACTGATTAAAAAGGGAAATAACTCCTGCCCAGGACTTAAAAAAATAAGTAAACAGATCCCAATGAACAGTTCCAGTTTGCCGGACCATGGTATAAGCGGGATAATGCTTACATAATTGATCATTCTTGTTTGCAAGAAAAGATAAGACACAACAGAGAAAAGAGAACCATTCACTTTTTCACTCAGAGAAAGCCACTTTTAACAAAGTCTCTTGGTATCGGTTAATATCTGACATCGGAAGATACTCAAACCCCCAGTATCAGTATCGGGAGCAAAAAAGCTGGATTGGTATATTTCTCGGGAGCAGAGGTTACATTAACTGAAATTCTCCATCATTTATGGAATATTTTTCGTTTTGACAGAAATGTTTTATATCACTTTAAATCACTTTGCATTTCGCACGAAAACTAAACAGATTTTTAGTGCCGTGATGGATCTTATCGGAGCTGAAAGCAAGTGGATTTGGATAAATATTACACGTGAAGGACCGTGAGAGGAGAGAGGGAAGAGGCGAGGTGAGGTAAGAGCATGAGGCCCGGGTGGGAGCGTGAAGTGCAGCTTCAAAGACGCATGACGCAAACTGCTAAATACTGTTCCTTTCGCCCACTGTTCCGCAAACATTATGTTAAAATTGAGAACATGCAAATAATAAGCTCAATTACAAAGCGTTTGTAATCGGGAAATACGAGTCTTAATGTTGACGAGCAGATGACGCTCTGTACAAGTTGTCCTCCATTAAGTCGTTTACGCACGAGTTTGAACACGTTTGTTGCAAAATTTGTGTAATGCGATTCTGTTAAAAAATCATGCTTAGTTTAGCTCAGATTATCCTGCGATCTCAGATTTTTGTCCTAACATAAATAATAAGTCATCTATATGTATGCATTTCTATAAAAGAATGCTTACAAAGAGAGATTAATTCATGACGGATAATAATAGCCCATGATGGATTTTTTACAACCCTGTCCGGCAGAATGACGGAGAGAGAAATGATCCCTAACAAAACCACTGGCTGGGAAGTAATGAAGGAGAGGCCAGAGTTCAATTTGAGTATTTTGAGTATTTCTGGCTTGTGGCAGAAGAGCACAGGTGGAGGTCATATGGTAGGATAAAGAGTATAGATTTACTGCCTGACACCTCCTCTGGAACAGAAGGTGGCGGTAATGCTCCGATAAGTGGTTACGAACCGGCAAAAAACTCAAGAAAAGAAGCTGCCGACAGACCAGAGTTCACCGTCGCGAATTCACCTGATACAGACCTGTTCAAAGCGAGAGAACAACCGGCCATTCCCACGCGAATTGATCTAAACAAAAACACAGACGGTTTTATGTGTTTAAAACTGACAACTAGGTGAGAACAATTCATTTATTACAGGGCCGGTGTTTGGGGGGGGGGGGGCGAAAGTACTTAAGGACTAATGGTTGGAGGAGGCAGAGGAGAGGCGGCGACAGGGGCAGGGGAACTGCAGTTCACCAAGTTCATGAAGAAACTCAGAGCTCCGCACAGACACGGGGCCTGGCTGCTGTCACTATCTTTGTGCTACAACAGTATCTCCCTAACAAGAATAAATACGCCATATTGATAGTGTAGAGTAAGACGTTTACTAGACTTGACATCAGCTTGAGCAATTCAACTTAAGTATTGTAATGCACATAATTGGTAAAAAAAAAAAAAAAAAAGGATAGTATGAGTGAACTAAAAAACACATTAGAACAGACTAGTGGTTCTTTTCACACGAAGCACCAGCTCATGGCCTTCCAAGTACCACCGGGCCAAGCTCAAGATCAAATCAGGAAAAAAACAGGACGAAAACACCGAACTGAAAGTGGACATATCGTGCAAAATAGACTTTCCTGAGGTTTAAACCATGTTTTAACATTGGTCCCTCGTCAAAGACAAGCCTGCAGTGGTATTTCACAACAGTCACGCAATTTTGAGTATTGGTCGGACAAAGTTAAATTTAGCCGTTTCTTCTTCTACAGCATCAGCGCCTCGTTCTGTACTTCCTGATTACAATCGCGTCATTGTTCAAACCCAAAAACTTATGTGCTGGAGCTGCTAAACACGCCGTACGTCCAACCTGGAAGTTATTTCTTAAAGAGGGGGTATTATGCTTTTTTCAATCACATAGCACCAGTCTATAGCATACTACAATGATGACGTAACCTTCTGTTGGTCTGTATATGCAGTAAATTAAAATAACTGCCTTGAATAAAATTGCTCTCTCAAAATGGCTGTACTGAACGTCTTGAAATAGGCCTCTGTCTCTTTAAGAAGCTTTCCGACACGCCCCCTTCAGCACACTGCTGTGGCATCTAAACAACACTACTGTGCGGGGAGGGGGCTCTGCTGAGCTGAGGAGCAGTGGTTGGTGGCTTGGCTGGTGACAAAAGGTCCAGAGGCGTCTCCAGGAGGTGGGGGCGTTCCTAGGAGGACTGAGGCATAGCTACACCTAAAATGGCTGCCGTCTAAGTTTTTACGGATTACTCAAAAATATGTGAATGAGCCAAGGCAACACTCCAGGCATGTGTTTAATGAGGGAATGACATAATAACATGATATAAAGCTTGAAAAAGTCGATTTTACATAATACCCCCCTTTAAAGAAAATGATTCCTATAGCTGCCAGCACGAGGAGCCCCAGTCAAGATTCTCACCAGCTCTTTCTTATTATTCAAATTATAAAACATAAAATATCAAAGCTGAGGCACCCAAAATAATGCTTTCAATTCTATTTTCAAGCTCCATATGCATGACATAAACAGCATAAATGAAACTTCTAATGATCAGTCTAAGTTGCCTGACCCCCAAAAAGCACCGTAAAAAGTGTCAAAAATATAAAACATGGTTTCGTGAGCTAGCGCTTTTTATGAAAAAAGGGGTCACTGAGGTCAACACTAGAAGGTGCCTTTTCTGTATCAGCTAGTTTAACTGATTCACTGGGTATCTGTAAATGTATTTGGTTATGTTCAAATCGGAGGGAAGGTGGAAAACTAACAACATTATGCAAGACAGAAATGTGTGAAAATAAATCACTGTCCAGATTCAAGTGACAATCTTCCTTATTGATTTAATCCAACAGAGATTTGTTTTCTGTGTCTCCTTGATATAAACATAATTAACCAGTCAAACTTGTTCCACGCAGCACTAGAACAAGTGGGAGGAGTCGGAGCAAATCAGACGGTCTGACAGTCCAATCACTTCCTGCTCAAGCCTTCAATTGAGTTTAACAGAGGGCAAGACAGATACATTTTACATTTAGGTTTAACAAATACAATGCATGGTACATAGAACTAGTGCTTATTGCAACAAACTCCAATATTCCACCCATTGTTTAAAGCCGCATCACGTAACATTATATTAAACGTTATAATGGTCAAACAAACTAGCCTGGATATCGCCAGACTAAATATCACGGACCACCAATTCATTTTCTCGTAGGAGAGGTGTGGTTTACGATTGTCCATAGCTGTTTATTGGGCGCTACGAATGTCTATCATGCGTCTGCACGTAGCCATAGCCAATCATATCCGATGACGTAGGACGTACCCGCTGTAAACATTCGAGCTAAACTATTTAGAACACGGTCTAAAGTTTGATCGAAAGATGGCTTCACGTCTGCTGCTGTCATGTTAGATCCGTAAATAAACTTTTAGTTTTAAACAAACTACAAGCTTCCGTATGTACGAATAGCGCGTCAGCCTCCTTGTTCTGTGATTGGTCCCCAAATCTATGGGAAGATTTCGGCCATGGTCCCCAAGCTGCCGTGAAGTTCGAAATAATCTGAGCGCACACAGCAGCATGGGTATTCCCAAGCTACAGACGAACATGTCTTTGCTGTGAGTGTCTATCCTCTAAGACCTGGTTTGATACTTTACTGGGAGCGGGACGTCTCCAGCTCGGCTCTATGGAGATGTTCACTAAAGGCAGCCAAATATGAGATTTTATAGATTCGGTCCTTATCCAAATCCATTTTTTGATTACCCACTGCAAAAATAGTCAATAATATACATTATCTGTGTCTAGCTGGTCATTAAGAGACTGCTTTTTCCATAACTTTGGCATTAGTGGTCATTCCTGCCACAGTTCAGAAAGTCAGAAATAATTGTATTCTAATCGGTGGCATTTCTACATTGAAGAGTACAGGTCGACCGATATGGGTTTTTCTAAGGCCGATGCCGATTTCTGGGGATTTTTATTGGCCGATGATGATATGCTCCGTCGATATTTTTGAACAATATTTTTGGCAGATTTTTCCAAATTATGTGGTTAATTTTCTTGTATTACTTTAGGTGGATCATAGTTTCTGTCCCAGCTCTGATTAGTTGCCATTAGATACGGAGGTTAAAAATAACTCAGCGGTTGAATTCTCCAGGTTCTGTGGAGAATTCTGTGTGACTGAGGTATAGTGAAACTTATTTAACAAACTTGTAGCGAACCAATTTTCATTCCAAAGTTTCTCTGTTCCCCTGAGGCCTAGGGAATTGTGGGAGGACTCGCTGTAAAGCCCCGACTTTCCAACGCAAAAAACGTTCGGTCCCGGAGATATTGGCTTTCATCAGCGCTAGATCGGCCAATATTGTAAAAAACCCAAATATCGGCTCGATATATCGACCGGCCGATACAATACACTCAAAATATGTTTCGAAAAATGTCATTGTGTCACAATTTAGCCTCTACTGTACAACAACTGCAGAACCATTGCATTGATCTCAATCATGTCGTTGCTGGTTTTGAACATACAAACATTTCGGTCTGTGGTAAATTCCATTCATTGCTCGTGATAGAAAAGTACAGCATAAGCCAGAAAAACAGCTTGCATTTGACCCATGAGCCTGGTGTGTGACCCAGCAGGTCTTGATGAACTTGGCCCGCATTTGTGACTCTCCGTGACGCAGCAGACACTACACCGGGAGCCTGCCTTGTGCTTACATACAAATACACCACGCTCAGGACTGGAAACTACAGCGGCTACTAAGACGCTGATATGAAACAATATCTTGGAGATAATCCTTTGCTGTAAATGTCCAGGTCAGGGGTAACGAACTGTATAATTCCCCAAAAAGTTGTCCAAATGTTCGGAAATAGCCGCCACAACTGGCTCAGGATGTAAATAAAAAACTAACGTGCTCCGCTCTGCTTCAGCGTAACAGAAAGGAAAGTGAAACCGCGCACATGTGGAAATCAGCTGTTCAAAAGAGTCTCCTTAGTCATTTTGTAAACACGTTTCATTCTCTGTTCATCAAAACATCTGACAAATAATTAAGCAACAACATAACTATTGAGAACAGGGAACCTAGCCTAGCTTGTGGCCTAATAATATATAGTAAAATAATTATGATAATTATGGTCATTATAACGAAATAAAGTTGACATTGTTTTGTATTATTCACTGTAGGCCTATTTATTTTAATGCAAAACAATCTTAAAGCATTTTAATTTTTAGAAACAGTGAATGTTTACAAGTTCACCGTCGTAAAATCGCAATATTTTCTCTCACAATAATCGTGACTCAAAAAATGTAAATCGTGACACCCCTAGTGGCTACACACAGATCTGCATCACAAGAGACGGGCAGCTCGCTCTAAAGCTGGAAAAACACTGCAGGACGCCGCCTTGTTTTGGCCACACACATGTAACCTTTCTGAAGGCCCCATCACGCTTTATGTGCACTGCTCTGAAAAAAGTTCATTTTACTTTGGTTATTGAGTGTGTTAGAAAGAAAATAATGTCATTCATCTTAAACCAAAGTTATAAAACCATTTAATTTACATCAACTCAACAGTATATAAATTAAAATATATCACCAAGCAGAAAAAAAATATCTATTTCATTAATAAAAGTTTTCAAATGCTTAGTGATGTACACCAAGCAAAAAATTAAAAATAATTCTTTCTTATTGTGAATATATCGTCTTCATTATCGTGTATAAAATGTTTCTTTTTCTGCACTTTTACCATTTGTTCAATGATCTTAAACTTTTTCAAAGACATAATTTGAATATTTTAAACACTTTGTATTGTAATATTAAAGCAGTACTAAGTAACGTGTTTACCTTAATAAATCCTTTCCGTAGTCCCTGTGGGGGTAACACAAGTGTTAATGGGATTATTGGGGGGGGTTTTCATCTCCCCCGGTGTCTCTGGCAAGAAAACCACGCTTGCAACTTGACTGACACCGGGTCGGAGCCACCAATACACACTAATAGAATCACGGAGAAGAAGCTAACAGGCTAACGGGCAAAGCTAACTGCGGGCTAGCGTCACTTTAAACAGTATTTACAGCCAAGTTTGAGTGAAAAAAATTATTTCCATTGTATAACTGGATGTACAACACCCCTCTCTCCCTTCACCTTTTCTGTCAGCGTAGTATTTACTCTCCAAGACATTTAATAAGTTAAAAAATCGTAACTTGCCAAGACACCTGCAGTTGCACTTATGGCCTCTAGGGGCAAGAGTTACTTAGTACTGCTTTAAGGAATACTATAATATATACTAACACTATGTGTTTTGCAGTATTTTTTAACAATTTTTTCAGAAGCCAGTCAGATAAGTCATAATGTCTAATAACTGAGACATATTTCATTAAAATGGTCTCAATCTACGGTGGTTTTGATCTGTACCCTTTGAAATTGATACAAATAAAACTGTCACACAAAGAAACCAGGATCATTTCAAAGGCAAAAGGTTTTCACGCGTGTCGTCACAGTTTCTCGTGATTCTAACATGTTATGTAAAATTGCATAAGAAAACAACAACAAAAAGATCTGGCTTTGTTCACAAATACAATCCATTCAAACTGTTCACGTTTCAGAGGCATTTTGGTCATGATGAACAGCGCATCAAACGCCTTCGCTACTTTTTCACTTTTTCCCTTTGGAGAAAAACGGGTTGAAGAAGCATTTTACTTTAACTCTGCCACACCGGAGAATTCAGTGTCACTCCCCTTTAGCGGTGTGGGCAGCGTTACGCGTCCGAACTTGGAATTCACCAAAAGAAGAGGAACAGCACATCACCATCGCTCAGGGTTGCCAGGTCTGCAGTTAAACCGATTGGACGGTAAATTTAGCTTATTTCTTGATATCATAATTGGAGGAGCACATGGTAAAATACATTGGAAAGTCCAGCCTCGCCGTATGTCCTCAGATTTTGCGGGTTTTTTCAGATATTTGTGTGCTCGTTTGCCAGCCAACTAATATCAATAACGCAGAATCATGCCAACATTACGAGCTAGACTGAGTGCTATAGGATCACGTGACATCCCCTGAGTTAAAACAGCAAATCCCTTTGGAGACATTTAAGGTTATTACCCGACTATCAGAGCTAATCACCGAGGATCTCTCAGGTGAGGCCAATGCTTATTCAATTGACACCGTCCCAAGCGGAGGCAAACCTGCTAATTACCGAGTCGCTCACCTAGGCAGCAGGTAATGAAGCCTCTGAGGAACCAATTTCAACAAGGGCTGCACAAAAACCCCAACACTACCGTATTTTCCGGACTATAAGTCGCACGTTTTTTCATAGTTTGGCTGTGGGTGCAACTTATACTCAGGCGCGACTTATATATCAAAATATATAATTTCACATGTTTGTTATTTTTACACTGACAGCCGCTAGAGGGCGCTCTAGGCTTGTGCACCAGTATCTGCTACTCCTGTACCAAAGAAGCTTTAAAAACGGTGAATCAAGAAGCAGAAAGAAAGGTTGGAGTGACCACGAAATGTGTGAGGGACTGGCTAAAAGCGCAGGTTACGCTTACTGCAATGAAGAAAACAAAAAAAGCTAATCGCGGGCTAAAAGCTAGATGGCAACAGTTAGAGGAACGAGTTTGCAAATGGCTGCTTGAACAACGTGCTGCCGGGAGAGGCTTGTCAACGGTGCAGTTACGCCTCCATGCTTAGGTAGTTGCCAAGGCTGGTGCGACTTATACTCCGGAGCGACTTATAGTCCAGAAAATACGGTAATTATTTTGCAAGACTGTGCAGCCCTAAGTTAGTTCTAACAATTCTGCTACATACCCAGCAAGACATTCCCAAGCAACACAAACAGATTGAATACGGTCAATATATGGTGAAAGAGAGCTGCACTTACCGGAGTAAACTCGAAGTCCTTCTGACTTACTAGGTTCAGGACATATTCGATTCGGGACTGGTTTGCAGGACAGGCTATCTTGCACGGCGGCGTGAGCGTTCTCATGGCAGCAACAATAGTCTGAGGAAAGAGCGAAACGGAATTAGTTCATATAGAAACATACTTTCTCAGAACAAGACTTGTGTGACAGAGTGCTTACCTCTATAGCTTCCTTAATGTTGTTTTTAATATCGTGTATTTTCTGCTTTTTCTCCCTGAGAGGAACAGAGGACAGTTCATGGCATTAGTGATTTGAGCAAGGATTTAATGCAGCTTTGGCATCAACAGCCTCCACTCTCACAACCATACACTAGGTCTTTGAATAAATGATCGTTGTAACCAGCTAACTCTCTACAGACAAAATATTGTTTTGTAATATATCACTCTTTGTTGTGATATGCGCATCGTATCGGAAACCATGTATCACAATACTTTGATACTTAATGCTTTTGACTTGAAGTTGGTGTTGTTATTTGTGCTGATTGGTTAAAGTGCATATGACAGATTTTAATGCTCTTGAAAATATGACTTATTTAAATGGATAACATCAGTTGCAAGTTCATCAGTTTCATAATATTTTATTTCAGTGAAGCAGCAATTTTAATGAAGAAATGTTGGGCAGAAAAGTTATTTTAATTTGAATTTTTAAGCTGCTGACAGGAAGTGACATAGATGCAGGTAAAGTTCCACAGCAGTTTGACTCATTTCCCATTGACTTAACATGGTCGGCACGGCAACAGTTTAAAATTGTTTGCCTTCATCGATGCCACTTCCTGTCGGTGTCCAATAAGGAAGTGAAACTATAAACATCACAAAAATGGCCAAACCAAAGAAAGTGACATTAGGTGATGCAACATCCGTATTGTGAGAAGCCACAATATATCGCACCATCACTAAAGTCTTCATCTGACTGAGATTGACACTTTTTTTTTGCGACCTCGGCCAAAACACGCACTGAATTTATAATCGAATCTAATTTAGTTCAAGTTTAGTCTTGTTTCTGAAAAACTAGAAAAACTAGTTGCTTACAATTTGCGTTTCATTAAAATGGACCATATCGTGTTGAAATGGCAATAATATCGTTATCGCAATAGTGCACAGCCATATCACATATCGCAAGTTTCTTCAATATTGTGCAGCCTTACTGGAGAGCCAGACTTTTAAAATGCTTCTGCCATTTGCACTTTCAAATGTTTTGCTCAATATCAGACTGATTTATGTTTCAAGGTAGTATCTTCACTTTACTGCGCGGACGTCGAAGTGCCCCTAAGGTGTCATTACGCCTCACAATATAGTACCAATTTTATCCGCTTAGAAAATGTTTAATTTGTGTAACTATACGTGGATCATGTAACTTTTCCCTGTATTTAAATAGGGGAAACGTGGAAGAGCTTGGTCGCTTCTAACTTCACCCCCGTTTGGCCCCATAGAGGAGAGGAGGAGAGGCTAAATGCGAACAACAGCTTTGGTATTTTTGCGTGACTGAGCGCACACGTGAAGACCAGACAGGTACGCATCAACTCGTCTAAGCTCGGGTAAGAACATGTCTCAGTATGGAAAAACGGTGGCCTGTTCCTTTAATCTATAACTTTTGGAGCATCTGAAACATTCACAGATCAGGTTCTATTGTTGGAGCGTTGCACACTGGTTGGAGGAGGTTGAGGAACCACAGGAGGTGATTGGGAGCTACTGCTTTTCACTGGAGCGTGGAGCTTACCAGCACAAACGTGTGACTGTGCGACGCCAAATTGTGTGAAGCAGCTTTGGATTTTTAAAAGAGAGAGCTGCATAATTATTTTACAAAAGCTGAGCTAACTCGTTATGCTTTTGCCAACTGCGGCGTTTATCATTTGGTTCACGTTAAACAATTGCAGAATTCACACGGCAACTGCTTTAGCAATGGCTGATAGAGGTGAATGTCGTCAGCTTTTTGAGAAATAAATGCAAGTCACTTAGGTGGCACATTTATTTCACAACTTTATCTTCTCAGAGTTAGATATGACACAGAAAAGGCTGAAATACGCCTAAAGCAAACTAACTTTATCAACATTTTAAGCTGCTCCTTCAGTGACTGGTGGGGAAATCCGAGTACATGGATATTTTTTATGCATCTGGTAAAACATGTGAAGAAACAAAGGTACTTGGGAGTAATAATTGGAAAAAGGAAATTATACTATATTATTGATTTTCTTTTTCCACCAATACAAAATGTTTATTGCTCAATTCTACTTTTAGTTTAAGTTTTTTCTTTTTAATCATTGCTTGAAAACAACTATTCATTCATTCATTCATTCACGACAAGAGCGAAAAGCAGTGAGGATACACTAAAGGAAACCAAAATCAGAATTACAGGAATATTTATCATCAAATTATTAGGGCTGGGACAATATATTGTCTTGCAATATATCGCAATACATCTTTGTTGTGATACCTGTATCGTATTGGAATACTTTTGTTACTCAACTCAGATCTAGAAAAAGAAAATATGCAAATCTCTTTTGACTTATTGTTCCAGTTTCAGCTTCTGATCGGTTTAAACAAAAGAGCCAGACTTTTAAAATGCCTCAGCCATTTGCACTTGTCAAAATGTTTTACTCAGTGATTTATATTTAGTTTATACCTTTTGTAAACTCAACTTGTGCTTTCTTTTTTCAATTTATTCAGGGTAAGGTATTGCCGTTCATTATAATGACAAATCATAATACTTGGCAAATGAGAAATGTATTGCAACACGTAATGTATCGCGACAAAAGTGCACCGTCCTATCCCTAAAAATGATATTATAAAGGAAAAGAAAACCCTGGACCTAGTAGCAACATCTTCAGTTGCACAAGGCGTTCAAAGACAGCTTTTCTAAGGAACATCCGCTTCTTACAGACAAAAAATTAACCACATGACGTCGAAAACTTCTTTCTAGGAAAAGGCTCATGGACAAGAGACAAGTGTAACTTTGTTTCTTTTGTATAATCTGGGCATTAAGGTTGAGGAAATTCACAAGACCAAGTGGCTCGCAACACCTCAGGCCGTGTTTCTACAAAAAAACAAAAACAGGCATTGCTTTCTTCTTGTGTCGAGCAGCATTGGCTATTTACTTCAAAACACTCCCAAATGTTTGTGCCTACAATGCCAAGTTTACGAATCAAGTAGATGAGAATTCAAAACGCGAATATCTGTAATCGCTGCATTTGATTTTTTTTTTTACGTACAAATATTGGACGAGAGGCTGTAAAATCAGATCACTTAAACTTTGCATGTGGAGCAAATACAGGGGGGGGAAAAAACAAGTAATTTCAGTTTTCCATTTGGGGAACTTACTCTGCGTTGAAGCCATTTACGTGGAGTATTCGCATTTGTTTGACTATCGTGCTTTTTCCAGATTCCCCCGCACCTTGAAGCAAAGAGAAGGAAGAAGAATGAGTTAGAGACAAATCAACAAACATTTATGAATAACAGCGCACAGACTTTAATGTTGGGGGGGAACGTTACATGCGTTTTATTGTAGACAAATCAGCTCTGGACTTTGTTTCGAATACAATAGTATGATTCAAATCCAAAATATGTCCGATGTGTCAGACAGTATTTAGGCTGCGCAATTAAAACTGTAATCGTCATCAAATCTATGGTCAATCTCAAGTATCGGTACGGTGCTTTGAACTGGCGAGGCCTACAGTCTGTAATGTGGCACTTGGGCTTTAACAAAAAAGAAAATGGAAACAACCTTAAAGAAAATCATTTGTTTAACCTCTTGCCCTCCACTTTAAGCGCATTTTCTCCAGTTCGGCTTTACCCAAATCTAAAAGCTTCTCCATGCCTATAGCCAAGACCTGACTGCAACTGACTAACGTTTTTTGTCATGTTTTCGTCTCTTTTTTTGTTGTGTTTTTGTTGCTTTTTCCTTGCTTCATTTCACTGCTTTTTGACACTTTTTAAGTCGCTCTTTTGTTGCGTTTCTATTGTGTTATGGTGTCGCTCCTTTGCAACTTTTTTGTTGCATTTCACCCTTGTTTTCGACTCCATTTTGTTTTTAGATCTGGGTAAAGCCAAAGTGGAGAAAACGTGCTCAGTTCAAGAGGTTACGGCGAGGTTTAATATAAAATGTGAACCATTGAGTTTTAAAATCCATGTTTAGGATTCCTAAAAGGAGGAATAAATGTGTGTGTTTGTGTTGTGCTTATTGCCCATGGCCTTAGTGGTTTCTTTTGTATCCAAACAATGTGTGCGATTGCTAATCTTAGAAATAAACTAGCGAAGAAAAAGTGACGATATTCTTCTGAAAAAGCATATCCGGCTCTTAAACATCTCACACAATCGCTCTTTTAAAGTTTTGCCGCGTCATACCAAATACTTTCATCCCCAGATAAACATGCAGAAAGGATTAATATTTCAGAGGTGGCAGCGTAATAAAGAGTGGCCTGCAAATAAAACGGTGCTAGCACAGCCTGTGCCCGGCTAGTAGTCGCAGAAGCAGCCAGCATTAGCAGCTCGGCTAAACAGCTGCTATCCAAAGGCTAAGTGTAACTGTGCACAAATCTCCTATCAATTTCAGATTAAAATGGACAGGGTAGTCTTTCAAGAGGAGGCTATAATCCTAATAGTAATCCTAATTTGCCGTCCAAGAGGCTTAGCTGGGATACTAGCACACTGACCATGACTGGAGGCCTCGAAGACAAATCCACAAATAGCTTTAGCAATAATAATAATAATCTCATGTTGCTCATTTTTGTTTTAATAGACTTATCTTTTCTTTGTAATGCCCTTTTCCTTCATAACAGCGATAATAAAAGCAAGGCAAACTTTATCATAAAAAGGTTTTGTATGATCTTATTACTAGGTTTCTTAAAGTATGGCTTAACTAATGAAGTCTGTGCAAGCTTTTACAACATTAGAATTCCCTGAAAGCCACGGTGATTATCGTGTTATTCAGCTGGTCGACTCTCATTTACATGTTTTGTCATTAGAAAAAAGACACACCGGACACACAGCTACCTCTTACTCACCGTCCTATAATGAAATTAACGTGTATATGACTGGGAAGTGGCGGAGTTAGTTGGCAATACGAGAGGAAGCCAAGATCATGATTTTGATTTATGACACAAAGGCACATCTGATTATTGTAAGTGATAACGAGAAACGGCAAAATGCGTGCGTAGACAAAGCAGTTATACTAATTTCACTCATCCAGTCCAAGTCCAAGTGCGTACTGCAGTAAGGTATGTTTCGTGTAATTGATGTGAGAAGCTATAGGGCTGCCCAATAAACAGCCATTTCAACGGTTGCGATAATACACCAAATCAGAAAGACTGACATTATTATGGTACAACAACATCCAGTGTCCATGTGTATATTACAAAAACCTGCAAATCTAGATACTTGGACCTCTAAAACAGTGGTTCCCGACCTTTTTGTGTCTCGCGTACCCCTTGAGTCATTCATTTATACTCCCTACCTCGAGGATCTTGCCAATATTATTACAAAGTGACCAACTAAACTAAGATTATTCAGTCTTTAATAGTGCGTTGTGTTCAAAGTGAAGCTAGAATACTCTCAAAAACCTTTTCCCAAAAAAAACATAAACTTTCCTATGAAATTAATATTGAAATTTGACTCACTTTCTGAGTACCCCTGGTTGGGAAACACTGCGCTAAAACATGCCCTGAAATGCATGCGATTTATGTATTAGTTTAGAAGTTCTTATTTCAGTCTAGATTGCAAGTCTAATCGCAAGGCACAAAGCACAAATGCTATAGACTGGCAAAGGTAGTGGTGTTGGCAGACAGGTTGTTTGTTGATGCAAACCTGTACGGTTTTGTAATTGTGTAGAAGCGCTGACATATTCCTCCAAGTATTAGCCTCTAGGTAGAGTTTGTGCATCATGTAATAGGGAACTAAACACACCTACATTTTTGAGTGCTGAAAGTACAATTTAAATTGCATGCATCGAAAGGGAAATGGTGTTGGGACAAGGGCAGGGCGATATGGCTTAAAATCTATATCACGATATGAAAAGAAATATCACGATATATATGACTAATTCAGTCAAAATATCACTCGCAAATATGATCTACTCAAGCTGTTTACATCCCTCATTTCATTTTACTTTTTAAGCACATGTCCCCGTGTCCTACAGTCAGTGTTTATGCTGCTCTGATGGAGCTGAGCGTAGCATAAATTAGAATCGTGTCCACAACGATATAAAAAAGTCAACAATATATCGCGATACGATATGGCTCAGCCCTAGTTGGGACTTTATATCACAGCTCATTTGGAAGTCAGCAGTGATTATTATTATATAAAGGTAGTGTCAATAGGTAGAAGCTAAACTGCCACAAATTGTTCAGTTTTGCAGTGGTGCACAACAGACATAAAGAATCTTCCATCTACATAACTATTCTAGGTACCTGGTTGGGAAGTAACATGAAATATTTGGAGTACCCACCTAATAGTAGTAGCCGGTGAGTTGCCCGGTATATCTGTTTGTCTTTCTGAAGCTGCTTCTCGATCTTTTTATTGGCCTCCCTCTGTGCCTTCTCCTCGTTTCGTTGGTCTTCAGTCTTACTATTGCCCAGACAGCCCATCTTCCCAAAAACCCACACTTTGGGCAGGTCGGAGGGAGGCAGGGTGCTTGCTCGGATGGGTGTCTTGTTTGAAAGGGAGGAAGGGAGGGTGTTGATCAAAGAGGAGGCAAAAAAAAAAAAAAAATTCAATGAATCCTAAATACCTTTGACCAAAGACAGGGACACCTGGCTCAAAACGACTGTCATTTATGTTGCCAGATAATTCATAAGTCCACACACGCTCACACACACAAAAAGGAGACGCTGTCAGAAATGCTAAGACTCCACCGGGTTTGGCACTGGATGGATGTGGATATGGACAGGCGATTTCTGAACAGAGATCAGTCAAAAGGGAGAGCAGGGCAACGATGCCGCCCTCTCAGACGCTTGGATCCTGTGTTTTTCACTGTAAATCCGCAATGAAGTCATCAACACCGATACGAGTGTGGATGTAAAAAAAAAAAATCTCTAGCTTTCCTGTGAATAGGCCAATCCTGCTGATCCAGTTTATCACTAGGTGGTTCAAATACAAATGCTGGCTTCTTCTTGGACATGCATTTCTTCTTCTTCTTCTTCTTTTTTTCCTATTGGGTCGGTTTTCTTAGCCTCCTCTTGAGCCCATCTTCGGCAGATACCTCACTGCCATTCAATTCATTGCCACACACCACCACCAAAAAAATAATAATATTTTTTTTTTTTAAAAGCCCAGTTTTTTCGAAGCGTTTCCCTATTTTTAGAAGATAATGAGAGGTGAGGGATGTCTCACAAAAAAAACAAAAACAAAACCGGGACTGTTTTGCAATAGCCTCTCGGATCACATCAGAGGGCGGGTGGGAAAGAAATAAAAAATAAACATTCCCGTTGAAATGATGGCGTGTGAATCATCAGGCTTTTCAACAACCGGGGCTGCTTCTTCTTCTTCTTCTTCTTTCCTCCGTGGCTCTTTCAAAAATCCCCTCACATTACACCCCCCGATTGCGCTGGGGTTGTCGTCGTAAATGGGGAGGCACGTTTATCAATAATATCCTGTTTCTGGACGATGACAAGACGGTTTCCTTCAAGATGCTGGTGTCGCGTTTTTTTTGCGTTTAAGGGTTTGACCAGACCCCCAAAAGGCCCCTTGTCCGTCCTTTTTTTTTTTTTCTGTCTGTGTAGCGTTAATTTGTATTTCTCCTCACATCGGAAAGCCTCTCTCCGCAGGTTTCCCCCCGTGTGTCCTTGAATACAACGCAATATCCAGGTGGTGTCTGTGTAAAAAAAAATAATAATAATAAAATAAAAGAGAGAGAGAGAGAGAGAGAGAGAGGGAGAAAAGAGGCGCTGTTATTTCCCTGTTTGGCGCATGCACAGCCCACTGTCAAGTCTGGCAGCTTTTTGTATTCCCTTTGAATCCGTATGGCAGATTATGGTTACATGTGCATGATACATGAACGTACCGCGGTGTTCGCTGCCACGAAATCCAGCTCTTTTGGCGGAGTAGGCGCCGACGAATCGCCCGGGGGAAATGCGAGGCGTTTGATCGCGGCGTTACCCTGAATTATTTTGCCCTCTTTTTTCTCTGAGGATTGTACATTGAGACAGATAGCGCTGTGGAGGTGGGGTGGGGCAAACCGCTCTCACGGAACCCTGGGAACGAGCAAGGCGTGTGAAGGTTACGGGCTACGAGCGGCAACATCCGGCGGAAACCTTCAGAATAAAAGCACACAGGAAAGTTTCCAGTTAAAAGACGAGTTTTATAACATTTGTGTCAAATTATATAACAATAATTTAAAAAATAAATATGTATGGTTTATAAAATAGGCCTAATGATTGATTTACTTATGATTTCAAAAGCATTTTACATTAAATCAATAGAGTTCGGGAAATTCCACAGTTACCATGGAGATGCACCATCTTTGCAGCTGTTATCCTACATTTCCATTGACTAACATTAGCAAAAAGCAGTATAAAAAGTGGAGAAAAAAATCCGTGGAACAACTCTACATCTAACACACTGTGGTGTCCAAGTGTTTTAATGTGAACAATAACTCCAGTAATTTAACTTTTAAAATCTCCATTAGTTTACAATTGCTGCTAATACCATAATGCATAGCGATATGACATCACATTCCCGAACTCTATTAGTCAATCAATCAGTTCTGTTCGCTGCTCTCTGGTCAGAGATTAACACAAATAAAACTCATCCAACTATGTACCATACATCAGCGGTTTACATAGTGAGGTCCGGGGACCCCTGGGGGCCCCCAAAGGTTGTCTACAGAACAAGTAGGCCTACTCAAAAAATATTATTTTTAAAGGAAAATTAAATTTCTTTGCTACATTATACAACTTTAAACCAGTATTTAGCCTACCGTCATAGCTAAATGTTGCTTTTTAAGTCATTTTAGCTGTAAAATAATACATTCCTCATAGTAAATATGTTATTATTGGGGGGCCCCCGAGACATTTTTGGATTGATGAGGGGGCCGCGACGTCCTGGACTTCGGGAATGGCTGCCATACATCATGAACTGAACTGAAGTGCAAGACACAAGTGAATCAAAATAAACACCACGGTTTAGCTCTCATTTAAAAGTCTGACTGCTGCTGAAGAGATAAAACCATTCGAATAGCTTTTTGTTTTTAGCAATGTCTAGTTAGGTAGCCACATGGATATTGGAACCCATACTGTATTGCAGATCCTATGGCTAATACCACTTGGCAATAAATCTAAATATGGGCAACCCAGCTTGCCTTTTTTATTCTAGTTGCATTATAAAATAGTAAGTGTGCATCGTATTATACCGTAGCCTTAACTTTAATCAGAAGTGAGTAGCTATAGGCACAGGCTACTTACAGTACCATTTAGCATGTGCATGAGCAACTTTCTGAAGTAGCTATACTTCTTGAGTAAAAACATTTTTGAAGTAACAGTGTTACTTGAGTAAATTGAGTGACACATTTGATTACTCTTTGATCTGTAAATGACAAAAGCCATAAGAAAATCTGTGAGTGAAAAGTTGGCAGGCAACATAGTAATAACAAGCACTCTCCCCCTTTGCATCAGTGTTATAGCTGAACGCTGCTGCTGCAAATTTAGGTAGCTCTGTTCTCAGCCAATCAGAAGTCCTGTGTTACCATCTAAAAACACTTTTTAAAGTTGTCTCTAAGGATGCCAAAAGTGTGTTTTTTCTATTTTCCCAAAAACCTTTAAGACTTTGGTAATTATTTTAACAAGGTGTTAAACAAGGTGTTACATCAACACTACAACATAATTCTGATTGTATTGCTCAGTTACTCAGAACATAAGCAGTACTGCCTCCAAGTTCTTTCTTTTTTGAGTAACTGAGTAACTATTTGGGTCACAGCTTTCTTCCTTCTACTGAGTATAATTATTTTAACGTTACAAATTTTAGCTTCTCTACCCAATTCTGTCATTAATGCAAGGCTAAAATATATTATCTTAAGGTTTGTTGCACACACACAACAACTTTGTGGATCTTTATATCCTATAGGCAAAAACACATTACCCACCTTGATATACACCAGAGTACATAGACACAGAGGCTATGTACTCTGGTGTATGAATGTGGGTGTGGAAGGAAGAATGGTTCTTTGATGTTAACTCTGACAGGCTTTCATGTTTGATACTGTTTGATGGAATAATTGCCAGTGATATGTATTAATCACATAGGCTATTGTAAACTATAATGCAAAGTCACTCAGGTACTACAGGCAATATGTTGGGTTCCACATGTCAAAGTTGGCACACAGTCAGAGCACTATCACAATCCTGTTCCATTGTTGACATAAAAAGAGGTTACATGTGTCCCATTCTGTGTCGACATATGTCCCATTCCGTGTCGACACATGTCCCTGACTACTGGTACTGCTTTTAGTACCAGCAGTCTGGTACTAAAAGCAATGTAACACGATTGTGAATGTGTGTTATGAGTGTGTGCAGCGTTTGACATGTCTAACCCATTCCATTGTTGAAATAATTATATTTTCATCACATTTTTGCTCCTTATTATTGAACTCCTCCTCAGGATTACGAAAACATACATTGATAAATCTACACGCACACAGGATTTGTACAATATTTGACTTTTATTTTGAAACAGGCTGTGTGGAGTTTCCTGTTCCCTCGTTGTCGTCGCTTGACCGCTCTGGACCAAAGCAGGATTGGATCGTCACATGATAACCCGCCCGGGGAGTCAAGAAGCAGAGGTGCAGGGGAGAGGTGTCCTCTTTGAAGCAAAAATTACAACTATCACCCAAAACACAATCATCATTCCCCACAAACAACTCCGAAATATAAGGTAAGGAATAGGCTTAAATCGAATAATTTTATAGCCTACAACACATAGGCTATTTGGCGTTACCTGAAGCAAAACACCTTTGAAAGGCAACCATAAAATTGCCTCATGTCTTTGGTTATCCAGGTCTTAAGAATAATAATGATAAAGCGTCTATGTGGTTTTTGAAGTAGATTTTTTAACTTAAAGCCACACTGCGGAACTTTATGACCGCCCTTATGAGTTATAGGCTAAATAGGTCTAAGTAGAGGAACCCTTCATTCAGTTTTTTGGTGTAAGTGCACCTTTGATTCCTTGGGATCCTGTAAAGCAGTGGTTCCCAAAGTGGGGTCCGGGCCTCCCTGGGGGGCCTCAGAGGCACTGCAGGGGGGCCTCCAAAGGTTGCGAACAAAACAAGTACATTGAAAAACAATATATTTTAAATGGAATAATACACTTATTTGCTATAATGTACCACTTTAAACCAGTATTTTGCCCACCATCATAGCTGTTGCTTTTTATATGTAATTTTAGCTGTAAAATGTTTACAAATTCCTTTGAATAGAGTAAATTATTATTATTGGGGGCCCCGAGAGAATTTTGAAACGATAAGGGGGCCGCGATGTCGGACTTTGGGAATGGCTGCTGTAAAGCACTGTCTACTACACAGTAATGTGATCCGACAAGCACTCCAATCTACAATCTGTAGCCTGTTTCTTTCAGGTTATAAACCTGTTGCAACGTCACAAGTGCAGATAGACTGCTTGTACAAATAAAACATACACTCTTCATAGTGTCTGGACAAAATTAGCTCAGACAATGCATTACAACCAGTTTGCAGTTTGCTATCCATTTTCAGCGAGGATTATATAAAATGTGTCCTCCTGGCAGTATAGATTAAGCAAATGTGCTCCTTACACGTTTTGGGTGACTTGTTTCTGTGAAACAACAGTAGGCTTACAGTAATGAACATTACTTTGAATGTATCAACATTACTGCCTTTCTCGGGGTTTCTGTGGGGCATTAAAAAGCATTAAAAATCATCAAATTAATTTTGCAAAAATTGAGGCAAATGTCATTGATAAGCATTGAAATAGATTCCAATGGCATTAAATATCAATTACATTTTTATTGTAAGTTCATCGAAATGATGGTCAACATGTTCAACTGCAGTTTTGGCTGAAATTGACCACATTTCTTTGCTCAAAAGTTGCCCGTTTTGTCCAATTCTTTCTTCTGTTGAAATATATGCAGATTTTTTTTTCTGCATTTGTGGCATTAAAATAAAGTATTTGGCCAATAAAACTGACATTAAAAAGCTTAAATTTGACTTGCTTCTGCCTGCATAAACCCTGCCTTCTACTGTAGCAGACGGACAAAAGGCAGAAAAAACTGTGACAATAATTGTCCATAAAATTTGTGAACACAAAACACACAAAAATAGCAAAGCAGAAAGGGCAAACTGACAATCTGCAGCCAGTAATACGTTCACACAAAGGCATAGTTGGGTGAAGGGTGTTGCCCAAGGACACAACAGCAGTATACACCAATCTGAAGAGGGTTTGAAATCATGGGTGAACAGGTGAACATTCTACAACTGAGCCAAGTCCCCACATCCTATTCAATTGTTCATTTACAACAGCAAAGATGATTGTGTGAACGTCAGAAAATCTATAAACTTTGTGAAATAGACTTTTACTACACACCATGCTGTTCCCCCTTTAGAGCAGAAGATGGCAGCGTTGCTCAAACGTTACTCATAAACTGAGGCACACTTGACTGTGGACTTAAGCTTTTAAACATATTAAATGTGTGTTAATAACAAATCTAATTCTGTATTTATATGTTATTTACTTGTTTGTTGTGTGTCAGTGATTCGCCTCAATCGTACATTTGTTTGAAGGGTCACATCACTCATGAGCTCACAGGGTAAGGGAGGGGTGGGGGGCAGTATAAAGGTCCCATCATGACGCCCCTCGTATCAGAAACCCCAACCTGCTGTTGTACCGTAACTCCATCAACATGAGGGAAATTGTGCATCTGCAAATTGGACAATGTGGCAACCAGATTGGCTCGAAGGTAATCAAATATATTTTCTTTTCCTCTAATTATTTGGAAACACATTACCTGAGCCTCAATGCTAGAGCTCTTTCATGTTGTAAATACCATAATATCATAGAAAATGATAATAATTTACTTAATTCTAATAATGAATTACTGTTAAGAATGACCACACATTTTGCGTATTTTATTTTTATGAATTTGCTCTACACGTGAATCAGGCAAGACGATCCTTCCTCGGGCCCCTCGGGTGTCTCTGTGTGAACCGTGAACCCGTAAGGTCATCAGGCCGATAGGTTAATAGGATGTAACTGCAGTCCTGGTTAACTATTAGATGTAGCCTATTACAAACTAAATAAATAAGCATTAATGTGGAGTGAATGGCTTTTTATTGATGGAC
Organism: Neogobius melanostomus; assembly: GCA_007210695.1. Classification (NCBI taxonomy): domain Eukaryota; kingdom Metazoa; phylum Chordata; class Actinopteri; order Gobiiformes; family Gobiidae; genus Neogobius; species Neogobius melanostomus. The sequence goes on from VHKM01000283.1 coordinate 2,785,657, forward strand.
GTTTTAGTTGTAAGTCAAAACTACAAGAAACAAAACATGACAGACAGACACGTAACTTATAATGTAGTGGCTAAGGCGACTGTTTGCAGAAAAATAGTCTTCACCCTCTTTCCCCCTAAGCTGTTTGTCTTGTCAATTAAAGCCTAAAGGCACAACATGAAACACATACTTTTCAGCACTTATACTATTGTAAATTTCTTTGATTCCTGAAATGTTCACCTTTTTTGGTAAAGTGTGTTGACTATTTGTCTAATTTCACATCGACTACATTGCCCTTTTAAAACTGCTTGTGCGGGGCCATCAGCTTTGAGCGACATTGGGCGTTCCCTGTGGCTTTTTCAAGACAAAGATAAGAGCCATAGCTAGACTGGCATGGGTGTGACATTTTTATCATGACTTTACAAAACATTTAGAACATTTAGTTCTTAGTTTTCCTGTAAACGTGTGTCGCAAATGTGCCAATTCCAAGCATCAGTTTTTCTTAAATAAATCAAGTCTTCAGCATAATGTACTTTGAAATAGCGTTTTAAAACATTACACTATATACTCTCTACCTTGTGGTCTATAAACAAACACCTAATTTTTTCCCTCCAGACGCTTTGCTCATGTAAAATATACACACTACTTTTTCAAACTATAACCTGCAAATACACTCTTTGAATTGTCTTTCTCAGTTTTGGGAGGTGATCATTGGTGAACATGGCATCAACACGACAGGGATCTACGAAGGAGATGCCGATGTTCAGCTGGAGAGAGTCAATGTCTATTTCAATGAGGCACACGGTAAGGTTTTTCAAATTGATATACCTTCTTCTTTTTGTTGCTTAATGACGTTAAAGTGCATTACAAATATATCTACGTACATGGTATTCTGAATAACTGTAATTGATGTTTGGCTTCACCGAGTTGCCAGATTAATTGTGACTACTTTACTCTTAAAAGGGGGTATTATGCTTTTTTCAATCACATAGCACCAGTCTATAGCATACTACAATGATGACGTAACCTTCTGTTGGTCTGTATATGCAGTAAATTAAAATAACTGCCCTGAATAAAATTGCTCTCTCAAAATGGCTGTACTGAACGTCTTGAAATAGGCCTCTGTCTCTTTAAGAAGCTTTCCGACACGCCCCCTTCAGCACACTGCTGTGGCATCTAAACAACACTACTGTGCGGGGAGGGGGCTCTGCTGAGCTGAGGAGCAGTGGTTGGTGGCTTGGCTGGTGACGAAAGGTCCAGAGGCGTCTCCAGGAGGTGGGGGCGTTCCTAGGAGGACTGAGGCATAGCTACACCTAAAATGGCTGCCGTCTACGTTTTTACTGATTACTCAAAAATATGTGAATGAGCCAAGGCAACACTCCAGGCATGTGTTTAATGAGGGAATGACATAATAACATGATATAAAGCTTGAAAAAGTCGATTTTACATAATACCCCCCCTTTAAAGTGGCAAGGCATGTTTATTTATACAGCACATTTCACACACAAGGTAACTCAATGCGCCTTTGGGAATCCTGGTAAAGGTTTTCAAAGTCATCAACTGGACAAGGTTGTTTCTCCCCCCCCGGAACAGATGCCCAAGCCACATCAGCTGGCTCCGCTCAAAGTGAAGGAGTAGCGGCTCTATTCTGAGTTCCTCCCGGGTGACCCAATCCCTAACCTTTCGGAGGAAAATCATTTCGACCACTTGTATTTTCGATCTTGTCCTTTCCGTTATGAGCCAAATCTCACGATCATGAGCGTGTTTGCTAAATACCTTTGGTAAAATACATTTATTATTCACTCTAACATGTTTTATGTTTTAGGTGGCAAATATGTGCCCAGAGCTCTACTTGTTGACTTGGAGCCGGGGACCATGGACAGTGTCAGAGGGAGTCCAATTGGGGCCCTTTTCAGACCAGACAATTTCATTCATGGTGAGATTTTTTAACAAAGTAGCTTCTTGACAAGTTTCACGTTTTTATTTATTTTTATTTTTTACTTCCAGTTGTAGACACCTTCACCATAGACATAAAGCAAGTTTTTCTCAGCTTTCAATTACCAAAAGCAAGTAATACGTCATTGATTAGGAATTTGGAGCAATTTCAAAACATCTTTTCTTTCAAGACAAATACAGTAACTCTGCAGGGACATGCTGTTAACATACATGCAGTTGGAAAGTACATACACAGTCTCACAAAATCAGTTAATGAGTTTAATTACAAGTGCAGTACAAAAGAAATGCATGTCAGTTTACACTAAATAGGTGAAGGGCAAGCATTTTGAGAGAAGAAGAGGGAACCAAATTAAATAATCAGGATGAAACAAACCAAAAAGTCAGTGTCTGTTGTTGTTTTGTCAGTATCCTTCTTTTGTAACAATTTACGGCATGATTATGTTATAGGAAACTCTGGTGCTGGGAACAACTGGGCCAAGGGCCACTACACCGAGGGCGCGGAGCTGGTGGAGCAGGTGATCGACCGGGTGAGGAACGAGAGCGAGAGCTGCGACTGCCTCCAGGGCTTCCAGCTGGTCCACTCTTTGGGCGGCGGCACTGGCTCGGGCATGGGCACCCTCATCATCAACAAGATCCAAGAGGAGTATCCCGACCGCATCATGAACAGCTTCAGCATCATGCCGTCTCCCAAAGTCTCAGACACAGTCGTGGAGCCCTACAACGCCACTTTGTCCATGCACCAGCTCCTGGAGAACACCGACGAGACCTTTTGCATTGACAACGAAGCGCTGTACGACATCTGCTTCCGTACGCTGAAGCTCACGACGCCGACCTACAGGGACCTCAACCATCTTGTCTCCATGACGATGAGCGGGGTCACGACGTCGCTCCGGTTCCCGGGGCAGCTCAACGCCGATCTGAGAAAGCTGGCCGTGAACATGGTGCCGTTTCCCCGCCTTCACTTCTTCATGCCAGGATTTGCGCCGTTAACAGCGCGCGGCAGCCAGCAGTACAGAGCCTTGACCGTCCCGGAGCTCACGCAGCAGATGTTCGACGCCCGTAATATGATGACCGCCTGTGACCCAAGGAGAGGGCGCTATCTCACAGTGGCCGCCGTGTTCCGCGGACGCATGTCTACCAAGGAAGTGGACGAACAAATGCTTGCAATCCAACAGAAAAACAGCAACCTGTTCGTGGACTGGATCCCCCATAATGTCAAGGTTGCGGTCTGCGACATCCCCCCGTGTGGTCTCAAAATGTCGGCCACATTCATCGGCAATAACACGGCAATCCAGGAGATCTTTCGACGTCTGGGCGAGCAGTTTTCCCTCATGTTTAGGCGCAAGGCGTTTCTGCATTGGTACACCGGGGAAGGTATGGATGAGATGGAGTTTACCGAAGCAGAGAACAACTTGAACGACCTGGTGTCAGAGTACCAACAGTACCAAGACGCTGCAGTGGAGATGGATGGGGATGAAGGGGAGGAGGAAGAAGAGGTGCCCTTCTCTCGACCAGCAGCCAAAGTGCAGCCTCAAATGGAGGTCCGGCTGGAAACAGTGACAGAGATAAGCGGGGAGGCCGTGGATAAATAGAATGTATACTTTGCGGTGTGATTTGTGAAATTGAATGTAAATAGTTGGTCTAAATGTATTTATGTTTTATGATGCCTATGTCAATTTAAGTATTGGTCTAAAATTAGCTGAATGTGGGGGTTTTATTGTTGTCTTTACATGCCAAAAAACTTAGTAGTGATATGAAAGCAGAATTTCATCTTTTAAAACAGGACACAAAGTGCATTTTATAGTGTTTTTTTAATTTATTTTTATTATGATACAGTTTTTGTTTATTTAGTTTTGAATTAAATATATATTTTGGGAGGGAGGGTAATTTTTACTATACTCTAGCCAAGACATTTATATACAAAAAAAATACACATTAATCTTCATTAAATTGAGTTTTTCATGTTTACCTGGTGACAGTGCAGTCTGCAACACCTGCTGCGCTGCAATGTGTCACCCCTCACTCTACCATCTTTGACCCTTTGAAGAGGACAACAAAACGTTGAGCACCTGAATGTCAAAATGACTATTTTAATAGATTTAGTATATATTTATTTTTTACAGCAATACTCATCCATTAATTTCTGATTGCTCAGTGTGGCATAGTGGTAATGAATGTGCTTGAAAGCTTTGTTTGCTCTTATGCTGCAAACGTTTTTGTTATGCCATTAATGCTATTGTTAGATACAAAATAGAAACTACTTATAGGAATATCTTGCAAATGTAGGCTACAGAACTTACTTTAAATGAAATAAATAGTTTTCAACAACATTCCCTCTATTTAAAGCAATTTGTTTTTATTAGATAAATGTTGTCAGTGATTGACAGCATGCTGACATCTCACTGACACTCTACAGTTCAATGTGTCCGGAGTTTCCTCACAGTCTAACAATCTGGGACATGGTGATTACACATAACTAGGCTGCAGTGTCTGGGTCTCTTAGATAAGCTCACATGACGTGGAAATGACCTGGTGGCAGTGCACAGTCTTACACCAGAGTCTACTTATGGATCTGGGATGTGTCATCCTGGATAGTGGCTCTCACACTCATTAATCCTCGGCCTCCTGTCTTGCACAGCGCACAGTGACAGGGTGCTGGATTTGGGATGGAACCCAGGCATGGTCAGGAACTTAAGTGTCTTTAACATCAGTGAGGTTGCCATTTGCTTTAGGGATTCCAAGGTACTTAATTATAACACTGGGTGCTATTGTTCCTTCTGGGATCAGGCTTGAACACCAAAGCAATAGAAGCCCCAGGCCTAGATCTACCCCGACAGAAAAGACTCAGAGAAGAGTTGGAGAAGGCCTGGAGGGTGAAGGCATCAGTGGTGCCTATGTGGTCATTGGAGCACCCAGGCCTCTGGTAGAGGACCCGAGCTTGGAAGGATGAGACAGGGTTATAGTAATACCTATCTTTAGATGTCTCTGTTTGTGCATGTGTTCTCCAGTGCCCTTTCCGATGTCAAGGGACCACAAACACAAGATGCATTGCATGACTAAGTAATAGCAAGTCTTACAATTCAGTTCCTCACATTAAAACTAATTAGGAAGATTTTTATAATCATGTAAAATAAAACAATTTTGCTTGGTGTAGGCAAGGCTTCATTGGGTACATTTAGGGTTGGCTAATCCAGCATTTTGTTGGAGAAATTACCAATGAAATATGCAAGTTATTATAAGTGACAAAATTCTAATTCATCTTGGGGGGAAAATCCAAACGATTTTTGAAATAAGTCAGTCTTTAAACTGTTATAGTAGATGCCTAAAGCAACCCAATCCCCTGAGAGAATCCCAAGGTTACAGCACATGGTTCAGGGTTATCTTCAGAGGAAGGCATTTCTAACAGTGACGGCTAAATAACCACAGCTAGTATCTTTGGCTATTATTATAGCAGGTAGCACATACATAACTAATTATATAATGTATGTACTGCATAATCAATGCTGTACATCCGTGTTGTTTGATTAGCCTTCATCCTCTCTGAGTGTATTTCTAATTCGACTAGCTGTGTATCGAGTTATAGCTAGGCTTTCGTCTCACTTCTGTGACAAAATGTACAAAAACATAGGCTAAGTATAAAAATTCTTTCCATTTAAAAGACCTTGCTCTTTCCCTCGTGTGCGGTAATACTGCGGAAGTGCGTCACACAGACACACTCGTGCCCTGTCCGCGCGCATGGGGGAGGAGTCTTTTGAACGTGGTCGGTCGGTCTCTTTCATAGATTTCACTCAGTGTGTGAGTCCGTCAAACCCGGCGTTTCTTCTTCTCTCACCCAAATCACTTGATCAGCCAGATAAACCATGAAGATCTGGACATCGGAACACATATTCAAGTGAGTACATCCTTTCATTTACACCAACACGCCAGTTCACGAGATACAGAAAGATTGTGCTGGTTTTGTCTTTAACACAATTAAGTCACACTGTGTTCTTGACTGGTTTGATCTTATCGTCTGGGTCTAGACTATGACTACCAGCATGCACATATAATTACATGACAGCAGTTCTTTATAATCGCTTTGAGATTTCGATGTCGTCAAGCCTTATTCACTGGTTTGTCTTTAATGACGCGTAAATGTAACTTTATGAAGCATAGAATAGAAATATGACTAATTAGTATTTTATGTGAAGTAGACTCTGTCACTGAGCTTCTGGCGGAGCCGCTAAGGGAAAAGACCTTCACTGTTGCGTAAGCCTCAGGACCATAGACCATTCAAATCATTGCTCAGGACCAGCCTCTCTTGGCGCAACCTTTCCCCTAGTTTGTTTGCCGTGCGTCATTACGTCACCGGTACGCGCCTCCACTTGCCGTCTCCGTGGCAACCATTCACTGCGTTTACAACACACTTGTAGCATTGCTTGTCACATCTTTTTATCTTTATCTACATTTTTCCTCCTCCCTTATATTAAGCTATTTTTGTCGTATAAAATTATGACTCTAACAGAAAAAAACACACAATTTAAAGCATGTTGGAATTACAATAAAAGTTCCCGGAAAGAAGGAAAAGAAGCTATTGCACTCATGTTCATTTAACTATCACTTGTTATATTTTGTTTTATAAATGTTTATAGATGTACCAAACGGATAGTATGTGGCCATTTGCATAAAGTACTAGATCTGGTGTAATTACTATTTATTTATGTTTCTACCTCAGCCATCCTTGGGAAACGGTGACCACGGCTGCCATGCAGAAGTACCCTAACCCTATGAGCCCCAGTGTGATTGGAGTAGATGTTTTGGACCGTTCTGTTGACACACAGGGACGTCTGCACAGTAAAAGGCTTCTCAGCACAGAGTGGGGCCTTCCATCTATAGTGAAAGCTGTAAGTAAATCTCATTTGACGACTGACCTAAGAACCGCAAAAACTTGTAACATGATTCCAAAATGCACCTTCCCCTGCCTGGTTTTATGGTTGGAAACGGGTTAATTTTCCACACATGCCCCTAACCCAGGTGGCTATTTGTGTTCTGTTCCGACTGAAGGATGTTTTATGGCTGAGTGCCATGCCTCGTGTTGTGTGGAACATTGTAGTGTCATTTCTATCATCGCACGAGTGTAACCCATAACACCATGTGATGTAACTCTCCATCTCAGTATCAGTCAGGTCTAAATACAGAATGTCCCTGAAGGTTTTCATTGCTAATGCCACTTGTTTGTCTTAAATCGATTGTAACTTGGAAGTAACTTTTCTTATACCTTTATTTGTCTAGAGTTTGGTACAGTTCTTTCTTGTTGGAGACCTTAACATTTGCTAGTTATTCGGTGCTTTCCAGACTGACAGAGGTCATAGTCTGCTCTCTAGGTAAAGCGACCTTAGTCTTCAACACAGACTGTCCCATTGATTAATGACACATTGACTCAACTCCTAATCAGATTGCCCTTAATCTTTCAGTGCTGTCCAAATCTCAATGAAGTTATTTCTTTTGTAAAGTATTTATAAAACTTTTAATGAAATGTTTCTTTGTAAATTCATGTTTTATGTTATGTTTCCCCTCAGATCATCGGTCACTCGCGGACATACACTTATGTTAAGGAGCATTCGGTTGTGGACCCTGAAGAGAAGACACTAGAACTTCAGTCGACGAATGTGAGTTCAGCAGAACAATAACAGCACAAATATGTCAATACATTGTAACATGATTAGTCAGTACACTCCCATCAGCCTTTGCTGTAACTATTTCAGGCATCAAATCTGACTCACATTTCAATACTGAACACTACAATAATGATGCAAGACACTCCTAGCTTTTGAAAGGTTTCTCATTTATTTTTGTGTTTCTTTACCAGATTACCTTTACAAACTTGGTTTCTGTGGACGAGAAGTTAACATACAAGCCTCACCCAGAAGACTCTGAAAAGTTAGTAGTCATGCCGCTTTTTTACAACCCTCAATGTTATTAGGTTGTAATATACATTCGGTATATTATATATCAATATATTCTGTATTAATAACATTCGTTCTTTTTCTAGAACCATCCTGACCCAGGAAGCTATCATCTCAGTCAAAGGCGTCAGTCTGAGCAGCTACTTGGAGGGAGTAATGGCAAGCACTATGTCTACTAATGCAGGAAAAGTAAGCTTTTTCATCATGTCTGAACATCCTGTCATGAACCAAAATTTGCATTCTTATCGTAGAACATTCAATATTAAAATAACTTGCGATATGCAGTACAGGTATGCAAAAATGTGAGATGATATTATTGTGAAATTTGACTAAACCCTTTCAATGCAGTGTGTCCCATTCAGTTTAAACACAAATCATAAGTCATTTGATTTTCAGCAATTTGCGTCAAACATGTCTACAAAAAACACTAAATCAGGACCAAAACTAGGCTCAAATTTAGGAAACTAACTAAAACCGAACCAAAACCTTTTTAAGTTCCGTGCATTTTGTTGTTTATGGCTGAGTTTCCCAAAAATGTATACATTTCAGTCAGATGGACGACTTAAGCGATTTTGTGATGTATCGGCCAATTAAACCTCGTGATTACTGTAAGTCGCCATTATGGATACTAATCATGTGATGCCGATCTTGGCCTATCAATACACACAATTGGTCCAGCGTGGCATGGTTGTTTGTTGGATCCCACACGTCCCTTTGCGAGCATCTGCAATGGACAACTTTGCACCGACAACTTTTAATGCATTATGTTGTGCAATAATTTGTGCAGCCCTAGATCGCCATGTTGTTGTGCCTTTTCCTTACATTGCAGAACCGAACCCTTTCTTGTTTCTGAACTGCGTCTAGTAGCATTTCTTTCATGTGTTGATGTTCTGTTTTGCGCAGGGCCGTGAAGCTATGGAATGGGTAATAAGACGTTTGAATACTGAAATCGAAGAACTGGCAGCCACAGCCCGTGGAAGCTTGCGGACGCCGATGGCAGCAGCTGCGGTGACTGAGAACTGACACCTGGAACATTTCCCAGATGAGTCTGGGCCAAAAGATGTGACCATAGATCCCTCCCCTTTTAGACAATGCTTCATGGTGCTGTGGGTATTTCTATTGAGAGTACAGCTCCACGGGATCACTCTGAAACTCAGCTCAGGGAAATGAACTGAGTTTGAACTGATCTGTTTTGTAATGTAGCACTGAAGACAAGAACAAAAGGCACTGAATGAGCTGACAGTCAAAAATGTGCCAACTAAAAAAAATCTGGAGGAAATATATACCTCAATGCCTCTATGGAAGCACCTAGCCACCTCGCATCAACTCTGGTGTTACCCAAAGAAGATGCCAATAAAGCTTTTTGAGCTAAGAAAAAGTAAAGGATATAACTAGTTATTGTGGGTCAGTAGTAAAATAAGTTGACACAGTGAAAGGTGAAGAAATGCATAACTGAAAGTTGTATTTATTTTTGGAGTCTTTTTCTTTACAATAATTCACATGGGACCTCAAGAAAACTCTGTACGAACGCCAGATTGAAACCTCTTATGTTAAGTAAAATGAAGGGATCAATACAATATTTTTGCCATCATCTTGCGTCATCAAGACCTTCTTAAATGCTTATTGTTTGTCAGGTTTTAACAGTTGTACTGACCTGAGTATGTTCTCTTTACAGCATGTCCTTTCAGTGGAAAGGTTTTTGGTTTTTACAGTTATTTGCACAAAATATATTAAACTAAATGACACTATGTATGCTGCAAGAGATAATATTGATATTACTGTTAGAGTTGAATTTAAGAAGGTCTTTTGCACAGGACTCCTACTTCATTAAAATACTATTTTGTAATATTTATTTAGATTCATGGATGGTTTTGAATTAGTTGTATATTGCAATGATATATATGAAAGGGTAACATTGCATATTTTATGTTCTAAAGAATGTGAAAATAAATATAAACTTGTTCTGTACCAGCTTGTACTTCCGCTTCTGTCTACATGTCTTGTAATAACCACGCCTAAGTATCCAGGGTGTCATAGCAGTATACTATAGCACCAGTTGACGAGGTATAATAGTCCAGGTCTACTGGCTCTTTTCTTTATTTTCTTATTTTACCTAGGTCTTCATACAGGCCTGTGTATTTGCTTATGTTGTTTAAGCAACAACTAAAACTAAACAAACAAATAAACAAACAAAAAAAGAGTATATAAGGATAACCAACTCTAAGTGGACAATTCCATAATGTAAGACAGGGGTCACCAACGTGGTGCCCGCGGGCACCCAGGTGCCCTTTGGGGCATGCCCAGTAGCCCTTGAGACTTTTTCTAAGGTGTAAAACACTTCATTTTCTTGAATCTGATTCTTAAAAATACAATTATTTCTGTTCTTGTGACTCAGTAGGACTTTAAAATAAAGCTATTTATATAGTATGGGGTCAATATCCTATAAGTAAACAGTGTACGTTTAAGTCTTTAGGATTTGTTTATAACTGGTAGCTCTCGAACAACTCAATGCTCTTGAAGTAGCCCTCGGCTGAAAAAAGGTTGGTGACCCCTGATGTAAGAACACAACATTGACTGCATTGACTGCGGGCAATCTAATGGGTATGCACTTGCATCCATTTTGTTGAAAAAAATAAATGAAACTTTCGCTGCCATACATCTTTTGAAACACTTATATGACCTATTCGATACCGTCTGGTCTATGTTAAGTCTTTGATGGTAAAATGTAGCCATATCATTGATATCACTGATCCATGAGCCATATGAGCATAGTTCCATATGAACTAAAAAGTTGTTGTTTAGGGCTCGTTGCTGCCACCTACCGTTCCGAATGAGCTTTGTTCCCACGTTCCTTTGCGTCATGACGTTCCAAACGTAGCCCATAATAGCCAATGAGGATCAAGCAGAGCGTCTTCTTCACCCAATCAGAACGCTCCTGTAAATTTAAAGGTTTTGAAGGGAGGGCTGTTTGAAATTGAAAAAAGCTCTTTCGAGATTCACAACAGGGGCGAATGATCTGCCATTTTTACCCTTTTATTTCGTCTAACTTATGCTACATTGTGGATACTTTTATTGGGAGTCCTTTTTTGTTACCCCCGGGATATTCTCCTTCTTGATATAGCGTAGGTTGACAGTAGCCTACATGTTTTTGGCATCTAGATCCATGATCTGCAGTCGACGTTGCTAACTTGGAGGCTAAACCAAGCTAACGCCGAATAAGCTTTTAAAATTTGTAAATCATATAAATACGTATCCATCTCGGATAACCATCTGTGGTAAGTTGCTCTGGGATTATAATTGTGCTTTGTATTAGTTTATAGTATCGGATATATATTAGGATGTCTGTGTTTCTTTGACGCACGATGGGATGACTTATCATTACCAGTGACACATACACGAAATGCATGGGCACAAATTAGTTGAGATGGATCAAATAGAGTTGTTTATGTAGCTAACACATTCCCTGGCTGATTCGTTATATGGCAGCAGGTCTTGTGGTTGTTTGTGTATCATAAAACAAAATACACACGTCATATTTTGCAGGCAATGGATTTTTCCGCAAGAGCCAGAATGCCAAAGGATGTGACTCCACTAAGACCCGAAGTAAAGGTAATGAAATTGTGCATCTCTTGTGTTATAAAAAGCATTTGTTTATAACATAATAGACACAATTTATAAACTATTAGTGAGATATAATTGTACTTTTGCTTATTGTATTAACTATTTTTGTTCGTGTCCAACTTGACTGTGACAACTACTTTACTTTCAGAATTTGCTGGCTGAATCCAGTTATGTTTCTGTTGTGTTGCTAATCATAAAATGTTATGCTGATTTCTTTCCAGACAAAGTGTGATGGGCCAATGCGTGTTCCTGTGTCACAACAGTCACAGGTTCCTCAGCGTGCAGTGGCCGGTTCACATGGACCCCAGAGAATACAGCGGCCACTCAGCCAACAGAAACCTGTGTCCCACTACGCCGCTGTTGTGAAGCCAATGTCTTCCAATGGCCAGAATATAAACCCGGTTACTCGGAGCGCATGTCCTGTGCCACAGCAAAAAACAAGTTCACAAGCAAACCCGCCAAAAGCACAAGACGCAAAGGTGCAATCGGAGCAGACAAAAACTGTAGCTGAGCCTGCGAAGACCGAGAAGCAACAGAGTATGAAGCCTTCCAAATCTGTATCCCAGTAAGTAGGCTCTTTTAAGCAAAGTTGGGCTTCGCATCTGAGAGTTCCTGTTTGTTTAACACTCAGTTGGGATTTTCTCTCATTGTGAGGTCAATAAAGGCTTATCTTATCTTATCTTGTGTAGAAAGCCTTGGAACCTGGAGAACTTTGAAATTGGGCGTCCCCTTGGAAAGGGCAAGTTTGGCAATGTCTACCTGGCCAGAGAGCGTCAAAGCAAGTTCATCTTGGCTTTGAAAGTTTTATTTAAGAAGCAGCTAGAAAAGGCCGGCGTGGAGCATCAGCTGAGACGAGAAGTGGAGATACAGTCACATTTGAGGTAAATTTATATAAGTTTCGTTCCTACTGTTATTTTGTTTGGCTAACTTTGGTGCATTATTGGTATTGGCCATCCACAACTTGAGCTGATTGACAAAGATCAAAACACCTGATCATCAGATGCATTTCAATGTGACATATTAACTTTAAAAGTCTTAAATTGAATTAAATGTTCAAAATATTAAATTTGCCTTTTTTCTTTGCTGACCCCTCTGAAGTAGCATCGCTATATAGCTCGCTAATATAATGCTACATAGTTTACTAAGTGCAAAGAAATATTTGATTCCCTACAGTGACTTTTGGATACTATTTCTACAGTCTTAAGCTGGAACTCTTTCAACATTTAACCCCTTTGGTCTTTTTGAATATGTTTGCATTTCTAAAGTGCTGGTATTGTACATAAGATGCATTATATTACAATTGTTTGCACATTTATTTACCTCCATCTTTGACTGTTCCTTTTATTTATATAAAAAAAAAAGTGCACCCAGAGTGTTAAGAGCTGTTGTGACAAGTAACTTTTCATTGTGAGATCATTATAGTCTTATTGAAATGGGTTGTCATTTATTTATTTTTCTTCTTTAAGGCATCCTAATATCTTGCGTCTTTATGGCTACTTCCATGATGTGTCTCGCGTGTACCTCATCCTGGAGTTTGCCCCCAAAGGAGAGCTCTACGGTGAGCTACAGCGATGTGGCAAGTTTTCTGAAGACCGTAGTGCCACGGTAGGTTCATATTTGTGTTCCTTAATGTCATTTTGACCTTTTGATCACGCTTCACAAAAACACCTGACCATCACTTTATACGTTTGACTGTATTCCCTATAGTACATTATGGAACTGGCAGATGCCCTGAACTATTGCCACTCAAAGAATGTAATTCACCGAGATATCAAACCAGAGAACTTGCTGCTTGGTGCCAACGGTGAGCTGAAGATCGCAGACTTTGGCTGGTCTGTTCACACTCCATCCTCAAGGTACTACTTCCTCTTTTGAATATTTTAATTATTTCTATAAATCCTAATTTTGAGTGTTTTCAGGAGATCTACTCTATGTGGGACACTGGATTACCTGCCTCCTGAGATGATTGAAGGGAAAACTCATGACCGTAAAGTTGACATGTGGAGTCTGGGCGTCCTTTGTTATGAATTCCTTGTTGGAAATCCCCCATTTGAGGCAAAAACTAATGAGGAGACGTACCGTAGAATATCGAGGGTAAGACAATTTTGCATTAAAAAAACAAAAAACTTTAAAATATGTTTGTTCAGAGAGTTGGTCATATGTTCTTGTGGGGTGTAGATGATGGATGTCAAGTGTAATTTTTCCTGGGGACAGTCTTTTCTATTAATTCCCATCAATGTTTTCTTTGATTCTTGCAATTTTTATTTATTTTTCAATTTAAACCAAATCCAAAATTGCAATTCTACATTACGTTGTACTACTTGGAAACTAGGCGTTGCGTTTTATACTGACTTGTTAATTCCCCCAGGTGGAGTACACTTATCCTCCTCAGTACAACATCAGCGCTGGCGCTAAAGACCTCGTTGCCAAACTGCTGAAACACAACCCTTTGCACAGACTGCCCATCCAGGGAGTCATGACACACCCCTGGGTCGTCGAAAATTCCACCAAGAAACCCACCACTCTGGACCAAGAATCGTCGAGCCTATGGACCCCAGGAAAGTGATGTACCATGTGCAGAGGGCCCGGCCAGTGCACAAGAAACACTCCTGTGGGGGAAAACAAATTGTGCAAACTGGTTTTATCTGCACTGATCAGAGTAATTTTCTTTTTAAATGTTGTCGTTGCAATGGCATTCTTCTGCCTGTACATATTTTTGTTTTAATTATGAACGTTTTTCTTGAACTGATACTTGACTTACTTGCGCACACTCCTTGACTGAGGCATGTGCATTTCACTGTTTGTCTTATAAACTCTATTGTACTAATTAAGTGTGAGACTTATTCATTTGTATTTATAATTCATTTTATTTGAGCAATTTACTCCCCACACACCCCTTGTCTTCCCCCCCCCCACACACACACACAATTTAGTCTATGGAAGCTCACAGGGAGTAGACTGAAGCTTATAAGTGCCTTCCTCTTGTTCATGTGAAGTAAATTAACACTCATCAATGAATATCCAATTTTATTCCATTGGTCATTTTCTCCCCTAAGTTATAGGCTCTAGTGCTGTGGGTTTGATTTATTTGAGCTATTATTTACAGTGCGTTATTTACATTTAATTTACATTATCACAAATAAAAATAACTAAAGGAGTAGGCAGAAGTAAGAAAGCTTATAAGTGCCTACCCCAATCTAGCCACTTATAGCCAGAGTGTCCTATGTTGTGTGACGCATTGAGTCGAGGCGTTATTTATCCCGTTATCCAGCAGATGGAGCCATAATGCCTCACAGGTTACTGTTCAGATGTGTAATTTGTGAAGTAATATGGCTGTTTTTAACACCACTGTTTTGATGCAGGGATTGTTTTGTGCCTTGTACACGAGGACAGACAGCATAGTTAAATGCCCTGTACCTGATTTTTCTTTTCTAATATAATGATGAAAGAGGAAACCCACTAAACTGACCACAACTAACTTCCCTAACAATATTTGCAGGGGTGGAAAGTAACAAAGTAAAAAGTACAAATTATAGGTACTTTTACTTAAGTACTTTTTATGATGAATACTTTTTACTTTTACTTCACTACATTTTAGAGCCTGTATCTGTACTTTCTACTCCACTACAGTTTTAAAATGGGTTAAAAGTATTTTATTTTCAAAGTGACTTGGTTTAGTCCCAGTTTAGACTTGGTTTTAGTGGTTTGCTCCTTTAGACCTGGTTTAGACCTGACCTAGTTTAGTCCGGGTTTAGATCTGATTTAGTTGCTGTTTGTGACCTAAGTTAGGTTTACACGTTTAGACCTGGTTTGATTCAAATGGTTTAAAAAATCCTGCACATTAAACTCTTAAATTTAAAAACTCTTTTACTTATGAGTACATTTTACCATTCATACTTTTATACTTTTACGTAAGTAAAATTTTTATCAGATACTTTAACTTTTACTTAAGTACATTTTTGGTCTTAAAAGTATCTGCACTTCTTCCACCACCACTGCATATTTGTAGCATCCTAATTATTCACAGGGATGAGATTATCGGCATGTTTAACAATTTACAGGATCACTTTTTAGGGACCGGTCACAGAAATGCAAGAAAACTAACTTGCAGTTCATTAATTTTATACAAATGCTGTTCCATAAGACGCACAGTGTTTTTCCCCACAATTGTTCTTAGTTACAATATAAGACACATTTAGTTCAATTAGGCTACATGGGGGAAACATCTGGTGCCTTTAACAAAATGCAGCAAATCACTTATGTCCGTCATAAAGGCACGTGGGAATTCTGAAAAATACAAGGACTAAATTCATTATGACACATTAGGATTAAAATGGCCTGCTGTGTAAGTTTTAGCCTGTGTAGAAATGTTTGAAAGCCATCATCAGAGTGAGGTTCTTGTGTTGTCCACCAGGTGGCACCCGCAAATCGTCATGGATTGTCTTCCAACAGGTAGGACTAGATGATTGTTATTTTGGACTGGTAAGAGGATTTATAGCTATATTATATTAAGCTTGTTTAGATGTAGCCCACATGTGTATCTTAAAAATAATAATAATCTGAATTGAATTTCAATTGTGCATAGTCTCTAAAACACCTAGTAATAATTTAGTAATAACACTATCAGATGGCTGGCGTATATTACCGTTTTTACTTGTAACACTAACACATCGTCTCGCCTGCCAACGCCCTCCCGCAGTTTTGCATTTCGAGTTGTCACTTGACTGCGCAGCCGCACGAGCGCAGGGGTGCCGCCGTGGCCTACTGGAGCACTGGTATAACGCAGCAGGTAGCTTTTTTTTTTTAGTTCTTGCAGCAGATTGAAGGAAATAAATAACTAGGCCAGATGTGGTCTGTGCGAGAAATCAACACAGTGAGTGAACAGGTCGAGCATGAGGCCCGCAGCCCGCAGCACAAAATCTGGTGCAGCTTCATCCAAAGTCCAAGGCGAGCTACGTCTCTTTATGCGCAGGAACATTACCTTGGCTGGAATGGATTAGTAAGTCATCCTCAGCGTCTCAGTCTTCAAACACAATTCAAACTCAGATAAATGACTTCCGTGTTTATTTTCCTCTTTCTTTTATTATAGAGAACAAAAAAAAATACATGTTCTGACCGTTCGTTTTACATAAAACCACACACGTTTTTACAATATAATGTCACTTATTTCTTTATTCTTTAATATTAATTTCACGATATATGTTAACGACTTTGAGATATACATTCCATCTTTTTGAAACCACAATAACACTACACATACGGATTTATAACATTTCCACAGGACCCATTGGATTGCACAAAATGAAAAATGTCTGTATGCACATTTTCCTCTTTTCAGATTTCAAACAGCAAATTAGGAAATAGGAAATCCATCAAACCTCAGAATAGGCCATGTTTTTCACGTGTTGAACGGAAAGTGCGGGCTTTCCATTTGATCTCTCAACCAAAAAGGACAAGTGACATTTCATAAAGCCAACTGAACAGGTCTATAAGACGTAAACGTTGAAACAAAGTCTTTCAAATCCTAAATATCCACGCCTTTACGCAATAAAACGGAGCTTTGAAATTTCTACTTCCAGTTTCATTATGTTCTGTGTGTCTATTATCATACATTCAATGCATAGTTTGTATAGCTGCTGTGTGTGTAAATCTCATAAGGGAAAGGTCCAATTCCTCACGTGTAAAGAAACTATAGGCCTATTTTTTAAATTGTTTTATTATTATTATCCTAGGCTATTTGTGTGTATTTTTTCACTGTTTTTCGCAAATTGTAAAGGTAAATTAGAGGCACGTGTGCTATTTTGGATGTTTACCGATTAACGCTTATGATTGTAGCCTATTACCAAACATATTCAATCATCTCCACTTGCAAACATGTTATTAGCACTGTCCACAAGGTGGCCTCTGTACGCTTACTTACCAGGACACTCCACACACGCACCCCACTGAGTGCGTGCATATTTTGGTGAACAGATGCGGCTGTATGAAAATGCGCCTTTTACGCATGGGTTAAGCAGAAGGGTTCGCGCTTGCCGGAAGTGTTTTTTTTTCTTCTTTGACTAAATGGGGATTTGCATTGAACATCTACCAACTACTCTTCTATGTTGTACCTAAAGGCCTCTATGAGCCCCTCCGTCGAGTGAATGAAGCCAGAAATGCTGCATATACCTCCTATTACGAAGATGGCGACGTCGAAGAAAACTTGGTGCCACAGAAGCTTTCTCCAAAGGAGCTTGAGATGGAAGAGGCTGGGAAGCAGAAAGCACAGGCCTGCGCCTGTCAGGCTGCCCGTGAGGCCCATTAGCAGCGCAAAGTGTGGCACGTAAATAGCCATAAGCAAGGTGAACACCACAAGGCCACAACGGAGTGAGAGTCCCCACGATTTGAGGCGTCCATCGCCTCCGTAGCAATCTGGAAAATACGTGCCTGTTCCTTCTTTGAAAAAGGATTTCTCTAAGACTTCGACAGCGGCAAAAAACGGCAAGGGATAGGAAAGCAAGGCTTTGGACACAAGAAATAAGTTGACTACGGCGCGAATGCCTGGGGGCAAATTGTCTGTGATCACCTCCTTGGTTGCGTCGGCCCAGGTCAGGTAGGCCACAAGCGCAAAGAGGCCTTTGAGGATGCAGGCAGCAATGTGGGTCCAGTTCATCATGCAGGTGAACTCGCTGGGTTTTTGCATGTTGCCCTCCAGAGATGGCAGGAAGATCTGTGAGGTGTAGCTGAACACAATAATCCCAATGGAGATGGGGAACTTCTTGACGTCTATGTAAAACTTGACCTTATCCCAGGCCCAGTCTCTAGCCCTGGACAGGCAGTAGGCAATAACGAGGACGTTGATGACGAAGTGAGCCAAAGTGCACAACAAGCTGAACTTGGACACAGCTTTCAGGTTTTTGAGGAAGGCGCACGGCAGCAGCGCAACGGTGGCGATAATGGCCCAGGACTTTTGTGAGATGGGCATGTTTGGGAAGCTGTTGTACATGAGGTTCCCGCTCACCACAACGTACAGGATGCATGTCATCACCAGCTCGATGATTTGCGCTACATTCACGACATGGCCACCCAGACTCGGGAAGCGGGGTGCACAGCAGGCATTGGCAATGTCCACATACGAGTCTCTGACACGAACCAGTTGCCCGTCCTCGTCTTCCTCATACAGACAGGCAATAAGGATTTTGCCCGTGTAGCAGCACACGACGGCGGCGAAAATAATGAGAAAGAGTCCGAGGTATCCACCGTGGAGAATGGCATAGGGCAGGCCCAGGACAAACATCCCCTGTAGATAAACGCATGTGCAAGCGTTAGGCAAATGATAGAATAAGATTCCAGTTGAAAGTCAATGCAAATTGTTTATTGATTCACTGGGCAAAACTGAAACGAGTTTAATCATGTGTGTAATGACTGTGTGACTTAAAGCAGCCTGTGGGACCTACAACTATTAATGATATAAATAGCCTAAATAGGCTAAAATAGAAATAATCAAATAAAATCTCTGCTACATTTGCAACCAATTAGGGAAACCGATTTGACTTTCGCAGCAGCGCTATTTGTTATTTCATGTTGTGGGTTTTCCACTTTGCTTTGAGCACATAAACTCGCCTCTGACGTCACAAGAGGAGACACACGTAGTGACGTCACGTTGGCCGTGGTGGCTCATGTCCCGAAAAGGCAATAGGAAGCGGTCCGTCTAAATGCTTTTTTGTCGCAGAGCCCTCTTCAGGTGACGCTCCTCTCTTTATCCGACACTTTTTCTTTGATATATTTTGTATATAATTATTTTAAACCAGAGCAATGCTGGCAAAGGAAATCAAGACGACTGTTTGCTTTGCAGAAATGCTGGAAACATTTTGATCCATATATAGATGTAATTTTAGCTGTGCGTAAAACCGTAGAAATGTTAATTTAAAACAAAAGGAAGGCGAAAACTCTACAATACATTTAATTACCCAATGACATGCCATGAAGTAGCCAGTTATAGGCTACTTTCAAAGAATTTTGAACAGATTACATGACGCACTGATTTTAATTTCAATGCATTTATACAAGGCCTGTTAAAGTCTATTGAATGTTCAAATCTACGGAGCCTCTTTAAATCCTTGGCCTTTGCAGGGTTTGTCTTTTTCTGTTGTAAATGTTGCCATTGCACCTGTTATTGAGGTTGCGGACCATGGAGTGCACTTTTATCAGATTGCATCGGTGGCACATGGACATTACTTTACAGACAAAGAATTCGTGCGTGTGCGTGGGTGTGAGGAGGGAGGGGGTTACAGGGCACAGCTTTATACCTCCGCTTTTGCGGTACATTTTGACGCCCTGACTGCTCTCTTAATGTGTGAGCAAAACATCAATAAATAATAAACAGAACTTTGTGTTTTCCCACTGATCAACAACAATCCTATTACCTTCTGAGACATTTATTATTATAGTAATTGAGCAGTGTTTTTGTGTGTTTCATTCACATTTTACCTGGATTGCGTTGGTCACGTTCCACCCCGCTTCCCACGCGGTGATTTTGGGTCTGGCTTCGCTCAGCTCGTTGGGCGAAGCTCCGTCTTTGGACGCGGACTTTGGCGGTCCGGTGCCGTCTCTCTGGTAGTGACTATCCCCTACCATCTCCCCACTGCCCTCGCTCCCCTCTCCCCCGCCGCCCACCATCTCCTCGGACGTTAGAACGTCCATCTGCATGCCTTGCCGGTGGTCGTAGTCCAAGTCATCGCATGCGACGAACCCCAGACCCTCCTCGTCGGTGGCGGCCTGGAAACCCATCCTTGCGAACATACCACTCACCTTTGCCTGGGATTTGTTGGACACAGATGTAGCTGCGTTTGACAGTTTATTCGACAGCTTGCTTCTAATTAACGTCGCCATTTTTAATTTCCTTGACTAAAAATCCTCCAAGAGAGTTAGAATAAGGACCACAACTAAACAAAGCGGCAGTGGTTAAAAGATTTCAGTTGCTATCTCCACTTCTTCAGTGTTTGCTCTTTGATTCTACCCAGGTTCATGTCACCTTCAGATGCCGCTGCTCCGTCTCTGCATCTTGGCACTGCGCTCTGATGCTCGACGTTTGGCTGTGCGTGAACAGAGCGGCGCGCGCAAAAGCGTTACGCACCAGATCCGCGAATCAAAACCACGTCTTCTTCTTCTCCGTTCGACTTTTTTTTTTTTCTTCTCTCTCTCCCTTTTCTTTCTGGTGTCTTTCCGAAGGCCCGAGACGTGACTCCCTTTCGGCTCGCACGCCGTCTCTTTTCAGGTGCTTTCACTGATGCCAATGCGGTACCGAGGAGCCCTGAAGGAGAGGCAGGGAGGAGACACGTGTCCTCATCACACACACTAGTGCCAATGCGATCTCTACAGCCTCCCTCTCTCTGCCCCGCCGACACACACACGCGCGCGCGCGCAAAAAAAAAAAAAAAAAAACGCTACAGATTTGCTGCATTTCTAGGGGAGGCGCTTCAAGAACCCCCACCGTTCTATCCCCCAGCCCACAACCCACCGAACCTCTGCTTCACGTCCAATGGCATTCTGGGGGCCTCAAAGCTTGCATAACTTTACGCGTATAAAAGCAAGTCAGGAAAATGAAGAACGTCTATGTGGAGAAGAATTCATATCAAACAATGCCAGAAAAAAATAAACCATAAACAGTGACTGGAGAAGAGGACGCGGACAGTGTAATTGGATTTGTTGGATTTAAAAAAAAAAAAAAAAAAGAGGGACTAATTTTGTTTTTTGCTGGTAAGACCTGAGGCCGCGCGCCACACACTGTTTTCAAATCCATTGACGTTTCGTTTCCGAGTGAAGCGTTTAATTGAGAACTTTCATTCATTCATCCATCATTTGTTTAGTGACGTGTCACGTAGAGTCGAAGCTGTTCTCTGTTTTGGAAACGAAGTGATTACTGTGAGCAACTTTCCATACGGATGACTGGAGATACTGAGAACTTTTGTCCTTTTACGCACAGGAGTGGCTCTCAAATGTTTAGCCAAATCTGTTCAGTTAAGCAGTGAATTTGTGTTTTTGTTTTACCCACTGTCTTTATATTTGTTTGTTTGTTTGTGAATTAAATCAATGACAACAAAGTGCCTCGCAGCAGTTTTTTTTTTTTTTACTGGTACCTGCAGCAGCGCGTAATAGCGCATGGACATTTCCAAAACGGATGCATTTCACGTATAGGCCTACATTCCACAAATCAAATAGAACATTTACGCACACACACAGGAAAAAGAGCATTCTCTGTGTGAATTCAAATGTATGACTGCCTTATAATTAGCTCACGAATACTGGCACCGACATTTTGTGTGCCCAGCCAATAGGACAGATAGGGGGGGAAATAGGTTAAGGGTTACTTATCCACGGAACCACACCACGACTTAATGTTGAGATCCCCACAGAGAACAAGCGTGCCTCGGGCGACAGCAACGTCCGGAGACGCATATTCTGAGCGTTGACAGTGCGCGCGGATTTGACCGGTGCCACAGTTTCCCTTTTTTTTTTTAAGCGCATTAACCCACTGACTGACTGAGCGCCATGCTGCCGGTGCATGACTCCACAGACGGTGTGTTTGCACTGTGTGTGTGCATGGCCCAGCGATCAAAGGTGTGGTCAGTCGTGTCTGCTTCGATCAAAGGAATGTCATCTGATCCGCGCGTTCTAGGGGCACGGGTAAAATAGTGTCCATTACAATAAAAGGAGCTGCAGAGAAAGGCTTATGTTGACAATGCGTTTGCACACTCACGTGATGGTGATGGCTACCCTTGTCTTATGCAGGGTATCGAGTGTGCACGGCAGCCCCCTTTGTGTTTTGTCAATTAAGGACGAGCGCTTTACGCACTTACGCAAACATTTCTATAGACACCTTGTAAAATAAAATAAGCCAAAACATGAACAAATCAAGCAGCAGTATTTGGGGGAAACGCTGAAATAGGCCTATAGGATGTCCGCAAGAGAATGCAGGCAACTCAAATACAGAGCATCCAAATAGGCCGATCTTTATCAGGCCTTCAAAATCCACCTCCCGCCCCGACGCATTATTCACGCCGCGCGTCCTGGCTCTGCTTTTTTTTTACACCGCGTTTTCGTCGCCTGTTTCTGGGGGGGACTGTACAGCACCGGGCACGAAACACGGCTCCCTGTCGCCATTATCCCGTGTGAATGAAAGAATTAATGACAGCGGGTGTTATCAGCGCGCCGCAGCCCCTCTCCTCGCTCGCCGTCGCTGTCAAAACGAGTGAGCCGCGGGAGCTCTGACACGAGCGCCACTATCTCCCCCACACCCCCCCTCTCTCTCCGCGACCCACAGACCCCCGTATGACCTAATACAGTAACCCAGTGCACCGAGGATACAAAAAACAAATAGTGAGAACGTCAAGGTTGGTTTGGTGAGGCCTTGGGTGAACACGTGGTTTAGTTTAGTCACAATTTAGAGTTATTTTTTTATTTTATTTTTTCCCCCTTTAGACCCAGTTTAGGCCTCATTTGATTTTGATAGGATTGACATGCCACATATTTCACGAGGAACGTTTGGGAACCACTAGCCCGAAATAACTCAACAACAATCATGTTTAAAGTGCACATGACAGGTTTTAATGCTTTTGAAAATATGACAAGTTCATCAATTGCATAATTATAATTATTTGATAAAGAAATGTTGGGTAGAAAAATTATTTTTTAAGCTGCTGACAGGAAGTGACGTTCGATAACAGCTTGACTCATTCATTTCCCATTGACTTAACATGGTCGGCACGGCAACAGTTTAAACTTGTTTACCTTCTTCTATGTCACTTCCTGTCAGTGTCCAATAAGGAAGTGATACTATACACATCAGAAAAATGGCCGAACTAAAAGAAAGCTGGGTACAATGTTTAGCAAAATCTTAAATATAATTGTGTTAACTATGTTTTAGCAAAAATGGTGTCTAATGTGTCATATGCACTTTAATACACTATGGATAAAAAACAACAACAGCAACAATAGGACGAGAAGGACTTTATTATAAACCTTTGGCAAAACATTTTCTCTATCTTTATTGATTTTGAGTTTTCCCCCCCCCCCTATAGTTTATATTCATCCACTTTCCAAAACCTTCAACCTACAAACCAATTCCTCCATATTCAGGAAGTGTTTGGTTTAAATGTGAGTATTTCTCCCATCTTCTAATCCCCAGACATTTTCTCAGTCTATTGCCCTGTCCCTGGTGTCAGAATGGCACATCCCGGGGGAGTCTTCCTCTCCCCTCTGCGCGGGACTGATACGGCCAATCAGATCGTCTTTTTTATCTCTCCCATTTTTTGTACTACTTTGTATTTTCTCACAAACCGGTTCCACTCCTTTTGTTCTACGCGCATCCACCTGCCTCTGACAACACTGCAGAATACTCACATTCATTTCCGACAGTGCACCAAAACCCCCCACACACCCACCCACCTCTCCCCGCGGCTCCCTTTTCACATTACACACTTGGCTGAGCTGGCACAAGGTTCGACCCTCCCCTCAATCATCACTGCCACCACCATCATCATCACCATCATCATCATCATCACAGAAAGGCAAGCAGCCCCCTCCACTCCAGCTTTGGCTTCCAATCACACAACATAAAAGCACAATTTGGGCAATTACGATGCTTGATATTCCTGAAAGCAGCAGCAGCAGCACGGCACAATGGAGAATACAGTCTTTTGATAATAAGCATGTTTGGAGAAATGTTTACTCTCTCTGCCGTCAGTGTAAACCAACCAGTGTTAAGTCCTAATATCCCAGACCAATCAGCTTATAATGTATAGTCAATATGCTGTGGTCACTCTTTGGCTATATATGTCAAATTACCTTTTGCAAACCTTTACGTTTATCCACATCAGAAACATCTACTGTGGCTGGGTTATCAAAAGATACACAATAAATTTACCTTAGCTAATGGTGATTGAATTGTATAACACACTTGCAGCTACAGAAGAGTTCGTTATTGTGTGCATTTGTGTCCGTCTGTCTGTCTTGTATCAGATTACAATTTCAGTATCCACGAAAGCATTTTTCATTACATTCACCAAGCCCTATATATGAACACAAAAAGATCAATTATTCGTTGCTTTTATTGTGTGACTGTACTTTCCATTGTGCCGTTAATGCAACACGCAGCATAGGGCTCGTCACAAATGCATCAATAGGTCCTCTTCATCTTTGTGTGTGTGTGTGTGTGTGTGTGTGTGCTGTGGGTGTGCCTGTGTGTGTCCTTGCATGCCGGCCTGTATGTATATGTGGGTGTGCATTGTGTAGTTTGATGGCCTCGTCGTTGTTCCCGTCGTCGCTGTTGTCACCATGGCATCGCTGTTGTTTTAGCAAAATTACTAATAATATTTAAAAAAAAGAGGAAAAAAAAGAAGAAAATTGTTAAAATCGAAAGTTGATTTTTTTTTAAAGAATGGGGTAGGAGCTTATAAGATTTTTTCTTCATCCTACTCCTGTGCTTCTTCTCATGGAATGTATTATTGTTGTGTTTGCTGGATTGTTGTACCAATTTTATGTTGCATTACCATGAAAAAAAGAATAAATAAAATGAGTGAATGCTAAAAATGTAAGGCCACCGAGGCCAAACCCAACTGCCTCTGTTTATTTGAAACTAAAAAATAAATACAAAAATTGGAACTTATATAATAGCCTACTAATTGAAGAGGTTGGATTAGTTACTTTTAAATAATTGCCAATGATCCGATTTTAAGCTGCAATCAAAAAAGAAAAAAGTTAATATAATCTCAAGCCATACCTTTAGGAGTACAGGTGCTGTAAGCGTGGGGCGACCGTGGTTCATCGGTGGAGAGTTGATCCATTCAACCAAAAGTCGACAGTTCAAATCCAGCTCCGAACAGTGTCGACTGCTGTCGTTTCCTCGGGCAAGACACGTCACCCAATAGACTGTAAATTAAGAATGGACTAACTACTGGTTGTTTTCAGGTTCTAGAATGTGATGTTGTCACTATTATGTGTGGGGGGCAGGAGCCAGTTCTTCCTATTAACAGCATTACACGTTCACAAGTAGTATCTAAAAAGAACATTTATGAATAACAAAAATGATCATTAACTGACTGGGTCCATGATCTCTCTGTACAACACTAAAAATCACCTCAAGAACAATATCATTTGACCTGCCCCCCACCTGTATAAATATTATAGGCCTTTAGAACGCTGTGATGTCACCTGCTATAGCCTCCTTCTTCCTGAAGCCATAAGGAAATAGGGCCAGGCTCCGGAAGTGCCCTGATTTTCCACTGAAACGCTTTTGGCTCCTTAAATATTAAACTACTGTTTATATTTTTGGCCTATTCTGAATAATAGAGCTGGCTCCAAAAACCTAGCGATGTAGCTAACATGAATGAGCTTCTTAATGCTCTCACCTTATCCAGGTGTGAATGTGGCATGTGACCGGCTCGTGGTGTTTGGGTCAGAATGGCACTCTCCCTTCACCCCAGGACAGCTGTGTGTTTACGTGCTGCTTACCATCACCAGAGTGGAGAGTGAAAGGGCGCATCTACGTACCTCGTCGCCTTTGAGTGTCCAAAAAGGTGATATGTTGAACCAAAGCATCATTATTTTCAAGCTGTTTTATTTCACTTTTGAAATCCCATTACTTGTGCTGTATTTGGAATGTAAATGCATTTTCTTACATCCAGAGTGAAGCTGGTGTCATTTAAAAGAGTGCCTGACCATTTTTTTTTCAGCCCGAAGAAGATGCAGATCTGTGTCCAGGGAGAGTGTGGTGTGAAACCAAGCAGAGAACAGGCGCCTCTCGTGGAGTCAAAGGCAGCAGAGAAAAGGCAGTCTAGTCTCTGGGGGGGGGGGGGGGGGGCACAGAGGAGGGAAATTAGTCCACATCAGGCTAATCACGGCGCGCCTCTCACTCCATTAACATTTGCATCACAATCACAGGTACAGAGCAGGGGGAGAGAGAGAGAGAGGAACCAATTTCAGCACCACGGACAGCGCCTGCGCACCTTTTTTCCACAACAAAGGATTAAACTTACTCAGAGATGCTTTGAAATATACTATTTATTATTCACACTTGGTTAAGACGAACATGGTTTTCTCTTTTGTGTTTAACAATAGGCAATAAATAAATCCCACAAAATACATAATAAAGTGAAAGTGATATTCTATTGAAGTAAAAGAGGCAGTATTTGGGGAGACAGCAAAGTAAAAGTACAGATTTCCAGTAACTTATTTCTTCAATACAGGTATTTATACAGTTACCTTTCAAATGTAGTGGTACAATTATACAAAGTTCTTAATAGAAAATAAGTAAATCTTCAACAAGGGTCAAAGCATATTTGTGGATTCTTCTCAGTTTATTTTGAGGATTACAAAACAGGACCTCTATTCAATTTTGGTTGGTTTATTTGTATAATTGCTATTATTTAATGTAATAACAAGACAACAATCTCTCTATGAGCCTCCACATCCATTATTCTCTTCACATCATGTACCAAAAAGACTGAACCAGGTCTAGAAAAGGTTTAAAATAGGCTTAAAATGGACTAAATCTTGTAGGTGTTAAGTAGTTGAACAATAACCAGAATGCTAATAAAAATGTCTAAATTTGCAGATGACCCTGAAGAAGCCACCCACCAGCGGGGCATGTACCCCAGCTTGAGAACCTCCGGAGTATATCATCTCTCCTCTTTGCCGGTGTGTGCGACGGGAGCAGACGTCCGTGTTATTTAGTGACAGGGCTGATCCGAGGGGGGACGTCCAGGTGGCCCACAGAGTAAACCACTGAGAGCCTTTTCATTAGCTCTAATGCGCCTGTTTAATGGCTTATTATGAGCTCCCCCGGGACCGCGCCGAGGTGGTGCTCGTTTTAGCGCTGCCTGATGGCTCCGGTAACGCCACAGGAGCAACGCGAGACAATAGCAAAGACGGCAGACGTATGTTTGTGTGCATTAGAAGTGTGTACCCTAGACCAAGACGAACCATAAACCAAAGAATAAAGACTAAATGACTTAGGACAAAATCTATATTTTTCTTTGCATCATGACAATACGTTTTTTTTTTATCAATGAATCCAAAATGCACCATATGTAGAGGCAACAAAACCTGAATTATGGATAGATTTGCGATATCTTGTTAAAGGCCATTTTCACATTTTCTTTGTTTAAAATGACAAACAATGATGATGAATGACAAAGGAAGCCACCAAACTAAAATGTTACTTGTGTCCAAACTCATTCCTCACTTTCCTAAACCTTTGGAGCCTCCACATTCTTCATAGGGACGCATTTATTGGCTTTTCAGGGTCACGTTCACAGAAATGCGAGAAAACTAACCTGTAAGTTTATGACATTGATACAAATGCTCGATCATTATTTTTTGTTTTGTTTTGCTACTAGAATAAAACATGCTTGAAACAAGATATCGTAAAATCCTTCAGAAAATCTGGTGTTCGTTAAAGCCACACTGTGTAACATTTCACCCAATAAACAGAATAAAATACAAGCATTTATTTATTTTAATTTCTATCGTCTCACCCAGGGGCGTGCTGGGACCTCATTTTGGCCCGGGAATTATAGCTCCGTAATAGTGCGCTGGACTCAAGTACAAGAGGTCGCTGGATCAAATACCACATTGACAATTTTCTAACAATTTCTCTTTTCACATGGGCCGCTGCACACACAGTCTGAGCCTGATACAAACCCACAATCAGCACAAGTTATGAAGATAAAAACATTTATTTGACCACTTTTCTACCTTTCACTGCCCTTTTCTCTCTTTACTCGCGCAGACACTTGTCTCCGCTGGATTGGTCTGCACCAACTTGAACTAAAGCGGAGGGGTGTTCCACTTAAACACCCCTCTGAGTTAGTTCAATATCAAATGGTATCTCCCTGCCACAAGAATGAAAAGTTTGATGCGAATACTTTTCAGATATTCATTAATCAGTCATTATTTTTGATAGATTTCCATGACAATTACGCTTGTGTTACTTTATTTATATCTGGAACAGCAGCTCCTGCTCCTGCTGCAGCCCAGTTAAAGCCTTTAGGCCTGGAATAGCACAAGTGTGAGTCTGTTATTATTTCATTATTTTATTCTGATGGCCCGGCCCAGAAGCACCGGAACCGAGCGGCCCACCGGGAAACGTCCCGACTCTCCCTATGGCCAGCACGCCTCTGGTCTCATGAATAGGTCTGCTCCTCATTCAAATCCATTCTTTGATTGCTCGCTGCAGAAATAGCATGTTCTGTGTCGAGCTGGTCATCAGGAGCATGTTTTGTTTTGCTGGAAACAGTACTATGGTCCCAAATGTTACACAGTGTGCCTTTAAGTGAAGATGTTCAGTAAACTTAAGGGTTTGGGACGGAATGTTATAATCACCATAGATTGAGAGGGACCTGACAAACAGTGCCAAGACTAACCAGGGTTTACACAGGCAGCAGCAAATTTTATGCTTTTACATATTTCATTTCTTAAGATTTCGTAACATTTCATAAGAGAGGAATAAGGGGACATTTCATTTAATATGCAAAAGCAATCTGGACACAACAGGAAACTTTTAGGCGAAAAAATGAACACAATTTCAGCCAAAACTGCAGTTCAGTATGTTTTAGAAAATAATGTTTGTATTTTTGATAAACATAATGCAGTAAAAATACAATATCATCATCCCCAAGAAATGTACATTTAATGCCAGTTTGAATCAAATCCAGTGCTTTTTAATGACATTAAGGCCTTCATTTTTGGCACAGTTTACTAACTTTGACCCGCGGAAACCCTGCTAACGTATACGCTAAAAACATATATTTCGTGTGAGTATTAGCAGCTGAGTCACTAATACACTGAACATGTCCAAATGCTTTTTAATCAACGTCAACTCCAGTACTTTACATCTCACACATGATCTAATTATGGAATGCAGCAGGAATCTCAAAAATCTCGGCTATTTTGACACAATCCCGAGCTGTGTACACTCCACAATTGCTTCGGTTCAAAAGGAAACAGTGGGCTAATTCGCCGGCTGCGCTGCCTCGTACGGCGGCCAAGTCTGTACGTATTTGATCACAAACACTCCCCAGACGCCGTTTTGCTGTTAACCCACGTTGACTCTGCTCTCTCCATCAACCTATGACACACACCCCCCGCCTCCCCCCTTCTCTCTCACACACACACACAGGCACAGGGGGGAGCGGGGCCAGCACAGCCCTCCCTCCCTCCCGCCGACACACATTAACATTGTAATTGCCTTTTTTTGAGCACAATAAACGGAGCCAGTCCACGGGGACCTGCAGGAGCCCGGGGCTGGCACAAAGCTATGCCATCGATTTTTCACACGCCGACATAAAAAAAAAAAAAAAAAAAAAAGGGAAAAATATCAGAGCCGTCAACACAGAGCTGGAGAACTCATGATGTAAAGTGTCTAACGCCTGAAGGGGATGCATATATTATCAGGGAAGTGCCGATTGATTTAAATGGAGAGTTACACTGTGTGTGATATAAATAAATCATTAATACAATACTTATAAAGGGGCTAATCTACCAAGGAGACATGTCCTTTTCTATATCATTAAAATGAACTTATATATCTTTTAATTTAGTATATTAGTTTGAATTTATTTATAGCAACCAGAGAGAAAAAGAAACAAACAATTTTCCAATCTTCAAATGGGCTGAGTTGTGCAGCTCCGGGTTTGTCCCACAACTAAAATATGTACAATAGTTTACATACTCCTCTGAAAAAGAGAAAAGGGTAAATAAAATGAAACAGAAAGATTGGGAACCCATGAATAATAGCTACATTTCTGTCACATTTCACCAGCAGCAGCACTGGAGAGACCTACAACTACCAACCATCAAGGCCAATGAGCAAGTTCTCTACAAACACCTCACCCTGCTTAAAGGGGGGGTATTATGTAAAATCGACTTTTTCAAGCTTTATATCATGTTATTATGTCATTCCCGCATTAAACACATGCCTGGAGTGTTGCCTTGGCTCATTCACATATTTTTGAGTAATCAGTAAAAACTTAGACGGCAGCCATTTTAGGTGTAGCTATGCCTCAGTCCTCCTAGGAACGCCCCCACCTCCTGGAGACGCCTCTGGACCTTTCATCACCAGCCAAGCCACCAACCACTGCTCCTCAGCTCAGCAGAGCCCCCTCCCCGCACAGTAGTGTTGTTTAGATGCCACAGCAGTGTGCTGAAGGGGGCGTGTCGGAAAGCTTCTTAAAGAGACAGAGGCCTATTTCAAGACGTTCAGTACAGCCATTTTGAGAGAGCAATTTTATTCAAGGCAGTTATTTAATGTACTGCATATACAGACCAACAGAAGGTTACGTCATCATTGTAGTATGCTATAGACTGGTGCTATGTGATTGAAAAAAGCATAATACCCCCTCTTTAAATATAGTGGAGTTAACTTAATGAGTCTAAACTGTCATAGCTTTTAAAGGCCCTGTACCAGATTTTTCTTTAGCACAAACTAGAAGAGCACGTAGAGTTTAAAGGTGCATTATGGAACATTTTATGTAAATAATAAAAGAGCGTATTTGTGGGTATTTGACCTTATAGTGATCCAGCAGCTGTGCAAGTGGCTAGCAGTGCCTTTTCTTTCCATCATGGTAGCTCCAGGATCAAGTCTTGTTTGTGTTTCTGGTATAGGTGTTCACCAGCACCGGCTCCAGAACAAACTGACTGAGGGTGCATCAGAGATCCAAAAGGTGCAATCAGATTTCGCCATTAAAATATATTGTGATGCCACGAAAACCGAGGGTGCAAACATTTCAAAGTGAGGTTGCAATGCACCCTTTTGCACCCCTGTAGATCCGGGCCTGGTGTTCACCGCCGTCTCACAGGAAAACCTAAACCTGGCGTGCTGTAGAAGCGAAAGCAAAGGCAACACGCTCACCACCCATTCAGCCATTAGGTCACAAAAAGTTGTTTTTCTTTTTTATCCACATAAAAAGTTAAATTGTTGCTAATTGTGTCCAGTGTCATTCCTAACTTCCCTAATGGTATCATCCCAGTTCTCCACAAGGCTTATAGACATCAATGATAACAAAAATGGCGCACTTCTCCACATTATAGAGCTGGCAGATAGTAGTATATTAATGGGTTTCAGTCACTAGAAGTTTTCCTGGTACAGATGCTATGTCGAGTCATTTTTAACCATTCAGAGGAAAAAACACATTTTGCAGAATATTGTGAAATTAGCTTGTTTGTTTATGGAAGTATTTCTTGTTTCCTGTAAAGCTGTGCGTGTGATTACAGTGCAGTTGAAATGACACAGTTCTGTAGAATTTACCAACATGACATTTGCATACTCTGCGTGTCTTTCTTGAATGTGTTGAGCGCTCTCGGTGAGTGCAGTTTCGCTCCCGTTCCTCTCGAGTGTAGTTGTTAACTGTGTGTGGTCTTCAGTCAATAATGAGTGCGCCTCAAAGCCACATGTAACACTCTGTTCTCATTAAAGTTGTATGTCACCTCGCCTCTCGCAGGAATACCACTCGTGTTCCCTGCTCTGTGACGGATACTCGGCTGATTTCCACACAAGAGCGGCCTCGTCCAAAACGCTTCTTTCTCAAAGTGTCAAATGCGAAGTGATTTACACAAATATGTTTTTTTTCAAACTGATATTTTAAGAGAAATCCACCAAATACATAGATTTTTTTATTGTTGACCAATCTGTACCGATCTTCGACCACCACCAACCACTCACCCCAGTCATCAGACATAAACAAGGTGGTGAAGTGTCTCCTGTTTTATTTTGCAGCAGTCGGAGAGCTAAATTATTGTTCTTTTCTTCTGATCAAAAACTAACCCGAACCTTGCTCTGAAACATCCTACGATAAAACATATTATAAAACTTTGGTAAAATTGTAGACCCATCACTTTGCTGTTTTTGAATATACAGTACCCGTCAAAAGGTTGGAAACGCTGTATTGGCTTTTCTTTATTTTCAACACTATACTTTGTGCGATCCTCATGGAAGACATTAAACTATGAATGAACACATGGATTATGTGTAACAAAAAAGGGTGACGACACTTTATTCTTGGCATTTTGACAGAGGGACTCCCATCAGCCCTGGGTCTCCTGCACTCCTGTTGTGATATGGGGCTATACAAAACGATTGATTGACTACATCGTGAAGCTCATTGAGAAAATGTGCAAAGCAGTAATCTAAGCAGGTGACTAAGCATTATTTTTGTCAACATTTTTTGGTTTAAAACATAATTCTATATGTAGAAAATACTTGGAGGTGAGTGCTTCAAAGCTCTTGAGTATATATATATATTTTTAAATACAGGTGCTCTCAAGGAACAAGGATAGGTATACAGTAGGCTACTAGAGCAGAAACAAGCTTGCTGAATTCCATCACTATGGAGGCAGGAAAGCAAGAGGTCCGATGCATAGAGTATACAAAAATGGTCCTTTATTAACATGGACAACTCCAAGCCTTTTGACAAGTGTTTTCATCAGGGCACAAACCCATAACTGTGGAGGCCATACCCTAACTGCCTCCAGAGTTTCAGTGAGCTTTTTCTGCTCTAGTATAATTCTATATGTTTCATTCATAATTAATGGCCAAGTGAGAATCTACAAGGTTAATAGTCTTGAAATAAAAGAAAAACAATACATAAAAAAGTGTTTCCACTTTGGACAGGTACTGTGAAGGGAGCTACCTGCTCTGGGGAACTGAACTAAGACCAAGTAAAAGCTAATTAATTATAAATTCATGAACTATGGAATAATTCTCTTCCTCCTGAGAAAGGAGGCTAAAGCAGCTGGAGCTGTTATCTCTCCTACGCCATCAACACTTTCCCTTCAAGCCAAGCCACAGAGCTAAACCAGATACTGACTGAGCTCCTTGGCTCATATTTTGCATAACACTGACTCTCAGGATTGTAAACAACTGGACACACATACCCCCCCCCCTAACCACACCCCCGTCGTTCTGCGTCTGCCTCAACATGTTTCCTCAGCCCCACCACCCGTCAAGGCCGGTCGTCCTTTCTGTTCCCAAGAAAAAATGGTGTACTGTGTATTTTGTGTATGTTTTTATGTATGTGCATTGCCTTAACTTTAACCTGATTGTAATTTCGCATATCTTCTTTTGTAAAGCGCATTGAATTGTGTATAAATAAACACGCCTTGCCTTGCCTACTGTAGGTCTGCGGTAAATTTCACTCATTGCCCTGACACTCAACAGCCTATAAAAGCCATCCTCCTGAACTCTCTATAAATTGACCATCCTTTTTGTGCAAAGATTTCAAATTCGGTGATGTGGCCAACATGTTTTCACTCATACATTCCCCTGCGGACCTGTGCATTTATGCTGGTGAATCTGCTCTAAGTGTCTTCTTTGATAAAAACATAAATTGTGGTTTATTTTAGCAAAAGGACGAGACAAGCCGC
Source organism: Neogobius melanostomus (assembly GCA_007210695.1). NCBI lineage: Eukaryota > Metazoa > Chordata > Actinopteri > Gobiiformes > Gobiidae > Neogobius > Neogobius melanostomus. The sequence continues at coordinate 2,819,556 of VHKM01000283.1, forward strand.
TCAGAGGGATTCCCTTATGAGCAGCAGGATCCTTTATTTATTCCAGCGTTTTTATTAGCCCAACTCCTGCATTTCCTCTCCCCATCTCAGCCTGAATGGTTCATTGAAATGCACATTTTCTTGTTTGTAATTGACTACATTCACAAACCTGCTGAAAGCTTTTTTTGTCCGCTGCCTGTGATGTAGCCGAGCCGTCCGGCAGCTTTGATTTAATTGAGAAGTGCTTTATGAAAAAGGCAAAACCGCTGTCTGCGACTCATCCAGGTTTATGAATAAAAAGCATGTCGGAGAATGGGCTCTTCCTGACGGCCCATCCCCCGCCGTCAGAGGTACTCGCTGCTGTCATTAACTGCTCCAGTCAGCTGCGCAATCACGAGCATGAAAAACAGCACTTATCATGAACCCCCAGCAAAACACGTGTCGGCAAAATGGACGTCGCCATTGATCTCTGGACGAAGGTGACAGACGAACGCTGCAGCACCGGCCGCATAAAAGTTGTTTTTGTCTTTCAAGAGCTGTAATTGTCCTGCCACCCCGGGCCCACCACCAGCTCTATATTTAGGCAGAAGGTCAATAGCATCGCGGCTCAGAGCGAAAGCACGCTTCACTTCATATCGAGCCGCAATGAGCAGGTGGCGGCGCTTTCCCAGGACACAATGTCACGGGGACAATGGAAGAACAAGGTGTGTCATTCTGGTGTCCACTTGAAAGAAATTGGAACAGGGGGGGAAAAAAATGTATAAGCGACACGTCCAATATGGATTCCAACATGAAAACGCTGGACTTCATGTCACTAGGATGTGCAGACAGTTCCTTGAAGCTGGCAGTCAGGAACCAGGGAGTTGTCTTTGAAAAGGTGACTCATGCGTATATCAGTTCTTGGTTGATCTATCGTAACGCTCTCTATTCTTGCCTTCCAGAGTCATCCCTCCATTGCTTACAATCAGTGCAGTAGCTCCTCTTCATATACCGGTTCATCCAACGCAGCCACATCATCCCCATCCTCTCCTCCCTGCATTGTCTTTAACCTCTTAACCCCCGCCTTAACCGAGCGCAGTTTCTCCGGTTCAGTTTTACCTAAAAAAACGCCTCGACTGGAGCTCACAGCCTAAAGGCCAGTGTAATGCGACAATTGAACGCTAAGACCTGATCGTAACATTTTTAGTCGCATTGTGCCACGTTTATGGCACATTTTTTAAGTGTTTTTATTGTGTTTCAGTTGCGTAGAAATGCCACTCCTTTTCCATGCCAATATTAAGACGTAACGGCTGATCTGAAGATTATTCGGTAACACATGAGTTTTGATTGATTTCCTATACTGCATAACTTTAAAGGTGTTTGAGAAATAACAATGGTGCTCGAGAGGATTGATGAAGAATAGGCAGCAGTCAGGATGTCATACAGGAGAAGTTTATTTACCATCGTTACGGGACCCGGAGACATGAACTCGAGACATTGCGCTAGTCCTACCATTCAAGTCTGTCTACGTTTCCACAGAAGAGGGATAAATACCCTCTAAGAGCATCGTCTAATACGCAAGCAAAACAGAGAGAGTGGGCGCCTGAGCACCACAGTCAAGGGTATGACAGAGATAGTACGACTTTACAGCTTGACCCAGTATGATAAATAGCGATTTAAGTAAGTAAGTAAGTAAGTGCTTTATTGTCATTGTACAAGCGTACAACAAATAGTGTTCAGGTGTTAGTCCTGAGCTGCTGCGGCTGAGCCGCGCTGCCACTGTGTCAACCTGACCCGCATGACCTTGGAGGTCGGGGAAACTGTAGCACTCGGAAGAAACATAGCTGGCTGCCCTCTGTCTCCTCTGATCCTCTGAAATGGTGCCGCGCCTCCTGGGTTTGTCCCTGTTTTCAGAACGTGGTGTTATCCTTTAACAAAAGGTTATGAAAACTCAAAAGTGTGCATTTCACTTTTTGTTCAGTAGATTGTACAAACTTTGGCGCTCAAACACGGCAGGGAGAGTGGTCACTGATCCCTTAGAAGGTAGAATACTGGAGCCCCGGGACTATGCAAGGATCTGTAAAGGGTGAAGAAGAAGATGAGATGAAGAGGGTGAGGAAATGGATGGTTATGCTGCTGCAAAGGAGTTAAAGGGGGGGTATTATGCTTTTTTCAATCACATAGCACCAGTCTATAGCATACTACAATGATGACGTAACCTTCTGTTGGTCTGTATATGCAGTAAATTAAAATAACTGCCTTGAATAAAATTGCTCTCTCAAAATGGCTGTACTGAACGTCTTGAAATAGACCTCTGTCTCTTTAAGAAGCTTTCCGACACGCCCCCTTCAGCACACTGCTGTGGCATCTAAACAACACACTGTGCGGGGAGGGGGCTCTGCTGAGCTGAGGAGCAGTGGTTGGTGGCTTAGCTGGTGACAAAAGGTCCAGAGACGTTCCAGGAGGACTGAGGCATAGCTGAGGCATAGCTACACCTAAAATGGCTGCCGTCTAAGTTTTTACTGATTACTCAAAAATATGTGAATGAGCCAAGGCAACACTCCAGGCATGTGTTTAATGAGGGAATGACATAATAACATGATATAAAGCTTGAAAAAGTCGATTTTACATAATACCCCCCTTTAAGGAACTTGACAATGGAGGCAGTTAAAGCAGCCACTGAATAAAATGTACAGTATATACAGTACGCACAAAAGCATGATCAGTTGACCATCTCAAAGCAGAAACATGCCTTGTTGGTGACTGCTCACAATCGTAAAGGAATTTCACTCAAACAAAAATGTCTCAGAGTACAACAGAGTACTGACAGGACGCTGCATGGTTGAGTTGGATTCATGGATTTTGTTTTACACAGCTCTTCAGGCGTTCGTATTTGTACATGAAACAATAAGTAAAACAAACACATAGGAAACAAAACAGAGAACACACCGCCTCTTTGCTATTTCCAGCCCGGATCAATGTCCCATTCAGTGGTGCCATTGGCTCATGGGAGCAGAGGTGAGTGCGTCCTGTAGCTCTCCGCCTGAGTGCTGCTGCAGTGTCCCAGAGGGAACAGCCGCGTCAACACGCCTCATACACAAGTGTCAATGAAGTCGACTCGCGTCTCACCTCTCGACAGGACCCCCCAGGCGCCCGCCCCCGCCCCGCACACAACCCGCCGCTGATTGCTTTGTGCCTGCACCGCTGCTCTGTTTAAGCACACCTTTTTGACTCACTGTACATGAAGAGGGCGCACGGGCCGCGAGGGGGACACAAGCTTTCACAGAGTCATCTCAGAACAGGCTTCGAAGGTCACAAGAGTTCAGCAATAATTATAACAAGTGAAATTTACTTCACTTTTTAATTAAAATGTTCTTATACAGTCCCAAATCAACTTTCTATGCTAATATGCTGTTATGTTGTTGTTTTTTAAATGTTGTTGACATCAGTAATTAGTGTGGAGACGTGGGAATTGTTCCAAACCTTCATATTGCAACACATGAACATACTTTTGCCATAATACAAAGTTTTTTATTACGTCACATGTGCAGATTGTGCTTGTGTGTATATAATGGCTGACCCACACTCAGAAACAAAACAAATCAAATGTTTAAAGGGGGGGTATTATGTAAAATCGACTTTTTCAAGCTTTATATCATGTTATTATGTCATTCCCTCATTAAACACATGCCTGGAGTGTTGCCTTGGCTCATTCACATATTTTGAGTAATCAGTAAAAACTTAGACGGCAGCCATTTTAGGTGTAGCTATGCCTCAGTCCTCCTAGGAACGCCCCCACCTCCTGGAGAGCCTCTGGACCTTTCGTCACCAGCCAAGCCACCAACCACTGCTCCTCAGCTCAGCAGAGCCCCCTCCCCGCACAGTAGTGTTGTTTAGATGCCACAGCAGTGTGCTGAAGGGGGCGTGTCGGAAAGCTTCTTAAAGAGACAGAGGCCTATTTCAAGACGTTCAGTACAGCCATTTTGAGAGAGCAATTTTATTCAAGCAGTTATTTTAATTTACTGCATATACAGACCAACAGAAGGTTACGTCATCATTGTAGTATGCTATAGACTGGTGCTATGTGATTGAAAAAAGCATAATACCCCCCTTTAAGAGTGCCATACGTTTGAGTCTCAGCTCTAACAATTTGCTGGGTGTCTCTCAATGCTCCCCCTTCCCCCTGAGCTGTCCTGTCTGGTGCTTGTGTCACAACCAGCGCCAGAACATTTCTCTGCACACAATGTTTCACTCAATGTCAGATTTGGTTTAAACGTTTTTGGAAGCTCCACTTTTGGTTTCTTTTCAGGTTTCAAAGTATTGAAATTCCATCACAATATGTTATATGTGGAAATACGAACTGGGCCGAAATAAAGTGATACGTATTGTATCATGACAGAGGCGTATTGTCCCGACCTTATCCTTATGGTGATTGTGATGTTTTCGAAATGGGATGCTGTTGTTTTGGAATGTACAGGACATTTATCATTCCATTGTGCAAAAATATTATTAAATAGACTTTATTGATCTCACAAGGAGAAATCCACTTGTTATTGTTTATAACACATCTTAGGGTCTTATTTTACAAAGGCATTTATTCAGACGTAGCGATTTCCTGGTGGGTGTGATTGACCGACGACATCAGCCAATTAGAGAAATACTGGATATGACGCAGGAACAAGCTGCAGGAAGCCTTTTCAATAGACATTAAACAAGGAAGGGATGGCATGCCAGTACAACGCTGTTTCATATTTAAAACACACGAAAGAGCAGGAAAAACACAGACTGAGAGACTGCTTCCGTCTCTCGGTGCGATGAACTCCCGCCTCTCGGACCGTGAGTGGAACGATAGTGGTAAAATCTGAAAAAAATGGTTCTTCTTTTGAACAAAAAGAGAAGTGTCTGGCACGTCAGGCAATATTGAGAACATTTGTTTCGGTTTCCTTAAAGCCACACTGCGTAACATTTATGTGCATACCGCCTTTGCTCTGCCCAATCCCGTCAGACCTTGGAAGCTAAGCAGGGAAGGGCCTGGTCGGTACGTGGATGGGAGACCGTTTGGTAACACCAGGAAGCCTAGTGAATGCAGTGAGTGAGTGAGTGGTTGGTGGTGGTCGGAGGGGCCGATGGCGCAGACTGGTTGCCTCGCGTCAGTCTACCCCAGGGCAGCTGTGGTTACAATAGCAGCCTACCACTATGGAGTGAACGTATAGTGCAATGTAAAGCATCTTTGAGTGTCCAAAAAAAGCGCAATATAAAACCAATGCATTATTATTATTATTTTTTAATCCAATAAATAATAAATACAATACAAGCATTTATCTTATTACTCATATTTTATTGCTAAAAACTACCTTAAAAATGGACAAACAAACATGTCTTTGCTGTGAGGGGTCACCTCTCCTTCAGGCAGCCACATATGAGATTTAAACAGGTTAGGTCCTCATCCAAATCCATTCTTTGATTACCCACTGCAAAATAGCATTTTCTGTGTCTAACTGGTCATTAGGAGCATATTGCTGGCAAGTTTAATCCAAAATGTTATGCAGTATAGGGCAAGTGACTATTTTTGTCAATTTCCCGCACACTTTACAAATGGCCTCCCTGCTGCACATCAGTAAGGTAAAGACGCATGTCAGAAGAGATCACCCTACATACATCGCAGATCCCACTACTGTGGCATTTGACCAATCAGCAGAGACCTGTCGCGCGCTAAACTTCCTGTTTTCTCTGAAGTCTGAAAAAGACCCAAATCTGGCAAAAATCACGTTACATTTCTTTACATAACTTGAAAACTAACCGTGGTAAGTTGATGAACTCACACATTTTATTGGTGAATAATTGTGCTAAGTGATGATATATGTTGGGTTTTGGAGGAAACAGCATGAAGAATGCAGGCACCATATTTGATCACTTAAACCTAAAGTTAATTAGTTTTGTCCATATTTGCACATGCCCATTGCACCTATAATTCATACTTAACAGTATTTTATTGACAAAAGAAGCAAAAACACTGTTTTTCTTTTTTTACCACTTAAGGGCAATGAACTACATATGGTAACTTTGTTTGATATAGAACATTAAAAAAAAAGTTACAACAGAAATTAACTCGTGTTACTATGTCCCCCAATAACACTCTAAAGTTGAAATGATCTATTTCACAGTATTTTAATGAGGGCCTTATAAAGGATTAACGAAAAATACATGATTTTATTTCACTTATTTTCACTTCAAGAGACTAGAGACTCCCTTTCTCTCAGTGTAATTAGTTGCCGGATTGCAATGAACATAAATGGAGGGAGGGTGCGATTAGGGTAAAGCGTAACCAACAGAGACAAATGAACTTGTGGTTCAAATCGGCAGCTGGGAAAAGGAACCTGTCTGTGCACGGCCGGTTTCTAAAAAGCAAAACACAAACATGAACCTCAAACAAATAAGTCATACTCAAAATTATTCCCACAGTCAAAGTCCTCTCGCTTTAGCTCATATTCAAATGACTTACTTCTGCCCTTCTTGAACATATTCTCATTCACAGCTGATCCAGAGAGTGCCGCTATCTGATTACTCCTCCCTCTAATTCAATCTTAAATGTAGCTTATCGGCTGTGCGGCGTGATCTGAAATGTTTCTCACTCCAAGGTGTGCTGATAGCATCTCTATTGTGCGCCAGTGTTCGCCCCCAGATAAACTAACAATATTAAAGAGACCCATATCAGCGCACAGTTCGTCCTCTCACCTCCTCAATGCACTCACTCGGACGCCAAATACATATTATTATTAAAACCTCAATTTCACCAAGACAGTGTGCAATCCCTGCAGCAGCCTCTTTAAAAAGGACTCTTTGGTAGAGATTTGAGCTTCCTGACTGATATTAGGTCTGTAATACAGTATTAAAAAATGGTACAAAATATTAAATCAATCGTTGTTGCTTGCATTTCTTTAGTGTATACAGTAAGTTACCAAATGAAAAAGAGACCTGGTATTGTGTATTCTTTTTTTCACTTATCTTTGTGTAAATTCTGCATATTCAGTCCATCTCCTTCTCAAAAGCTCAGAACGCACTTTCCCACCTGCTGATGTCATTCGCTGCCTTTCTTCTCCAGGAACAGCTTCTTATCCATTCGCCTTTACTATTCAGTGCTCAAATTGCATTTGCGTTTCTTGCTAACAGGTATTGTTTTCTATGTCTCTTCACCCTTGGGACGACCAATACTTAAAGCCAGGCAATGGACTTCTCAGGCCATGATTCTCAAAAGTGGGTCACGGAACTGTTTTCAGTGGGGCGCTTGTCTTTTCCAGGAAAAAAAAAGTGTATCATGTATGTGCAGAAAAGTATAGATTCACTTGAGTCTGTTTAATTTACAGTTATTGGGTTGCTTTTATTTCAGCTTTTTGGCTTATTTAAAGGCACACTGCGTAACATTTTTGACTATACTGTTTATACTGTTTACTGTTTACTGTTATACTGACTATACCATTAATACAAAACATGATCCTAATGAGCAGCTCAACACAGAAAAGCTTATTACTGCAGTGGGTAATCAAATAATGGATTTGGATGCAAACCTAAACTATTCACATTTCAAATTCTGCTGCCTTTAGTCACATCTCCAGGGAGACGAGCTGGAGACGTACCCACTCCTGGTAAAGTTACAGTCATGTCTTATTAGAGCTGAGCCGCTCACAGCAAAAGCACATGTTTGTTTGTACATTTATGAGGTATTTTTCAAAGATGAAAATATCGCTCATTAAATAAATGCTTGTATTACATTTTATTTATTGGATAAAATTCTACGCGGTGTTGCTTTAATGCTTATTCAACAACATTTTTAAGGAAAAGACAATATGTTACATTATATTTTACAAGGCTAAGTCGTATTTGGGTCGCGGCTTGTCATCGCAGGGTGATTGTGGGTCTCAATATCATACTAGTTGAGAACCATTGTTTAAGATTAACTGAACTCTCGTAAATTCTGAGATAGTGATCACAATACCAAACCCTCCTGCACACAGACAATGCTACTTTTGCATTTGATTATCAAAATAGAGCGTTTGGAGGAGGACCAAGCATAATATACAATTTCATGTTTTTTTTATTGTTTAGTTAGATAGTTAGTTAGTTTGTCCCTAAGGGGAAATTCGTTTTCACAGTAGTACAGGCAGGAAAGCACCAGGACACACACAACTATACATTACACACAGACAACATACTGGACATTATGACAACATTGATGACAAAAATACAGATGTCACTGTGGGAGCTTCAATTACGACTTGTAGGGATTGGACTGTTTTTAAAACACGCTCTGTTGTATCTGAGTGACCTGTATCTTTGACCAGAGGGTAATGGAGTGAAACAGTGATGCGTGTGTGGGTGTTGTCCATAGACATATTATTAATAGACCGTTAATACTCACTCCTGCCCGTTTACCACAATGACCACGTTCGAGGGGGAAATCATGGCGGATTTACAGACTCCTCCTCCCCAGCTCTGATGAAGCATGTTCCTAATAAGGCCCTTGCGTGACGTGTAGCTCGCGCAGCTCCAATGCTAACAGTCCGACCCCCGTTAAGTAGGAGATTTCTAAAATTTATCCTACCATAACCAGCCCGGTGCCTCTGATTGTGTCTAACCCAGTGTAATCACAGGAGGAATATCTAGCTGTAGACAGTTCCAAAAATGAGGCACCGGGCATTAAAGTTGTTTTTAACGTGTCTAAAGTGCAATGCATTCCAATGGGGGCCTAGCGGCTATATGGCGGTACTACAGCAATACCGGTGTCGTCGTCGCAAAGCAGAGCAGCCAGCGGCCATTGGTGTTGTCCTGTGTGGTGGTATTATGCAAAATCAACTTTTTAGAGCTTTGTACCATGTTACAATGTTGTTCTCTCATCAAAAACATACCTGGAGCTGTGTTTCAACTCACTTACGCACCTTTGAGTAATCTGTGCATCTTCCCTTGAGGCAGCTCCCAAAGACGTCCTTCCTGTAGTCCTTTGTATCCAGGTAATGCTTTCCTCACCCCTCAATCTCTTGCTAAGCTCAAGTGAAAACACTCACCATCGCTTCACTGATTTGTATCTCTTTTTCCCTCTCTTTATTGAAACAGTTGCACAGCGAAGGGGAGCAAGAGGAGCGGGGTGGGAGGAGCTTATAGGGAGATCTCTTGAAAATCAGGAAGTGAAACAACTACATATTGAGTTTCAGCTGTTTTAGGTCAATATTGTATTTTCTAACCAACACACTGCAATATTACCAAACACCAGCAACAAGCACGATACCCTTCTTTAAGTGGCAACATCTCCCCGGAGACGAGCTGGTGATGTCCCGCTCCCTGCCAAGTTATGATCGAGGTCTCAGGAGAGGCACGGTAAAGATGCACCTTCTTGTCTATTTTCCCCCAATAAAAACACCCATAATGAAACCATTGCTTGTGCTTTAATGTTAATGGACACTGTTTCATGCGACCTTGATAGGACGCGTTGATTCCTATGATGTCCTCCGGCCAGCGTCTCGCACGTGTCCTCTGCTCGTCCCGTGCCGGTGATCATACCTCCGCGGCTCGCCCTCTCGCAGATAATCAGCAGGAGGAGGCCCGCTTTTATCTGCCTCCACAGCTGCAATCCATTGTCGCCTCATGAATGAAGGCAGAGATTAATCGCAACGCCACACTCCTACTTTTCCCCCCTCCACCTCCTCGTCCTCCTCCTCTCCCTCCGCCCCGCGCCAGTGCCGTCTCCCGCAGCTGCTGCTTCCTGAAGGGTGAAAAGACCGAGCTCACTCACTTTACACGCACCATTTGCAATCTGATGAGCAGCAGTTGGCTATTTTGAACTGTCTTTTTATTTTTTTTTGGAGACAGCCATGATAGCAGTGACGCAAAAATGTTTCTAGGTTTTACAGGCAAAAAAATAGCGTCCGCTGTGACTTTAAATTTAACGAACGTCAGGGACAGTAAGTGCACTGCTAAAAGGAACCGTTTGTGCCCGCAATTAGAGAAAGGACAATTTGACCCCAAGGCAGCGCGGCTCACAGCAGGCTTTAAATGGCACACAGCAGTTTGTGAATGGTACACGCTGAACTGGATTGATTCAGAACATGTCGGGAACAAAAGACAGGAAAGAAAGGGAAACATGTTGTGAATTTTTGCGTGTTTACGGGCCGTAGTCCCATGACATTTCCGTGCCATTTCCACAAATTTTGACCATTCAAGATAGTATATTTCCTTCATTTTTCCTTCCATTTCATTATGTTGCAGTCATATACCCGCTGTAAATCCCTGCTTAAAACTATCCTGTTCCACAAAGTACAGGACGTATAATCACTGTGTTAGTCTTGTTCTTCTAGTCTAAAGTATCTAAGCCAGTGGTGTCCAAACTTTGTTAATTGAGGGCAGTGTATTTACATAAGTGTACTGTATGGTGTTATTGACTTCCTGATAGATCGATGGGTAAGATCGTCTCGGACACTCGGACTACCAACACTGGATTCCCTCAAGGCTGTGTACTTTCTCCCTAGCTCTTCTCCCTGTACACAAACTGCTGCACCTCCACTCACCAGTCCTTTAAACTGATCAAGTTTGCGGACGACACCACCCTCATCGGGCTCATCTCGGACGGTGATGAGTCTGTCTACAGGAGAGAGGTGGACCGGCTGGCGTCCAGGTGCAGCCACAACAACCTGGAGCTGAACGCCCAGAAAACAGTGGAGATGATCGTGGACTTCAGGAAAGTCGCAGCCCCACCGTCCCCCCTCGCCCTGACAGACTCTCCCACCCCCATCTCCATCAAGGACTCCTTCCATTTCCTGGGCACCACCATCACCCTCAAATGGGAGCCGACCATCAGCTCCCTCATCAAGAAAGCCCAGCAGAGGATGTTCTTCCTGCAGCAGCTGAGGAAACTTAAGCTGCCAACCAAGATGCTGGTGCAGTTCTACACGGCCATCATCGAGTCCATCCTCAGATGTGGTACCTCGGCGCCACAGCCCGGGACTGGTATCGCCTGCAGCGCATTGTGCACGCTGTTGAGAAGGTGATTGGCTGCAAACTCCTATAATAATAATAATAATGCCTTACACTTGTATTGCGCTTTACAAGCCTGTATTACCAAGTTCTCAAAGCGCTGCACTGTCGTCATTATTCATTCACTCCATACTTCCTATCTCTTGAGGACCTCAACACCTCTGAGACCCAGAGTTGTGTGGATCGGATCACAGCTGACCCTTGAAGCTCACCCTGAACACAGACTATTCATCCCTCTCCCCTCAGGCAGGAGGCTACAGTCCATACCTCCCACCACAAGTGCAGTTTTCTCTCCCTCCACCATCAGACTCATGAACATAAAAGCACCCGGTCACTCTGTATCCGACTCATGAACATAATAACCTGTTCCACCGTTTGCACTGCTCTATTGCCTTATGTATTATTTCCACACTCATATCTGCTGCTAACGCTTAGTGCATTGAGACTCAAAAACACATTTTCTCCACCATTGAGACTCCGTATGACAACCAACCCCAGACCCACTGAGACAACCAGACCCAGCTGACCATCTGAATAAAATGACTTTAGCTCGAAAGCTCAATTATTTAATTCAAAGCTCTGATCTACAGCTTTTTGCTCGACAGAAGATTTTTCAGAAAATACCCTCGATCTAAAACTCCTGACCACGAACCTACAGCTCTGTGAATGAATGAGAGTGTGAATGGGTGAGTGGTTCTTTGCAGTAAAGCGCTTTGATTGCCACATGTGGGTGAAAGAGCGCTATTTAAAGGGGGGTATTATGTAAAATCGACTTTTTCAAGCTTTATATCATGTTATTATGTCATTCCCTCATTAAACACATGCCTGGAGTGTTGCCTTGGCTCATTCACATATTTTTGAGTAATCAGTAAAAACTTAGACGGCAGCCATTTTAGGTGTAGCTATGCCTCAGTCCTCCTAGGAACGCCCCCACCTCCTGGAGACGCCTCTGGACCTTTCGTCACCAGCCAAGCCACCAACCACGGCTCCTCAGCTCAGCAGAGCCCCCTCCCCGCACAGTAGTGTTGTTTAGATGCCACAGCAGTGTGCTGAAGGGGGCGTGTCGGAAAGCTTCTTAAAGAGACAGAGGCCTATTTCAAGACGTTCAGTACAGCCATTTTGAGAGAGCAATTTTATTCAAGGCAGTTATTTTAATTTACTGCATATACAGACCAACAGAAGGTTACGTCATCATTGTAGTATGCTATAGAGTGGTGCTATGTGATTGAAAAAAGCATAATATCCCCTCTTTAAGTGAGAACATTTACCATTTATAGCTCAAGATCTGGAGATGAGTTTCCCCAGGCGCTGTTCACTGTTTGAAATGTATCGACAAAGTGTGCAAAGCTAGATTCGGATATAACCAGATTCTGTGTAAATGCAAACGCAGTGGTTACATTTGAGAGTATTTAGTTAATGTGAGACATCAGGTGTGGCGTACAGTAGAAGCTGCTAAAGTTAGTAAATGTGTCTGCTCCGATGAACAGAGCAGCTGAGACCAACGTCAAAGCACAAACTACTGAGGCCACACAGAAACCCCTTTACCATATGTTAAAGTTATGTTTATAAACCAGATATTACTATTGTCCGTTACCCCTTTTAACTGTAGCCAATCAAAGCCTGCTACATTTAATAATTTCTCAATTCATCAATATTAAATGGACTCTCTCTGTCCTCACGCCTTTCACTGCCCCACCTCCACAGCAGCAGCAGAACTATCAGCCTCCTCAGAGTCTCCATACAGCCTCCAACATCACCAATAGTGTTGTTGAATTCTATCTGGCGTGAGGAAGGGAACTGGAACACTTTGAGGTCGGTTATTTTTGAGTCCCAGTCACCAGTTGCCCTGAACATGCAGTACAGTGTAAAGTACAGATATGTTATAATTATTTTGTAACTATGTGTGTACTGAATACTCTTGGCCCTCCCCTCTGAGTCCTCTCCACCCTGCGGGACAGTGTCTGGGGACATCAGACCACGGTGCTCTTGACTGGGGATTCGTGTTGGTTGTCATGCATGGCTAAGCCTGTTTTGCCAGCTGCCATTTACTCTGAATGACTGGCTACGTGTGCGTCTTTTACAGCCGGAAAACATGTCACTTTAGCCGTGAATAGTAAGAGTATACAGTTTTTCAGACCTCTCACACATTAGAATTAAAAAAGAGAATGAAGTTTGGGAAAAAGTAGGATACCATATAGATTTACTCATATAATTTCAATTTGTTTATTATGATGGAATTTGCCAAGAACCCAAGAAACTTTAGTGGGTTTCAATTCTAGTGTATTTCAAGGATAGCCCTGTTGATATGAACCATGTCTTTTTCAAGAGGGTCCTGAACATAAACTAGCAAAACACAACAAGCACCGTCACATATAACAATCACAGTCTCTTCTCTGGCTCTGTCCATCCCCGCCCTGTCCCCGGATCACCCTCACTTTTCAATAATCCATATCATTTCTTAATATTAACAATATGGTGCATGTTTCATTCAACACATCATTTAGACATTAAGAGACAGTTAATAACATTGACATTGAAGATAATTATACCGAGGTGTTTTGAATAAAGGCCAAGATGTGATTGAGCTTAGTTCGGTAGGTAAATTATTCCAATCAAATGGAGTTTTTTTTTCCGACCTCCCTTTTCACAAGAGGATAGTTATAGTGCAAATGGTAGTGTTGTGTCAAATATGTAGGGTAAATCATAGGCAAGGCAAGTTTATTTGTAGAGCACAATTCTTACACAAGGCATAACATAAACATTTATCAATTACAGTAAAAGGCAAGAGTGCAGATAAAATACTTTCAGTTTTCATATGCACGGGTAAAAAGAGCTGTTTTCAGCCTGGATTTGAACATTGTCAGAGTTGAGGCCTGTCTCACATCCTCATGAAGACTGTTCCAGATTTTAGCTGCATGAAACTGAAACACAGCCTCACCGTGTTTATTATTGACTCTGGGAACCACCAGGAGACCCCTCCCTGAAGTTCTCAGGGCCTGAGTTGGTTCATACGGCTCTAACATGTCAGAGACGTACTTTGGTGCTAAACCATGAAAAGACTTGTACACAAGCAGAGCTGTTTTAAATTCTATTCTCTGAGTGACAGGAAGCCAGTGCAGAGACCGGAGCACTGGACTAATGTGGTCGTATTTCCTGGTTCTTGTCAGGACTCGAGCAGCAGCGTTCTGGATGTACTGCAGCTGTCTAACAGTGAGCGGCCATTACAGTCATCCAACCTGCTGGAGACAAATGCATGGATGAGTCTCTCTAAGTCTGGTTTTCAAACTAGCAATGTTTTTCAGATCAAAAGCTAATATGTAGGGTAAATCATACACATCTATAAACAAAAGCAATAGAGTGGAGCTGTTTAATGTCTTTTGGTTTTTGACGACACAATTCCCACGTCTGAAGTCTACATGTGGTAGGCAAGTTGGCTTGTTGGAGGACCGATTTTCTTCATTGTCAAAGACCACGGGCCGAACGTCCAATTGTAGCCCAAAGTAAGCACAACCTTTAACAAATGTCAGTGTTGTACATCATATATGACCTAATTGGGTGTTCTGCTCAGACATTTTTAAAAGAATTGACATGCAGTATTTAATTTATTCTTTAGTTTAACCTCTTAACCCCCACTTTAGTTTGACTTTACCCAAATCTAAAAGCTTCTTGAAAAAAGCGTCAAAATAGCGACAAAAACGTGACGTAAATGAGGATGAAAACGCAGCTAAAAAAGCAGGCAACAAAAAAGTGATGAGAAAGCAACAACACGGTTACAAAAGAGCAACATAACAGGCGATATAACCGGCAAAAAAAAAAGGGATACGTTTAGAAAAGTGACAAAACAAAACAGGCGACAAGAAAGTGATGAAAAGCAACAAAACAGTTAAAAAAAGCGAGGAAAAATCTTCGATCGGTTTTGTAGGTCTTAGCTTTCAAAATGAGCGTCGCACTGGCTTATAGGCTGTAAACTCCAGTCGAGAAGCTTTTAGCATATGATCCCTGATTTGTGCTACGTCATTTCTCAAATTCATCTTGAGGGCCAGAGGTTCTATGCTATCAGTCTTTGGAAATTTAGTTTATTGCCATTGATGCAGAAAGGTACAGTCTCTATCAGAGTACGGCGAACAAATGCCGTGTTAGTCTTGATAACATAGGACTAAACAGCGTACTTTCTGCTCTACTGTACAGCACTACTCATTTCTTGCGGGACCAAATAAAATAAAACATGGTTTGGCGTTTCCTCGTGTCTGCTACTTCAAAAGCCGAGCTGAGAGCCTTTTCCTTCCTCCCAACATCATTCAGCCTGCGTATAATTCATATTATTACTGAAATTGCCTCAAATTTGTTGCCATGGTTATTCTTCTTCTCCCCCCTTTCTTTTTTTTTTTTTTTTTTGAGCTTTGTGCCTCCTCGCTCGACGGCCGGTGATTAGAGCCTGGAGCAGCGGCAGCATCGAGTGTTGTGTGTCAAAGGGAGACAGGCTGCAAGGGACTGACCCGGTAATAGTCAATGTATTCACAAGCTATAACTGGAGATAGTTGCCATGGCCACAATAATTGGGGGAGCGGGAGGGGGGCGTGCCCGTCTGCGAGGGTGTCTGGAGCAAGAAAGACGACACATTTTCTCGAACAGACAGCAAGTTTGTCTGAGCAAAATATGCCCAGGCAAAAAAGAAAATCTTTGGACTTGCCAGGTAAGAAAGAAGAAACCGTTTGACTTTGTGCGTAGGTGACAGCACAGACTAGCTGCAGGACGCGGTACTGCGCCACCAGCTGCCGTTTGACAAAGACACTTCAGCAAATAGCAAGAGCACTCTGCTGTATTGTCAAGCAGAGCAGTAGAGCATAAAAGCAAACCAGCTTTCAGACAAACTGTCTCAATGTTTTCAGATTCGGGCATACGGCCAAAATGGGTTACCTTTATTCTGGCAACAAAAGGGGAAAAGTGAATTTGGGGTAATATTGATGCTACTAAAATGAGCTTTGTATCAGCTTAAAACATGGGGTGACAGCGGGTCATCTCATGATCGGAAGGTCAGGGTTCGAATCCGGCCTCCTGAAGGTGCACACTGTCATTGTGTCCTTGGGCAAGACACATCACCCTCCAGTGTCCGCGTACATTGGTGTTTGAATGAGAATGTGAATGGGTTCTTTGCTGTAAAGCGCTTTGGGCCTGATGAAGGTAGAAAAGCTGAGTCCATTTACCAATGACCATGAGTTTGAAGGCCAATCTATTGGTTCTCAATCATTTTCACCACATCCTAAAAATTTAACTTTCCAAGTGCCACCAGGCCAAGATCAAGATCGAATCAGGACTAAACCGAGTCTAAAAATAGACCCATTTGGACTAAATTATGTCTAAACTGTGAGTAAACCATGTTTAAACTAGAGCAACATCTCATTTAAATGCATAAATTAAGCATATCTTGGCATGATCTGTCATTCAAATCAATAAAGACCTGAGTACCACCGGAAGAAGCCCAAGTCCCACACCCATAAATAGAATTAAATATAAGCATTTATTTTATTACAGATATTGTTGTTGTTGATAAACACCTAAAACATGACCAAACAATACATAGTTTAAATTGAATCTTCTCATGCATGCCCTTATTTTTAAGTTGTTTTTGTTTATTATTTATCTAAGGTATGTGTTATATGCTTTATGTTTCATGTTGCACATTTGAGAAGATTAAGAAAGCGAGACAGCGCCTCTTCTTTTTACGCAGGCTTCGAGAGTTTACTAAAAATACTAGGATTCTTTTGAACTTTTATCATTGTGTAATTGAGAGTGTCCTAACCCGTCGTATTACCGTGTGGTTTGGTAATCTCACTCTGAAAGAGAAGAAGGCTTTGAACAGAGTGGTTCGCTCAGCCAGCAGGACCATTGGCTGCACTTTGCCGCTCCTGAAGGCCACATATAAAGCTCGACTCTTGACTCGAGCTTTACAACTCGCCAATGAGGCCTCAGGCCACCCTGCTAAGGCCTTGTTTGAGATGCTTCCCTCAGGGAGAAGGTATCGCTCTGTCATATGTTCTACTGATCGCCATCTTAACAGTTTCTTTCCTCAAGCTGAAACAAGGCACTTCTATTTATTTATTTGTATGGACTTTTATTGTACAGTATTTTACCCTTAAGCTTTTAATGTGGCATTGTTTGTTCTGTTTTTTATATTGTGTCTTATTTTGTGTCTTTTTATGTGTTTGGCATATCGCACTTTGAGCTCTTTGCACATGTTTTTCCATTGTGGTTGTTTAAACTGCAAATGGCCAATAAAATGAATCTGAATCTGAATCTGATTTGAACCAGAAAAAAAATCCTAGTTGTGAACCTGTTCTTAACAATGGCCAATAAAACAATTCTGATTCTGAAATGTGTTTGCTCATCTCTCCTACAGCCTGACTGTAACTTTAGAGGGAACTGGGATGTCTCCGGCTCGTCTCCATGGAGATGTTGACTAAAGGCAGGCAAATATGAGATCTAAGAAGGTAAGGTCCTCATGCAAATCCACTCTTTGATTTAAAAAGAATTGTCTCTGTCTAGCTGCTCATCAGGAGCATGGTTTGTATTGCTGGCAACAGAATCTAAAATGTTACTCAATGTGCCTTTAAAGACAGTTTCATCAGAGTTATGTTTTCCATTGTCTTTTGTTTTGAACCACTAATCAACCCATTTAAACCAGTTATAATTTAGTGATGATAATGATATGTTTAGATCTGGTGACATCCAGGATTTATTTTTTTCTTACGGCGTAATCGGTCTCGATCAGAAAGTTAATACATAAAATGGTCCAACTCAAAAATATCTGAACCGAAGTGATTCTAGGTAAAGATTCTGCAGAGCTCTTTGTCTTCGGAGCCTTTCTGCATTCACTTCTCCATCTTCGGTCTGCATTCTTTGGCCTCCCCCCTGACTCGCCCCCTCTGTCCCCCATCCTAACCTGGGGCGTCCTGTCACCTCCACTCGTGTCCACCCACGCCCCTCTGCTCCTCCGCCACCCTCCTCCTCAGGGCCGCAGTCAGAGAAAGCCCCCCGGAGGGAGGCCTGCCTGCTCTGTGCTCGTGTGGATGACGGTCAAAAGCACCAAAGGCAGAAAGTGAGGGGGGAGAAGTGGGACGGGCTGATGTTGTGAATTCTGATTGGACTGTGGGTTTGGAGAAAGTCACGACTTGGTGCAGAACAGATGCAGAGAAACGCTGATCCAAAAATATGCTTCATCCCCTTATTTTTTAAACCACAAAACAGCCATGGATAGTTTTCTTCTTCTTCTTGTAATCTCCCTTTTTGACTGCTTTGCCCTATTGTGCATGTTTTGGGTGGCTAGGGTACAGTGTTGGGCAAGTTACTTTAATATTGTAATATATTCTATATTAGTAGTTACAGCTTTAAAATGTAATATGTTTGTGTTACATGTTACTGTTTCAAAATAGCTGAGTCACACTATGAGTTACTTTGAGTTACTTTTGGCAAAAATATAAACTGAAAATAGTAATAATGCCACATAACGAAAATGCAGTCAAAGATTTCCTTTTCCTTCCCTTTCGCCAGTCGCTCGTGTTTTGTTTTCACGACGTTAGCTACACACCAGTGTCCAACTTGATTTGGTGCTGCGTACATCAATACAAACCATTTAAATGCACTTGTAAGTCGAGTTACTTCAATTGTAATGACTAATATATTGCCGTGTTTTGTTTAAGTAATATGTTATGTTCCTCAATTACTGAAACAGATTTGACTTTATCTGAATCTCCTGCTGAAATAACAACAGATAAAAGGCCAAAAACTGGTTTACACCTAATTCGAACAATATAGCTTATCATTTCTCCAGGTAAAATGAATTAAGCCTTCATTATGTATGGAAAAAAATAATTTGATCATTAAAGGGATATTTCAGGATTTTTTTACATTGGGCCTCATTTCCTAGTTATCCAG
This sequence comes from Neogobius melanostomus, assembly GCA_007210695.1. NCBI lineage: Eukaryota > Metazoa > Chordata > Actinopteri > Gobiiformes > Gobiidae > Neogobius > Neogobius melanostomus. The sequence goes on from VHKM01000283.1 coordinate 2,838,468, forward strand.
AGTGTTGTTGATGTCTGGAGATATTTTTTTCTTAAATTCATGCAGTTCTTATATTTGAAGAGTCTAGTGGCGCTAGGCTAGAGCAAGGCTAAAGCAGTTCTATGGTATCAGTTAGCCTGCATTAAAAACAGTCTGACCCACTCCACAGTGCACCTGAGGTAAATCACTTATAACGCCAGACTAACCATATAAATGTCTGTGTTAATAGAATAATTTTAACCATTTTGCATTTAAAATAACTTCGTGGCTGTAATCTAACGCAGCGGCGGAGTGATCTGCAAGAAAATAGTTCCTCAAAATGCGGTAATTCATGTGATACAAGGTCAGTTATATTTCAAAAATTATTCTATTAACACAGACATTTATATGGTTAGTCTGGTGTTTTAAGTGATTTTCCTCAGGTGCACTGTGGAGTGCGCCAGACTGTTTTTAATGCAGGCTAACTGATACCATAGAAATGCTTTAGCCTTGCTCTAGCCTAGCGCCACTAGACTCTTCAAATATAAGAACTGCATGAATTTAAGATAAAAATATCTCCAGACATCAACAACACTCTGGATAACTAGGAAATGAGGCCCTATGTCAAAAATCCTGAAATATCCCTTTAAAGCCGGAAAAGCAGTACTAATGAAAATCCAAAGTAAATGCAATATTTGTTTGTGATCAGATGTTTAAAGAGCCTTGTAGTCGGCTCTACAGCAGGTTAAAATCAGCTAAATCCCATTATAATAAACACGGCTAAAACTCTGTAAGACCCGGAAGTAGAGCGATGACAGCATCACTTAACAAACGTATTGGCAGCACATAAAATGGAATTAGCATGGTAGCCAAAAGCGTAATAACATGGTAATTGTGTTAAATACATGGAAAAAGTCTTTTTTTTGTATGTTTATCCAGAACCATCCCGTAATTCAGGAAACTTTAAATGACAAACATTTGTGCAAGCGTGCATTATTTCCGTAACCGCACAGTTACTCCGGCAACAGTTAAATCACGTTCTGTTTCACTCCACTGCAGCTGTTTCCGTAGTAACGATAAACAATTGAGCTACTGTTGGAACTAGCTTCAGTCAAAAAGTGAAACAAATCATCTTAAAAAGTTAAATAACTCCTGGACTTAACAAAGCAAACAGGCCCAAATGAACAGTTTCAGTTTGTGGGACTGTATAAGCTGTATAAGACTTTGTATAAGCGAATTAAACAACGAGGAGGCATTACACAGTTTTAATGCACCACGACATGCAGCCATCTTTTAACCCTTGTGTAATTCTGGGAGCTTTAAATTACAAATAAACATCATATTTCCTATATTATGTTATCAAACCATGGCAAAATGTATGATTCTGAGGTAAGGTTACTATTTCAAAATAGTTTGAAGCGTCATGTTTGTGTGTAGACTCGGATATATGAGTTTGTGCTTCTAAAAGTACAGAGATGGGTAGAGTGGTCAAAATGTTTACTCAAGTAAGGGTAAAAAAGTACCTGGAAATGTTTTACTTGAGTACTGTGAGTAATGAGTAACTGTGTCTGAGTCTGCACGTAAAAGTCTGATTAATGTTTCAGTTGTGAAATAAATTATGAGAAATTAAACATGAAAAAATGCAAATTAGTTTTATTTTTTCAAAGAAAATACCATAAAAACACATAAAAAGAAATAACTATGAAGAAATAAGTAACAAAACACCAAATACTGTAGATCTACTATTTTACGCGCCAAAATGAAGATTTGTCACAATGAAGATGTACTTAATAGTGGAATGAGTTACTATTTTTATTTCTCAAGTGGGAGTACAGATACTTCATTCTAATATTACTATAAAAGTACTATATGAAAAACGTGCAAAAGAACAATTACTTCAAAAACTTACTGTATGTGATTAAGTTCTACCCACCTCTGTAAAAGTGTTATTTTATTGTACTTTTATTGCATTACCTTTTATTTTTGTGATGTTTATAGTTTTTGATTTGAATATTTTATTTCGAGCTACACAACACTGGCACAAAAAGGAGAGAATAAATAAATAAAAAATAACATTCTAGCTTGAAAAGGAGTTTCACTTCCTTATTGGACACCGACAGGAGGTGACATAGATGAAGGCAAACCATTTTAAATTGTTGCCATGCCAACCATGTTATGTCAATGGGAAATGAGTCAAACTGCTGTGGAATGTTACCTCTATCTATGTCACTTCCTGTCATTCAATTACTGTCACATTTCTTCATTAAAATGGCTGCTTCGCTGAAATAAAATTATAATTATGCAACTGATGAACTTGCAACTGATGTTATCCTTCTATGTGAGTCATATTTTTAAAAGCATCAAAGCCTGTCAAATGCACTTTAAGCGCCTATATAAACTTCTATTGTCTTCGAAATGTTTGAAATGATCACACAGGCCTCACATCTCCACTTAAAATAAGTTAAAATGTAGGAAAAAACAAAGAAGTATGTAAAACATAAATACCACCCCTAAAGAAATTATGCTTAAATGCAATTAATTGTGATTAATTAATTAATTACAAAATCCATAATTAACTATATACATATATTTTTGCATGAATATGTAAATGATTTACTGGAATGGAAGATTAGCTGCATACAGCTTTTAGTAATGGGATCGATATAAACAAACAAATGCTAAATGCTATCCCCGTGCTATTCTCATGTTATTACCTTGCTATTAACACGTCACATACATTGAGACCATAGTGTGTCTTGAATTCCTTCGCCCCTCCGTATGAACAGTCCCGAGTGTGTGGGCGGGCTGTAGATGTGAATGGAGGCCAGTGACTCATGAAGCTAAAGCTCTGCGTCAGACTGAAGCAGGGAAACACGACAGGCACCAGCTCCAGTCGCCCCGGGACAGTGCAGTGGAGATAAGGCTTGTGTGACAGGACGAAATCCCCCCTCGACAATACCCGCCCCCCCTCCGCCTCCTACTCCAGCATCAGGCAATGACACATACAGTCTCGTTTATTCAGTATGGGACATCCTGCCAGTCTCAGGGGGTTATGTCGCCTGACCATCATCACTCCGTCGGTTTGTCACGAGCACAAGAGGCGCGGAGCGAGGTCAGAGGAGGTTTTTGTTACTGCACATTGTTTACCGTTGTCACAGCTTTACTACTGACAATTTTTTATCTGATCTTTTTAGGTTCCTCGCCCAAGATTGTCCCAGTGACAAAAAAAACAACAACAGAAACCTTTGCCTCATGACTGGCGTACGACTGACTGTCCAAACGTTAGTTGAATGATTGAGAGAAGTTTTCATCATTAGCTGCAGTTATAATTAGGGCTGGGTACTGTTAAACAAGACCAGAATGGTATCGGGAGGAAAAATGTAGCTACTAGTCTACTGGTGTCGACAAAATAAATGTATTGAAAGCAAGTACCGAAAAAACACACACACATTAAGACCAAGTTTTGATGCCTGTTGGTCCAGGGACAGCATTAAAGGAAGTGACGTGGTTGATTCCGCAAATTTAAAGAGGGGGTATTATGCTTTTTTCAATCACATAGCACCAGTCTATAGCATACTACAATGATGACGTAACCTTCTGTTGGTCTGTATATGCAGTAAATTAAAATAACTGCCTTGAATAAAATTGCTCTCTCAAAATGGCTGTACTGAACGTCTTGAAATAGGCCTCTGTCTCTTTAAGAAGCTTTCCGACACGCCCCCTTCAGCACACTGCTGTGGCATCTAAACAACAACACTGTGCGGGGAGGGGGCTCTGCTGAGCTGAGGAGCAGTGGTTGGTGGCTTGGCTGGTGACAAAAGGTCCAGAGGCGTCTCCAGGAGGTGGGGGCGTTCCTAGGAGGACTGAGGCATAGCTACACCTAAAATGGCTGCCGTCTAAGTTTTTACTGATTACTCAAAAATATGTGAATGAGCCAAGGCAACACTCCAGGCATGTGTTTAATGAGGGAATGACATAATAACATGATATAAAGCTTGAAAAAGTCGATTTTACATAATACCCCCCTTTAAAGGAAAAGCCTTTCATGGAATAAATGAACATTATTGTTGTGTTTTCTGGTTCTAGATGACACATATTTTAGTACAGGTATCGAAAAAAAGTAGTGCAGGTATTGGTATTGTAAACAAAGTATTTTTAAAGTCAGTGTTGGGCAAGTTACTGTTCAAAAGTAGTATATTCTATATTAGTATACTAGTTACATGCAGCTTTAGAAATGTAATGTTTGTATTACATATTACTGCTGCTGAGTTACACTACTTTGAGTTACTTTTGAGTTACTTTTGGCAAAATAGATTTCCTTTTCCTTCACTTTCCCCTTTCTCTTTTGTCTTGTTTTGTATAAGATCTACGCGCAACTGCAGATACACCAGTGTCCAACTTGATTTGATGCTGCATTTTTTTATAGGGGGGGGGGGGTTTACATTTAAATGCACTTAATTGTAACTGGTTAATTTACCGTTATCAAAAGAAATGAAACGATACCCAGCCCTATAGTTAAAACCAGTCATGCGTTTATTTACTCAAATAACGCTGCTGTTGTGGCAAAGCTAAAAAGAAAGTAGATCGTCGTCACCAGGCCCTGCAGATCTTTGAATGTGGCCACTCCTGCCAAAACAGAGGATGCCTTTTCATTGCGTGGCCCATTCAAATACCGTTCATAGTGCACGGCACGCTGGTGTTTTCCCTTATTATTGTGATGTCACTGATCAGAACCTTACTGCAGCTTTAGATTCTCCAAGTCTCTGTCATAAAGAGGGCACTGTGAAGATAAATGCGTTTAAACCCTCAGTCATAGTACGTTTAGTCCAATTCATAAATGTGTAGTGGAGTAAAGCGCTAAAATGTAGTGAAGTAAAAGTCAAAAGTATCATGAAATAAAGTAGCCACGTCAGTGTATTTCTCAAAAGCATGTCCATTTGTCCTATAGGCTTTTACAGTGTGAAACAGCAGAAAACCGCGGCGTGACGTGGGCAGCAGCCGGTGGTGAATCACTCTGGGTTATCTGCACCGGAAGCCGCCTCCTTTAAGCTCATTTGCATCAATGATAATGAAAGATAAAAGCGTCCTTTTTCATGGAATCATTTTATCTTTAATTACAGGCTTTATTAATAGCACCTTTTATATGGAAATGTAATTACACAAACGCCACATACGTTTTGTGGGGTTACTTAAAAGCTCTTCCAAATGTTGGCGCCGTCCCTTCTAAAATTAGCAAGTGTAATGCCCATTTGAAAGGATTCGATGTTTTTTTCTTTTCTTTTTCCTGATGCACATGCGCCCATGTCTTTCACTGTTAGCTGAGAGATAGCGCTCTGTTCATTACGCGCTTCATTAATTTAAATGCTAATTGATTCTGTAGGGCCTTTCAGATGCAGGCGCGGCGCGGTGGTGCTGGATGGTGACAGGGTTGACAGGAAAGCCCTCTCCTGCCTGTCTGTCTGCCTCGAGTGCGCCTCTGATATGCCTGGAGTGCTGCACGAGACAAGTGAAAAGGAGACGGGGAGGAAATATAGAGCAGTGGTTCTCAATGCGGGCTGCGAGGGCCAAGCGCATGATGTGCCCTGGTTGATTTGAACGCAATCGGTACCAATCAGTTGAGATTATTCCAGGTTTAGTCCTGGCTTTTCCTGGTTTTAGTCGAGTTTTAATATTTTTTACCCATTTGTTGATGGTGCTTATGAAGAATATTTTCCATGCCTATATCATACACTGCCTGACCCCCCTAAAATAACTCGTCACCATGAATAAGAAGCTCACACGCTCTAATATTTGATTGTAAGCACCTTTAGCTTTGATTAGAAGATCTTTATTTATATAGCGCCTTTCACAGACATGGCCACAAAGCGCTTTACATGAGACAATTGTACATTCACTCCATACTCAGTGGTGGTAAGCTACGTTTTTGTAGCTTCAGTTTCCCCTGTGGGAGACTGACAGAAGCGCTGTCGCGACTGCACACGTCTGACCACCACCATGCACACTCTCAAACACACTCTCATTCATCCTGGCCTATTGTACATGTTTTTAGTGGTAGGGGAAACCGGAGTACCCAGAGGAAACCCACGCAGACACGGGGAGAACATGCAAACTCCACACAGAAAGGCGAGGCCAGGTGGGAATTGAACCCTGGACCTTCTAGCTGTGAAGCGAGAGCGCTACTGTGCGCCCAGCTGTGGTAATATTTCAATACGTGTTGCATTTAAAGAGGGGGTATTATGCTTTTTTCAATCACATAGCACCAGTCTATAGCATACTACAATGATGACGTAACCTTCTGTTGGTCTGTATATGCAGTAAATTAAAATAACTGCCTTGAATAAAATTGCTCTCTCAAAATGGCTGTACTGAACGTCTTGAAATAGGCCTCTGTCTCTTTAAGAAGCTTTCCGACACGCCCCCTTCAGCACACTGCTGTGGCATCTAAACAACACTACTGTGCGGGGAGGGGGCTCTGCTGAGCTGAGGAGCAGTGGTTGGTGGCTTGGCTGGTGACTAAAGGTCCAGAGGCGTCTCCAGGAGGTGGGGGCGTTACTAGGAGGACTGAGGCATAGCTACACCTAAAATGGCTGCCGTCTAAGTTTTTACTGATTACTCAAAAATATGTGAATGAGCCAAGGCAACACTCCAGGCATGTGTTTAATGAGGGAATGACATAATAACATGATATAAAGCTTGAAAAAGTCGATTTTACATAATACCCCCCCCCTTTAAATCATACCCAATCATGTAAAGACTGCAAATTGCTTGGAAACAATGATGACGTCTTTGTATAATAACATGAAAACAGCCATTTCAATCCTATATTAACCTGTTCAAACAGCGCTTTTAAATAAAGTGAGACCGATTGTCAAATAAAGAAAATAAATACTCAAACGACCAATTCTTTTGGTTTGGAGAATATTGGCTCAAACTATCGACAAATGTTTCCACTAATGTTTCACACACTAACCTTTATCGATCAATGCTAATGGACGGGGGAAACAGAAACAAATAAACAATGACCTAAACCCAAAATGACAATGTTGTGAAATGTTCTCTACAGCAGCAGTGTGCACGACAGCAGCAGCGGGCCGGGGTCCAGAAAGCAGAGACAGAGGTGATCCGTTGCTCCGTTGCTAGGAGACGAGCGAGGCTGGATGTGGGAGATAAACATAGCCCCTTCCCTCCCCTACTCCCCTGCCTCCCCCTCCACACACAAACACGAGGAGCTTTGGGGACATGGACGGGGGGGGGGGGGCGGACACCGTCAGTCGGCAGTAGATAAGCTCTGGATTTGACCGGGCTTACAAGTCACGCATTTACAACTTGAATTTTTTTGTAATTCAGATCTGTAACGTTGCTATTGATCGTTCATTCCAGTGATTCGTCCGTGTGTTTTTGTCCATCTTGAGCCAGGGTCCAGTATCTAGGACTGAAGAGGAAACTATTAGTCAGTCACTTCTCTTCTGAAAGATAATGGCATGAATCATTTGAGGAGGTTTATATTACACACTATTACACAATGAACGTTGATTGGTCCCTGTTTTCCTTCAGTGGGTGCGGTTTCGAAAGGGTTCATGGAAAAAATAGTTTTATGAGCAATGAGCACTTTTTGTGATGTTTATAGTTTCACTTCCTTATTGGACACCGACAGGAAGTGACACAGATAGAGGCAAACCATTTTAAACTGTTGCCGTGCCGACTGTGCTATGTCAATGGGAAATGAGTCAAACTGCTATGGAACTTTACCTGCATCTATGTCACTTCCTGTCGGCATCTTCAAAATAAAAATAACTTTTCTGCCCAACATTTCTTCATTAAAATCGTTTCGCAAATAAAATACAATTATTTTTATTATTTACAAGCAGGGGTGGGTAGAGTAGCCAAAATATTTACATACAAGTAAAACGTAAGGACCCAAACAATTACTCAAGTAAAAGTAAAAAGTACTTAGAGAAAATGTTACTTGAGTACTGTGAGTAACTGTATGAGCGAAAAAGTCTGATTTATTTTCAATGATGCCATAAATGGTGTGAAACAAAACAAAAAACAATGTGTAATTTGAGATATTTCCAAAGAAAATTACATCAGAAAATACTGTAAATATGTATATGACTGTAACCATATGTATGTATATATATATTTATATATGCACATCTTTTTAAAAGACTGCATGTAAAGTGTGAAGCAACAAAAGGGGCAGATATTATAAGACTTGTTCTTCTCCACTGCTCCGTTTCATTCATGCTATGTTGGATTGGCGGTCTTGTGGTGTTTGCATGATGTCACTTTTGAATGAAATAAATAAATAAAATAAATAAATAAAATAAAATAAAAAGATTCCAAGAAAATGTCTTGAAAATACAGACATAACATAATTTTAAAGAACAAGGTGCATGAGATGATCTACAGTACATCTATTTTATTGATCAAAATGAAGCATTTGCCACTTCAATATTTACTCACAGTGGAAAAAGTAACAATTATTCTTACTCAAGCAAGAATACAGATAATTAGAAGTAGAAGTAAAAAGTACTGTATGATAAAACTACTCTAAAAAGTACAATTTCTTCAAAAAAGTTATGTAACTGAGTACTATTCTCCTCTGCTTACAACAGATGTTACCCTTCTAAATAAGTCATATTAAAAGATAGAAAACTGTCATATGCACTTCAAACTCATGGCTTATTGTCAAGCATTTTAAATGAATATATCTTACCTACTTTCATATGTCGTTTTTCGCGCATTGTCTGTAAGATTTTTCATCTAGTTTCTTGGAACTTGGAAGATGTTTTTTTGGCTGATCCCATAGAAAAAGTGTGGAAAAACAGAATATTAATTTAAACTTTCTTCACCCCAGATAACATTTGACAACCTGGACGACATCTCCTTGTGCTACCTTGCTGTGCTATTTTTATTTCCTTTTTTTTTATCCCCATTCACTCATTCACGTTCTTTCCCCCCACATCAGCAGCCATCTCCAGACCCTCCGGCGGCTGCATGTCTAAATTACTGTAATCAGTTGATGAAAAGCAATCAGTGGCCTTGTATGAGCCGCCCGGCCTCTCCACCAATCACGGCGCAGCGCTCCCATTCACAACTAATCACTGCGCGGCCCGAGAGCAGGCCACTTCCCGCACACATGTGAAGGAGGAAGCGCTTCTCGGGCTTTGTGTTGTTTTCTTTCGGCGTTGACCGGAGTGGAGCGGCTTGACGAGCGGTGACTGAGCCAGAAACGGAGCTCCTTTATGGTTTTTGCAAAGACACGGCTTCCTGTTGGCACCGGCAAATAGAGCCCATGACTTTTGTGCCAAGTGATGTCTCCCACTAAGGGCAATGTGGCAAGGAAGTCTATAAAAAGGGGTTATCTCAGTCACTCAACTAAAGGGAACTCAGTGCTTCTGCAACTCACTGGCGGTATTATGGCGCCGGTGTATCAAGTGGCCGGCCAGAAACCAACATGTTTACATTATCTGACACAAAATTCAGACCTGTCTGCTGAAGGGCCTATCTTACTGGAGACTCTCTGCAACTCTGACTGATTGCGCACATACAAAGGGCCTATCTCACTGGCCTGTAGACTAGTTGGAGACTAGAGTCGCCATTGGTCTCCGTTACGTCCCATGGCAATAAATCGAGTCTCCAGGTAGTCTCAGTGAAAACGAATAGGTTCGATTTCAGAGTCTTCGCATGGTCTCCAAGAGGTCTCCGAGAGGTCTGCGCGGTCTCAAGCAGCTATGGCAATGTTGCAAACGCTATTTGTTGTGTGATGTCCTGCAATGTCTCCGAGACCTGTCGGATACCAAGAAGAGCTCAAAGAGTCGTATGGAGTCCCTTTGAGGACAACAAATAGTTTTCGCGACACAACTGCCTGAGACCGCGTAGACCTCTCGGAGATGACGCGGAGACTCTCTGCTGAAGTCGAACATGTTTGTTTACCGGGACCTTATCTCCAGAAGATGTCCCAGAGATATATCTGTGACCAGCGGCAACTCGAGTCTCCAACTAGTCTCCAGGCCAGTGAGATAGGCCCTTAAGATATCACCGATTGCATGGAAATAGGCTAGTTCAGTTAGCATTGGTCCTATCTAATGAATTTAAAAATGACAGTTAAATGTGGACACACTCACAAAGCTTTTCAGCAGTGAGTTCAAGTCCTGGTACTGACAGTTCGCCGAATCTCTGCAGCACTCTACCTTAAAGGTCTGATTGGTGAAGTCCTGCAGAGATGGTTCTCCCATTTCCTCAGAATAATGCTGGAGCTCTGTCAGAGTGACCATCGGGTTCTTCGTCTCCTCCCTCACCAACGCCCCGGCCCTGATTGCTCAGTTTGGACGGCCAGTTCTAGGGAGAGTCCTGGTGGTTCTGAACTTCTTCCATTTACAAATGATGGCAGCCAATGTGCTCTTCGGGATCTTCATGCTCCAACAATTCTTCTGTACCCTTCCCCAGATCTGAGCCTCTGAACCTGTTTCATAGGTCTACAGACGCTTCCTTTCCCTTGGTTTCTGCTATGACATGCGCTGTCAGCTGTGGGACCTTATAGAGAGGTGTGTGCTTTTCCAAATCAAGTCAAATTAATTTAATTGACCATAGGCGGACTCCAGTCAAGTTGGAGAAACATCTCAAGAATGACCAGTGGAAAAAAAGGATGCCGTTTTGAGTGTCATAGCAAAGGGTGTCAACTCGTACAGTACATGCAGTATTTTTCACTTTGTCATTATGGGGTATTGTGTCTAGATTGAGGAGGAAAATAAACAAATGTAATCAATTTTGGAATGAGGCTGTAACAAGAAAATGTAGGAAAAGTGTAGGGGTGTCAATACATGCACTGTATGTGAACTGATCAGTCAAAGTCGCCTACTGAATGACCATAATGTTGTAGCCTGGAATAATACCCCTCTGTATATTTTATACACAGGGGATATCAGTCTGGGCAGGGAGTTGGCTGCTCCTGCCGAACTCAAATGGATCGTGCAATCAGAATCGTTGCGTTGTGGTCACATGTTGTTCGTGAGCAGCGTCACGCTTGGGATGCGGAAGTTCCCCCAGAGACAAGTTTTTTTTTCTAATCTAATCAAATGATGGTTATGGCTTACAGTCCATTTTCAAAATATTAAAATTTATGAGATTTTTAATTTGGGGTTTTTACAAGCTGAGCCATAATAATCAAAATTATAACAAATAAAGGCCACACATATCTCACTTTGCATGTGATGAGTCTATCATATTTTAGTTTCACAGTTTAAGTTGAATAACAGAAGTGAATGCACTATTTCATGATATTCTAAGTATATGACGAGCACCTGTAACACGACTGGAAAGGGAAATAACTGCACTGGTGTTAAAACCGCTTCCAGTCGCAAACACTGCCAAAGACCCTAGAGAAGAAACTGGGTTCATCTTAAAAGTTAACGTTGTCCGTCATTTCTTTCAATATTTATCTTCTAAAAAAGTGTAGAAACATCTGTATCTGTAAAAAAAAGATGTCATTTTGGTTATAGTTTGTGGGGAAATATAGTATGTGATATAGACTATAAGACATTAAATTCTTATGTGGGTCACGGTTCGGAACCCTAAGGTGGATCCTGCCAGCATCCCAGTTGAGAATCACTGGTCCACATTCATGTCCTGCTGTACTGATTCATTGGACTCTCACATACTGAGAGTTGCCACAATAAAAAGGCCACACACTAATATTTGGTTGGATCGCTTTCTCCAACCTTCTCCAATGTCAAACGATCCAGTGTTGTATTTTCACTTAGGTCTTGTATCGATGATGTGAGAGTGTGACCACTGCGCAAAGCCTTCTCCAGCACATTCTCAATGGGGCTAAGATCAGGACACTGTGGCGGCCAATCCACACGTGGAAAAGTGATGTCTCATGCTCCCTGCACCACTCTTTGCAATGCCCTCACCTACATACTGTACACGAGACACAACAGCAGAGGGTGCATCAGTCGGTGTTTTTGTCTGTGCGTCCGGACACACAGCGGGACCTTGAATAATCGAAGTTGATGAAGCATTTAGCTGCAAATGGTTTTCCAGGAGCGGGCGGCCATGATTAATCAGGAGATCGCCGCGGCCCTGGCCTTTCCACCCGCGCGCACATTACCAGCCTAATCTCTCCATTGATTACGGCGCCGCAATAAAGCAATACTTCACTTCACGCTTTCTCTTTCCCTGAGTCACTTTCCCTACTTATATGGCAGATGGATGATACAGATGCATGACGGATGATGCTTTGCCAGATCGCATCTCCGTACCACACCCACGCGGCTATATTGGGCGGATAAATCATGCTTAACGTGGCATTAGAGTCACATTTATTGACCAAAAAGTTGTTATTCCATAGCAGTGTTTTTACTGAAGTTGTAAAAACATGTAAAGGGTTTAAATACATTGTACATTCAAATATGAACAGGCAAGAAAACGGCATTTCAGAAAATCGTTACAATTATATGACAAGGAAAGGCTTTCTGGTTTATATAATATCGATAACACTGCATATTTAGCCTGGTCAACCATCCCAGATTATATTCGATCTTTTAGTTGTACTTTTGGAACCATACTGGAGGTGAACTATCACAGCGTGTAAGCCAATCGATCAGAGGACTCGAAGGTTTGTAAACATGCGGTAAATCTTTTAAAAAGAGCACAATGCGCATTAAAGAAAGGCGGACTGTATCTGTAAAATGATTCTGAACATTGACTTCTGGCAATCTTACCCTACATGTAATTTTGTTTGAGCTTCATTTGCTTCTACACACTTGATATTCTCTTAATGAAGTGTGGACCCATTAGTGATTTTTAGTCAATGGCTTTTACAGACCGAAGAGGCCTGATTCCAAACCCACTCCAAAAAAGGGCAGAAAATGATTTGACACGGATGACCAGGCTAGTGCACCTTCACATGCACAGTCCACAGGAGCACAAAAAAAAACAAGCTCCTCATCTGATCCTAACGTCCCATGTATACGTGTGTTTTGGGGCTAAACCGCTCGTGCCCCATGTGTCCGGACTCCCAGGGCGCTCGCCGGCCGGTCCCCCTCTGGGATGCGCCTTCAGAGATGACCTACTTCTCCTGATTGTCAGCAGCAGAAGGCGGTTTCATCAGCAGCGCTTTGTGTGGAGGCACTGAACTGTGTCTGGGACCCCGGGAACAGGCCAATTGGACCTTATTGTGTAATGAAGCCGCTCGCACACACACACACACACACACACGCACACGGCACAAACACACACGGGCAGGGGCTATCGGCCGGGAGAATTTATCACAGCTATTTATTAACCTAGAAGAAATGCGATTCCCTGGTTTCGGAGACGCACGGTCGAGGCGCCATTATGATCCATTACGGGGAGGTGACAGAGGCGGCTGATGGATGGCGCCGTCGTTGCCAAAGTCTATGGATTCGAAAAAAGGGGAGAGATGCGATACCTTCACAAAATGGCCGCGGCGCACCAACATGGCTCCGATCTCGGGGAGTAAATGTTTCGTGACTGACAAATGGAAAGACGTTCACAAGCAGACACTAGGGATGTAACAATGCGTGTTGCACAATGAAGAAACTGATGGTTCGGGTTTGCTTTGTTTGGTGCAAAACATCACCGAATTTTCCGAGGATGGGTTTTTTTACATCCCAATCAAGTTTTAGAATACATTTAAATGTTAGGTAATATCCATAATGATGCATAGTTGAATTGGTGCCACATTACATTACAGCACAGTAAAGGTTATAGGGAAATAGCATGGTAACTTTACATGGTCACACTTTACTTAATAAACCTAACCCAGGGAAGACTGTAAATGATCAGGAAACTGTTAGTCTTTTCTTGTTTATGATACGAAAATGGCTACATAGATGCTTTTGACTCACATTATTCCATGATATTTCCATCCTATTACCGTGCTCTTGCTGTGCTGCAACTTCTAAATTTGCAAATCACAGTGTCACATCCCTACCTAACAAAAGAGCAGTTTCAGTGCCCCCTACAACAAAATCAGGACCAGGCAACGACTACATAAATATGTACATTTATCTTACAATACATTAAAAAAAACAACATGAGTGATATGTACATGAACACTGCAAAGTCCCACACTGAGTATGGGTAACACGACTGTCCAGAAACAGACAAACACATACATACATTCTTATAAATAACCCCGAATGCCCCCCCCCCATAGTCTGTCGGACTGAAGACCAGCTTCACGGCTCCCTATATACGGCCACAGCAGCAGCCCCTGACACCAAGTCAATGGGTGTCTCTCAGCGCAGTGTCACTGTGCACTGTCCTGGGAAGTCAGAGTTTCTTTCACAAGGCCCGGGGGAGCGCGGGGCTTCACAGATAACACCTTATCAGTTCATCAGCTCAGAGCGGAAGCCAATTCTGAGATCTCCTTCATTGTTTACCGTGCGGCGGAGCGGAGGCAAATCCAGTCATCAATTTCGCCGATCAATGCATCGATCTGTCGGTCAGTCCGTGTTGTCCGACAGAAGAGAATACTGCTTTACTGACGCTCCTCTTTCGCGAGAGTAACGGCTTCACATTTATACAATACTAAGAACGTATTAACTAAAAACAGTGAGTGTGTGCGGTTGGCAAGTGAGCTGTTGGGTCTTTGTTGTAGGAGCTCAATTTGCAATCAAATGTATCCGAGGGGTTTTAGTAGTAGATGCTGTTGATCGCAAAATAACAAACGTAAAAAGTTAGAGCAATTCATTCTTATAATCCAGACTTAGTTCTCAAATCCATTTACAGATTATACTTTAGTGTTTGCGTTTGAGAGACTGTGGAGTTTTTACATTTATATTTTATGTCCACGACTTGTTCCCTTGTTGTCGATCCGCGCGGTCCCTCCTACTACATCGGGTGCAAAAGGCTGTATGAAAACGAAAAGCGTAGGAGGCGAACACATTGGCGATGGTGTGTAATTTGTGGAGCGAAGCGAGGCCTGGTGGGGGCGGGACTATTCCGCGCCCCTCGCATTTCGCCCAGAGGTGCTGCACTCGGCCCCATCTGCTCCGTAATGGCTGCCGCAATAGCGTTTCTCCGCAGCAGGTTCACCGTTGGAAGTAATGATGCTCCCAGCCTCTCGGTAAGACAAGAGGGAGGAATATATGCAGATAAACTAAAAAAAAAAAAAGAAAGAAAAAAAAAAGTCAAATACGTTGGGAGCAGTGTTCCTAGAGGCTCAGCTCCGGGCCGGCCCATGTCTGTCCTCCATCTGTTAGTGTTATGCTCTCGTCCCGAGTTGCTGCAAGGGTTCAGAGGGACGTATGGCAGCGTGTCACTGCGGAGAATGTCCACGCTTCACACGAGGCGGCTGTGGGCCTTCACCCGGATGACCCACTCCCCTCCCGGGTTACTGTTGTACAGGTCCTGGAGGTGCGTGTCCGGGTCCAGGCAGTGATCACCTAAAGGCAACACGAAGCAAGACTTAATACAACAAATCACTGTGGTAATAACGCATCAGGTTTGTCTATTAAAAGGAAAACTCTCACTAAGTAACTCGTCAAAGGGCAGCAACTAATCGGATCAGCCAACTTTCACTCAATATTTGCCATTTTACCTTTAAATCAGGAATAATAGGGCCACGAAATGTCTAACTGGCACAAGGACAATGTGCATTCTGTCATTTTGATGAATATTCTAAATTGTCACCATCAAGTCGTTTTATTTTGAAGTTATTTAAGATTTAATTTTAAAAAAGATCTTGAAGGAGCATTACTAGTAATAATTAGACAAGTCAACTATTAGAATAATGAGAACCAACTACTTGAATTATTTTCTTAAGATAAAAAGATTTCACGCATTATTGTTGTAAAAGTTTAGTTTTTTCTATAATCAAACCCTTTTTGGTAACTGTTCTTTCATTTCTAGACGTTTCTATATGTTTATACGTTTTTATTCAAATATTTTCGGCAGCTCAGTGTTAGCGTCCTGGCATTTTGATACCTACGCACAGACCTCACCAGTTGCCAAAGCTCAACAGCTAAATTGTAATCCTCATTTTGACAATAAGGTAAAGACTCAATACTCGATACCTATTTCAATATCATGGTAAACAAATCCATTATCATCATGAAATGTCAACAGTTTTAGGAGTAATAATTTGTAGTTCAGCCTCTCTCCTGTGGCGGCCCTCCTGTGAGAGTCAGAGACATGTATGTAATAGGCATTTGTCTGCTCTGATAACTGCAGATGTACAGCTCGTTCTCGTTGGCACGAACACACTTTATTGCGTAAGACCTTGCTCCTCTCATCAGCCCAATGAGCAGAAAGACATGCAAATGTCAGCTCTTTAACCACTGCATAAAAAAGTACAAGTACAACTCATTTCACTTACCGATGTTTCCACCCACTTCGTAAAGGGCGCAGTCGGGGAGGGCCAACGAACCGTTTCTGTACAAAGCCAAAACAGACCATATGTTCATGTCACATCATTGCAATCTAAAGAGCCTATATTGCTTTGCGTTTTGAACTGGTTTAGGGGTAATATCCACATGAATAAAAAACTGGAACAAAGTGTCTCCCCTGTTAACACAATGAACTAAGGATAATTATATGAAAATGGCGGTAATATTCATATGAGCGTGATTGTCATCCGGTTGAAATTACTTTTAGCCATAATAATATGAAACACAAATGGTGAAATAGTTGTGTTTGCTCGTTCTCTCTCTGGAATCATACATTTTAAGAGTGCAACACTTTTATGAAATAGTTGACATCATACCTTCGCATTTTGCCCTTTCCGTTTTCAGGGCTGTGTAGAAACTGCCGCTGGAACTGCGCCAGGAGGTCCGAGGTCCTTGAGTTTATGTTGAGATGAAACTCCATCGTGCTGGTCTGCGTGTCTCCAACCTGGATCTTCACTGTGCGGCACATCTACGGCAAAACCATGGGTCACGTTAGTTTAATGAACTGTACTTTCATTTATCGATGGCTTTCTGTCAGAGTGTCCAGGCTGCTCACCTCGGGCACATTTTTCTCACGCTTTTCACGGCTGTCCGTGTGGCTCTTCCTCAGCAGGTTCTTGATGCGCCGATCGTAAAACTGGTACCGACGGCTGCTGTTCTCGTTCAGCCTTCGCACCTGGCTCATCAGGAAATTAGGGACCTATGGAGGCATGATACAAATAGAAATAGTATATAGATAAATCCTGTAGATGTAGACTTATAGCAAAACATATAATATTTTGCATGATATTTTGTTTTTGTATATCCATATGTATAGAAACAGTGGGAGGGAGTAAGAGTATTTGGAATTTCTCACATTTCTGCCTAAATTCCTCATAAAATGTGGTCTGATCTTTATTAAAATGATAAGAACGAGTAAACAGTGTCTGTTCAAACTAATATCACCCAAACATTTACATTTTATCATATTTTCATTGGCCATAAAATGTGAACATTCACAGGACAGGGAGGAATAAGTGAGTACACCGTCTGAATCTCGCTGAACTGCAGCAGTTTTGTAAAGAGGAATGGTCTAAGTAAGTGATCCCTTGAATGAAATAGCTGGCTGACTCTTCTTTTGCAGCAATAACTGCTTTTCTGTAGTCGCAGATTAGACGCTCACAATGATCAGGATGAATCTTGGACCATTCCTCTTTAGGAATGGACAGCAGCAGCTTCACTGCTGCTGTCTAGGACATTAAGGGCCTCTGCGTTGCTACCATGCATAGCAAACTCAAAACCAACCAGAGGTCCATAGAGGGAATGTGTTCTTCTGAAACAATTAGTATAGTCAAACAACATAGATTAGATAAGAGGGCAACAGTCAGACCGTCCAATCAAAGAACTCTAATCCATATCCCTTGCAAAAAGATTCCATCCACTCAAACACAGATAAATCTTAAACATGCTGTACTCAATGCCAGATCGTTAAAAAACAAGTCCTTTTTAATAAATAGTTTTATTTCTTCTTATAATCTAGATTTTATGTTTTTAACTGAAACATGGCTTGACAAAAACACTGGTAACGCAGTTTTGATTGAGTGTAGTCCATCAAATTTCAATTTTGTGTCTGAAACACGCCAAAACCAGAGGGGCGGGGGTGTCTGTGCAATATTCAGGGACAATATAGTCATCCACAAATTGTCATTTGGGGTTTTTCTATCATTTGAGTATGTGTCTTTCAAAATGGAGATAAAACAATCTTCCATTCTTTATATGACTATTTACAAACCACCACAGAATTGTTTTATCGAAGACTTCACTGAATTACTTTCATTTATATGCACTGATTTTGATTGTTTGGTCATTTCAGGTGATTTTAATGTGCATGTGGATGTGACCAATGACAGGCATGCAAAAGAACTTAATGCTGTTCTTGAAATGTTTGGTTTAACTCAGCACGTGAGTGAGGCGACCCACAACAAAGGTCACACTCTAGATCTAGTTATTACAAAAGGTGTTAATATATCAAATGTGAATGTTGTTGATGTTGCTTTATCTGATCATTTTTGTGTCTTTTTTGACTTGTCTGTTGCACCCAAACCAGTGGTTGGGCCTGGAGTTATTCAAAGAAGACACATAAATGATACAACAAGGACACAGTTTATGGAAATGATCAGATTTGAAAATCCTCCATGTTCAAATGTTGATAATCTGTTGGACTCTTATACATCAAGCGTCTTAAATGTTTTGGATACTATTGCTCCTGTCAAGGTTAAAATGGTTAACAATAGACAAAAGGCACCTTGGAGAAGTGAAGATTCGGTCAGGGCACAGAAAAGGGAGTGCCGAAAAGCCGAAAGGAAATGGCGCAAGTCAAAGCTCCAGGTTCATTGTGAGATATACAAAGAAGTGCTTTGTGAGTTCAACCAGATTTTGCGTGGAGAAAGGGAGAAATACTTCTCTAAAATCATCGCAAACTGTAGAAACAATTCTCGTGTTCTGTTTTCCACAGTAAACAGATTAACTAACCCTCCAGTTTCACTGCCCTTAGAACTAATCTCTACATCTAAGTGCAATGAGTTTGCAATATTTTTTATGATAAAGTCCAAGGCATAAAAAATGCCATAATTTCCACAACACAAATACCAACCCTGCCACCAACTAGACACCTTGAGCTGACACATTTCACACCTGTTACTGGCAAAACAATCGAAGAGGTCATCTCCGGTTTGAGTTCATGTACATGCTGCCTTGATGAATTACCCACTAGATTTCTGAAGTCTGTGCTGACCAGCTTGTTACCACAACTTGTTCAGTTTGTTAACATCTCATTTGAGACTGGAGCATTTCCAAAGGCCTTGAAAACCGCGGTCATTAAGCCTCTTCTAAAGAAGAGCAGCCTTGATCCCAAGGTACTGAACAACTACCGGCCCATATCAAACCTACCGTTTTTAGGAAAAGTCCTAGAGAAAGTAATATATCAACAGCTCACTTACTTTCTCCTATCTAACAATGTGTTTGATACTTTCCAGTCAGGATTTAGGCCCCACCACAGCACTGAGACAGCTCTGATCAAGGTGACAAATGATATCCGTATGAACACCAATGCAGGTAAGGTCTCAGTTTTAGTTCTGCTGGACCTGAGCGCTGCCTTTGACACAGTGGACCATGGGATCTTACTTCACAGGTTAGAAAACTGGGTGGGAATCTCTGGTACTGCTCTAAACTGGTTCAAGTCCTATCTCGAGGATAGGACGTACTTTGTCGAAATTGGCAACTGTGTCTCAGACAAAATTTCCATGACCTGTGGAGTCCCCCAGGGGTCAATCTTGGGACCCCTCTTATTCAACCTGTACATGCTTCCATTGGGTCAGCTAATAAACAGCAACAATGTGTCGTACCACAACTACGCAGATGACACTCAGATCTACGTGTCACTGACGGCAGGTGAACATGGGCCTGTAGATACACTCTGTCACTGCATCGAACAGATCAGTTTGTGGATGCAAAACAACTTTCTCCAACTAAATTCAGACAAAACTGAAATCATTGTCTTTGGCCCACAGACACAAAGACAAAGTGTTATCAGTCACCTTGAGTCTCTTGCTCTAAAACCAAAAAATCAGGTTAGAAATCTAGGAGTAATCATGGACTCAGACCTGAACTTAAACAGCCACATCAAAGCAATAACATCATCAGCTTTTTACCATCTGAAGAACATTGCTAAGATCAGAGGAATAGTGTCAAAACCAGACTTAGAGAGACTCATCCATGCATTTGTCTCTAGCAGGTTAGACTACTGTAACGGCCTGCTCACTGGCCTGTCTAAACGAGCTGTTAGACAGCTGCAGTACATCCAGAACGCTGCTGCTCGAGTCCTGACAAAAACCAGGAAATACGACCACATTAGTCCAGTGCTCCGGTCTCTGCACTGGCTTCCTGTCACTCAGAGAATAGAATTTAAAACAGCTCTGCTTGTGTACAAGTCTTTTCATGGTTTAGCACCAAAGTACATCTCTGACATGTTAGAGCCGTATGAACCATCTCGGGCCCTGAGAACTTCAGGGAGGGGTCTCCTGGTGGTTCCCAGAGTCAATAATAAACACGGTGAGGCTGCGTTTCAGTTCCATGCAGCTAAAATCTGGAACAGTCTTCATGAGGATGTGAGACAGGCCTCAACTCTGACAATGTTCAAATCCAGGCTGAAAACAGCTCTTTTTACCCGTGCATATGAAAACTGAAAGTATTTTATCTGCACTCTTGACTTTTACTGTAATTGATTAACTTTGTGTTGTTGTTTTATTGATTGATTTTAACTGTTTTCTTGTAATTTTTTCTGCAACTGTGAAGCACTTTGAATTGCCTCGTGTATGAATTGTGCTCTACAAATAAACTTGCCTTGCCTTGCCTTTACTGCTGCAGTTCAGCGAGATTCAGGCGGTGTACTCACTTATTCCTCCCTGTCCTGTGAATGTTTACATGTTATGGCCAATACAAATATGATATAATATACATGTTTTTTGGTGGTATTAGTTTAAGCAGACACTGTTTACTCATTCTTATAATTTTAATAAAGATCAGAGCACATTTGATGAACAATTTAAGCAAAAATGTAAGAAATTCCAAACAGTGTATTCACCTTTTCCTCCCACTGTACATTTGGCAGATTATTAATTATTGGTATGTACTGTTGCCATGTTCCCTACCGTCCAGAGCAGGTCCTGGTATCGTATGAGCAGCCGCATCACGTCCGCTGCCTTCTCGACCTGCCCTTTCTCCGATCCCTCTGTCAGTTTACTGGGCACCGCTTTATGGAGGAAGAGGTTGGGCGCCATGATCGTGGCCACAGCCCAGAGGTTCATCCTGTTCTTCTTCTCCCTCGACACCACCTTGCTCAGGAACTCCAGCAGAGCCTAAAAGACACACACACACACACACACACACACACACACACAGTCTAGATGAATTAGAAAATACTACACAGGAAGCACAACATGAAGTAACAGCTATGTTAATGCACAGAGAGATTACTTTCAATGGGAGTCGGAATAATTAGTTCAGGTGGGCTTAGGCTTGTGCCATACGAATGAGTCACGGTGGATGGCTACAGTTATATAACATGCTGTACTAACGTGCTTTAAAGCAGAGTGATCGTGGAAGCTTTACAGAGAGCCGAGCCTGCCTGCAGAATAGGATCATTTAAAGATATTGCGCCACCTTGACTCGTATTTTCGTATCACACGTTTCGAACAGTCAGGCCAAAGATAACGCGTGTTCTCAAAAGCATATCTAAATTTGGAGAACTGATTAAAATGTTTCACAGCGCTGAACAAGCTGTACTTTTTTGCTTTAACTGTCTACTAATACTTTTGGTCTGATACCTTGAACTGTAGATGTGTTTTGCACTTAAAGTGTCTCTGAATGAACCTGGTGCATTGTACAGCAGGGCCTTAATGAAAGAAACCTGTTTGGTGAATGGATGATAAACGGCCGCACAACCAGGGTTTCTACAGGTGGCAGCAAGTCATATTTAATGCTTTTTAAGGCCATTTTAATGCCTAAATACAATATTTTTAATGCCACAAATGCAAAAAAAAACAACTCTTGTCATTTTTTATTTGAAGATTTGCCATTCTGATATTCAAATTATATTGGGACACAACAGGCAACTTTTGTAAAAATAGTTCATGTCACTGAGAGGGTTCTGTCTCAAAGGAAAAGCTTCTTGCCTGGAGCTTGACTGAACTTTTTTTGTTGTGTTGTCACCGTGGTTTTGTAGTTTTTTCATCGCTTTTATCGTTGCTATTTTCTCACTTTTTTTGAAGCGTTTTGGTTGGTTGGTTTGTGTGTTTGACGTTTTTCGTTGCTTTTTGATGCTTTTTTATATTGTGTTACTGTTGCTTTCCCGGCACGTTTTCGTCGGGTCAGTTCAGGTGGGAATTAAGAGGTTATAAGGCCTTACTTTTGGCATAATTCATTTAATGACTATCAGTGCTTTTTAATGCCTCACAGAAACCCTGAAAACTCAATAAAAATCAGCAAAGGTATTTTTCCACATACTGTACCTGCAACTCTGTAAACAAGTATGTGTGCTGCGAATCTAACGTTGAGCTGTTTGAGACCAAAACAGGTAAGGAATTACAACTGTGATCATTTCTATAACGACAGACAGCGTCCTACCTTGAGTGTGTTCCTGTTCGGCTCGGGCAGCAGCAGTATGAGCAGGTTCAGCATGTGGAGCTTCTGTTTCAAATCGGTAATATCTGAAAAAGGACACACACACACAAAAAAAGTATATATATATCAAACTGTGATCTTACTTCTTCATTTCCTCTTTTGGTCGGAGAAAAATGAGATCTGTGCGGACTAATGGTATGTCTGACAGGCGCTATTAGCTTTGTTAGCTTATGTCTCAGCAGTCACATGTCATCCATCACCTACATACCATTCATAAGTGAGTCATCAATCAAGGCCCTATTAATAACTATTGCCTCACAGTTAAAGTCTGCCACCGGTATTTGCAACAATGTCGGGCAAAGATGCTCATGAAAAAAGAGAACATCGACTTGTTCATCTTGATGGCTGATTGCTGGAACCGAGTTTGCAAAGATATGGATCATCAAGGTAAACCATTTGGGCAATTATAAGGTTGCTGCAGCTCAGAGCGGGAATAAAGGGGCGGTCTGCAGTGTAGTCATACGAGGACGAGGGAAATCAGAGGCATCAAATCTGTCCTGACAAGGTATGGTAAGGTGACGAATGGGTCAAATCGATCATAGCAAGGCTGAGAGACTTGAATATTGCGTTAACTTTATTATACATTTAGAGAGAAATTTAAAGCCATTTGTTGTGAACTTTTGCACCTATTTAAGTTTCTATGTGTCTTATTCAGGTTGTGTTGAGAAAATCAAATGGAGGACCCACGTGATTTGGGGATATTATGTAGCTTTTTGTGAAGTAGCTGTTATTGCAATAAAAACATTTTGCCGATGTACAATGTGCCCCCTAGATTAAACTGCAAGATTTTTTTTTTTTTTTTTACCTCTAACCGAGTGCATTTTCTCCAGTTCGGCTTTACCCAAATCTAAAAGCATCATTTGAAAGCTATAAGACCTACAAAACTCATCTGAATGGATTTTTTTCCATGCGTTGTTGCCATGTTGTCATTGGATTGTTGCCACTTTTTTAATCGCTTTTTTGTTGCTTTTAATAGGGCTCTTTTTGTTGCATTTTCGACCCATTTTGTCACATTCTCATATTTTTTTGTCACTTTTTTGTCACTTTTGTGCCGCGTTTCCATCCTCATTTACCTCTCGTTTTTGCTGATTTTTTTTTTTCCATGAAGCTTTTAGATTTGGGTAATGCCAAACTGGAGATAATGTGCTCGGTGCATGTGGTGGTTAAGAGGTTGAGCAGTCATCTGATCTGGGTGGTTTTGAATTGAAGACATTTTGCCTCTCACCTGTCTTTTTCCATTCTGTGTTTGCCCTGGTTTGAAAACTAGGGTTTCAGATAATATCAAATGGTTAAAATGGAATCCACATAGATGACTGAGAGCTTACACACATGTAATCAAGTACTAAGACTGAGGTTGTAAGCTCTACATCAGATAAAACATAGTGTCTGTAACCTCCTTTAATTAGAAAGCTAGTAGGTTAAGTAAAAAGATAGAAAATCAATAACAAATACTTATACCGATCATTTTAGCCAAAAAAATTAAAATAACGTAAACATTCTTAAAAAAAAGAATTTTTAATTAAAAAAAAAAGCTTTTAATTTCTGATTAATGTGAAGAATGTGACGCTACGACAACAAATGTTGATGGAAATGCAGTAGTGACATCAAGTGCAAAAGCTTACGAAAGCTATGTTCATAATGCAGAGGCTTATCTTTCTTGTAGTATGTTGTGTCTGTTTGTTCCTATAGCAACACCGTGCCAACTATGCTGTAATCTGTTGGACCCACAGCCAAATAAAGAAGAAGGTGTGTCAGTGGAATACAATAGCTGTTTGTATAAGAGGGATTTATTGAGACGGGAACATTATCTCAGGCTGGAATGGGGCCATATCATTTCTGTTGTGAAAGAAAACTGTGGACCAGATGTTTTAATAGCGACTTTATGACATTTGATTTATTACTGTACACGACAATTCACAATGTTACCGATGTGGGAAACCGAACCAATGTTGAATCAGACATTTGGTAACATTTCATATAGATTTCTAGATAGATAGATAGACACTTCATTCATTTGATTTTGCGTTAACAGCAACCAGAAGAGGCTTTGTATTCCCCAATTTACTCAATAAACTTGATTCAGCTGTCGAGTGACATTAAAATGTTGCAGTAGACTCACTTTGCGCCGTAGTATTAAAAATAGTGCCAACATCGTACATCGCCTGAAGTCCTAATTAAAGCCATTAATATTAGTTGTCGTCAAGTGCCTTCTTAAACTTAAACTTCATTTGACTAAAACTATACAGTGAATTAGTGAATCAACTTGCCTCGAGGAAATGAATGAGGGAGTGTTTGGGGGTCTGAAAAGAAGAGTATGACATTCCTATAGGTGAATTTTTGCAAAATGGTAATCTCAGCTTTGCAGGGTCTCAGTTTGTTGTCATGGAGCATTTTAATCGTCAGTTCGTCCAGCCAATTCTGCGACATTAATAGCCCATGATTTGGAGTTTGGGGTAAAATAGACACTTTTATTTACATGTTATTATTCCTTTTTGTTCATCCCGACGTTTCTAATTTATATCTAGTCTGTGTTCATAAGCCATATTAGTAAAAGGTTTATTTGTTTGTAATGTGAAAATAATATTGATCAATCAGAAAATGTAATCAGTGGCTGACCTCTGACGGCACTGAACGTGTTGAGGTACTCTGGGGTGAGGATGGGGGCGGGCAGTTCCCGGATGAACTTCTTCAGGAGGGCAGCGGCGTCATTTGGACTCACGTCGTCCCAACTGAACTGTCCCGAGTAGAACGTGCCGTCTAAACTCTGCTGCAGCACCTGAAGAAGAGATCAATACTGAATAACGATCATAATACTACAGAGACATAGGTGTAATGTAGGTCGTTTTTAATGCTGCAACTGTAAATGTATAAGGCAAAACAAATTGATTAAGTTCAATAAACAGCGTCCTTTTCTTATTTGGTTTACGGAATATTTTGAACACTGGCTACTCTATGAAGCAATTACTGTCTTATGCTTATTCAAAGCCTAAAGAAATTGCATCAAAGTCATCTGTATTCAACAATTACTCTGTCTATGTATCTGCAGTATCATCTTATTATTCCTGTCCGGCTTGTCTCCCAGTGTTGAAGGGTGCCCTCTCCTGGTGACTTTTTGTAACTGACTCTACCGCTTGCAGACCAAGATTAAACACAGTGTGATCAGGCTTTTGGTCGCAACAGCAACAATAAACACATTATTGATTTTGTCCCATGAGCCTTTGCTCTCTAAATGCCAACTGTAGTTACACTGAAAAAGCAGAGTTTTATTTTTTCTACATCTTAGTGGCATTTTACAAAGTCGATATGGTATCGAGAGCCTCAAGGTGTAAATATGTTTTAAGTCTGTGACAAAAAAAAGGACAAAAAAGGACAAGAAGAAAAGGTCGTCTTGGAAACTCAAGATTATATTGTACAAATGGACATTTTGAGGTTATACCTTAATTCTGGACAGAGAGCCCGGGACTCGTAGAATCCCCTCAGAATCCAAGCCTTTCTTCTCCAGAAATGACAGCAGCTGCAGAGAAGAGAGAGAGGCAAAGAGCCATTAACCGAGACTGTTCTGCTGGTAGATAACAATCTCATGATCACCTCTACTGGTAACTCTAAGTAACTGCTGCTACAGCAGGGTGTGGCCCAACATGGCACATACAGAGGACTGCAGTACAAGACTGAGCCAGTATATGAGCCAGAACATATACAGTCAATGCAGAATTCAATTGTGCTGACCTTTTGGGATTGACCATGAAGGCAAAAATAATTAGATTAAAATTAAAGTAAATGTTTTTGTTTTCAATACAAGAAATAAATGATTTCCCTCCTACTATTTTTTAGGACAAAATTACTGAGGAGTTTTCAAAATGACAAAATAATTTAATCAAGCCTTCATTTTAAAAAATATGTTTATATATTTCTTTTATTACCAAGTGTCTTTAATCTTTTGAAATATTTCAGTAAAATTACAATGTATTGTAATTTAGGAAGTACATCGTTATTTTCCAGTACCACAAATATAACTTTAATAAATGAGAATAAAAATAAAACAAAGAGAAACAACCCCCCCATAAAATGAAGAATGTTTTAAAAATGCTAATCTATTTTGTAATGAATGTGCCTGTGCCACTCACTGCCTGCATGAACAGAGGAATTGAGGTGTGTGGTTTCACTTTCTGGTCGTTCTCGAGCAGCGTCGCCAAAGGAACTCCAAAAAGAGAGCTCTCTGTGTAGCAACACATCGTTGGTTAGTAATGAATGTGTCTGAGAGTTGCAATTACAAAATGACAGTACTTAAAAACACTGTGCAACATTGTTTAACGATTATTGTCTTTACGGCAAACTGCCCTCTCGCCTGACGTGACATACCCGGGATTTTTCTCTTTCCACTCTTGTGCCTCTTGACTTCCAGCTCCAGGAGGTCGCTAAGTGCTGTCATGTCGATGAGCGCTAACTGTCTCACTTTCTTCATGTCAGTATGGGACAAGTCGTAGATCCGAGTCACCCCCATGCGGCACTTGGGGCAGACCACTCTCTGGAAAGTGAGAAAAAATTATGACATGGTTACAACAAATAAGACAGAAAAGGAAGATAATGCCTTTGGACAGAGGGAACTCTAATCCTAGATGCATAAACAATGTGCTTAGTGTCCATTCATTTTCCCGTTTGGCCAAATCAATGATTCAACCTTAATTAGGGAAATAATCTCGCACAACAGTCCCTTTGTTTGGAGCTTATTCATTCATCCCATGTTAATGCTGTTATCTAACCAGCTGCAAATTACTTCACATTAAAATTTCACTCCAGATCGACCCAATTCCCACAATAAAAATGAACCTAATTTTAGATTTGTAACACATCATTATTCCTTTCAACAGATGCTAAAAATAGCACAAACTGGTGTGGGCACAATTAGGGTTGGGTACTGCTAAACAATAGTAAGATAATTGGTACAAGGGTACCCTGGAGGGTCCTGAAAGAGCACTATAGAAAAGAAGACCCAGCATAAAAAAATGATAAAAGACTACTGATATTTATCATTGTAGATAATCAAAAGAAAATAGATCATAATCCTAATGCAGCATAGGTAAACTACTGAAACAAGTATTGTTCAACTACTGGTATTGTAAAACTTTTTTAAAGCAGAACTAAGTAACTCATGCCCTTCATACTACGCTGACAGAAAAGACAAAGGGAGAGAGGGATATTGTACATTGTGCCACAACTCAATTACACAATGGAGATAATTTTTTTCAACAAAAATGTGGCTGTAAATACTGCTAAAGTAGTGCTAGCCCGCAGTTAGCTTTGCCCGTTAGCCTGTTAGCTTCTTCTTCGTGATTCCATTAGTGTGTATTGCGCCTCTGACCCGGAGGCAGGGAAGTTGCAAGGGTGGTTTTCTGGCCAGAGACACCAGGGGGAGATGAAAGACCCCCCAATCATCCCATTAACACTTGTATTACCCCAGAGGGATTGCGAAAAGGATTTATTAAGGTAAACAAGTTACTTTGTTCTTCTTTAAAGTCCTCTGCCTGATTTCATCTAGTGGTGGAATAAAGTTTGTTTTGTTCTTCAGTATCTTGTAAAAGCAGATATGTGTGCACTAATACTGAAGCATTATTCATTTGCACTGCTGTCAGACTGTACAACACTACTGTAAAGTAATTCATGTGCAATAACTTCTATGCAAAAATAACATCCGTATCAGTGCTACTTTCTCAACCACCTGCACTATTTATTTATTTATTTATTTTTATTTATTTACATTGACTATACTGACATTTTATATTCTGTTCAAATGTTAATTATTTAGACTTTTTGCCCCTGTAAAGTTAATTTCTTTATCCTTGTGTATAA
The DNA here is from genome assembly GCA_007210695.1 of Neogobius melanostomus. Lineage (NCBI taxonomy): Eukaryota > Metazoa > Chordata > Actinopteri > Gobiiformes > Gobiidae > Neogobius > Neogobius melanostomus. The sequence goes on from VHKM01000283.1 coordinate 2,866,913, forward strand.
GATACCTCCATTTACTATTAGTTGTTTGCACATCAGCCTGTTCTTTGATTCCACATTTTTCTGACTTTTTTGCACCCCTTATCTTATCTCTTATCTTACCCCTTGCATCTTATCTTCATGAGTTTGGATCACAACTAATTATTTATAATTCATGCGCTCCCTCTTTCATTGCCTGTAAACTAAAGTCAGTTATGGGACATCAGGGGCTAGTACTGGCATTAAAAAATCTATACAAAAAAATGATGGAACATGACATAGCCCAAAGTTCAATGTCCCTTCTTCTAAAAGTCTTATTAGATTATACTTACAGGCAGAGTGCCGTCCTCTTTCCGGCGATGGTAGGTGGTCTGAGGAAGCGAGGCCTGTTTGATAAGGATGACTGCTTGCTCACAGTAGGCCACATCGGTGATAAAAATCTCATCTTTTGGGCCTCCGTGCTGATCTTGCGTCACAGCTGTGGGAGAAGAACATCAAAAGTAGGTGATGAAACCAAAACCAAACCAAAAGAAAGTATTAAGAATAAGGAAATGTACCAAAATAGCTTTAGCTTTTATTCAAACAGGAACAAGTCGGGGGAAACACTTTCTAATTCTGTTGAACTTGCCAGCAGTAAACCACAAGGCTAACATTTTTACTCATTTTATGCAAAAAACTCTGTACTCTGTATGTGTAAATAAAGCTTTTATCTTATCCCTATTCTGTATTTAGAAATGTGACATACAAACATATGTCTATCTAGGTAAAGTGTTGGGAAGCCATCACACAAAATCAAACATACATAAATCCCTGGTAAACGTAGTACAATTAGGTTGACTGGTTTATCTTGGATAAACCAATTAGAGACAACACGCCGTGGGGTTAATCCGCCTCACACTTCTGCTCTCTCTGCTGACATTTGGCGAGAGCGGACAAACTTTTACCTGAGAGAGGAGACTTGTTGACAGATGCCATGTCGTCAGAGCGCTGCGACTCGGGACGAAGAGTCTGACAAAGACAATACAAAGTTTATTTTTGACAAATAAAAGCAGCTTTAAGACATACTGAATTATATTAAAGGGGGGTATTATGCTTTTTTCAATCACATAGCACCAGTCTATAGCATACTACAATGATGACGTAACCTTCTGTTGGTCTGTATATGCAGTAAATTAAAATAACTGCCTTGAATAAAATTGCTCTCTCAAAATGGCTGTACTGAACGTCTTGAAATAGGCCTCTGTCTCTTTAAGAAGCTTTCCGACACGCCCCCTTCAGCACACTGCTGTGGAATTTAAACAACAACACTGTGTGGGGAGGGGGCTCTGCTGAGCTGAGGAGCAGTGGTTGGTGGCTTGGCTGGTGACGAAAGGTCCAGAGGCGTATCCAGGAGGTGGGGGCGTTCCTAGGAGGACTGAGGCATTGCTACACCTAAAATGGCTGCCGTCTAAGTTTTTACTGATTACTCAAAAATATGTGAATGAGCCAAGGCATAATAACATGATATAAAGCTTGAAAAAGTCGATTTTACATAATACCCCCCTTTAAACTTTACTACACAAATGCGCCTAGAAAAATTCCCTTTTCACTGACCATGACAATGAAAAAGCAACAATAACTTGAATCATTAATTAATTCATAATAAACGTTGTGTGTGGATTGATTGACTGATCGGCTTTCTTCCCCACTCGAATCCCAAATCATTCTTCTGAGTTTAAAAGCATTCTTACTTTGGAGTACATAAAAGTAATACTGTGTGACGTTAAGCCACTGTCCCTACGTTTTGATACATCCCCAGAGAGATGTGAATTGCAGTACAGTGCAGGCTTTTGTCCCCTCAGCAGGTGGATACAAGTGTTTCCACAAAGAAAAGTCCCCGATAAGGATCAGAGCTGGCCGTGACCACTCGGAGAAATGAAGGAGCACAATGCCTGGCCTTTTGCATGTGATTTGCTTTGTGCCAGGCTCCTTCGTGAAGCGCGGGCCATACACTGAGCCCTGACATCAAACAGGGAACGGGCCATTTGAATAATGTTTTAAATACTGACTGAGGCTGCACAATGTTCAAACGCGATATATACTCAAGTATGTTTTGCGTAGTGACTGTCAAAGCACAACCTTCATCTTTAACCTTTCACCACGCTCCCTTAAAAAACACGCAGAAGCCGTCTTCACCTGGGATATGGGGGAGTGGAAGATGTCTCGGACGTCTCTGGGCGGGGGCTTGTTCCTTTTGCGCAGGGACCGTGTGTAGGAGTCGATCCGCCGCTGCACGGCCTCGGCTTGCGTCCGCGTCAGAGTGGACAGCAGCGCGGCTTTGTCCACATCCTCGCACTCCCCACTGTCGTCGCTGATCAGATTGGACAAGCCCGCGTCGGCCAGCCACTGCTCTTCCTGCTCACCCTCTGCACAGACAAAAAACAAACAAACATACACTAAGATATACGGAGCAGCAAGATCATTATTTGTTCATGTGGTTGATAAACACAAACTCAAAAACACACGCTCATTCATACAACAGCGTGTGCACATACTTGAGGCAAAGTAGGTAAAATTGTGATTGAAATTGTGACTGAAATGTTTACTGCAGTGAGCGGATGACTCTCAATCTTGTTAAAAGACAGGAATAAAAAAAGATGTGGTGTTGAATATTAGGTCAAGTTTACACTGAATCACTCAAAGCGCTGATATCAAGGAACCGATCACCCACTCACTCACACATCCATCCGCTAACAAGATTACGTTCTGTCGCAAGCTGGGACACCAAACGCTTTGCCAAATGAGCTATTATAATAATAAATAGTAATGTATCCGTTTCTTGTAGCAGTTTTCAGGAAACTCAAAGACGGTTTACATTGCATTATTCATTCTATCAATACTCATTGGTGGTTAGCCGTAGCCACAGACTGATGTAAGTCTGCCAAACTCAGAGCACCATCAATCCCTCGCACACACACACACACACACACACACACACTCGAGGTGGCTGAAGTGTGTTGCCCAAGGCCACAATGACATTCTGCACCTGGGGGAACAAGGACAACCCGTACTACCACCTGAGCCACTGTCAGCCTATTTACTTAAACTACAGTAGATCCAGTTATACTGTGGGTGCCCCATATCTCATAGGTCACTGTGGGCCAGAGGCAGAGGGAGAAATGACCCGCTAGATAAGGAGATTGTAGCTTAACATGATTATTCAAGTGTGCAGTCACTTCATAATGAAACAACGCAAACCAACTGTTTTGTTTGATCAAAACCTATTATGATATAGATATTATTCCAAGTCAGACTGTGAGTCCCACCTGCTGTCTGTCAGCCCCGATGAAAGTGACGTGACATTTCCATCCTCTAAATAAAGATGAAAGACGTCCCAGCATAAAAGGTGTTAGTGGAACACACACAGGGCCTGCTACTGATGCGATCAAAGTCAGATTAAAACACAAGCGCAGAATCTGTCTATATACAAAAATAGCTTTTAAATGAAACTGGCTGTGAACAGACATTTGAATGAAATTCCACAACCCTATCACAAGGTGTTTTACGCTGTTGTCATGGTGATGAGAGCTACTTTGCAGCACGAGGGAAACCCTGTGTTGCTAGGGTAAATACACCTCATGAAGCTCATCTATAGCTACCGTATAATCATGCACAGTAGATTAGAGCTTTGTTTTGAACCACAAGCACATTTCAATAGGATTTCCATCCAACTCTTTTGCAAACGATTGGCTAACTCTGACCTTCAGACTGTCTGGAGTCTCGTCTGGTGCCGTCGCTGTCCGCCTCGGCGCTGCCCTGTCGTATCGTCTCCACCTCGGTCCAGAAGGCGTCCAGGCAGAGCTTGTCGGGGCGTTGGTCCAGGAGGTCTTCGGATGACGAGGAGGAGGCCGTGCTGTGGTGGAGGGTGCCCTGGGTTTGCTCAGCGGCTGCCTGGTCCGGTGTGCTCGGCCATGGCTCCACGCTCATCTCGGTGGGGCTGGGGTCTCTGGTGCACACGTACACACATGGGAAGAAGGAATTACACGCATGCATGCAAACAAACGAAACCGGGGACGGACGCGGCAGAAGCGGTGATGGAGATGGACGAGAGCGGGCGCGTGGTGAGGGAGACACAAAAGGATGGGAGGAGGAGGAGGACCAGGCAGAGCGCGCACACACAAAGGGGGGCTCTATTGTTCTAATAAAATGCGCTCTCGGGGCGCAGTACCCGGCAGAACCGCTAGATGTCACTGTAACTGGGGATTCCGAGCGGTCACACCCCTCAGTTATTGATTCCAGCGCAGGAAAACAAGCTCCGAACAATGGGAGGCTGAATGCACACATCCATGCTGCTTTTAGAGGTGAAGTACTGGCATTTTTCAAGCACTTGCAACATATCAGCCACTTTGAAACACAAGCACATAGCTACAAACTACCGAGCCATATTGGTATTAAGAAATAAGTTAGAAAGAAAATACAATGTAATTCAATCATTTTAGATAAAACACTGCAAGATGACGCCTCTATATTATAATTGTGCAGTATTGTGATACAGTAGCGTTAATTACACATTTTTGAATATTGTATTGAAACTACCAAGGATCGACTTTTATGTCTCAAACAACATTAGCCTTGAATGAAAGCAGTGATGTGTCAGGATGTGAATACAAAGTTTTTATGTTTTGTATTTTTACAAACTGTTCAAAGTTTCAAATGTATGTGTGCAATGTAGAATTTGTATTGATAGACGTGATAAACAAAAAAAAAAAAAAAAACACTGATCTGATCTGATAATAAAAAACAATGAAAGGAAACAGAATACTGAACAATGTGCAAATATTTACAAGAGATCGGAAAGGATTTGAATGGGATTTGGGCTAAAGGCCTTTAGTCCTTCACTATTGAAATGGGCACTTATACACAATAATGTTCACCTTTATATTATTAAGCTTGGTTTGTCAAACAATACCGTGGTTCCATTATACTGTAGGCTTTAAAAGGATTTAGGCCTCTCATACATTTAATTATCTTTATTGTTAATGCATTATGTTCAATCCAGTCCAAAACATTTGCTTGTCATTTTCTTCAAAGCCAAGCTGCCCAACCAGAGAGCATGGCCTGCTTTCCCTATGTAAATGGTCACAGGACAACAGCGCCTCTCTCCTGTCCCCTTGCTCCTGTATCTGAGAGTATATGACCCGATAAGGCACAGACAGGAAGTGGTAAGCTGACTCACCACCTCAGTTTGCAGCTCGGTGACATTCCCCACTCAGCAAATCTCGAAGGACATACCATACCCACATTTGTCGTGACACATGCGGAGAGATATGAGCGCGATGTCCAATTATAAACAGCGAAAGATCTTTGGCATAGTTTAGAGTTGTGTCAGACAGGGTGATTGCAATATGTACAACTGTTTAATTGTAATATGACAGCTAAATCAGAGGATAATTACTTATACAAGACTGAATTAGACTTGAAATTTAGGACTATTTTAGTATTGTGCAGCTGGAAATATCCAGCAACAATGTAAACATAAGCCCGGGCCGATATGACAATTAAAAAGTAATTCTGATCTGAACCCTGTGACAATAGGCTATTTTGGTGATATAGTCAATGAACAGCCACTTTTCCACATGCACTTGTCCTATTGGTCAGCTTTTGCCATACTCTGAGTGAGTGACAGGCCGATTTAGTTTAGATTGAAAAGGGCATATTGCTTGTTACTTGGCAAAACACACTGCAACGCAAATCTTCAAGCCAAAATGTCTCCATCACTTCTAGAAAGGCAATGATATACAATGCAAGTACAAGATCAGAAAGGTCTTAATTTTGCCATTTCACGTAGTTGTTGGCTGATCATGCCTATTGTAAAGTTAGTAAGTGTAAGCGTACAACACAATAGTGTTCAGGTGTCAGTCCTGAGCTGCTGTGGCTGAGCCGCGCTGCCACTGTGTGTCAACATTCATAACACAAGTGCATTAACTGACTTCACCAGAGGCAGCATGGAGACATTAATAATGCGCTTTGTGACCATGTCTGTGAAAGGCGCCATATAAATAAAGCTCTTTTTATTCTTCTTCTAATAAGTGCCTTTCTGTTGATTATTATTGATCAAGCCATGGAAGTGCTTTCCTAATCATGCAAGAAAAAACTTTGTGTCTGTTGCTTTTGTGAGTCTTCTCCACCAGCAGCCAATCGTGAAGAATTGTCTCATAAAATTACATTCACATCTGTCTCTGCAAGACAATATATGACAATTCTATTCTTTCTTTCTTCACTTTTTAACAGAAAAAGACTCAGAACTGTTGTGGACAAAGGGAGCCCTCAGCAGAATCTGGATTTCAACGCTAGCATACTACAACACAAACAGTGACAAGACAGCAGGTTCCAAGTTCAACCCATTGCACTCAGAAAACTGATTTCGAGTTCTCTACAGACGCACAATGTTTAACTTTAGTTAGAACTCACTGGCACTACCTTGCTTTTCTTGCATTTAAATGAAACTCACAGTATAAATAATAATCTGTGTAATCTATCCTAGGTGACACAACAATTGAAAATCACTCATCTCTAAACAAAACCGCATCCTTTCCCTCTTGTACCTGCTGTTCGTCTTGAGTGAGCCGGGCTTGAGTCGCCGGCCTTTGGTTTTGCGCGGGTGCAGTCTGAATCGGTTCAGCCTGGCTCTTTGGAACGGCATGGTGGTGGCTATCCTGGTTACCACAGGCTCCTCTCTGCCTCCCATATCCACAGGAAAGAAATCACACAATTGTAGCTAAGTCCGTGGTCTTGTGTCCCTTGTATGGTATTAGCAGCGGTTCTGGAGGGAGGTGTGGCGCGTCAGAAAGCCTGAGCTGGTCTGGTATGTGTTAGGGAGTGACGGCTCTCGCTCATTCACATTAACGGAGCTGTTAGCGAAACCTGGCCCCGCCTCCACGAGCATTGGGCACTGGCACGCCTAGCCTACCTACGCACCTATCCATTGGCTTCATGTGCTGCAAACAAGAATGCAAAATATCAATTGTAAGCATCACTAAAACAAAGTAGCACATAAAACAAAGGGTGTCATTGTTCTCATGGGATCTTAGGACTTTGTGAAGCTGTGCAGACTTTGGATAAAAAGTGACGAGATTCTTTAACGTTCGAAAAGAAGAAATATTAAAGGAGTGGGCCTTTCCTTGTCCACCTGTTCTCCTTGTGTCTGGTGGGTTTCCTCCGGGTGCACAGGTTTTCCCCCATCAACTGTAGATACAAGAACTGTATCAAGTAACATTTATAGACTGCATATTTTTTGTGTGCCAAATGATTGACTTGAAGTTAAACACAATCTGATAGTATTTCAAACGTATTAAAGTCTTCTTGTTTAACTCTAACTGGACTTCACTTGTGTCTCATAGTTACTCAAGTACCTCCAAAGTAAAGAAAAGCACATGGCACTCCTGATGTGCTGGTGTATAAAAGGTAATTGTACTAACAGAGTGCAGGAGCCAAATTCTACATGCATGTTGTTCTCACTGCAAAACATGATTTATTACCAAACATTGTAAACCGTTGGTAGCCACACTAGTGAAAAACTTGCCCTGACCCATGAGTTGAGAACTACTGAGCCAGACGGATCCCTTTGTCATCAGGGTTTCTGATTGCATATGAATACCTGAAACCAAAACTGAGTGACACCCTGTTTTTTTTTTTTACATGCAAATTGATTAAATCTCAAGTAATTAAGCTGTTCTAACACCTTTCTAATGAAACTTAATATGGAGTTTGCATATTACACAAGTAAGTTAATCAAATAGGATGGCAATGATTTATGGTCGGCAGTTAAGTTTTCACCATAAAAAGCCATGTGACAGACAGCGACGTGCTAAACCGCAGCAAGTCATGCGTCGCAAGAGCCGGGTGACAGGCGCAATAGTCGCCATACCTGTCCAACCTCATACTAAAGCTGAGGGGTATATCTGAGAGCCAGATCGCTGTCATGAAGCCGTGAGCTATACGTGACAACCGTGGGCCACAACAAAGTGAGGAAAACAAGAAAGAGGGAGAGTAGAAGCCCAAGTGTCTAAACTGTTAAAGTGCTACTCATCCATCGAGGTCACCTGAGTCCTAAACCCCTTAAATATGCCTCTTTTTCCTTGTCAAACATTTCAACCTGCAAACTGACGTGACTAACAGCAATGATAATGACTCAACAGGCTTTAGACTTACAATAATTTTACTCGCGTTTGAGATAAGAACAGGTTTTGTCACACATTGTTGCAACAGCTACAGTAAGTACAGGGACAGCAGCAGTAAATGACAGAGAAGATAAAAGAAAATAGAGGCAATGCAAATATGAATAGCATGAACATAAATTCAGAAATATGTATAAAATGGATATAGACTTTAGAATATCAACAGACTTCTCTTTTAATATTTGTAGCATTTGTATAATAACCAAGTCTAAGTTTTATTTATTTATATAATTCATTGATTCATTGAACTAATTGTTTTCAATTAGTTCAAAATGCAGCTGCAAGATTGTTAACGCGTGCAAAGAGAAGAGAACACATTACACCTGTGCTAAAGTCTCTCCATTGGCTTCCTGTTGAGTTTAGAATCAAATTTATAATCCTGCTCCTCACATTTAAAGCGATAAAGGGTATGGCTCCGCTCTATCTCCAAGACGCATCGTTCCATATCAGCCAACCAGAGCACTCCGCTCTCAAAACTCAGGGCTACTAGTGATTCCTCGGGTCTCCAAAATCACTGTAGGAAGAAGAGCCTTTAGCTACCAAGCTCCGGTTTTATGGAATATACTCCCAGCTCACGTTAAAGAAGCAGACACTGTCCCTACATTTAAGACTAGGCTCAAAACGTACCTCTTCGAATTAGCTTATGATCAGGTCAGTTGGGTAAAGCTCTAACCCACAGCCTGAAGGAAAGCTGTCTTAGGAGAAACACTGCTGTGGGAAGTACGGTACACTGAGCGCTATCCTCTTCTTATTGCCTTAATGTTTGGTGCAGCCCTATGAGGCAACTCCTGTTGTGATATTGGGCTAAACAAAACCATTGATTGATTGATTGATTGATTAATTTATGCATGTTTTCCCGGCTGGCTGGTCTTGCTCCATTCTGCCTAAAGAGGTTACAATAGTATTTCTTTGCTTGAACTGAATTACAAAGGGGTGAGGATTGACAGATAAAGTAATGAATCAGATACACATGGGCATTATCTCTTATCAAAACAAACATGGCAGCTTGCATAAATCTTAGAGGCGTTTTATAAAAATAGAAGATGATTCTATGATTTTTTAAAAACATGCCCTGATCTTTCCAATCAGAGGTGATTATATGATCAGAGGTGATCATATAATAACAAACAACTGATGCAATGAAAACGCCAACTGAACTGTTTTTCTTTCATAAACTCTGGTGCTCGAAAAACCTCGGGCTGTGATTAGTTCAGTTCAGAAGAAATCAAATACAAAATGAAACCATTCCAAACAGACAGACCACCAGGGATGCAACGATTCTCGATATTACATCGAATCGTTTGATACGTACTCTTCGACTCAATACGCAAATATGTTCGATAGGAATCGAAGAAATATTGTAGATGTGCCGCCGTGGCCCGCTAACACTATTTTCAGCCATTTCCCTGCGCGCTCTCACTGAGAAACACAGCAGCCCCCTCGGTCCAGAGAGAAACTCCTCCCCGCAAACACCCCCTCCCTCCTGTGTGTCTGCCTGGGAGGCAGAGGGAGCCACACGTGTGTTAGCGACCTGGTGTTTGTAGCATTATTAGCTTCGCGCATCGGGATACGGCGAGAAACAACAAGAAAACGCACCACCTTCGCACAGATCAGCTGTGGCAGGGTTTTGCTATGGATTATAATGACCAGGGGAAGATAATGGTGTCTGGAAACAACCAACATGAGCTCCATCTACGGCGTCATGCCTCTCGTACAGCTGTCAGCGAACAGGACAGAAAAGGTTAAAAAAAGCTTTGCCTCCTGCTGTTGTTGTCACATAAAAGTATACTTTTGAACTAGAGATGGTCCGATATGAAAATTTCGATATCCGATATTTGCATCGCTGCTGTGGCCGATATCCGATATTTGCCGATATTTATATTGACGTTAAAAATCTATAGAAACGCTCACTCAAATGTTGTAAAGTTTTCAAATTATTGTTCCACTATTGGAAAATACAATGCTTGGTGTGTCTGGGACTCACTATCTCACACACTATGATGGAACAAACAATCCTTTTTATTAGAAAAATATTAAAAAGATCAAATGCAATGTTAGAGTGAAATGTCATTTTGTTTTTGGCTAAATATTTACTCAGACCTACTTATTATTATACTTTCACCCATCTCCTCTATTAATGGGAAACAGTGACAGTGGGAATATGCTAGACTACAATTTGTTGTATTTTTTTTTAAATTTAAACATGTAGCCTACCATGTTGTTTAAATTACATGTTTTAATTTTAAACAAATCTGATAAACTTTTCTGAGGACAGTTCTGTATGAAGCTGTGGATTGCAAAAAATAGCATCATGTCACTTTAACACCACCTTATACTGAACTTATGAGGCCAGAATGTGAAGATTTAGAGTTGGTTTAGAGCAGGCAAAAGGCAAACAGTAGATTTACAAGATTAGCATGAGCTTTGAACGGGTGCATACCTATGTTCCCCGGGTCCTATGTTCCCCGGCTGCGATTTTTTTTTTCCGTAGGTGAGTTGGTACTTCAACCAATCACAAGTCATGAGAGTGAAATGTCATACATATACATGCGTTTCCTGTGACGTCACGCATTGTTGTGGCCGCCATTTTGAATACCGAAACACTGAACACCGCAGTTATGCTATCCGCCTGTTGCGCTATGGGATGTACAATGCCCTGTCTCAAAAAAGGGACTCGCTTTCTACAAGTTTCCTAAAGACCCAGTTCGTCGACAGAAATGGATAACTGCTATCAGGAGAGACCACTGGACTCCAACAACGGACTCCAAGCTGTGCAGTGAGCATTTTGTTTCAGGTAAGTGAAGCAACGCGGCCGCCATTGAAACAGTTGCAAGAATAACTCAAGTAAGGCTAGGCTACAAACAAACACTAGGCTATCCGTTTACCTACATGAATATACTCTGGCCTAGGCTGTAAGCTCCAGTCGAAAGGCTTTGGGTAATGCCAAACTGGAGAAAATGTGCTCAGTTAAGGCGGAGGGTAAGAGGTTAACATGTAGCCGACTGACCCATGTGAACTGCCTGTCGGAGAGCAATATAAACACACTTCTCTTGTTAACGTTACCCCGATCTATAGCTGATAAAACCATAAACTATCGATAAAACATGACTCATAGTAGACTAAACAAAATAACAACCCTCAGCTTAACTGTTTGCTTGAGAGAGACGATTGCCGCGACACATGCTAATGTTCGCAAAAGGCAATCGTTTGTTTATTACTTACCCTTCCTGTGACCAAGAACATTTTGCGCCTCTTCACCTGTATATTGTTATCCGTAACCCATCCTGAGATAAAGCAGTGATAGGCTTCCATGCTCTTAAAAGCCTTGAGGGCTTCACCGGTGTATGGAGAGGGATTATGGACCAAATAGATGTCCACAAAAGTTAGATGCGGTAAACTGTCACTGGTTTTAAGTGGTGTTAAAACAATCTCCAGACAGTTGATAAATATCAAATCTCAAGGTTTCGATCTTCTTTGTGTATCTGTTCAGCTCATTTACTGTCAAGTGTGCAATTTTTTGATGTAGCATCTTGAATTCAATAGTTGAGACGTAGGTAGATACACTGTTGCACTAGCCAGCAGTGTTCAAAATGGCAGATAGAACTACAGAAGTCACGTGACTGAAATGCATGTATATCAAGCAGCTTAACCCTGACCCTGCCCTAGTATACTAACCTTAAAGATAGTGGGCTGGTGCCTAATCTTAATCAATAGAAGTGGGGGAACATAGGTACCTTTGAACTGCATTGTTTTCAATGAAAAATGCGCTAACGATCGCAAATGCGTCTAATTAAACATGCGCGGACATAACGCCTCGTTTTTACAGGTCATTAACATGACAAAAGTGAGCACAGTAAACATGAATAGGGCTCTACGGTGTTACGTCACAAATCAAGCGGAGGTGAATACAACGCTCTCGCTTCATTGAAAACAATGGGAGATCGCTGATATTGGGTGGTTGTTTGAGAGGATTTACTAAGGTGAATAATTGTCGGATTGTGATGAAATGTGATTTGATTACCATGATTTTTTATTTTTATTTATTGGTTTATTTGGTAGGGACAGTGCAAGTTAATGAACAAGCCACACCGGATTGTAGCCTTGGGCTAATTTTCATCCGTCGTCCCCCATGCGCACTCTCAAACACACTCTCATACATCCTGACCTATTCTACATGTTTTTAGTGGTAGGGGAAACCGGAGTACCCGGAGGAAACCTACGCAGACACGGGGAGAACATGCAAACTCCACACAGAAAGGCCTGGTCCCTGGTGGGATTTAACCCTTGTGCGGTTAGCGCACAAGCGCTAACCGCTGTGCTACTGTGCCGCCCGATAACCTGATAACCTGCCTATTGAGGCAAAAGTCTGATATAAAACAGAAATTTGACTTAATTGGTCTCGATTAATGTTTGTACAAACTGCCAAGAGGTCGCCTAGTACGTGTCGCTAATCCATCGTAACTTTGTGTTGAATTTCACGCATTTATGTAATGCTGACGAGAAAATGTTTTAGAAACTTTTAGGTGACGTTCTGTCTAGTTTATTCGGCTTTAGATTTAGCTAAAGCATGACTTAGCTAACACATGTCATGACATTAAACATTTGATTAACAATTTATTTTATGTTTAAAGCAAAGTAAATCCTAGAATTTAGAGCCTGATGTGTCCGGCACAGTTACGTTAAACTTTAAAACATAATCCACACAATGTGTTTAGATTTGCAGACATCGATTCTAATCACAAAATGTACTCAGTTTACACGATTGAAGCTGTAGTTCCGACAAAATGGAACATCCGACCGCACAACAGCTTTTAGGCAGGATTTACTGAGAAAAACTAAATTTATCGAACACAATCTGTCACTCACAGGCACATACGCTGTTTAATACCGCCATTGTTTTCACCTCCACATCTGTGGCGCACTGAAAGTACCCGGATGGTAGAAGAGCCCTATACAGCCATTATCATCACAGTACTAAACCTACATGATGACAGAAAACCAATGTTTACATGTTGTAGCCTTTAGCCTGCGAGAAGCTAGGCTATCGCTAACAAACAAAGTTATAAATCTGGCGTCAGGACGGAGAAACTTTTGCAACACTCACCACTCAGATGTAGCGACAATCCATCAGAAAAAGATTCATGTTAATCCTGAGTCAAAATAATGTCCTTGGAGGCAGTTTTAGTCAAGTTTGTAACAGCAGCAACTTGTGGCTCTGTATCTCTGTGGTGTCCAAGTGTCCACTTTGTTTAAACTTAGTAAAAACATACTTTCTTTTGGAGACGTGTGAATTCATGCTGGAGTTTCTTTATTTTTAGGAGCCACTGTTTATTTCAGATAATTTTAATAAACTGTTGCCCCAGTCAAGTCAGTGCAGCCCGTCTACACTGCTGCACTCAGCAGTGTAATGCACTTGAATGCATTCAAGTGCACTACGACATTACGACGCAATAAATAATTCAAAGAAGAAAAAAAAATATCGGCCGATATTTTCCCATATTGGACCGATACCGATATGTGGAAAAAAAGACAAATAACGGCCAATAATATCGGCGGCGCTGATATATCGGCCATCCCTATTTTGAACACTTTATCTGGTAAACTCAGGAGGGGTTAAGCTGTATCAAATGTCAAAGTAATGTCAATTGTATGTGAAATGCTGACATGTCATTAGGAGAGCTCCTTATGGGGGAAGCACGCAGCTTGCAAGTGTTACTATTAAATGCACGAGTCAAGTATAGGCCTATTAAATATGGAGTCAGCGCACATTGGCTTTCTTGCTTTAGCCTAGTCCTTTTGAGCTGCCATTACTGTGTAATGATGTAAGTTCTTAAATAAAATAAGAATGTAAGCAGCTCAAACATACTAAACAAAAAAATAAACTTTCATACAGTATTTTTAAAGCTCTAAAGAGCTTGGCGTTTGAATATTTTGCACTAGAACCTATTTTGATACAACACAGCACATAGTGTAATTCGGTTTTGAGGAATTTTTGCTTGTCAGCATAATCTTATTTTAAAAAATAATAATAATAATATGACCTTCATATTGAACTATGTATCGAATCGTGACCAAAAAAAATCGTTGCATCCCTACAGACCACTGACAACTTCTTTTTCAATGTAATCTCACTTTAAATTATGAGGAACAATTATTTCCTTACTGAGAACCTCAAGGGGAAGCACAAATGCAAACACTAAAACCTCTGCTGACGTTCCAGAGCAATGAAAAGAGGAATGAAGAAGTCACATTTTCCACAACTTGTTTCACTGGAACAAAAACATCCAGTGTTGTTATGAGGAAGATTTTACAACTTGCAACTCATAATGTCACGTTGTTGATATTGTTTCTTTTTTCAATGGCCTCCGCGCACACAGGAAAGCCTCCTGCAGCTGAAATGAATAGACTTAAATGTCAATTCCTGTGTACAATAATAGTCAACAATGTGGGATAACACAAGGTAACCCCTGCGTGCACCAGCGGGGTCAGGGAAATCAGTAAATCCATTTGAGATCGAGGCTCATGATAAAAGAACTAGAGTTTAATCCACGTCAAGCCTCTTACGGCTCCGACAGAAAGCAGCCGCCTGAGAAAGTTTCCTCCCAAAGACTGCAACTATTTTTGCATCAAACACACATGGCCTATTGAAACTCATATGGCAAGGAACTGTGATTGGAAATGCGATCAACTGACTGCATTTGAAGACCACACAAAACAAGCATCCACCAAATGCTAATAGATTTATAATAGGGCCCGATCAATAGAGTAGAAATGGCTGATATGAAACCACATTATACCTCATTAGAAGAATATGATTGTCCACAATTCAATTAACTTACCCTTTTGACAGTAAGAAGTCCATTAACAGGAATACTTCCCTGCATCATACAGCAGCAGCACAATGCTGACTACAGCGATGTAGCTGTCCGTTTGACTGATGCAGACCGATGAGTAATAACTTTTTGTGATTGTTGTGTAAATCCTTAACAACGAAATACAGTGCTTGTAATATAGGTTTGAACTCTGACCTATTTTGGAGTTCAAAAGCTCATATTTCCTACAAGATAAAACACAAACCATATCAGCTAAGATCAATACCCAACCTCTTAGCATTGATATTTCTGTCAGCCCCCAGAAATCCATATTCATAGTCAAGCACTAACATACAATTTCCACAGCTTAACCAGGATTAAAACAGTGAACCAGGACTAAACTGTAAATGAATGAATGAGAACCAAAGTACTGTAGGTCTAAACCAGGACAAAACATGGTCCAAAATAGTAACCAGGACAGTCCAGAGTTTAAGTCGGTCTAACTGAGTTACAGTAAACTTATATTACTAATACTTTGTCTATGCTTGTAATATTGCCAATTTAGCCACAAACAGAGCACTTGTCCAGCCCGACCTTTTTGAAAACATCTACTCCATTCTTACCTGCTCTTGCCTCGCCCCATGACCCGTCCCGACAGCAGAAGCATTGCGGCTGAGCTCCCTCTCCTCCAGGGCATTGTGCTGGGGGAGGTCCTGCCTGAAGAAGAGCACTGCTGGCCGGGAGGAAACTGCAGCTGCTTCCCCCTAGAAACCTCCTCCGCCTCTCCTCCTCCACTCACAAACACATCAACACAGGGACGGACAGACTGGCTTGCGCTGGCAAATAATGCACGTCAATACTGTGCATCCTGAAGCAGGAAGAGAGAGGTCTGCCTGCCCGGGGGGTGGGACACTGTTGTTTCAGAAAGGGGAGAGCCCGTCTGAAGATGGGAATGTGCAATGGACATATCATCTGCTGCTCTGGACAGCTGAGTGAGGGCGGCTTACAGGAATGACTCAGAGTGTGCCTCATGGCCCAGTGGTAAAAATGAATGGGTTAAAATAGCCCTTAAAAACATGTTTGAGAGTTGCTTTGGTCAAGGACAGGCTAGTCATGCTGTCTGTAACTTCATTGTTTCGCAGCTGTCAGCAGTTCCAGCTAACTGTAACCACTTAGTGAAAATCACCAACAAAACACATTGTCTGAAGCGTGTGCCAACTAGTATACAGTGTTTATCTTTGAAGAAAAGCTACAGAAGTGTGTAGTTATGCGTGTGGAGTCACTGCTGGTAACCACAAGTAACCACACAATGATTTAAGAGTGACTTTAGAGAGTTGAAAGTCCATGAGTAACGTAATCCATATGTGAGTGACGCTTAATGTTTATTTAAGTCGACCACTGGACTCTGGTAAACAATTCAAACCCAGCTTGATCACCAGAGGATGGACAGATGGACGACTGAGATGAAAATAAATTAGTATAACTAAAAGGAAAATACTTTGGACTGCAGGAGAAAAGAGGCTCCTGTTTTTAATTGTTTTTATTTGTTTGTATTAAATGTACCTTTGACAAAACTCTAATTTCTACGTTAATTATCTGGTTATCTACTGTATTGGAGGTTAATTCCATTCTCAAGAACAGTACAGAACGATAGAAGTGATTCTGGTTGTGCAAAATTAAAAACACATTTAAGTCATAACCCTGTACACTGTAGGACATGGGTCATCTGCACTATCTGTAGCCAGGTTAAAACTTCATTTATGGTTGTATAGGAATGCATCTAAAATTACTCAGCGGGGGTTTAGCGGGACAACTCTCTCTGGCATACTCCTAAATCATGTCAATCCAGCCCATAAAAACATGAATACCTTTTTGTAACAACTTAAAGTTCAGAGCCAAGACTCCAGCCAAAAGAGTCTGCCCATCACGTTGCATTTTTCTCCTGCTGCGACACCAACAAACTATTAACAACGGAGAAAAAAGTATTATTGTTCGATGAAAAACAATAATACTGGTTTTATAAGAGCACCGTTGCCCCTGATAAGCTTCCAGTTATTTGTAAGAAGTTGTTGCATATGTGGAGCATCATTTTTACTTCAAATTAGATTTTTATCCAGGTCAGGATTGCAAGACAATCCTTGGCAGAGGTTCCTTTTGCACACTCTCACTCAGCACTAATCTCACCCCCTGCCCCTGATATGCCTCTTTCTCTTCACGTTCTCATCATTCACTGACATTCCGGCTCCAGAGTGAGTCCAGCGTCTTGATAGGTCGAGCCTTTTGACCCCTGAGCTGTCAGTCCTGCTCAGATCACTGTGGCGCCCGCAGGTAGGAGGAGGGAGAACGTGCATTTAGGTCTAACTCGGCAGATGGCCTGTGACGGCCAGCTCATCCTCGTGCCGCACTAGGCCAATCTGCCACAGTATTGGCACACTGCCAAGGCACCGAGGCACCCACGGGATCAGGGAAGAAGGCGTCACGTTCAAAGCAACAAAACTGGATAGAAAGCTTACAGTAATAATCTGTCCGCAGCAATAGCTAGTTTTTCTTATAATTTCAAGTTACAGTACTGTAATATTCACTTTGTTTATTAACAGAAGTGAATGATAGCAGAAAATCTGAAAGATTCAGAGGACTTTATTTATCCCCAAGGGACAATTCATTTGCAGCTTCCCAGCCACACATTCATCCATCTCATAAATACAATACTTAGAAGAATAGGCCTAACACATACAAATAAAAATAAAATAAGTCAGCAAGATAGCAAAAACCTGGAGTGGTAATCGATCTAAAATGACACATTAATGATTAAAATGAGATTCATCCTTGTTTAGCAGCTGAATAGCTGAAGGTATGAAAGACAATAGAAAACGATTCTTTGTTGCTCGCGGCACATTATAGCGCCGCCCAGAAGGAATCAACAGAAACTCAGAGGACAGAATGTGCTCTGGTTGGCTCATGATTTATTTGGTCTTATCAGTAACTCGCTTCTTCCAGAGGGAACTTAAGTGCTTCAGCTGGACTCCTATCATTTCAGAGCAGCTTTTTACAATGTTGTGCAGACCGTTCTTGTTTTTTTACAGACAACCCATTACACCAACAAATGAAAGAAAATTTCAAAAGGCTTTCAATAAAAGAATGGTAAAAGTTACATAAAATTGTGTCACAGACATTGAAAGAACGAAGCTTCCTCAAAAGATAAATTCTCTGTTGGCCTTTTTTAATAATCGCTTCTGTATTTGACTCAAACTTTAGCTGAGAATCAAATACAGTGCCCAAGTACCGATAAGCGTCAACAATATCCACATTTTTATCATCAATACTGCTCATTCCACAAGCGTCCTTGCTGCGCCTGAAGTCAATGATCAATTCCTTTGTTTTAGACACATTGAGATCTAAAGAGTTCACGTCACACCATTCAATAAAAGTATCTAGGACCTGACCATGACCAGAGCCAGGACCCTCAAGCAGAGTTAGGAGAGCAGTGTCGTAGCAGAGCAGAGATACAGTACATAGAGCTGCACAATCAATCACGAAAAAAACAAAAAAATTAAAACCACAAACTGCATGGTTGCAGTTACTGCAAAGATTTTGGCATTACAGTATCCTTCACACACAACACAATATCCTTTCTATCATGGGGTTTTATTATGTGCAAAACTTGTTAACCTCGTGGTCTAAACCTCTGCAAACATGTTCTGAAATGAATATGATTCTTAATCAATCAATCAATAGTTTTGTATAGCCCAATATCACAACAGGAGTGGCCTCATAGGGCTGCACCGAACATTAAGGCAATAAAACAGAGCAGTAAATAAGACAATGTAAAGTTTAGGTGAATTAAGTATCCAGGCAGACATTCTTACACACTAGTATTGTAGTATTGTATCAGATACAACTTTATGTTTTTCAGAAGGGAATGACATCATAACATGGTGAAAAGCTCAAAATAGTCTCTTAAAGCAAAAGAAGAATAAAACTAATATAAAATGATGATGAGTCTAAACATCCTTTGTCTAGGTATTTTTTCGACCCGATGGAAAACATTGTTGCATGAAGTGTATGCATGCTCACAATACTGCTGGCAATGCAGTCCATATAGCCACAGTGAAGAGTGTGTCATTAATATTACAGTAATGATTCATTGGCCAGGTTGTTGAACTGGTTCTGAAGTGCAAATAGGCACTGAGATGGAAAACCTGTCATTATCCGCTCATAAAAAAGGCTCATCATTAACGTACAATGTCCTATTGAAAAATTAATGGCCACACAAAAGCTCTAAATGCCAAAGATATATAACAGCAATCAGGAAACTAAAAGACAACAAAAGGAAGGATTCAATGACCACATGGGCTATATGATCGCCTATGTTACTTAGCAATGAATAGACATTTTTAGTAGGTTCATCAATAGGACTTTTATTTAAGTGATCAACATAGCCCAACTTCAATAATCTCCGCATCCTAGAATTTCATAAATCTACAATAATCATATACAGCTATGCTTGTATATGATTATTGTAGCTGGTGGGTCAAGACCCAAAAGTGGGATCACTCAAAAATCCCTTTGCCAAAAACCTCTGCTGATTTTGAGTTTTGATAGCTTTTGAGAGTCAGTCATGGTCATGCTTGAAACAATAGAACTATGTAAGGAAATACTGTAATATCATTCCTTTTATCATTTGGGTCACTGCATGTCACGATAGGTGAAGATGATCGTAGTATCTCCTCGGAGTTATGCCAATTAAAGAAACTGTAAAAGAAGAAGAAGAGAACCGCTCTAACAGACAACAGGGTCAAATTCTCTCAACCAAAACAAACCCAGTGTCCTGAAAAGGGAGCCACCTTTCACTGAGCTGGGCCTAAGCTGTTGACTTTCCCCTTCTAACAGGTGCCATATGGAGTAAAAGTAGATTACACTCAGCACAACACAACACCCATGAACTCATGGCAACAACTGCAGTGAACAGAGGACATACTGGAGCAGGTCATAAACAAGTAATTACAACTTGCAGTGGTAATATGCAATGCTATGTAATAATTCAGCAAAATGGAAATGGAAAAAAAAAAAGGTTGATCTTGTAGTGACCCAGCGGGTGTATGAGTGGACAGCATTGCGCCTTAACTTTCCATCAGTGGTCTCTACGACGCTCCAGGATCAATTGTTTAGAAGTTGTTGTTTTTTTTACTACTGACCAGGAAACCAAACAAATTTTTTTCACATTAAAAGTTGCATAAATACACCTTTAAGTAGTATGTACATACAATTAAATTCCTGCATAGGCTATATCTTTGCAAACAGCTGCCTGAAACATTTGCTATAGACATGTTTTTGCCATATGAGCACACACGTGAAGTTGCTAGCAAACCACAATACACTGTGACATCTACTTTATAACTAAAATAAACCAGTCTTCATCCACTTATTTCCAGATAACATAACAAAAAGGGCAATACGATGTTTGTGACAAAAGCCTTACGGGTAATAACAATTTATGAATTATGCACAAGCCGTAATAACATGTACAGGCTACATAAACAGAGAAACGATGCTGCTGCTGCTGCTGATTCTCTGCAGAAAAGTGCACAGTAGCAGCCATCTTAAAAACCATGGTAACCGATAATACTCTAACTTGTTCAACCAACTCCTCCTCACAAACCTGCAACAGCGACACGAACAATCTCCGTTGGTGCAAAGTTTCTCTTATTGATCAAACTTATATTGCTAAAACAAAGTGCTTAAGCAAGTTCCTCTTTTTACCTGAGAGAAGCGGGCCATCGTCGTCCACAGTCCAGCGGCGCACAGGTTCGCGTGGTAACGGTATAAGTGTTCCCCCCATAAAGTCCACTCAGGCCCCGGTGGAGTGTCGCTGACAGTCGGCTTAGTTACACATGAGATCGATGGAGAGGCTTAGGTGGTGCAGGGGAGATCCATACACTCCAGGATGAGAGGCGGATGAAAGCGAAGGCACTACGCGCCGCTCTGCACGTAATCCCCCTCACCTGGCGCTGACGTCACCACGCAGACTGTCACCATGCACGATCACAACAACAACAACAACAAAGCCATCTGACCATATGACACGCGCCAAAGAGCAGCATGGCACCACATGGCACAGGTTTGACGCACATCATACTGTAAATGTAACATATGTTGATGATGGAAAATGATGAACGATTTGTATTGGTTTATTTAAAGCGCATATGACACATTAGAACTATGTTTTGCTAAAACACAGTTAACACGATTATATTTAAGATTTTGCTAAAGATTATACCCAGTTTTCTTTAGTTTGACCATTTTATGATGTTTATGTTTTCACTTCCTTATTGGACACCGACAGGAAGTGACATCAAAGAAAGTAAACAATTTTAAACTGCACTGCCGTGCCGACCATGTTAAGTCAATGGGAAATGTCAATGAGTCAAACTGCTATGGAATGTTACCTTCTTTTATGTCACTTCCTGTCAGCAGCTTAAAAATTCAAATAAAAATAACTTTTCTGCCCAACATTTCTTCATTAAAATTGCTGCTTCACTGAAAAAAAATGCTAACTATGCAACTGATGAACTTGCAACTGATGTAATCCATCTAAATAAGTCATATTTTCAAGAGCATTAAAATCTGTCATATGCACTTTAATGCAGACCTTTTAGCAGTTGGCTAGTATTTACTGTCATGCTTCACAGAGACTATATCAACCTTCTTTCTCTTTTGCTGGCCATTTTAATGAAAAAGAAAAGAGAGAGAAAACCTCTTTAGTTTTATGTCTAAAAGCCCTTAATGTAATTAGTATCGATTGCTCTAATGGAATATGATGAGTGCCTCTTCTGCAACCAACAAGCACCCTCTATCCTTTATCCTTTGAGCCAAAGAAAACATAGGCGACTCATATTATTTTTGTTTTACAATTTTTATTTGATTTATTTTCAGTTGCTTCCAGTCTTCTGTATTTTCCAAGACAAACGCAAGCTCACAAGATTTAGGAGCAGTTACGATCAGTCCGCACTCTACAGTGGCATGTATACTGTGTCAGTGAATTGTAATAGCCTGAAGTGGTAAGTGTCTCTCATAGCAGAAGCAAATCTCGTAAAGGCCGACTGTCTGATGGATGAGCCGGGCCGTTTGACTTGGAAATGAAATCATTTGTCTAAGCTGACATGGAGGATAACCTCTCCCGGAATGAAGCCTTATCATTGGAAACATCTTTTGTAGCTCCAGAGGACTTTCTGAAGAGCAAGATTAACCACTCTAAAAAGCAAGCATATGTTAAATGTTAATATGTTCAAAGATGTTTGGTGCATTGTTCATATTATAGTTTTGATCAGTCTAAAAAGTCAGAGATTGGAAAGTCTGCTTGGTATCGAGAGGACATTTTTTACTCGTAAGAGCTTTGTTTTTTAATCTAATAGCAGTGTTCATCATTCATACTCAATAGGGCGTCTCTGGGACTTCCTTCAGAACAGGATTAACGAACTGAATGCTATTTTAGGTATTTTAGAGCATGACCCAAATAAGGATAACATTATCTCATGTAAAATAGGCCTACGGTATACTTTCCCAACATAATGAATGTTGAATAAACATTAAATAAACATATAGAGCTCAAGTTATGAATCAAACAACTGTCATGTTTACATATTCTTATGTTTCTATTAGGGCCGGGACTCGATTAAAAAAATTAATCTAATTAATTAGAGGCTTTGTAATTAATTAATCGAAATTAATCGCATATAGATATTTGACCTGAGAACAGTGAGAAGTAAGTTTTTCATAAGGATTTTTAGTATACCATTGAATAATGACTGAATACATAAGCTCAAGCAACAAAATATTGTTTATTTTTGTTCAACCAAGTCCAACAGACCAGTGCAATATTGCCATTAATTGTGCGTCTGCAGGAAAAAAGGAAACTGAAGTGTGGAAAGCAAAGTGTGATTAATTTCGATTAATATTTTTAATCGCACTAAACCTCATGTAATTAATTAATCGCAATTAATCGAAAAAAGTCCCCGCCCTAGTTTCTATACATTCATAAGAGATAAATATTGAAAGAAATGCACTCTGGAAAAGACACGACACTCTGAAAATGG
Organism: Neogobius melanostomus; assembly: GCA_007210695.1. Taxonomy (NCBI): domain Eukaryota; kingdom Metazoa; phylum Chordata; class Actinopteri; order Gobiiformes; family Gobiidae; genus Neogobius; species Neogobius melanostomus. The sequence continues at coordinate 2,890,010 of VHKM01000283.1, forward strand.
TGCCGCAACCCACTTTTGGGTCCCAAGCCACCACTTGAGAACCACTCTTTTAGAGTATGTAACAGATGTTTAGGCCTCTTTTGCTTGAAGTTGGGTTCTTCAACATTTTAACTGAAACATTACCTTATATAATAATAATATAGCTCTTTATTACTCAATAGTGCACCTACTACTACACTCTGCAAAATCTAGTAAATCCAAGTTCCAATCATTGTGAGAGCTACTAGTATAATTATGAGTTATGCACTTATGCACTCAGGTATTCTTCCAAGCAATAAATCACTCATCCATTTAACATTGCAAAACCAGGTCTAAAGCGGCCGTTCCTCCTCCCTCACGTTGTATAACTACAGCTTTAGGTGGAAAGATGTCTCCTCCTGGACTGATAATTTCAGTCCGGCATCCTGTTTTTATTTTCATTGCGCCTTGGTCTTTCTTGCAGACCGTCCGGGTCAGAGCTGGGCCTTTTGGATCACGCCGCTGTGGGCCGAGGGAACGGGACTCTCTTCCTGCTATTGTTGCAGCGCTCACATGAGGGCACCGTCAGCAGCTGGCATCTCATTGGCCCGCTCCGAATGTGGCTACTCCGCGTATCCATGGAGACAAGGGAGTATTCCTGCCGATGATTGCGTGGCCCGTCGAAAGACATCCACAGGGACGCGAAAGGGCACTTTTGCAATCCTGACGCAAAGTGGGAAATATTTAGTCAGAAAGCCAGTGCGCGCTTTGGTCTGCATTGAGTCGGTGATGCAAAAGAAAGTTCATAACAGTTTTCAAGTTTTTTGTTCAAATTGCGTGGATTCTCAGACAATTTCCCAGTCACAATTTGTAAAGTACGTATAATACTTCCTCATAAAGTATTAGAGGATTAACACTACTTGTTTTAAACTATTAGACATCTATAAAGACCGTAGACATCTCTGAGGTGGCTGTTAAGGCCACTTGAACAACACCTTTGTTTGTCTTTTCTTGGGAAAACAAATGGCCGCCTTTAAATCTTAAATGGATTATTTTGGATAGTGAAGCAGTTCAGGCTGATGATACAAGTGTGAATTTATCACTTCAAATTGTAGATATTGTCGTGAATGCAATCAATGATGTGAAATAATCCGTCTCACACATATTTTATAGCTTCTCCAGCCCACAGCAAGTCTACAAAATTAAGCTTTGGTGTTGAGCCGTCATCTTAGTGTCATTCTGTCATTCTGAAACACCGCACACTGCTGAGGTCTAGGCTAAATGAGTTTCTAATGATTGAAACATGAAATTCAAGCCTGTGGGAACAGTAACAAAACATGTCGAGACATGGTCGAGAGTGACAATATGACAGGAAAGATAACAGCATAGGTATGTTCATCTTATTGCTGTGCCAAGAAGAAGTGCACGTGTTTTGAAATGTATTCAGTGCAAAGCATTCCTTCTTACCGCTGTATCCTTGTACGTCGCACACTATGCTGCCTTCTTTATACACGTGAGACCGTTTGGTATGAAGAAGCTCATGACAAGTGACACCTGTGTGAGTGAAATGTGATCCATCTGCAGACGGTAAACGGATTCAATGAGTTTTCCACTAAAGCATTGCACGTGTCAACTTCTCTTGTTAGAGCAACCTTTATTTCCATTGTTTTACCCTCTTTTTTTACCAGCACAGTGGAGGACCTATCCTCCAACATAATACAAAGAGCTGTGATTCAAGATAAAAAGGAATCTATGTATAAACAAGACCATCAAATGTAAAAAAAAAATGCATATGTGTAATTTTTTTCACCCTAATAATGTTCCTTACAATAACCCTCTTAACCAGAAAAAGATAATATTGTCAAAATGAGCTGTAGAAAGCAGAAGCAGAAGAAATGATTTGACAAATATGTAACAATAACGTAACCCCTCACATTCTAAATGAAGTTTCTGCCTCATAATAGAAACAATTGTCAATGAACAATGAACAGTGAACAATTATTTCTTAGGGCTGTTGGTTAAGGCTGTTGGTTCAGTGAGGTAGACCCGGGAAACAGGCCAAGACATCTGCGGACTCGCATTACTGACGACGGCTGCTCCTCAGCATTTTCTTTTTTCTCCATTTGAATAATTGTAGTCTAATATCGTCACACGTGGATAATATCTCGGTAATTAGGCCTGTCCACACATGAGACAAAAACCGGGATGAAGTCTGATGTCTTCTCTGTCAAACTTTAAGCCACACTATTAATAATAAGGCAGTTATGGTTTGTATGATTTGTGAAACCATTCGTCAACAAATACCGTTTTCTTTCTTTCTTTTTAAACATTTATTTTAAAAAAAACATTGAATGATCCTTATTTGGTGTATGCATTTCTTGAAATTGCATTGCACTATTTTCCGACACATACAAGATGAGGAAAGTTTCTTACCGAAGGGCACAACAACTGTACGCACAGGTCGGACCTTATAGAGAGAACGACCAAACTTCCCTTTGGGTTTATCATTTATACTCTGAGTTCTCCCTACTTAAAAGGCCTTATACCTAATTTTTGGATTACAAACAATGAAAGGGGAAACCACTAAATTAAAATGTTGGTTGTGCTCTAAATTAATTCCTAACTTTCTTACATATTTGTATCGTCACAGTTCTGCACAGGGACGAGTTTATCTGCATATTTTACAACTTGCAGGGTCACCTTTCAGGGTCATTGTCACAGATATGCGAGAAAACTATCCTGCAAGTTCATAAAGTTGATTCTAATGCGTTATAATTAGATGTGCAGTGTTTACAATAAACTAAACTAGAGAAGGACAAAACAATTAATGAAAATACAATGAGCTGTTTTAAGCCTAATACATTTTTACTGCAAAACGAAGCTTTAAATACCTTTCATTAAAAAAAAAACAAAGCAAAAAATATAATAATAACCTTTGCAAACAATTCGATTTTACTTTCTTTAATCTGTGAAACGCCAATCTTCTGCTAAATGCATACCCCTAGGTGTCGCCGTACCCCAAGTCACATGTTCATATGCTTTAAATATAGTACACTTTCATCACTTACTGTATGTTTCCCGTTTTTTTCATCTAAGTTTCTAAGAAAGCATTTAACGTGACAGGTTTATTATATAATTGGCCAAACAATGGTCTCTTTTCAGAAAGGCCAACATTAGCTTGCTATTTTTACACACCTCATTCACAGTAAAATCCCCTGTATTAACCCTGATTTGAGCGGGACAATGGAGCTGCAGTGGCGTTGGGCTCAGCAGCACGAGTTTTGATGACGTTTTATATGAGGGATTTCAGTGACGATTAGCGGCATTAAACTAGTCAAAAAGGGCGGCACGGTCGCGCAGCGGTAAGCGCTCGTGCATCACAGCAAGAAGGTGATTTCCTCCTCCTGTTTCCCCTACCTCTAAAAATATGTACAACAGGCCATGGTGAATGATGTGAGCGTGAATGCATAGTGGAGGTCAGATGGGCCGTTGGCGCAGAAGTGTGCAGCCGCGCTTCTATCAGTCTGCCCCAGGGGAAACCTAGCTGTGGAATGAAGCTAAAAACCCTGCCTACACGCAATGTTTAGTTTAGTTTAGTTTATTTATTTGTTTGAGCAGTTAACCTGCTCAAAGGGAGTGGGCTGAAGCCAAAGGCTTATAAGCGCCCACCCCAAAATAAAAATAGTAACATTACATTTAATATTTACAAGGTAGCAAATCATAAACAAAGGAACATAGGGCAAAGTAACAATAAATGATGAAGAATAAGACAAAACAACAGCAAAATAAAGAACAAAAGAATGTGCTACTTTTATGTTATAAAGGTGCATTCATACATATTATACTCTGAGATCTTGCTACTTCCCAGTTGTCATTACTATCCTCAATATAATTTAATTTGGGTTTAATTATCATTAATTATCATTATTAAAGGTGCATTAATACATATTATATTCTGAGATCTTGCTACTTCCCAGTTGTCAATACCATCCTTAATATAATTTAATTCGGGTTTATTTATCATTATTATTATATTTGTTTAATTGAGTTATATGTGAAGTATGATGTAAGCCCTGCATAATGAGGTGCATTAAAAAGCCAGGGTGTAGAACGGGCCAGTTGAAGAGGGCAGTAACTCCCCCTCAACAAACCCCCACCCAGCTGCCCTAACAGCTGATTTTGTAGATGATGTTCCTATGCTGAGTGGTGCATTAAAAGACAAGGTTTTGAGCCCGTTGGGAGGGTCCCTCTCAACAGATTCATAACTTGCCTACCCTAATTCTCAATTTGTAAATTTGAGCAATAGAATGACAACCATTCCAAGCAGCAACATTCTTCCTTGATTATAGATAATTGATCCTACTGCGCCTCCTAGTGGCAACACATTTCTTGTTCTCTGTATATTTCAAAAGTCTTTTGTTTGTATTTATATTTGAACAGGTTGATATTTGGACTTCGTTTCAACTCCATTTCCAGTTTATTCCACAATTGTACACCATTAACTGTTGGGCTAAAACTTTTCAAAGTTGAGCTATGTTTCTGAGTCCTAAAGTTTAATTCGTCACGTAATTCATAACAACCAGTACGTTCTTGGAACCTTCTTTGTATTTGGCCTGGCAACAGTTTGTATCTTGCTTTGTATAACATCTGTACAGTTTGGAACTCAACAATGTCACAGAACTTCATGATCTTTGATTTTAAAAATAATGAGTTTGTGTGGTCCAAAAACCCAACTTTATGAATTACTCGGATAGCTCTTTTTTGCAACAATACTATTGGTTTTAATGTGTTTTATAAGTACTACCCCAAACCACAGTACAATAATATAAATATGGCAAAATCAGAGAACAGTATAAGATATGTAGAGCTTTGATGTTTAAAATGTGCTTTGCTTTTGCTATTACTGAAATGCTTCTAGAAATTTTCGTAGATATATATTTAATATGAGCTTTCCAAGTAATTCTGTCATCTATAATAACACCAAGGAATTAGATTTCATGCACTCGCTCTATGACAACACCCTCTATCTGAATTGCTTCCTGAGCATTGGAATTACAGTTGCCAAATATCATCATTTTGCTTTTACTCAGATTTAGAGATAATTTATTTTGTTTGAACCACTTATTGACACTTTTGAGTTCCAAGTTAACAATCCGACACAGTTGCTGTAAGTCGTCACCTGATGCAAAATATTTGTATCGTCAGCAAACAAGATAAATTTAAGTACTTGAGACGTTTTACAAATGTCGTTGATGTACATATTAAACAATTTGGGCCCAGAATGGAACCTTGAGGTAAACCACACACAATTTGTCGACAACTCGACTGATAATCACCTATTTTCACACATTGTTTTCTATTTTTAAATAACTGGTAACCCACTGTAGAGCTACCCCCCTAATCCCATAATGTTCTAGTTTATTAATTAGTATATCATAGTTTATTGTATCAAACGCTTTACTCAGGTCAATAAATAACCCTATGGCATATTTCTTGTTATCTACAGCATTAGTTATTTCTTCAATTATATCAAAGAGAGCGTGTGAAGTTGAGTGATTATTCCTAAAACCAAATTGATTGTCCGAGAGTAAATTACACCTTTCAATAAAGCTGTCAAGTCTAGAGTTATAAACCTTCTCTAAGATTTTTGAGAATTGCGGTAAAAGGGAAACAGGCCTGTAATTTGTGAAGAGATGTTTATCTCCTGCCTTGAACAGAGGAATCACTTTGCTACTTTCATACCATCAGGAAATTGTCCAGTTTGCAGCGATAGGTTACAGATGTGTGTTAACAGCTTAGAGATATCCATATTCATATCCATGTCATGGTAATCTGTCGAGGTTTATTTTTACACCCTTTAACAATGTCCAGTATCTCCTTTTCCTCCACAGGTTTGAGGAACATGGACAGAGGATTTGTGTCTATCAGTTCACAATTAAAGTTCTCAACATTTGTAATTTTTGCAGCAAGATTCGGTCCAACATCTACAAAGAATTTATTAAATGTATCGACTACTTCATTCATATTATTTAAAGTGTTATCCTCATCTTTGAAATATTTTGGATAATTAATCGATCTTGGTTTATTTCTAATTATACTATTTAAGATATTCCATAAACCTTTAATATTATTCTTATTGCTATCTAACAACTTATTATAATAATCCTGTTTACATTTTCTAATGATACCTGTCAGTTTATTTTTATATTTCTTATATTTATCCTCAGCTTCTTTTGTTCTATCATTTATACATTTTTGTAGAGTGAATTTTTTTCTTGCATGCATTTAGTAATCCCTTAGACATCCATGGGTTTCTTTACACTTTCTGTTTTTACAATGTTTTTCATTGGGCAATTTTTGTCATATACTTTATGAAATATTTGCGTAAACTCATCATATGCCTTATTAGTATCATTCTCTCTGTATACAATACTCCAGTCTTGAGCTAATAGTTCCTTTTTAAATGCATCCATAGTTTTTTCTGTTTTTACCCTTCTAAACCAATACATTTTTTCATCATCAATATTTAAATATCCATGTTTGTACAATACAAAAACTGGCAGGTGATCACTAATGTCATTTATCATTAATCCACTGACTGTATCACTATCTATTTCATTTGAGAAAATGTTATCAATCAAAGTCGCACTGTGGGTTGTGATTCTACTCGGTTTAGTTATTAGAGGAAACAGACCTATACTAAATAAAGTATTTATAAATTCGTCAGTCTTTTTGTGTTTATATGGGTTTAACAGATCGATGTTAAGGTCTCCCCCCACAAACATGACTTTATGATTTAAACCTGAAAAGTGCTCCTCCATCCAATTAGAAAAAACATCTATATCAGAGCCAGGTGTTCTATAAATACAACTTACAATAATATTTTTCTTTTTTTGCCTTGTAATTTCTACAGTAAGGCATTCAAGTACATCATCCACTACCATAGTCTTATTTTCCATTACTTTATAACTATAGTTGGAGTCTACAAACATAGCTACACCCCCACCATGCTTGTTTCGTCTGTTCATACTTATAAATGCATAACCATCAATAGAAAACTCAATTTCTCTGTCATTATTAATCCATGTTTCTGTGATTAAAATTACACTAAATGGTTTAGAAAACTGTTTTAAGAAGCTTTTGATGTGGTTAAAGTTTGCATAGAGGCTACGACTATTGAAGTGGATTACAGTGAATGCCTTAATGTTCTTAAGTTTACTATTGTAAAGATCCTCTGTATAATATTGACAGTCATTAGTAGCTCTAGTAAAGAAGTTATTTTCAGGGTCGATGTCGATCTCAGTGTTCTGTAAGTCATATTGTGATAATGTAAAATCCTGGTTATTTGCTTCAGCAATTCTCCTTAATGAAAGGTCCAAGTCGATGCTTCCTATAGAACTATATGTATTACAGGACATGTGAAGTTATGTGCTTTTACATACCAAAATCCATACGCTTTTCCTGTGTTTATACTTGATTTGGTGTACTGGTGCGCGGACGTACAATGAGTTTATCATAGCGCAATGTGTGAAGCGCTTTGGGTGACTTGTATCATGTGAAAACGCTATACAAATAAGCTTCCATTCTATTAAAAAAAACAAAAAAACAATAGGCCATGTCCCGTCAACTTTCGGATTGTGCGTTACGTTTGAGTAGAAAGCGCTCAAAACCACATTGGCGCTCTCCTGTGTCCACCTGCACGCACTGCAGCGTAAACTTTAGTTGTAATGACCTGCGTTGAACACAAGAGGGCGCTCCTGTATTTGTGTTTGACGCCATACATGCGTTGCAGATCAAACTGCCCTGAAAGATACTGTTTCCACTCTCATTATTCTCATCGTGCCAAAAATCCACATAAATAATACATTTTCGTCTAAAATCTAAACTTTGTCTAAAATCCCCGATGATCAATGTGCTCATAGCAAATGAACTGTGAGAAAATACTCTTATATTCAATGGACTAAATCAGGACCAAACTGCAAAGTTATTTTATTACATAGCCTATTAAAATTCATGTCTTTATTTGGGTCACGGCTTGTCATGGTACGATGAAGGTGGGTCTGAAGCTGCTCCAGTAAACTTCCACTGTTAAATGTTGCATACATGTTGCATGGAGTCAGGATGACACGGATCAGGTAAAGCCGTCGTTTTGTGACCGGGAAGTTGGCGGTTCGATCCCAGCTCTGATGTATGCATGCTGTTGTTGTGTCCATGGGCAAGACACTTCACCCACCTTACCCCTGGGTGTTGTGAGCAAGTGTGACGTGTGATGGTTTCTATCAGAGAGGCCTTCAGTGCAGATTGGCAGCCTTTGCAAGGAGCTCTAAATGAGAGTATTCTTATGACATGCCCAGACCCAGATTGCAGCATTTATACAAGCTGTCAGTGTGCAAATGCTACTGTACCTTTCACATTTGCCCCAGCCTGCAGCATTCCTCTCGAGCTCTGAATCACCTCTCTGCTGTTATTGTTGCAGGTCGTTTCAAGATTTGGAAGGCCACTGTGCTATTTCTCTTCGCACTAAAATAGAGAGCGTTTAAACGGAGATGTGAGTGGTTCTTGGACATGAGGTCGGCAAACAAACTCGTAATTTAAGCTTTCACTGTGGCAGGAGTCCACTGTGTATCTTGCTGACATTTATAACAATAGAAACTTAGAATAGTAAAGCAAAGCAAGGATTGCGTTTGCCAAAAGAGATAGAGTGGGAGAGAGCAACTTTCAAGAGAAGTCGCTCCAATTGTGCTTTTTGTTTTGAGCTGAAGACAAATATCTGTCAAATCTAAGGGCATCACACAAAGCAAAATGGAAAGGTGGATTTGAAGAAGTTGTGATATCTAATAAACTGCTACCGTGGCGTTCTTGAAATGCAAGGTATCTAAAAATACTCTGGAGGGTCATTTGCCATGAGTAGCAAAAAACAAAACAAATTGCCATCTAAGTTTCCAGTGTGCCCCACGATTTAGCACCTCTCTTAATAAATGACCCTCTCTTTTATTTAATGGACCCATTCAAATGTGTGATTCAAGCCTGTGCATAGGACCTTTGAGCACGCAACTGATCAAATATTCGGTTTTGAATTGTCAATTGTCATGGAAACGATCCTAATTTCACGCCCCTTGAAACAAACGGATAGAAACAAATGAAATGCTACATAGAGACAAATACTTAAATATAAAGTATTATCAATGCTTTAAATGAAATGTGCTTTTGTGCGCTCTAAACTGGGGTATGTAAAACTGAACCTGGTTAAGAATATATTCCGTATCATCTAATCGAGTGGTTCCCAACCTGTTTTCCTTGAAGCCCCCTGCGTGTGCTGTAGTCCCCCCCCAGTCCAAAACGGTGGCCCCCACAATTGTATCAAAACATGACAATAATTGCCAATAAACTGTAATCAGAGCTTTCACAATGCCTTATGTTTATGACACGCTGTGGTAAAACAACAGCCTCCCTCTCTTGGTACAGCTGCATTTTTTTTTTTTTTACTGCAGAGAGTCTGCACTAGCCAAGAAGGACCCAGGTTTTTTAAGTCATAAAGCTAAAGACATTTGAGACCTACACATTTCCTTTTTCTGGAGGCGTCACAAGAGGAGCTATAGGAAACAAAAAGGGATACATGTAAGTTGTCTTTATTTGGCAGTGTGTTTTTAGTGCACTTACAGCAACTTCAATTCTGACTCAAAGCATCAAATGTCTTTATTACTTTCTCAGCCAAAACATTCAAAGGGAGAATCAGCAAAATGCAAATCACCTTGGGTTGAGAATGAACAGTTTTGAACCACGTTACAAACGCAAATGTGTCAAGGGGTGTTGAGGTTTTGTGGCCAGGGGATGGTGTACTGTTTCTTGTCGATAAATCTGCCGAGTCAAACTTCTCCCTATTTCCCTGCAAGGGCTGAAAGAGCAGCTGGAGATTTACGTCCACTGCGAGGCACTGAAAAGTCTCTCTGGCTATTCCGCTTCAGCCAGAGCATGGAGCCCATAAAGCACGCTTTCCATCACATGGCCTTTACTGCAATGTAACCAAATACCAGGGATGACTTACACACAATTATTTCATCTTTTCGTCTATAGTGCACAGCTCTCCTGTCGGCGCTGTATCACAGTTTGGCAAAATGACACGCTCCGTATTGAGAGATCCCGTCACCTGAAAAGCACCCTCTCTTTGCTTTAGTGGCCATTCAGAGGGAGCCGCCATTGCTTTGGTCAGACAACATGCATCTGTCATCTGCAGGCGCCACATTTGCATCTCTATGGGGCTCTTAAGGACCACATCTTTGCTTCTTGTGTTTGATTCAATGTGCCAAACATAGAAACATCTTTCCAATATTTCTGTAATAGTCGTCTGATACTAAAATGATATGCAGTTCTTTTAAAGGTAAATAATCAACACTGATGACCCTATAATAGGCAACATTAAAAAATAAGGTATCAGTTAATTCTACACTACCCTTGATACATTGTACCTGTAATGTGCTACAGTATGTATAATAACTTGTACCTATGAGCTACATACACAATGGAATAATGTGTATTTGTAGTTTGTCAATGTCAACTTTATTTCTATAGCACATTTACAACTTAAGCAGCCCAAAGTGCTTCACAAATAATAAAACACAACACAGAATAAAAAGACATAATTTTGTACAAAGTAGACATACTCAGCTCAACTTGTGTTAAAAGCCTTTGAGGACAAAGTGTGTTTTAGCAGCGATTTAAAGTGCTGAAGGGACTCTGCGGCTTTGATATACAAAGGCAAATTGTTCCAGAGCTGGGGGCCGACCACAGAAAAGGCTTGGCCCCCTCTGCTCTTCTGCTTTGTCCCGGGAATGAGCATGTTTGGAGGTGCATAATGTACGTTATGTACCTCCAAAGTACTAATACACATTATTCTCTTGTGCATGTACTACATAGGTACAAGTTATTACAAATTGTTACAAAGCCGATTACAATGTACTAAATTTAGTTATGTACATTGTATCAAAGCAGTGTTAAATAAAGTGTAACCAAAAGGAAATTGCATCATGACATAAGTATTCAGACCCAATAAAACAACTGCATAATTGCATTCAATCATATAAAGCTGTTTTAGTAAATTAAATTCTGCATGGGTGGCCTCCTTCAGGATATTTGATCTCTGTGAGCAATCCTGGTTCTCAAAATCACCCTGGCACCACTTATGCTGGAGGGCCGAATGTTGACTCTGTTGCTTTTGAGGTGTGAAACTCTGTTTTTATTTATACTAGAGACTAAAATGCCAAACACCATGATATAACAATTTGGGTATTCAGCTATGATTGATTAAATATTTATTATCAGCATAGTTTTTACTGTTACAATTTTGGAGAATGTAAAACAGTGAGCCTCATTGTGTTAAATATTGATGAGTTTTCTTCTTCCCACTCCCTGTCAGGCAAAATACTTATTATTATTTTTCCTTGTATGTTAAGTAGTTGCTGTTGGTACAACATGACACGAAATGTGGAATTGCAATGACCCTCTTGTGTTGACTGTGACATGAAATAAAAAATGAAAATATCACAGCAAATACACTTTTGTCCTTTTCTCATTTAACAAATTGTGGTAATAGTCCTGAGGAATAATAGAAATAGGAACTTCAATGTAGTTTGATTAAAAACTCTCCAAACTGCTTTGTGCGTAGGGACCCACAAGGTTAGACACAAACCTCTAAGATGAATTACTGTGCCCACCACCAGTGCCCACAGCTGTTATCTCCAGCAGCTTCACTGCTGCTGTCTAGGACATTAGGGGCCTCTGCGTTGCTACCATGCATAGTAAACTTAAACCCAACCAGAGGTCCGTAGAGGGAGTGTGTTCTTCTGAAACAATTAGTATTGTCAAACAACATAGATTAGATAAAAGAGGGACAGTCAGACCGGCCAATCAAAGAACTCTAATCCATATCCCTTACAATCCATATCCAGTGATTCCATCCACTCAAGCACAGATAAATCTTAAACATGCTGTACTCAATGTCAGATCATTAAATAACAAGTCCTTTTAATAAATAGTTTTATGTCCTTTTATAATCTAGATTTTATGTTTTTAACTGAAACATGGCTCAACAAAAACACTGTTAACGCAGTTTTGATTGAGTGTAGTGAGTGAGTGTAGTGTACAAATTTTAAAAAATCAAATAAAAATGGAGATAAAACAATCTTCCATACTTTATATGACTATTTACAAACCACCACAGAATTGTTTTATTGAAGATTTTACTGAATTTATAATTTATAAGCACTCATTTTGATTGTTTAGTAATTTCAGGTGATTTCAATGTGCATGTGGATGTGACCAATGACAGGCATGCAAAAGAACTCAGTGCTGTCCTTGAAATGTTTGGTTTAACTCAGCACGTGAGTGAGGCAACTCACAACAAAGGTCCCACTCTAGATGTAGTTATTACAAAAGGTGTTCATATATCAAATGTCAGTGTTGTTGATGTTGCTTTATCTGATCATTTTTGTGTCTTCTTTGACCTGTCTGTTGCACCCAAACCAGTGGTTGGGCCTGGAGTTATTCAAAGAAGATGATACAACAAAATTATACAACAAGGACGCAGTTTATGGAAATGATCAGAATTAAAAATCCCCCATGTTCTAATGTTGATAATCTGTTGGACTTTTACACATCAAAGCAGATTTGTAAGTCAGACCTGTTCCCAGTGAGTGATGGTCTCCGCCACGGCTGCCCTTTGTCACCGGTTCTGTTCATTACTTTTATGGACAGAATTTCTAGGCGCAACCAGTTGTTCTGCTGGCTTCATCAAATCAGGACCTTCAGCGCGCACTGGGGCGGTTTGCAGCCGAGTGTGAGGCGGCCAAGATGAGGATCAGCACCTCCAAATCCGAGGCCATGGTTCTCCATCGGAAAAAGCTGGCTTCCCCTCTTCAGGTTGGTGGGGAGTCCTTACCTCAAATGGAGGAGTTCAAGTATCTCGGGGTCTTGTTCACGAGTGAGGGACGGATGGAGCATGAGATCGATAGACGGATCGGTGCAGCGTCAGCAGTGATGCGGTCGCTGTATCGGACTGTTGTGGTGAAGAGGGAGCTGAGTCAGGGGGCAAAGCTCTCGATTTACCGATCGATCTACGTTCCCACCCTCACCTATGGTCATGGGATCTGGGTAATGACCGAAAGGACAAGATCGCGGATACAAGCGGCCGAAATGAGTTTCCTTCGCAGGGTGGCTGGGCGCACCCTTCGAGATCGGGTGAGGAGCTCAGTTACCCGGGAGGAGCTTGGAGTAGAGTCGCTGCTCCTTCACGTCGAAAGGAGCCAGCTGAGGTGGCTAGGGCATCTGTTCCGGATGCCTCCTGACCACCTCCCTCGGGAGGTGCTCCAGGCATGTCCTATTGGGAGGAGGCCTCATGGAAGGCCCAGGACACGCTGGTGGGACTATGTCTCCGAGCTGACATGGTGTCGCCTCGGGGTCCCCCCGAACAGCTGGAGGAGGTGTGGCTGGATCGGGGAGTCTGGGCATCTCTGCTGAGACTGCTGCCTCCACAACCTGGCCCCGGATAAAGCGGAAGAAAATAGATGGATGGATTGATCTTACACATCAAGCGTCTTAAATGTTTTGGATACTATTGCTCCTGTCAAGGTTAAAATGGTTAACAGTAGGCAAAAGGCACCTTGGAGAAGTGAAGATTCGGTCAGGGCACAGAAAAGGGAGTGCCGAAAAGCCGAACGGAAATGGCGCAAGTCAAAGCTCCAGGTTCATTTTGAGATATACAAAGAAGTGCTCTGTAAGTTCAACCAGATTTTGCGTGGAGAAAGGGAGAAATACTTCTCTAAAATCATCGCAAACTGCAGAAACAATTCTCGTGTTCTGTTTTCCACAGTAAACAGACTAACTAACCCTCCAGTTTCACTGCCCTTAGAACTAATCTCTACATCTAAGTGCAATGAGTTTGCAGTATTTTTTATGAAAAAGTCCAAGTCATTAAAAATGCCATAATTTCCACAACAGAAATGGCAACCCTGCCACCAGCTAGACACCTTGAGCTGACACATTTCACACCTGTTACTGACAAAACAATCGAAGAGGTTATCTCCGGTCTGAGATCATGTACATGCTTGCCTTGATGAGTTACCCACTAGATTTCTGAAGTCTGTGCTGATCAGCTTGTTACCACAACTTGTTCAGTTAGTTAACATCTCATTTGAGACTGGAGCATTTCCAAAGGCCTTGAAAACCGCGGTCATTAAGCCTCTTCTAAAGAAGAGCAGCCTTGATCCCAAGGTACTGAACAACTACCGGCCCATATCAAACCTACCATTCTTAGGAAAAGTCCTAGAGAAAGTAATATATCAACAGCTCACTTAGTTTCTCCTATCTAACAATGTGTTTGATACTTTCCAGTCAGGATTTAGGCCCCACCACAGCACTGAGACAACTCTGATCAACAATGATATCCGTATGAACACCAATGCAGGTAAGGTCTCAGTTTTAGTTCTGCTGGACCTGAGCACTGCCTTTGACGCAGTGGACCACGGGATCTTACTTCACAGGTTAGAAAACTGGGTGGGAATCTCTGGTACTGCTCTAAACTGGTTCAAGTCCTATCTCGAGGACAGGACGAGCTTTGTCGAAATTGGCAATTGTGTCTCAGACAAAATTGCCATGACCTGTGGAGTCCCCCAGGGGTCAATCTTGGGATTCAACTTGTACATGCTTCCATTGGGTCAGCTAATAAACAGCAACAATGTGTCGTACCACAACTACGCAGATGACACTCAGATCTACGTGTCACTGACGGCAGGTGAACATGGGCCTGTAGATACACTCTGTCACTGCATCGAACAGATCAGTTTGTGGATGCAAAACAACTTAACTCAGACAAAACCGAGATCATTGTTTTTGGCCCACAGACACAAAGACAAAGTGTTATCAGTCACCTTGAGTCTCTCTCTCTAAAACCAAAAAAAATCAGGTTAGAAATCTAGGAGTAATCATGGACTCAGACCTGAACTTAAACAGACACATCAAAGCAATAACATCATCAGCTTTTTACCATCTGAAGAACATTGCTAAGATCAGAGGAATAGTGTCAAAACCAGACTACTAGACTACTGTAACGGCCTGCTCACTGACAGACAGCTGCAGAACATCCAGAACGCTGCTGCCCGAGTCCTAACAAGAACCAGGAAATACGACCATATTAGTCCAGTGCTCCGGTCTCTGCACTGGCTTCCTGTCACTCAGAGAATAGAATTTAAAACAGCTCTGCTTGTGTCTTTTCATGGTTTAGCACCAAAGTACATCTCTGACATGTTAGAGCCGTATGAACCATCTCGGGCCCTGAGAACTTCAGGGAGGGGTCTCCTGGTGGTTCCCAGAGTCAATAATTTTTTTAATTTTAATTTAATTTTATTTTATTTGAGCAACAGATGCATACAGGTATAGTATACATGTTATTTACAGAAATTATTAACAACATAAGAAGTATTTGTGCTGCTCAAAGGGGATAGGAAGAAGTTAGTTATAACTCATGAGGCCCTACCCCTCCTTTCAGTTGACTTACACAACTTAAAACTACTGCTCACGGCAAAATCATTATCACATGTGTATTTAAGCTTTAACCATGAGATCTACGCGGTAGCAAATTAAATCAACAAATGGCTCCTCTTAGCAGTCCCAAAACAGTAAAGTAACTTAGTTCATAATAAACACGGTGAGGCTGCGTTTCAGTTTCATGCAGCTAAAATCTGGAACAGTCTTCATGAGGATGTGAGACAGCCCTCAACAATGTTCAAATCCGGGCTGAAAATAGCTCTTTACCCATGCATATGAAAACTGAAAGTATTTTATCTGCACTCTTGCCTTTTACTGTAATTAATTATTTTTATGTTGATGTTTTATTGATAGATTTGATCTGTTTTCTTGTAATTTTATGCAACTGTGAAGCACTTTGAATTGCCTTGTGTATGAATTGTGCTCTACAAATAAACTTGCCTTGCCTTGCCTTACTGTGACACAGCGGCAAGATTGTGGAGTAAGCAAGAAGGAAGTCTCAGATAACCACAGTATGTAGAGAAGAGTGGATTAAGTATATTTTTTGCCAGTGGAAAGTTTGGAGATTTCCCTGTAACAAGTGCTGTTTTGTCCAAATTATTCCTCATAAAAAGCCCCAACAAGTACTAAGCAAAGTGTCATACTTCAGCGCAGACAGATTTCCAACATAAAGCGCATAATGAGCGACTGTATGAATGAGTCTGTCAATGCGCCGCACCGATTTTAAAACCACAAGAGGCAGGTCGATAACCAGACTCTAAAAAGGCCAGTGGTGAACAGTCAAAGCACACAGCCATAAATATTCAGCTGAGACGTGAGATCGATCACATAGGAGTGATTACAGCTTGTGAATAATAAAGTGTTACAATGTGGTTATTTGTCAATGTGCAACTCTAACCACAGCCATCATCATAAACGACAAACTTCAAAAGATAAAATACTTCGGTTCAGTTCACCACCTGCATGTGTTTCCCTATGGATGCCATTCCTTTTGACCTTACATGTTACTCTTTACATGAGTCTGTTGTATGGTGACTGAATGGGAGCTGGCACCTGAAATTGCCCACATGTTATACATGTACTGGGACTAATTACCCCTGACCGCCTGTAGGCATATTCCTGAGCCTGTCTGAGTCAACTGCAAGAAGAAAGGCTAAATAAAGGCTGAGCATTTCTCTAACCCTAACACAAAACTAAGAATCAGTGTTAAAGGAACAGGCTACTGTTTTTCCATACTGAGATATGTTCATACCTGAGTTTAGATGAGTCGATGCGTACCGGTCTTTTTGTGTGCACTCAGTCACGCAAAAAGACCAAAAATGTTGTTAGCATTTAGCCTCTCTTCCTCTCCTCTATGGGACCAGACAGGGTGAAGTTAAAAGCGACCAAGCTCTTCCACGTTTTCCCTATTTAGATACGGTTACGTTAGTAGTTACATGATCCAAGTTTAGTTACACAAATTAAATATGTCGATTTTCTAAGCGGATAAAAAAGGGGTACTATATTGTGAGGCGTAATAACACCTTAGGAGCACTTCGACGTCCGTGCAGTAATATCTTCACTTTACTATAATTAGGTCTATCTGTATTAGTGGTGGTATAGTGACAGATTATGTTATAGTATAAACAAAATAATTGATAAAAACTGCCAACTTCTCTTAATCTCTTCATATGGCCTTCTTTATATGACATGACATTACTGCATTATTGTATGTAAGTTCATGAAACTTGAGCTTTTGTGATAACCCATGCACCAATTGTTGTTACAGAACTGAATTTTTATGTAACTTCATTCTGGGTTTGGGACTGCTCCTTACACCAGTGGTTCTTTAACTTTCCTCATCCAGTTCCACATCCTAAAATCTTTGAACTTACAGGTACCACCAGGTCTACAGTATATCAAGGTTAAACTGGTCTAAAAAGGGGTGTAAATACGCCAAAAAATGGATGTCAACCGTGTCTAAACCATGAAAAAACACCCACAAAGGCATACAGCAAATGAAGTCATCTCTAATATGGATAAAGTGTCAAATTGCAGATGACCCTGAGTTCGACCTGAAGAAGCCAAAGTCCACCAGGGGCACGTGCACCACAGTTTGAGAACCGCTGAATTACAGTATAATAAGATATTGTACTACGACTGACCATTGCACAATAAATGCCCTTTGACAAACCACTTACCCTCATTAAAAGGGTATTTCTATCTAAATGACCCAAAGCAACTTTAATGAGGGGATTTTCAGCATAAAAACCAAGAACGCTAAGTTATATTCCTTAACACTGGCTTTTATTGTTGTCCTCTTTTCTGTGTTTTGCAAGTCGCTGAAAAGTATGGACGACCTGTCTCTTCAACTCCGACTGACTCGACTTGAGATTTTTCTTGTGTCTTGACTTTTAAATCAGACTTTAAATGTCAGTGTAACTTTGTGTGACAAAAACACAATTATTATTCTGTGTTGTACAGCGGTGAGACTGCATGCTGCTTCCAGCACAACAACTGCTCCTTTTCGTTCAGTGAAAGAATTGGGCCAAGTGCAAATCCATGAAATATGTAAAAGAGGAAAGTCCTAAGCCTCCCCTCAGTTTGAGCCGTCCCAGGACCACAGAGATTGAGGTTAAGAGCAGACAAGAGCGAACAAATAACCATGACCTAAATTCTGTTTTCAAAAGTATTGGATTTGTTAGAAAGAATTCCTACGAAGCCACATAATAATCAACTACAGTGCTTCAGTACATTTTTGTCTTAGTCTGGATTACCCCCCTAACTCTCTTTTAAACATATTTTCTTGGGGAAAACCAGTCCAAACTTTTGGCTCAAGATAAAGTAAAAACAATAAACTAAAAAAATAATAAAAATGTCTTAATCCATCTGTCTACCTTAGGGCGGGATGTGAGTGCCGCTGGATGAGCAGGGATGCCCAGAATCCTCTACACACTCAGACTCCTGCTCCTCTTGGGGGGATCCCATGGCACATCCTTCCAGCCTGTACTCCGAGGCGGAGACTGCCATCCTCAGAGCCACCCTGCGGAGGAAACTCATTTCGACCGCATGGGGGAGAGTAGGAATGTCAAAATGTATGACCATTATATTATTTTCTTTTACCAGGAGCGTGTCCAGACTGTTTCACTTTGACGGCCGAGTGCTGCAGGCTCCAGGACTGGCTTACAGTATTTCAGTTTTTAGGTAAACATTCCTACAATTATGTGCTTATTCATTGTCCCTCTTATGGTATACTTAATAGACTAGAGGTAAAATGGGAAGGACTGCCTCTGCCACTTTTGACTGGGGCTGCATCTGTGCTGCCCCTGGCCTCCCCTTGACACGCCACTCCCTTCAGAGAGCTTGCAAACTGCCGGGACTCCCTGTATCTGAATAGCATTGCTAAGGCTTACATGGGAAATAAATACTAATATTTACTGTCAAACAATGCAGGTGATTTCATGCTTTGTGCCAGTTCCTGTCTTTAACCAGGGGCGGCACAAGGTCCAGCCCAAGTCTTTAAGGTTTGAAAGAAAAATTGGATTGTAACTTAAACACTTCCAAAAGTTTGGAAACACTTTTGATATTTGCTTTAGGAACTCCTTTGTTCCGACTTTGGTGGCACATTGTTTGTCTGTTTATTTGGTAGGGACAGTGCAAGTTAATAAACAAGCCACACCGGATTGTAGCCTTGGGCTAATTTCCATCCATCCTCCATGCGCACTCTCAAACACACTCTCATTCATCCTGGCCTATTGTACATGTTTTTAGTGGTAGGGGAAACCAGAGTACCCAGAGGAAACCTACGCAGACACAGGGAGAATATGCAAACTCCACACGGCCTTGGTGGAAATCGAACCCAGACCTTCTAGCTGTGAAGCACGAGCGCTAACCACTGTACTACCGTGCCGCCATCTTAACTGTACTTTTTTTTTAAAGAAGGATGCTTCTCTGGGACACTTTTTTTTAACAAATGCAATGTGCCACTTTTTGTTCAGTGTGAATGTTCTGTCACTGTATGTACTATGTGTGCAGATGAGTGGCACTGTATAGCCCAAGACAAATTCCCTTCTGGGATTAATAAGCTTCTTCTTCTTCTTCTTCTTCTTCTTCTTCTTCTTCTTCTTCTTCTTCTTCTTCTTCTTCTTCTTCTTCTTCTTCTTCTTCTTCTTCTTGGGATTACCCAAAACAGCTGGAGGAGGTGTGCGTGGACAGGGAGGTCGGGCTGTCTCTGCTCAGACTGCTGCCTCTGTGACACGCCCCCGGAACAAGTGGAAGAAAATGGATGGATGGATTCTCATTGAAGACATTATATGGATGAACACATGGGATTATATAGGAAACAAAAATAAATCAATCTTTCAAAGTTTTCTATAGCAGTTTACAACAACACCAGGAAGACCCAACTGCTAAATGGTGAAATAACTCAAAATACGTTTTAGAATATAAAAGCTCTTCAAAATTACATGAGAAAATTCTTGGCATTTTTTCATTGAGCTTCGAAAGGTCTTCCCTGAAATGGATTTCAACAGTCTGAATGAAATATTTGGTGATGTGAAGCACATTGAGAAAATGTCAAATGTCAAATGTCAAATACTGTTAGTGTCTGGCCAATCACAGAAAGGGCTACAGTGACACAAGGAGAAAGTTGCTTTGCATTAGTTAACTGTTCATTTACACATTTATTGACCTTGTGATCAATTATGATTACTTGTAATGTAAAGAAAATCAGAGCTCATACAGTAAAAAGAACAAGTTGACCATTGTTGCAGATTGTAGATACCGTAATTTGGCGTGTGGCTGCAACTCAAATGGCCACAGACTGAAAATGCCATGAAGAGAAAGCAGAGACAAGGCAGTGTGGTTGCCGTGAATTCAAATGAGGCGGAAAGAAACACATAGAAATCCCAGAGAGAAATGATTGGATGCAATGCATTATGATGAGCAAAACAGCAGAGACACACAGTAATAGTGTCATCTGTGCTTTTGACATCCGCTCAGTTCACGCTCAACTAGATATAGTGTTGAAAAATTAATCAAATGCTCAAAATACGAGTGTAAAGTGTAATAAAAATATCGTTTTGAAAGAGCTGTCAACATTTCCACCGACAGTGCCTTTTAAGCAAGGTTAAACCAAAACGTTTTCACAGGTTTTTTAGATAAGAATGAACTCACATTGGACTGGTAGACCTGTACTAATTTGTAACAGTACTTTTAAAACAGAGAGACCTCTGTTTTAGAAAGAACACAAGAAATAAAGGACATAATCTATTGTACACAAAGCCTATACCAGTAATGTTGATAATTTGCAGTGAAAATAAAAATACATAGAATTATATGTTTGGGTTCTAGTATCACTTAAGTTTGAAAGTCAAAGTAGAGATTTAAAGTGTGTTTTCATCTGTTCCATGCCATCTGCCGAGAGGACAGCGCTGCAGGCTTACACTAAGACTTGGAAGGGCATATAACATTTTAAAATTAAGCCATTTAATGGTGTCACTTAGAGGTCAGTTTAAGCTTAACTTGCACTGCAAAACTGCAATAAGGAGGTTTTCACAAAGTCAATAATACACACGTTCATTGCAGTTTGTTCTTGCGCAAATAAACCAAGCACATTTTAGTGAAGCTCAAGCATTTCAGTCTAGACACCTTTGACAAACTATTTCTGATGCCCATGACCAAAGTCTCATCCTTTGTTTATAAGTGTAACTGCAGTTTATGATATCATCAAATATAAGGGTGTTAAGGCTAAGGGGGGTGAAGAAAAAGCCTGATGCATCTCTGCAAGCTTCACTTCTGTGAGTTGCATTACTATGATTTTTATTGGCTATACGTCATTGCATAATATGGTGATAGTCTGACGCCGTGGGCTCTTCCTGGGGGTCAGGCCAGGCCCTGTCTCCTTGCAGTCCCCAGCCTGGAGCTGCTGCGTCTCCGCCGCTGCAGGCTCCTCCTCCACGGCCTGCCCCGCCTCCTCCAAGGAGAGACTGTGAGCGGCGCTGTGGGGACACACACGGCACATCACACATTCTCAACAGTAATCTTTCCTGAGCCGCTGTCTGCGCTAACGGGACAACTTTACTCTGGATATCTCTTTCCACGCCCAGGCTACTTTTCCGCCGCCACCTCGCGCTTGGAGACCGGTGAGTGCGCACACGTGGATAGTTTTGGGGTGAAGCTTTGAAACTGATCATGTGGCTTGTTCTTATGTGTTGAGGGGGGATCGGTAGGTAGCAGCAGCAGAAGGAGGAGGAGAGGCATGTCCGACTCTTGCTCTTTGAGCAGTTAGAGCCAGACAACTTTAGCGCCTCCGACGCCCCCCAAACAGCCGCTATAACGCTGACAAAGGAGCCGTTTCCGCCACTGTCGGCTCTTTGCTCTTTTTTCAGTCGCTTCTACATCCTCCTTGGGATGTTGCCATGTTTCAACCGCGGTGGTGTTGCACACATGGCTTCACCAGAGCGAAGAACTCTCAAACTGTAGACTGTAGTTTCATTTAGTGATGTTTCAATGGATGATCCTCCACTTTTCAAATCTTTCGGATACGCCCCTTTGGCAAACTTTGATTTGAGAACTGCGCACTCTAGCTGAGTAAAAGTTAAACAATGAGGAGTATTTGAGCTTTTCCTTCATTGTATAGCGCGCATACTTCAGTTCTCCAACGGACTACGCGTTTCATCAAGCGTCTTGATATTCCTGTGCAATTGCGCTGCGTAAAAGTATCACTGAGGCATAAAACATGAAGCCGTGAAACATTACCTAGAGGAAATACTGCCTGACTGTTGTCTGACAATTCTTAAGCCTTTATCAGATACAACACTTGATTGTTGTGGAAGTTGTTCAACTACAGTGGTTCATTTGATTTTTTAAATTGACATAAGGAGAGAATGCCAACATATGTCAAACAATTCAGCTCCCAGTGCCAGGTGTTCATTTCGTGAAGGTACAGTGCCTCCTCCTGCTTGGGTTTGCTGTTGAATTTTTGATGTGTGAAAGATCTCCCTGGTGCTTCCTCCTGCTGTTTTGGACTCATGTTGTCAGTAATGAGCTCATAACAAGATGGCACACCTGACTCAGTGCACTGTGATGTAATGGTGATCCACAAAACTAAAAACACTACCGACCATGTGTCATTGTTTACGCCAAGTCAGAAATGATTGGGACAGGAAAAAAGCAGAAATGCAGGAAGGCGGCCATTGTTTTGGACTACAGGGGACTTCTTGGAGAGGAATGTTGGGTCATTCTTGAAGCTATGAACACAGCCCTCCCTTATTTTGCGACTATTCATAGCTATTGCATGCTACAACAAAGTACCGTGACGACTTACTACAATGCTCTCTTTTCTTTCATTGCGTCCAGAGAAACAACTAAAGCATCTGATTATGCGCATTTGGAGTTTGCATAAAGTTTTGAATCTTGAACTGTCAAATTGAAGACAATGCAAGAACAATTTTGTTTACTGATGGCAATAGTATACAGTCTGATATATTTGTATTCCACTTGATCTTGAGTTACAGCTCCTGTTAAGCATAAGGCATGTGATATGTGATATTCATAAGAGAAGCTTTTAGAAGTTAAGTTCTCTTATGTATGACCATGACCTGAGTGTTTTACTTGGAAATTGCAAAGGCTGCAGTTAGGTAATGTACTGTCCTAATACATCCAAATAACTTCAACTCTCTTATGTATAAGATTTGATTTGAATGGTATATTCCTCCTTTTGAAATGCATGTGATTTAATCTTGTAATTAGTACAAAAGTCTTGTCATTGAAGGTATTGAATGAAGAATTCCCATACATCCAGGCTGAAAAGACACACAAAAGAGTAATTTAGCTAATTTCAAGCATCCAAAGTGCAGCACAAACTTGGAATGATGATCAACTTATTAAACTTTCTGCAACACTGCATAGCCTACAATAGATTTTTTTTTGCAAGGCAAGGCAACTTTATTTATACCGCACATTTCTTACACAAGGCAACTCAATGTGACTGGGCTTTCACTAAATATGCATCAAGTTATAAGTGCCTTTTAGTGCTTTAGTTGTCTCTTTGGGCTTGGGACTGGAATATATTGTTTAATTGTTACTTATTTTATCAGACAACACATGAAGAACAAAGTCTTATTTACATCGCTGGCCTGAAAGTGCTGGGAGTGCACTTAAAGCCACACCGCGTAGAATTTACGCAATAAATACAATTCAAACACAAGCATTTATTTTGTGACCGATATTATCATTGAAAAATACCTCATAAATGTACAAACAAACATGTGCCTAAGACATGACTGTAACTTTACCGTGTCCAGCTCGTCTCTATGGAGATGTTCACTAAAGTCAGCAGAATTTGAGATTTAAACAGGTTAGGTCCATTCTTTGATTACCTGCTGCAAAAATGGCATTTTCTGTGTTGAGCTGGTCATTGGGAGCATGTTTGGTGGCAACAGTATAGTCCACAATGTTACGCAGTGGGCCTTTTTAAAGAGAAAGTGAAGCGGATACAAAACAATGAACAACCAACACGCATTTACGCTGATTAGTTTTGAGAAATATTCAGAAATGATCACCCAACAAATGGCAGATTTGCTTTCATGTTGACGTTTTGTTGTGGAAAAAGAATTGCACACTGAGCTACAATCCATTTGTCATTTTTATTTTCTACTTTCAAAGTGCGTCTGAGATGAAAGTCTCTCGCAGACACATCTGCGTTTTTTTGTTTTTGTTTGCTTAGGTAACCTCAAATACACTGCTTTGCCTGGTCCTTTTTTCCAAGTATTCCTATCCTTTCTCTGATGCGTACATACCGACTGCAGTCAATCCTCCGGTCAGCACTGCAATATAGGATGATAAACCTTGTAAAAAAGTGATTCCTTAGAATGGGCCTCTTGAGAAACCTTCATTATATTTCCTCTGTAGTTTTGCAGCTGAACTGATGTTTAATTATCTCGACACAGTGATTTGGCTGTTCCTCATAAAATATTGAAACTCAATCCTCCCAGGGGCCAAATTGCTGTTTTCACTTCATCCTATTGCAGAATTACAAGAAGCAAGCCTGGCTCCGACATCAAAGCTCCACACGGCAACACCACAGCATAGCCTCACCACAAATGTCCATAAACGTTAAATTTACAAATCCGTTGTTGCTTAACCTCCCGCTGTTTAAGATGTCCTGTCAGTGCAGCGCCTGGGACCAGCGTGTTGCTTACTATGGAAAAGCGATTATACTAGATCAGCAGTCTGATTACAGTGCGCGGCCCTGTGCTGTCTGCTAATCTATGGTCTTAATACTGAGGCAGGCAAATCTCAGGGCAGCTATCAAAGCTATTTAGCAGCCCTTGAATCCCACTACCCTACTTTGCTGTTGATAAGCTTTTTTGGGGGGTAAGAGGTCTTTTTATCAGCCTAAGTATCGGATCTGTTTCATGTTTTTAAAGTTGCGTGGCATTTTGGCAGATGTGAGGGTAGTTTCAATAGTATTGGATCAATCTGGAGGGGCGCGGTGTGTTTATAATGTATCGGATTGAACTGTAAAGCGGATGGATGGACATGTGAGAAATGATGAAGACAAGAGGAAGTGCAAAACATTTACTGAGTGCTTGGCAGGGTAGTCTATTTTTACTGCTGTATTGTAATCTAACCTCATAAATCTACATAGTGTAAGCATAATAATAATCATCATCTTGCAAGCCCCCACTATTGTTTTTATTCTGCAATAACAACAAACACATTTTTTATAGCTTTGAATCTTGGCCAATTTATAGAACTCAGGAGAAAAATAGTGGCAAATCTTTCATTTTTCCTGAAAATGCCTCCTCTGTAAAAACAATCCTGCAAGTTCTAACAAACATTATGCCACATTTCTTGCTAATATTATGTAAAACATTGCTGTGGTGCCACACTGGCAGCTCTCATACATGTGTAACAGATGAGGTCTGAGATACGGCTTCCTGCCGTGTCAGAATGAGTCTACTTCCTGGAGGCTCATGCTTCCAGTTGGCGCACCCCCGATGTAAAGCTTAATTAGGAATTAATTAAAAATTGTAACAACTTAAAAGTAAGTTTATATCTTGGTTAAATGTGGCTTTTGTTAAGACCAGCAAATTGTATCCGCAGGCTACAGGATTAACAAAGCAAACATTTAGCAATTAGCAAATAACAAAAGGTTGTAATAAAGATAAATAGTCAATCTTCAGGTTTTTGTTTTTATATATTTCATTGTTAACCAGGTTCTACCAAAACGTCAAACGGACGTCAAACATCCATTGCAGATCTAGTCACCACCACGATACTTGTCAGAGAAATAGCAATTACACAGCTGCCCTGAGTTGAGTTCAGCCCTTATAGCTGGAAGCCAGTAGAGCGGCTCCCAAACTTAAGTGATCAGCAGAAGCCGTGATCGATCCCCTGCTGCTGGGACACGTGGAGATATTGGACCCCTCGTGTGCCCGCTCACTGAGAGGATCAAAGCTTCCACTACTCTTCTCTCTATCAGTGCGTTCACGCCGGGATATCCGCAGCCCACTTTTTGCACAGTACATTCATTTCATTCGTTTGTTTTTCAGACTTTGCTAATGGCGAAGCTCCAGCTCCTGGGTTATCTTGTAAAAGCAGTGCAGATTTTTGCGGCTCGTTCGCCCTTGGTTAAAAATTAATTGTGGGGAATTGCAAATTTGTCTCGCAGAGCTCACGGCGTGCTGAAACCAGAAAGTCACACAATGTTCAGAAACTTTTAACAATTCAGCTCACATTATCGGTCATTACACTACAGAGAGACTTCAGTCCTATAACTAATCTGAGAAGTTCAGATGGGTGTGAGTGACTGGCAGATACGTCTGTATCAAAACATGGCGGTTTTCAAATAAAATATGAAAAGTCACAGAGGGGACTAAGAAATGGCTCCATCATCTGCAACATCAACAGT
This sequence comes from Neogobius melanostomus, assembly GCA_007210695.1. Taxonomy (NCBI): domain Eukaryota; kingdom Metazoa; phylum Chordata; class Actinopteri; order Gobiiformes; family Gobiidae; genus Neogobius; species Neogobius melanostomus. The sequence goes on from VHKM01000283.1 coordinate 2,916,402, forward strand.
TGAATCATTAATCAGAGAGGAGGAGAGGTTTCAACGTTTTCCGACTGAAACGTCGTCTTCTGCATTCACGGTAGGGATTGGACGTTGGAAATAATTAGCTGTGAGCCAGACCTACAATACCAGTCAAAAGTTTGGAAACACTTTTTTTTATGTATTGGTTTTTCTTTTATTTCATGACCATTGTTACAACCCGGCTCAGCTAGATTAAAAATTGTAACAAAGACCAACAGCCCCAAATGTTCGGAGGTGTGGCCTTTTAAAGGCGTGGCTGCAACAGGTGGTTGATTAGGGGCCAGGTGTTCAGATGCTGCACCAATCAGGAGGTCCAGGGACGAGCAGCCAACCAGAACCGAGCTTGAAACCAGTCCTCCAATCCCAGGCCAGAGCTCACACAGCCAGATATCTATGGAGGGAAAGACGGCATAACCACACACACAAAACTAATACAAAAAGGAAGGAGACTGGAGGCCCCGGACCGTAACAACCATTTGCAATGTAGATTCTCACTGAGGGCATTATAACTGAACACATGAAAAGTTATACATTTCTTAAAAAATAGCTGCTTTTTCTTTAATGACTCACATTTTGTCTTCACAGACTGTTGAAAAGCATTTCAGAGACGACCTTAAGAAGCTCATTATTTCACCCTTGTAGGAACCGATAACGTAATAACGGCCGATAACGTAATAACGACCCATAACGTAATAAATTTGACCAGTTTCAAATGTAATAAGCCGATAACGTACAGTGTTTCCCACAGGTTTGAAGGTAATGTGTGGCGGGGGGGGAGCGCGTGGAGAAACACGTGCACAGACTATGGGGCACGTTTTTACAGCGTGAAGCGCAGCCCTTTGATCGCAGCGCGCTGCAGCGGGAGGCGGACACAGGAGAGATTTTGCGCGGAGGCCTCTCGTTTTCTCTCCTGTGTCCGCCTCCCGCTGCAGCAGTGGGATAAATACGGCTCTCCATCCTGTGAAAGCATTAAGGTTGTGACGAAAACTTGTGAGGCTGCAACGCCATGAGCTTTTGGAAGAATTAGCGCGAGCTGAGGGAAAGGGAGAGAGCAGAGCTCAGCGGCGCTGGTGACAGAAAGACGTTGGAGCTGCGCGTAACACATTCAGCTGCACGAGGCTGCGCTGATTCTGTCTGTAATAAAACCAGATGAACTCGAGTCCAAAGGATTTGTAGGGAGACTTTCTATCAGTCAAAAGGACCGCTGTGGCGGTGCTATACGATGCGTGTATTAAATAGTGTTTCAAAACAAAACGAAACGAAACGAAAAAAAAAAAAACGAAACTCAATATGTGGCGCGTGGTGTTGATTCTGTGGCGGTGCGCCACAGAATAGTCTATGTGTGGGAAACACTGACGTAATAACGGACCGATAACGTAGTAACAGTGGTGAGACGATAACGTAATAACGATTGACCGATAAAGTAATAAGTTATTACGTTATTGGCTGGTTATTACGTTATCGGCCTTGCAATGAGAAAATCCTTTTGAAAATGTAATAACTACAGCCAATAATGTAATAATATTAATCAAGTTATTTGATGTATCAACACAATGTGGCTACTTTTCATGTCTTCCTTTGGGTTTGTGCAATATGCTAACAAAGAAGACACACACTTTTTTTTCATTAAAAGCATTTAATTATAACATCATGCAAGGATTGTAAAACTAAAATGGCTATATAGAACTCGCACATTTATGTCAGTGTTATTGAGTGGTTAGGCTGAACAATAAACACACCTCCAGCGAGCAATAATATACAGTGTTTATATATATATATATATATATATATATATAAAAACAAACTTGTCCTCACCCTCTGCGGGTTGTCTCCTTCAAGCTCAGGTCCTCTACCGTTGGTCTGGGAGCTTGCGGGTTCTGCGTAGTATTTTGCTGTTCCTAGAACTGCACTTTTCTGGACTATTTTTGGGTCGTAGCTTGTCATCCGATGATTAGGTCTCAATGACATATCAGACAAACACTGATTTATACAAACGCCTTGAGTAAATTTTACATTTTATAATTTGGGTTGAGATGGTCACGAATTAGCTAACCTCGAAGGCTACTTTCTTTCTTTGGTATGGCTACTGCAGGTGCTAAATGCTTTTGATGTTATTAATATGTAGCCTATGCCAATGTTCAACTGTTCCATGCTGTTTAACATTGTTCAACATTGTTTGACATTTTGTCATGTTTACAACCCTAAACGTACAGATTTTATTTGAATTTTTTACTGAAAGTTCACACACAAGTAACGGACAACTGTGAAGTGAAAGCAAAATGAAACATGATTCTGTTATTTTTCAAAAAATGAAAGTGAAAAGTGGGGTGTGCATAAGTATTCATACAGCATGAAATAATACTTTGTGGAACCCCCTTTTGCTGCAATAACAGCAGCAAGTCTTCTGGGGTATGACTACAAGGTTTGCACATCTAGAGACTGACATTTTAGCCCATTCCTCTTTACAAAACAACTCAAGCTCTGTCAAATTAGAAGGAGAGTGTTTGTGAACAGCAGTTTTCAGGTCTTTCAAAGGATTTTCAATAGGATTTAGGTCAGAACTTTGACTGGGCCATTCTAACACATTAATATGTTTGTTTTTAAACCATTCCATTGTAGATTTAGCTTTGTGTTTAGGGTCATTGTCCTGTTGGAAGGTGAATCTCTGCCCCAGCCTCAATTTTCTTGCTGACTCCAGCAGGTTTTCCTCCAAAATGTCTCTGTATTTGGCTCCATCCATCTTCCCAACTATTCTTACAATCTTCCCAGTCCCCGCTGAGGAAAAGCAGCCCCATAGCATGATGCTCCCCCACCATATTTGACACTGGGGATGGTGCACTCAGGACGATGAGCAGTGTTAGGTTTGCTCCATACATAACGTTTTGCATTTGGGCCAAAAAGTTCAATTTGTGTCTCATCTGACCAAAGCACCTTCTTCCACATGGTAGCTGTGTCCTCCATATGACTTCTAGCAAACTTCAAACAGGATTTCTTATGGCCTCCTTTCAATAATGGCTTTCTTCTTGCCACTCGTCCATGAAGGCCAGATTTGTGTAGTAACGACTTATAGTTGTCCCATGTACAGATTCCCCCAGCTCAGCGGCAGTACGTCGCAGCTCCTCCAGAGTTATCTTGGGGCACTTGGTTACATTTCTAACCAGTGCTCTCCTTGTTCGGTCTGTTAGTTTAGGTGGATGGCCGTGTCTTGGTAAGTTCGCAGTGGTGCTATACTCTTTCCATTTCCGAATGATGGATTGAACAGTGCTCCGTGAGATGTTCAAATCTTGGGAAATCTTTGTATAACTTAACGCTGCTTTAAACTTCTCCACAACTTTATCCCTGAGCTCTCTGGTGTGCTCCTTGGCCTTCATGATGTTGTTTAGTGACCAATACACTCTGACCATAGCTCTGAGGCCCTCACAGAACAGCTGGAATTATACTGAGAGTAGATTACGCATAGGTGGCCTCTATTTAATGGGTAGGGCAAGGTGTGAACATTCTGCAGTCATTAGGAATGTTATAAAGGCAATTTAATGCACTATGAAAATGCTGTATGAATACTTATGCACGCCCCACTTTTCACTTTTCTATTTTTTTGTAAAATGTAAAAATAAAAGAATCATGTATCATTTTGCTTTCACTTCACAGTTGTCTGTTACTTGTGTGTGAACTTTCAGTAAAAAATCAAATCTTTACGTTTAGGGTTGTAAACATGACAAAATGTGCGAAAGTTCAAGGTGTGTTAGTACTTTCGCAAGGCACTGTATACAGTGGCGAGAAAAAGTAAGTACACCATGTGGAATTCTCACATTTCTCCCTAAATTGGTCACTAAATATGGTCTGATCTTTATCAAAATCACAGGAATGAGTAAACGGTGTCTGCTTAAACTAATACCACCAAACATTTACATTTGATCATATTTTTATTGGCCATAACATGTAAACATTCACAGGAGAGCGTGGGATAAGTAAGTACACCGCCTGAATCTCACTGAACTGCAACAGTTTTGTAAAGAGGAATGGTCCAAGATAACTACAGAAAAGCAGTTATTGTTACAAAAGAAGGATCAGTCAGATATTTAATACAGGGGTGTACTTACTTATGCCATGCGTGTTGTGAATGTCTCAGGTTTTTCTGCAAAATATCTTGATAAACTTGTGAATTAATTTTTCTATTGATGATATCACGTTGTCCAGGCCCTGAGGCAACAAAACAGCCCCACACTATGATTCTTCCTGCCCCATACTTCACAGTGAGGAGAGGGTTTTGACGTTGGTGCTGCTCCATTTGTCCTGCTCACATGACGTTGTGTGACGTTGACGTTGTTGTCCTCCCAAACTGTTCAGCTTTGGTTTGCGAAAGAGCTCTTGGATGCGCCACAGCATTACTGGAAAAATATTCAGTGGACTAATTAAACCAAAGTTGAATAGGTAGCTATATTTCCTATAGACAGACCTTAATTAGTTGGTTTTTCGTACCTGACGGTTTCGGCTACAACTGTGGCCTTCCTCAGAGGTTGTCACGTGATGTGACAAAGTTCAAAGTTGAATAGTTTGAGTGGAACACACAACATCATGTGTGAAAAAAAATGGAACAGCACATCAACATCAAAACCCTATCCTCACTGTGAAGTATGGTGCAGGAGAATCATGGTGTGGGGCTGTTTTGTTGCCTCAGGGCCTGGACAACGTGTTATCATCAATAGAAAAAATAATTCACAAGTTTATCAAGATATTTTGCAGAAAGACCTGAGACATTCACAACATGCATGGAATAAGTGAGTACACCCCTGTATTAAATTGCTTTTCTGTAGTGGCAGATTAGACGTTCACAACGATCAAGATGAATCTTGGACCTCTTTGCTTATGATGAGGATGCGAACGATGCCTTCTATGACCAACTCCATCAGGCTGTCGGCTAAGCCCCACCATGCAACATCACCATCATCCTCACCGATGCCAACGCCACTCGTCCAGCAGTGATTGGTCCACAGGCTCAGCCGTCGGCACAACTTTTGCTGACAGGTCAGCACACAACAGCGGTAACCGCCTTCTCGTTCTCTGTCAACACAACAACCCCTGCGTCGCTGATACCTGGTTTCCTTGGAAAGTAATCCATCACTGGTACAGCCCAGATGGCAGAACCAGGAAAGCGCTGGACCACATCCTTATCTCTCGACACTTGAAGTCGTTTGTCACCAACTGCCGTGTGTACCGAGGTGCAGAGCTTGGCAACACAGACCATTGGCTGCTGGTGGCACAGCTCAAGCTAAAGCTACGAGCCAACCAGCACACCAAGACTCAGCCCCGCTTGGACTCCTCCCTACTCAGCGATCCCAACATCGCCACAGACTTCAGTTGTGCCATCCGCTGCACCTTCGATAACCTGGCTACGGACAAAGTGAACGGGCAGACCTTCAAGGACAGTGTCATCCAGTCAGCTCACAAGGTCGTCAGATGCTCTCGACCCTCCCCACAAAAGCCTTGGATATCGGAGAGGATACTCAGCATCATCGACCGGCGGCGTGAGGCCTGGCTCCGAGGCGACGTCACGGGGTATCGGCGACTGAACCGCCAGCGCAACGTGGCTATAGCTGAGGATAGGAAAAAGTTTTGGCAAGCGTAAGCTAAACACCTAGAGTCGGCGGCCATTAACAACAACATGGGCCGTGTCTTCAGCCTGCTGCGCCAAGCCCGTAATGGCCCACGCATCAAGACAGCCCTGGTGAAAGACTCTGATGGCAACCTCATAACAACTGAAGCAAACTGCCTCGAACGCTGGAAAGAGCACTTTGGCCTCCTTCAGCAGCACGGTACCACCCAGGCTGATCCCACCATCTTATCGGCCACTAACGCTGCAGCCCCTAGTGATGTCTGCTGTACAGACCCTGTCACACCCGAGGAAGTCAGAGCCGCTCTGAAAAAACCTAACAACAGGAAAGCCCCTGGCATCTGTGCAATAACCGCTGAGATGCTGAAATCAGGCGGTGATAGCATCGTCGAGTGGGTTGCCCACATATTCAATGAGGTGTGGGAGACAGAGAGGCTTCCCAGTGACTGGACCAGAGGGGTCATCCTGCCCTTCTGGAAACGTAAGGGTGACAGGCTAGTCTGCGGCAACCACAGAGGCATCGCCCTTCTCTCCATCCCCGGCAAGCTCTTCACCAAGATCTTGCTCACCCGCGCTTTCCCAGCCATCTGAAGCAGACGCCGTCCCCAGCAGGCTGGCTTCATGCCTAACTGCTCCACAACAGACCGCATCCCCGCCGTTCGTATGCTGATAGAGAAGACCTAGAAATCCGTAAAGACCGCCATCTCTACATCGGGTTCATAGATCTGAAGGCTGCCTTTGACACCGTCTGCCACGCCTCACTGTGGAGTATCCTACCGGCCCTTGGAGCACCACCTAAGATCGTTACCCTGTTCAAGCTGCTTTACAGCAACGCACAGAGCTGTGTCTGTATCAACGGCAGAGACTCCGACTGGTTTCCCATCTTCAGTGGCGTTTGCCAGGGCTGTGTGGCTGCTCTTGACCTCTTCAAGTGCATCATTGACCATCTGATGTCCAGGGTTTGTGAACGGGTCCCCGGAGTTACCAACTGACTGACCTGGAGTACGCTGACGACACCATCCTGTTCAGCACATCCTATAGCCAGCTAAGAGACACTCTGGGCATCTACAGTGAAGAGGCAGAGAAGCTTGGCCTCCAAGTGAGCTGGATGAAAACCAAGTTCATGTTCATGTTCATTGCAAACCATCAGAAATAGGCAAAAATGTTCTGCAAACACCAAAAAGTACACACCCTGAACAAGGATGTATTTACTCACTTCCAATTTCCCCCCCTTTTTGTCCCAATTGTGGCACTTTTTCTTATTTCCCCCTCATTTCTTGACATTAGAAATAAACTCGATATTGTTCATTTGCATAGCTTCCAAAGAGCCATTTTGATATGATCTTGATAGACGACATACTGCCCACCTCTAATTTGAACATGATTCCCAATACCAATATCTAGTTGGTACAGGCTTTTACTCTAATGCAGAATTGCTACACTGACCCTGATGTATTGTGTTTAATTTGCAGGTTCACGTGAAGAAAACACCGACACAATATTGTTGAAGCCTCTGCTGCATTGCTTATTGCTGCCCTTTAAACATTTAATTAACTCCTACATGAATAATAAATGCCATGGGGCGACTGTTGCTCTTTTTAATATTGTCTTAATGCTGGAGTCCTTCAGTGACTTTGCCCCGGCTTTACTTTGCTGTGTGTCTAGAGAAAAGGCTTGATTGGTGAACAGGAAGTGAGCTCATTGTGTTTGGGTTCAGGAAGGACTATTTTCCTCACATTGTTGTGGAAAGCACGGTCGGCACGGTAACCCCAGAGGAGAACAGAGTACAGCTGTTAAGTGGCACAAACGCTACCGTTATGTCTACTAAATACTTTTGGACACATTATCCTTGGTGTCTTTTGTAGTATAACTTAAAATATGCGGGTATGTCTCTGGGTGTTATTAAATATACTCTACCTGCCTCGGCTGGTGGAAAGGGAAACAATTTATAATCAAACTTAAACAATGCTGCCTGCAGAGAACTTAATCTGCGCAGGCCATGGGAAGGGAGTTTGACCATGTACAGGATCAGAACAAGTCTGATGGAAAGTGTCTGGGCTTTGGAACACAGAGGAGTCTTATGGATTTGTCCACCTGATGTATGTTGTGCAGAAGAGACAGACAGGATGTAGGATTATTGAAACATCCATGAAGGAAATAAAATAACTTGACGCAATGACACATATTGGTACTGTTAATTTTTTCAATACCACTACTTTAACGATTAGTCTACTGTACCAATACTTTAACAATATTTTTTCACTATCTATACTAAAATATTTGTCATCTAGAATCATAAAACAGAACAATAATGTTAATTTATTCAATAAAAGACATGGGCCAGGTGGGGGGGCGCAGGCTTCTGGAGAATTTTGATTTTGATTCCTCGTTTACATCACACTGCCTTGTGTTCTTCATTAAAGCGCCTAAATGCAAGTTGGTCATTTTTATACTCACTACTGCCACCTCAGGTCTTACGCGCAACTGCAGCTTCTATATTAAAGGGATACTTCGGGATTTTTGACATAGGGCCTCATTTCCTAGTTATCCAGAGTGTTGTTGATGTCTGGAGATAATTTTTTTCTTAAATTCATGCAGTTCTTATATTTGAAGAGTCTAGTTGCGCTAGCCTAGAGCAAGGCTAAAGCAGTTCTATGGTAAACGCTAGCCTGCATTAAAAAACAGTCTGACTCACTCCACAGTGCACCTGAGGTAAATCACATATAACACCAGACCATAACCATATAAATGTTTGTGTTAATAGAATATTTTTTTAATATAACTGACCTTGTATCACATGAATTACCGCATTTTGAGGGACTATTTTCTCGCAGATCACTCCGCCGCTGCCTTAGCTTACAGCCACGAAGCTGATGCCGCTCAAATGTAAGTTATTTTAAACGCAAAATGGTTAAAATTAACCTATCGACACAGACATTTATATCGTTAGTCTGGCGTTATAAGTGATTTACCTCAGGTGCACTGTGGAGTGCGCCAGACTGTTTTTTAATGTGGGCTAGCGTTTACCATGGAAATGCTTTAGCCTTACTGTAGCCTAGCGCAACTAGACTCTTCAAATATAAGAACTGCATGAATTTAAGAAAAAAATATCTCCAGACATCAACAACACTCTGGATAACTAGGAAATGAAGCCCTATGTCAAAAATCCCGAAGTATCCCTTTAAGTTCGTGCACGACGGCACTTCGTCCCCGAATTAACACTTTTTGAGTGACAGTGCAGGATTTTAGTGGCAGTTGTGGTGAACAGGTCTGGGCTCATTCTACACATTAGGACATTGCCGGAACATGTAGGGGGAGGAAACAAAACAAATGCTCATGTTCACCCCCCACTCCCCCACAACCCCTCTCCCTCCCCCGTCCCTGCCGCAGAGTCTTATCTGGTTGGAGGAAAAAAGTGTGTCTCCAACCCCACGTACTTCCCACTTTAATGCGCTAAGTCTGGTGTGGCAAGATCATAAAGTGCGCTCCTAATAAGCGAAAAATGTTACACTATAGTCTGCGTTTTGTCTCACACTTTAGTGCTGTCCCTGGAGCCAACAGGCATAAAAACTACCACCATTTTTTTGCGGTGCCTGTTTTCAATACCTTTCATTTCGATACCAGTTGTACCTACTCCTTTTTTTTTTTTTTTTTTTTTTACGATACTGAGCAAACAAAACCCATTGAATCCAATTGAACAATTACTTGATTAAAACGTACTGTTTTGTTTTCAAGAGAATTGGTTACTCTCAAAACTGTTCAATCCATCCAAACCAAATAATAATTCCACCTGTGTCATCCTCGATGTCCGAGAGTCCTGTTTTTATAACATAGATATGAAAGCTCTGCTATTTTGCATTATAAAGGCTTAAGGGTGAGAATTACTTTTAGCCAATATTGTGTCCGTTTCCAAATCAGGGCTATACCAAATGGTCTATGACAGGGGTGTCCAAACCTTTTTCATCGGGGGCCACATATTGAAGAGTATCGAGCATGTAGAGCTGCAGATTGGTGGTCAGTGCAGTCAAATGTTCTATTGGGTGCATTTAAGCAAAGTGTAACCGTTCCCTCCCTTTTATTTATGCTTAGAACCTTAATATCAGCCTAAACGGCGGACCTCGGTCCGGATCCGGACCCATGTGCCAGCCCATCGGGACCCGAACCTTGGATCCGAACTTTGGACCCGACCCTGAATCCCCTTAAACGCGCTGCTGCGTGTGCTCTCTCTCCCTCTCTCCGACTGCACCAGAGCGGTAAACTACAGCCCAGATGAACAGAAAGAGAAAGTCCTACATATTAGCTCCATGCTACTTTTTACATTTTTAGAAACAGTTTTGTAATGACTGAAATATGGCTCGCTAAAAACAAAAGCGGAGGACGCCCTATTAAATATGCGCGGTCGTAATGCGCAAATAGCGCGGCTGTTTCCCGATCGACAGCGAGCAGGTCTGAACCAGGAATAAACCTGGACTAAGCAGGTCTGTTATACACATTGTGTATAACAGAGGCCACAGTAGCCTATGCACTCCGCTATTTAGGAGCCAAAACTTATTTTTTAGAGCAAAAAACAATAACTGGATTCAATTGATTGCATTATTTTCAAATCATAAAAATAGATTAAAAATCCTGATATAACCGTGAATTAACCTCGTATGTTCCGGACCTTTGCTTGATCATGTGAAATTATTAAACTTGCAGTAAAAAGAATAATCTCTGGAAATGTGCGCCAATTCAACAAGAATCCTGAGGGCCACCAAAAATTGGGCTGAGGGCCACATTTGGCCCCCGCACAGTTAAGAATCATTGAAATATTGAATCTGTACAACTTAAGCAGTCGCCCAAATGAAGGCCATTTAAATACTACAGCCAATGAACAATATTGGTAATTTGTGATAATTTTGTGAGCAAAAATGGAAAAACTGTCTGAAATTCCCCATCGCCTCTGATGCAGGGTGTTATTTTACACGTGTGCTCTCAAATACTATAAAGTTACACTTTGATCCCATTCACTTAGTAGTATAATAGTATAAGAATGCAATTCCCAAACTGGCTTTGTGATGTACTTGCACCTGTCTCTCTACGTTTCTCTTGTTTTTTTTTAATATTGTGTGCATGACTTTTTATTTGCTGTTGTAGAGCTGTGAAAAATCTGTGGTCAGTATAAAGCAAGGATGGAATGGTATAGTATGTTCCTCTTGAGACAAGGCTGCAGCTTTACAAGAGTATCTTAGCATTTTCTTATCCATCTTTCTGGAAGCCTTCACAAACTTGTTTCTGTGTGAAAGCCGTGAGCCACATCAAAATCCCCAAACTTAGCACTACCACTGCCAGACTATATTTAATTTTTCAGTTTCAGTGCCTCTTTGACTGTTTTTAAGCTTATGGTTATATCTGCTGCTTAGAATATACAGTATTTCCCCATTTAGTGTAATATAACCTTGAGATTTCCAACTAGAATCTGAGCTGCTCGATGCAGTGTTGCTGCTGCTAAAATATTAATGAGTGAAAAGTTGAAAGTGTCTAGACTTGCGCTGGCTGACCCCCCTGTGGGCTTGCTCACAGATCAGCATCAGTTTAAAGAACCTGGAGATCAAGGCAATAAGGAAGACTCTACTACACTTTTATGAAGCATATATATCCTTAAGCTGTGCGTCCCGCTGTGTCTCAATTCCTTGCTTCAATGGTGTTTCACTGCGGGGGGTTTCTGACGGTTGGTTTGGCTTCAGGATGCCGTAAACTTTATCAACAACTTTCTACTACTACAAAAATGTGTCTGCAAACCCTAACGCAAAGTCAATATTTTGGTCAAAAGTTTGGTCAATCTCACTTATCGACATGAGGCGTTTTGTTGTCTGGTCCATCAGCCAATTCTGAGGTTATTTATTGAACAATAAGTCAATGAACAGTAATTCTACTATAGTAGTCTGTCATGTCTGCGTTCATGATTGAACCATGATAATAGAAAGGAAATTGAGTTGAAAATGTTGATATATTTGCTATATATATAATATAATATATGTATGTGTGTATGTATTGCAATATAGTTTTTATTTTTTGCTCAATTAGGTCACTTCTTCATGGCTGTTTGCTCCACAGATGTCTCAGAGGGTATCCAGCCGGTGACACATAAGTAACTGCATGGATGATCGTGAAACATCCTCAGCTTTATTAGTCAGGAATAAAGTCCTGCTGTTTCGATTGATTCCTGATTATCTGAATTGTTGGAACTTATTATGAAGGCTATTGAAACTTCCCCTTGTGCAGTATTATTGCAGTAAGTCTTTGGTGCTGACTTTTCTGTTTAAAGCAAGTTGAACAAAGTGCAGTGAAACATTTTGAAGCATTTTGCTTATGTCTCTCATGTTATGCCCAGTGCTTGTAAAGTCTGCACTGATATCTAGTCTGACAATTTGACTGCATATTCGCCAGGACAGTGCACGCTTTATGCTGGCCCGTCCTCGTTCAGCGGTAGATTAGAAGTGACACTCGCTGCAGCTTGGCTCCAGCTAAGCCCCTGTTTACATTGCCCTGGGACTTAGCGGAGACTCAAACCATTATTAGGGCAGTAAAGTGACTCAACAGTGCAGCGCAATTCAAGGCCGAATAACAGGAGGCATCATAAGACAAATGAAAGGATATTCGGGGTTTATATAATTGGATGGCTGGAACAGTTGGGACCTGGTGGCCAGGGCGTGCTGTGGGCGAACCCTCTTGTCCAAATAAACAGACAGATTGGAATGGGATAAACAAACTGTATGTGAGAGTGGATAGCGGAGCAGATGGACCAATAACCCCACCCAGGAACCGGAGAGCCGGCTTCAATCAGGCCCCCATACTGTGGTACACAGACAACAGCATGGACTGTGTCCAGTGAGTTGCAGAGATAAGAGGGATTCTGATAGCAAGTTAAAATATGTATGATTCTTCATACAATCTTGTTAATCTGTTGTTTATAACCAAAAGCTGGCACAGGATAAGGCTCTGAACTTTGCTGCAGGCTCTCAGTGAGAGAAATCTTTTCTCTGCCTTTGACCGATTCTTCAGCCTGTGTGAGTAACTGGGATCCATCTCCAGATCTTGAGCTAAGATCCTGGTCAAGAGTAACTAGCTTGAGAATGAGACTACTGTGCATGTTTTGGTTTAAGGCACACTTCATTGTAGTGACTACAATGAAATGTGAAGGACTTCTACTTCTGCTACTTCTTTTTCTCTCTTAATGGCGGACAACACTATGGTGCATTACCATTATACTCATACTGGTGGTAAGCATAAGCAATTTAAGTAGCCATAGCTGCCTCTAGACCCTTTGATGATCACCAACCACTCAAGCACAGCACACACCATCATCATTAAGAGAAAATTCAAATGTTATGCTCCATATTTACTAAACTGCTGCAGGTTTTCTTTCCCTCGAACAGCCATGTATTGTGTGTGAGATCATACTAATGAATTGTTTTATCATTTTTAGGTTAATAATGATTGTTGTTGTTATTGTTACAGTATATATTGTTGGCAATCTACATCTTGCCCAGGGACTACAGTTGAAAATTAGCTTTGGAGCTAAAACTGGCACATTTACGGTGATGTTAATTAATGTGCATTGTTTAAATAAACTAATAAATGAATGAAATGAAAATGTAAAATAAAAAGGCCTAAAGTAAACACAGAACTTTATGCAGAAAACTTTGACTCTGTCTGAACAAGGCTGCGCAGTGTGATCCCTTTACAGTTATTGCTTTTCGCTCCCTTGTGAATGTGCTAATACAGGCCTCCTATTTTTCTGATCTTACATGAAAACCCGCAGTGGAAAAGATGTCCGCCACCAATGCAGACGTGATCTTTTTCTGAGCAATAGAGCGGAGATGATTGTAAAGTCCAAAAGAAAAAGTCTAAACCATATCTTTTCAAGCCTTTTAACCAGCTTTTGCACACCTCCAGGTACACGCTGTTCTGCTGATGTAACGCCGAGCAATCAACTCATTATTCCCCGTAAAAATGCTCCCTAAAGAGCAAAGGGAAGCGTATCATCACAGCACGTAAATGAAGGCTATCGGCGAGAAACACTGTGAAATTCTTATTTTTCAGCCCTGGCAGGATATGAATCAATTCCTGAGGAGTAAAGGGTGAGCTGCAGTCCCTCAGAGTTGGCCTAATGGGACGTAGGACAGGAATACAGATGAATAAGTCTACATCACATAAGCTTCTTACGCAGTGGGAGCCCTATACTCTGCTGGCTTTAATTATTTGAGAAAGTAGATGTTTGCCATAGTTCGAGAGTTCATGCCACTGTTACCACCTGACGCACTTCTAGTATCGCCTTCACATGAAGTCGATCTGTGTCTGGACAGTCGCAGGGGTCTTAGCAGATGAATGTAATTGGTTATTAAGTTGAGTGTGCAGAGCTGTGTATGTTGGACAGGAAAGCCTGTTGTGGAAGAAATGGCCGTAGTGCGTTTTAAGTAAGTAAATAAGTGCTTTCTTTACGGGTGTTGGGTTAGTCCTGAGCCACGGCGCCATTGTGGGCCAACCTCAGCTGCATGATGTTGGAGGTCGGGGAAACCGTAACACCCGGAGGAAACCTGGCTGGCTCTTCAAAACCACCTTCTGGGTTTGTCCCTGTTTCAGAGCATGGTGTCCTGCACTGGTCAGCTCCTCCACCTCCTCCTTCCTCCTCCGCTCCACAACAGTCTTTAACCATCTTCTCCTCGTTTGTCCCTTTTTGTTTCGCCTCTTGTGACGCCTCCACTGTGCTGCAGGTGCGGGGATCTCTTGGAAATGTGTATGTCTCAAATGTCTTCAGCTCATAAGCTAGCGGTTTCTTTACTTTAAACATTACACATTTATATTCCTGCAACCAGCAGAACGATAGCTGATGCTGCTGTTGACCTTAATGACACCACCAGTAGTTTTAGTTCTTTGCACTCACCCAACCACAGCCATCACTCTTATCAGTACCAGTCATTTATATTTTATTTGATGAGAATTATTGGCTGAGAGTTCTAATACCTGACATCAAACTGAAGTTTTAAGCTGAACTCCAAGCTTTGAGGTCATGATCAAACTGATGCAATACTGCAATTATTTTCAGCTCTTTCAACATTTCACAAACGCTGTGCCAATGTTTTATCGTGGTTGCCTACTCGAACGCAAAAACAGTCCCAAGAATGACTCTAAGTGTCTTCACTATGGACATTATCTCTTCCTGATTTTTATTTATTTATTTTCAATAAACAATGAAAGCGAAAGCAACTAAATTAAAATGTTAGTGGTGGTCCAAACTCATGCCTCACTTTCTAACGTATTTGTAGCATCCAAATGTGTCACAAGGACAAGTTTATATCGAAATGCACGGTCACTTTTCTGGAAATTTAATGTTTTATTATTAGACACTGTTTTTTCCCCACATATGTTTGAGTTTACAATATACTAATGGAGGACAAAACACATTTCGTTCCATTTCTAGAAATAAAATCCGGTATCGAGCCTTTTATGTGGAAGAGCTGATTGTTTACCGCCGTTTAATCATCTTAACCTCTGATGGACAGGTCACTGCTTTACTCTGAACTGAACTTTCATGTTGACAAATAAGGCTCATTTTCAACTATCGAACTGACAAACTGTCCGCATTTGCGTGCTTCCTAAACAAACATTCACAGATAAATAGTGTTTTTGTAGACGAAGGCCGTTGTTTTTGCCTCAAGATGGACTAATGGTCATCATTTGCTCAAAGACACCACTGTCAGGCCCTCAGCTTGGTGGCCAATTGTGCCATGTTTAAAACGGAAATTTTCTAAACGAAGCAAGCAATCCTTTCACAGCAAGCATCACATACATTGGAATATATTTAAAGTCTAGTATAGAGTATAAAGAAATAGAGTAAGCTGCCAGGTGTCACCAATAGTACCTGTATCACAGTTTTGGAACCTGCCACGTTTTACTCAAACAAGAAGCTTTCAAGGCGCTGCCTGTGTTATATAAATCCTTCAGTTTGCCCACAGCTCATCATGTCTGCAACAATAGCTCATTGACTTGTAATTGTTTTTAATGTTAGATTTTGCTCTATACTATTTGCGTTGAGGAACTGAGAGTAATTTCAATACTCAGCATGTACTTTGCAAGACTTCCCTTCATGTTTTTAAAGCTTTGTCAATCTATGCACACTTTTCAATGTTCACAAATCGACAGCGGTCTAAGAAAACAGGCCAAAATGTTGCTTTGTTCTTTCATAAAAAATATCCTTTTTTTTAAACTTCAAACAACAAAATCCTAGATATTGAATCAAATCTGGCGCTACTTTCCCCTTTCTTACAGACGTTGTTCGGCCTTAATATATGAGTGACAGAATGTGAAAAATCAATACTGTTGTTTGCTTTTTTCGCATTCTCTGCCAACACAAGTGGCTTTCCTGAATGTCGCCAGCTCCAAACAAAAAACATCGGGTCAATATGGTGATGACAGTTTTCTGGTTTTCATCCAGCTGAACTGAGGAGCTGGACAATATTGTGCAAGTCAGCTCGCCTATCACTCAGACTATTCTGTATAATGATAAACAGTTACGGGACGCTGAGCTCTGGCTTGGTCCTGTTCCTTGTTGATGCACAAAGGGGTGACTGTGGGAGAGCGGACCCGGCCGTGCCACGCAGGACCGAGTATGAGGTGAATTAGGTCAACACGCACCGTATTGGGGACTTGAGAAGTGGTGATTATGCTACTACTTACGAACACAATGTAGGTCTTGTAGGATTAGCTCTGATAGAGAAGCAATCTATTCATAGTTTTTTATGTAACACCATGATAAGATGTCAGCAAGAGTAATTAAAAGTCATTATGTGATCATGGTCAACCCGCCACTTTGACTCAGGCGTCAGGCAACCCTAACCCAGACGCTTATTTGTAGCACATCACTCAAATGTGTATCTGTTAGAGCTGTCATGATTATTACTGTATCGACTTATTGTTCAATAAATGACAGATGAAAAATACATTTTTGGCCTCAACATTTATCGTCTATACATTTATTAGCATTTTTTTCTAATGTAGTACTTGATTTTTTTTTACTCGAAGTAAGTTGTGTTTCATTGCATTTCATGTTTATTGTAGGATACTTTAAAAGCATAAAAAGGTCTTCAATAATATTGTTTGTCGTGATATTTTTGCTCCTCAGTATATTGAACTTCAGGATCCGTGTGCAGGATCCGAAAAAGAGATCCGCACAGCTTATGCTCCCAATCTTGAAACGCCTGTATTTGAAATGGCCGAAAAATGTCAAATGCAAAACAAACTTTAGAACTTCTCTCAACTCTGATTGGGATGTCAAGATTAACCGGTTTTACGATTACCATGATTATAAAAGCACGCTCTCCTCCAGTGTTGTATCCACCCAAAAAAAAAAAGATGACCAAGGCGTTGTTGTTGATGATGGACGTCCATCATGCAAATCCTGTCGTCGGAAAGTTGCAGCGAAAGGTGGCGATACGTCAAATATGAAACATCTTGCAGATAATCCTTCGCTTTAAAATGCTCAAGTCAAGGAAACGAACTGCATATTTCCCAATTAACTTGTCCAAATGTATGGAAATAATCACCACAGCTCGTGCACAGGTGGAAATCAGTGAGAGTCCAGTTAGTCACTTTAGAGACACGTTTCCTTCGTCTGTTCATCAAAACATCTGACAAATAATTAACCCTCCTGTTATGTTACGGGTCAAATTGACCCATCTTAAAGTTTGAAGCTCTAGGGGAAATAGTGAAAAGGTCAAATTGACCCGGAACACCATTGATGTTCCCGACAAATGAACATAACAGGAGGGTTAATAGGCCACAATCTAGGCTAGGTTTTATGTTCTCAAAAGTTATGTTGCCTCTTAACCCTCCTGTTATGTTCATTTGTCAGGAACATCAATGGTGTTCCGGGTCAATTTGACCTTTTCACTATTTTCCCTAGAGCTTCAAACTTTAAGATGGGTCAATTTGACCCGTAACATAACAGGAGGGTTAATATATAATAGAATAATTATGGTCATTATAAAGTAGTAAAGTTGACATTGTTTTGTATTATTCAGTGTAGGCCTATTTATTTTAATGCAACATATTCTTAAAGCATTTTTCATATTTAGAAACAGTGAATGTTTACAAGTTCAAGTATTAAAATTTAAATGGTGACACCCCTAGTGTTGAGTGCTTTGCCTGTTGAATCGGGAGATATCTGCTCTGTTTCTCAGTCTTCTGTATGAATTGTATTAGATCTTTTTACTGTAATTTCTTTATACTCGTGTAAGCTGCATGTTTGTTTTGATGCTTGCATTTCCCTGCTTAGTTAAGCCTGTTAGTCATGCCCTGCAGAACCTGGAGAGATGAGACCAGGTGTTGGGAAAGCATTTATTTCAACTATCAAGCAGTTTATTTACAGAGATTGTTGAGAATGTTCTCACTTTCCTGTAGTATACGCTGAGTTCTAAGCCTGCCCTGGCACTGTGCCCACTTCACACCTTGCCTAGTGTAGCTCGGCGCCGTGCTGTAGCGCTGCCCTGGTTCCGTCAATACATCTGGGAGGACAACGACCCAGAATCAGTTTGACCTGGCTTCTTTAAATCAAGAGGACGACATAAATTCCCTCCCATGCACCAGTTCGGCCCGCGCCAACTAGGACAAGAGATCCAGTCAGAATAAAAATGTCCTGTCAGTGAGCGGGAGGGAGGAGGGGACAGCGGAGAGAGACGTGCTTCTGGGATAGAGTGAGATTTACATTGTTTTGTGGTCGTATCAAGCTGCGGCTCATCTTCGGAGACACTGAGCAGTCCCACTGAGAGCGGGGTTTGTATTCGGGCACGTCTGGCATGTCTACTGGTTGGAGAGTTTTATTCAAATTATTCACACTTTGGCTGTGGTGTGTCTTTATTTTTTTCGAAACATTACTTGATTTTTAGTGGACAGTGCCTTAACCAAACTCTTTTGAAGTGCAGTTTTTTGTTGCGTTATCCGGGGCCTTGAAGTGGCTGTGACACTTGAAGGATTTGAGTTCATGAATCTGAAAGCTCTCAATTGGCAATTACTAAAGACAAATCAGAATACCGTTAATAAAGTTGTTGTGAGACACTTGGCACTCTCTTCACACCAAGGTAAAACAATAATACATTTTCTATTTGTTCTAATCCTAAAAAGTGTGTTTGCAAATCTAAATCGTCATGTATTGTGCATCTGTTCTTAAGTCCTTTTGGACACTTTAGCAAAAAACAAATCAAAATGTTCACAACTTACAATAATGTATTCTATGTGTATGTAAGGATTTCAGACTTACTGTAATATGCGGACTAATTGAACACCTGAATAAAGCCGCACCAACTAAATTTTAAAAGAAACAAAAGGACATATGTAGCTCTTGTCTATAAGCCACAGGTGTCCATGTAGTAACATGAGATATCTACACAGAAAGATTTTTTTTCCAAATTTTAATCAAACACCAAACAGTGGCTGTAACAGTAACACGCCTAGTTAAAGCCTTCCAGAAAATATGCACATCATATACTAATTTTCTTTGTGTGTTTTCCATGATGAGGGCGTGGCATGATGCGCAAAATGACTGTTGAAAACACAATAAGACTTAGCGTCTTCCTCGGGACACATGATCTCTTCCACCTATAAATTAGTTGCTATGTTGTTTAGGCCGCAAGGTTCAAAGCGTGTGAAAAAAGTAGCGCCGTATAGTCCGGAAAATGCCAGCAGCTATTAGCAAGACATAATTCGGGACAGACAGACTTCTGCAGGCAATTTGATCAAGAAGAAGAAGAACTTTATTAATATAGAGCCTTTCACAGACGTGGTCACAAAGTGCTCCATACTCGGTGGTGGTAAGCTACCTTTGTATAGGGCTGGGCGATATATCGATATTTAAGATATATCGATATATTTTTAATGAGATATGGAATTGGACCATATCGCGTATATCGGGATATTTCAAATTCAGATAAAAGTTAACAAAAAGAAACGGGTAATCTCAAGCTGATGTTTAAAAAAGTTTATCTTAAACTGAGCACTTTATTTTGTTATCTCTTTATATATAAATGCTGCCCTCAGAAAAAGACTGACCTATTTTGTTTTATAGGCTATTTTTATTTTAAAACATTGTTTTTTCATTTAAATGTGCACCTTACAGAGCTTTGTTATACAATGTTTACATTTTATAGTGAGTTTTCAATAAAACTACTCGTATTTGGCTTTAACTTAACATTTCATTTCACAGCTCTCACTTTGCGGAAAAAATCGGGTTATCGTATATCGATATTCAACCTAAATATATCGGGATATGACTTTTGGTCCATATCGCCCAGCCTTACCTTTTGTAGCTTCAGTTTCCTCTGGGGAGACTGACAGAAGCGCTGTCAAGACTGCACACATCTACGCCAACGGTCTCTCAGCATTCATTCACGCACACACACATCATTCATCCTGGCCTATTGTACATGTTTTTAATGGTAGGGGAAACCGGAGTACCCGGAGGAAACCAACGCAGACACGGTGAGGGCCAAGTGTTTCGAGCTCTTGAGAAGAATTTGCAGAATGTCTTTTCAGAAGGGAGAATAGCGGTATGTCTAATCATACGCTTTCAAATATAATGCATGAAACCCTTTTCCACACCACCTTCATTATGAGCAGTTTTCACGTCTCTTTTGGAGCGGTGAGAAATGTCTGTCATGCCTCACAGATTCTCAGTTAAGAATCAGCAGAGCATGTCTTGTGGTTGGATCTGACGTAGTGTCTTGTCTGCTTTTGCTACAGTAGTTTTGCATTCTTTACATGCACCAGCCTTTTGAAATAGAAGACGGGGATATTCACTGCGTCTCTCATGGATGTGTATTTTAGGAAGTTAATAGGTTCGTGTTCAATGTGGTGTATTGATATAAACTTTAGGCTGTTTTGCTCTGGCCTTGTCCACATGTGATGCTGACGCCACCTGTTGCCTCTTTGAACGGAAAGAGACAACACGGCGTCCTCTTCCAAAGATCTGTTCGTCTTTGCATGCATATGTCTCCTCTGTGAAGCCAGCTCTCTGTTTATCTGTTTACCCTCAGCAGCAGCTGCCTCCCGCCTTTATGGTGCTCTGCTCGCTTTGATACTCCACAAATGAGCTTCTTTCAGCAGGAGTGAAAAGTGTTTTTTTCCCCCCAGGAACCACAGAAATGACTTGGAGAAAACTATATTCATAAGAGAAACCTCCAATAGATGGTGGCAATGCAAATAATCCCAACAATAGATGGTGGGCAATATATCGTCAACAAGATCATATCCAAGTTGAGGTATGGATGGGAGATGTGCAAATGTACAATATGGAGTTTATGTCCAATGTCAAGAAACCAACAAAAAAGTTGCACAAACCGCTAAAACAATGCAAAAAAATAATATACTATAATAATAAATAATATATAATAAATCTCGCAAAACCTCTCGAGATCAAGCGTGACTTCAGAGTAAACAAACATGGCGGACGAAGAAGAGGCAGTGGCCATAGTTTGTATAGTTTGTTTTTACCTGGAATGTTTATTTTTTATTTTAATGTGTTTAAAGGGATTAAAAGGAAGTTGTCATTTTTATACTCGCTACTGCCACCTCAGGTCTTACGCGTAACTGCAGTTTCTATATTAAGCTCGTGCATGACTGACCCGAATGAACAACTTTTTGAGTGACTGTGCGGGATTTTAGAGGCAGCTGAGGTGAATAGGTCTGGGCTCATTCCACACATTGGGACATTGCTGGAGCAAGTAGGGGGTAGAAAATACATAATTTTAACATGTTTAAACTCTAGTCCCTTTAAATTGGCTACTTTTGTTTGCAAAGCGTGGATGAGGCGGCAGATTTGTTTAAATAAGTTTGTGTAGTATATTGTGCGTACTGTTTGGCAACTGTTTGTTGTTATTGGTGTCTTATAAGCCCATTATGGCTGGGCATACAGTGTGTATGCAAGGCCCAGCAATAAAAAACTACTCATTCATTCATATTTTATCAAGTATAGGTATCGGAAAAATTATCGTATCTGTATCGAAAACCAAGTATCGTTAAAGTACTGGTATTGAAGAAAATGAAATGTAACAGTACCCAGCCCTAGTCCTGCAGCATCGTAGAGGCCACCGTGCAGGAAAGTAAAGAGCCAAGCTAACCACCCATACAGCCATAATGCACCTTTAAACGCTGTAGGAGCTGTTTGACTTGCAGCATACTAGCAATTATATTTATATTTACATTCATGTAAAGGCCATTAAATACCAAGTGAAATAAGGATTAGGCTGTACCTCAGTGTTTAGCCTTTACCTCAAAGATGCAAATGACACTAAACTAAGCCCATGCATAATTATAGCTATAATAACTTGTCCCTGTTTTATGGCTGCAGTCCTGGTTATTGCCAATTAAATCCCGTACATCAAACGCTCCATTATTCGTCCGTGGTTCGTGTGTGTAACAGACGTGGCTTCTGTCAATGTGACCCTGGCGGCTTCGGGCTGCTCTGCTCAGGGTCGTCCTGTCCCAAAGGTCAAAAGGCAAATCTCTGTGCTGCGCTCAGAACCAAGTACTTCCTGTTTTAATGGCTGCGCGCTGTGACATTGGCTCGAGTGGCGCCTGAAATAATCGCCTATAAATGGTTGCCATGGCTGTTAAAGTCTCCCATGTTGAATGATATTGGAAAAATAACCATTCTGTTTTGCCATTGTGAATAGAGGTGATTTTCAGTTCACTGTGCGCTTTTTATCCAAGGATCCAACAATTCAGAAAGCTAAAAAGTCTGTTTATTAACAGAACATGTTCTTCGAGTCATCAATTAGAGTGTCACTCGGCAGGAGAGCGACTGGCTGAAGATTCCAATAACAATAACATTGGGAGCAAGCATTAACATTTGAAAAACAATGAAATGCTAAACTAATTCCAGGGTTTCCACGAGGCATTAAAAGTCTTTCAATGAATGGTGCCAAAATCAAGGCCTTAAATGTCATTAAAAAGCATCAAATTGGATTCAAACTGGCATAAAATTGAAATTTATTGGTAAATTATGACATGGCTCAATGTTGAACTTGAGTTTTGCTGTAAAAGTCCTTGACCAGTCTTTTGCTAAAAAGTTGCCCGTTTTATCCAATTCTCTCTATTTGATGAAATGTTAAGAAATGAAATATGAGCAAATCTTTTCCAGCGTTTGTGGCATTAAAATGTAGTATTTGGGCTTTTAAAAGGACATTAAAAGGTATTAAATTGGACTTGCCTCTGCCAGTATAAACCCTGAAGACGATAATCACACGCTTGGGGCGACAGTGGCGCAGTTGATAGAGCGGGTCGTCTCATGATCGGGGGTTGAAACCCAGCTTCAGCAGGTGCACACTGTCATTGTGTCCTTGGGCAGGACACTTCACCCACCTTGCCTCCAGTGTCTGCGTACATTTGTGTATGAATGAGAGTGTGAGAGGGTGAGTGGTTCCTTGCTGTAAAGTGCTTTGGGCCTAATGAAGGGAGAAAAGCGCCATACGAGTTGAGACCATATACCATTCATGTAGAGGTCTAAACCAGTGCTTCTCAACTGTGGGTTGGGGGATCGTTTTCAGTGGGTAACAAGCCTTTCCCACAAAACATTTCTTTTAATAATTATATACAGAAAAACTTAGAGATTCACCGATCCAGCTTTTTTGCTACCGATACCGGGGTTTGGTTTTCTGCCGATATCCGATATTTACCGATGCCAAGACACTTTCTTAAAAGCGGCTTTCTCTGAGTGAATTGAATTGACTCTTTTTTTCCATTTAAGATCAATAAAGTAATATTTTATTGTCATGATGTTACTGATAAATAATCAATTATATCTATTGATAAACTCTTAGATAAACATTTAACAAGGATCACTGGACTTTTCTACACTAAATATCCTTGGGTATGACATGAAGTGATCTGATCATTAC
Source organism: Neogobius melanostomus (assembly GCA_007210695.1). Classification (NCBI taxonomy): domain Eukaryota; kingdom Metazoa; phylum Chordata; class Actinopteri; order Gobiiformes; family Gobiidae; genus Neogobius; species Neogobius melanostomus. The sequence goes on from VHKM01000283.1 coordinate 2,939,955, forward strand.
AGATATGTGAGATCAGTTATTTCTTAAACTAAAATATAAACAATTGTTTTTAACAGTGGTCGATTTAATTTTATGAGGCTACTTTAGGTATTTTATCATAGTTTCCGACCCAGCCTTGATTAGTTGCTGTTAGCATTAGCATGCGCTCGCTAACTTTAGCATACTGATGCATTTTGCGGAGTTTATAACCAACTCAGCAATTGATTTCTCCAGGTTCTGAGCTTCAAAATGATATACAGCCTGCCCATTTTCACTTAGATTTCTGTGGCATAAGTCGCGTTTTTAAGGCGTTTAGAGCCAAAACTGGTATTGGTTCAGTATCGGATATTTGTTGCCGATAACCAAAATCGTATTTTCTCCGGTATCGCCTCCGATATCCGATAGCAGTATCGCTTTTTTGGCATATTTAATGCTTATTCAACAACAATTTTGAGGAAAAAATAATATTTTACAAGGTATAAGTCATCCCAGGATGATTATGGGTCCCGTCGCTGGTTTAAACTATAGTGTTTCTTTTGCAGTAAGAAACACCCCATGAGACATTGAGTATATCATTACTGATAGAAAAAAGCAAAGGCTGAAGTTTTAAGTGTTCGTCATTCTTCCATATAGTAAATTCAAAAGGTGATATTGATAGTGCTGGTTGATATGATCTTGTTGTAACATCTTTAAAGGCTTACACGCCGGATCCTTTAAGCACTTATTAACACGTGGTGAATGCTGCAGTCTTTATGGTATGCAGAGACTTGACTCTGCATCGATTTCCGCACCGGATAATGCATTGCTAACCAATGCCCACCAATTCACCAGCAGTGACAAACAGAGTGGTTACAATTATCTCCTCTCCTCTCAGATGGATTCTCTATCCCCCATTATGCTTTCATAACACTCAGATGTAAAATGAGAAAAATGGCCCACTGTTTTTCTGCTGTATGCACATCCAGGAGCTCAGAAGTAATTAGATTTTGTGTTTGAGTGAATATATTGCTCATTTTTTAACTTGAAATTGAGTTGAGCTCAGTCTTGTGAATGTCTTAAAATCCTGTAAAATCTCTGATAAGCGGCAAAAGAAATAATAAACTCACTGAAAAGTCCCTTCTAGGTTTTCATAGTGCCTAGTAATGCAAATGTAATTCCCTCTTTCTTCAAAGTAGCAATAAAAGAGTTGTAAATGTTGGATCATAAGTATAGTTACAGAAACATCTATTAGAGCTACTTGTTATGATGTTATGTATATTTTGCGGTATGCAAGTCTGGCAATTGTCAACAAGTGTTATCTTAAAAGATTAATTTGCAGATTGACCCTTCCTGTTTTCAGTTAATGGCGACTTGTCTCCAAAGTGACTCACATGCGCATAAACAAACAAAAATCTGTTGAGAGGAAAAGTGCAAAGATACTGTATAACGGGTGACTGAGTATAGCTTAGATTTGAATTGCACTTTTTAAGATTGTCAGACTCTGTAGCTGTACTGTAGCTAACAATCATTCCTTCACTTAAATTACAAGTTGCTTTCCCTTAGAAAATGCGGTACATGGTTCCCAACCTTTTTTTTCCTCACACACCACTTGAGTTCATTTATAGTGCGAGTACCCCCGGCCTCTTTTTATCCTTCCAAAGTGATCAACTAAACTCAGATTTATTAGCAAGTGGAGTGTTGTGTTCAACATAAAGCTAAAATGCTCTCATATTCAAACCTTTTACTGAAAAACATAATTAAAGTGAACTTTTAATTGAAAGTATAATTCCAAGTACTCTCTGCTAAGTAGTACCCCGGGTTTATTTATTCATTTATTTCAGGGACGGCACATACAGTATTAATGATCCCAGGACAGGTGTTCCAGTCTAAAATCCACTTAAAGAACAATAAAAAACCCTTGCACCATCATTTACATGAGTATACAATAGACAAACACGGATCACTATGTACAACTAGACGGTCAACCAGCAGACCCACAGGAAAACACTGCTGTACTGACTTAAAAAGTAGAGATGCGCCGATCCAGCTTTGTTACTACTGATACCGATACTGGGATTTGAGTATCTGCCGATATCCGATATTTACCGATACCAAGAGAGTTTCTTAAAGGTGTCTTTCTCTGAGTGAAAAATTGAATTGACTCTCTTCTCCATTTTAAGAGAAAGTCATATTTTATTGTCATGATGTTACAGATCAATTACCAATTATATCTATTGATGAACTCTTGGATAAACACTTCTACACTAAATTGTGTATATGACAGGCTTCAGGTTACATTAATATTAGGGCCGGGACTCGATTAAAAAAATTAATCTAATTAATTAGAGGCTTTGTAATTAATTAATCGAAATTAATTGCATATAAATATTTAACCTGAGAACAGTGAGAAGTAAGTTTTTTCATAAGGATTTTTAGAATACCATTGAATAATGACTGAATACATAAGCTCAAGCAACAAAATATTGTTTATTTTTGTTCAACCAAGTCCAACAGACCAGTGCAATATTGCCATTAATTGTGCGTCTGCAGGAAAAAAGGAAACTGAAGTGTGGAAAGCAAAGTGTGATTAATTTCGATTAATATTTTTAATCGCACTAAACCTCATGTAATTAATTAATCGCAATTAATCGAAAAAGGTCCCGGCCCTAATCAATATAAACAACTCACATAAAATGATCAAATCATTACACATATGTTAGATCAGTTATTTCTTAAACTTAAATACAAACACTTGGCTTCAGCGGTGGCCTATTATTATTGTATTAGGCTACTTTATGTATTTCTATCATAGTTTCTGACAGCATTAGCTTTAACATATTGATGCTAAAAAAAAAGAAAATACATTTGCAGCGATTGAATTCTCCAGGTTCTGAGCTTCAAAATGATATACAGCATGACCATATTCACTTAGATTTAGGTGGTAAAAGTTGTGTTTTTAAGGCGGTGAGAACCAAAACTGGTATCGGTTCAGTATCGGATATTTGTTGCCAATAACCAGTATCGGATCAGTGCATCCCTATTAAAAAGTGATACAAAGAGTTTTTTATGTTCCTACACAGGATCATTTCTAATTTCTAACAAAAGTTTAAAATTGAAACATGCAAAACGCCGTGCATATCTCTCCAGCTGCTGCCGCTTTGTGCCTCACCAACTGGTTTCATTGGGCTTTTATAATCAGCTCCACTGCGCTGTGGTATTAGCGAGTGATTAAGTGAATTAGCAGACCTTAGATACATTAGCACAGGTCTGCACCATTCTGCGGGATAGAAAGAAGGGGGGGGGTGGATCTGTGGGGGAACGGGTCAGGAGCGGAGGTCACGCTACTCTGTTCTTGTACCGGGGCCGTACTGTGTACACAATGTCCCATCATAGGACACGGCTCTGAATGCCTCCGTTATGAAAGCTTGGAGAGAGGCTGACAGAGGACCATTGTGGAGGAAACTGTTGCCACTGTGTCTGTGTTTTGGGCGCCCCGACACGACACACGCCTCTCACCGGTAAATGTCACGCGGCTGCTGGCTTTGTCGCGGATGTGAGGAGCTTTATGCGTCTCCAGCTGTTGCCCTTAATGTTTACTTGTCTCAGGGGAAAAGTGTGCATTGTTGTTTTGTGTTGAACATCTGGAGCTTGACCTGACGGTTGAATGCTTGAGAAAATTCATGTGGTGTCACTTGGAGAGCGCAGATTTCCCTCTTGTTTTGCATTATTTGATCTTGTATTGATGCATACAATGATTCAGCAAAAAAAACACAGGATGGGCCTGACCAACCCTGCTCCTGAACCCCCTCCCGAGAGATTAATTTGCCTAAAGAAAAATAGGTTTTCTTCAGAATCATCTTGCATTGGCACAAAGCCTCAAGCCACCGTTGCATTTGTTCAACAGAAAGCTATAGGCTATGAATGATGGCTAGTTAGTTGTTTCAGACACTGCCTGAACAAATAAAAAGTCACCACTAAAGTCACACGCTCTAATATTTAGCTGAACTGCCTTTAGCTTTCATTATAGTACAGCACACATTTGCTGTGGCACTGTTTCAATGAGCTTCTGCAATGTCAAAAGATCCAGAGTTGTGTTTATTTTACACAAGATCTTGTATTGATGATGGGAGAGCGTGACCAAGGCTGGGTACCGCAATTTTTTAGAATACCGGTACTTTAACAATACTTGGCTTTAGGACTGGGCAATATGATTATAAATATCGAATCGTGATCTGATCTTAGGGCTGGGCGATTATGGAAAAAAAAATCCGCTTCAAAACAAATCCACATGGTCCAAATAGCGACCTCTTAGAAGGTATAAACTCTTCATCCCCGTGCACGCGTCCTGTTCCTCTGTCAGCTCCCCGCGTGTTTCTGTTTTGCCCTTTAGACAAGATAGCGCAACTTTGCTGATAGCTGATTTTACACGTATAATCACCAGGTCTTCTCCTCTCCTGTGCTTCCTGTTTGTTTGCCGTCCATATTTTTTTCCAGACTGCGACAGGACTTGCCAATTCTCCATGATTAAAACGCACCATGCGATTATCGTGATCGACCTTTATTAAAATCACGATTAGATTAAAATTCGATTAATTGCCCAGCCCTATCTGATCTCCACTCACTGCTTCTACTGTCAGGATTAAACCAAGACTAAACCAGGAGAAAACTAGGTCTACACCAGGTCTAAAATCGGACCATATCACGGACTGAAACTGGATTAAACCGGAACTAAACCAAGAGGTAAACCAGACTAAAGCAGAGACTTTAGACTACATCTAAAATGATGTAAAGACAATTTCTGACTCGCACACTAAAACTGTAATTGAATCTGATAAGTCTTAGTTATTTTGGACGTATTTCAGTCACAAAACCATAAAACTTACTTTTGGCCTTTCCGCCTTCATTTGACAGAAACATTAATAGTGCGAGAATAGTGTGAATAGGCTCTGACTGATAGGCCTTGGCTGGAATTCAAACCAAGGTCAGCTCAGAATTGAATGCCTGCGTTATCAAGTGGGTGACTGAAATACTGATTTACAGAACACTGTTCTCTATTGAAGCTTTTCTTTTACAACCTGCTCATTTTGTGAAATATGCTGATAATACGTATAACTTAAAGCCGGTATCTCCACAGCACGCCTGCTTTCCGACACTTGATTTTCTATTATCAAAACATAACTGTACTTTTTGTGCGCTTATTAGTGCTTCACAATATGATAAAATGTTATTATAAACCAGTTTGAATATTGCTGTAATATTATAGGGATATTTTACTGAACCATGTGATATTTATTTATTGTTTCAAATTGTGTCAAAAGTACTAAATCAGGACAAAAACAAGGCTAAAATGAAACTAAATTAGGAAAATCATCACTTTAACTACGCATTGTTACTATGCAATTTTGCCATAGGCGTGTGTTTAAACCTCATCCATTGTGATTTTGTGACACACTGTGGCTTCTGATTATATGAATATTGTGTCAACAAATATTGCGATTTATTGTGAAGCCCTTGCTCTCATCTGCTATTCATCGTCATTCTTTCATGTAGTGATCCAGCATGTGGCTTTTGGACTCTTTGCAAAGTAATTCTCAGTGCATGTGCTTGAAATAGTTCAACAATGGTTCAGTGAAAAGAAAAGAAAAAGATCTGAAGAGGCCACAGGGCCGGTAGAGGTCGACCGATTTGAGTTTTTCTAAGGCCGGTGCCGATTTTTGGGGATTTTAATTGGCTGATGCCGATTTGCACGGCTGATATTTTTGACCGGGGTAATTTTGGTTGATTTTTATCTATAATCCTGTATCTGAAGCTTCTGAACTGTAAAATGTGTTGAACTCTGACAGCAGGGGGCAAAGAGTCCTGTCCTGGCTTTCTCTGAATGAAAAAGTGAATGGTCCTCTTTTGTCCAGTGTGACAGTCTTCAATTTGTCTTGCAAACAAGATGTTACCATTTATCAATTATATCAATTAGTAAAATAATGTAAACACATTAAACAAGGATCACTGGACTATTCAACACTAAATATCCTTGGCTACATGACAGGCTTTTAGGTTGCAGTAATATAAACAACTCACATAACACGAAATTATCATATTATGTTAGATCAGTTATTTCATAAACTGAAAAACAAACAATTTTATTTTATTTCTTTAGGTGATCCAATCGTAGTTTCTGTCCCAGTCTTGATTAGTTGACATTAGCATCCTGTCGCTAGCTGTAGCATCCTGTTGCTAGCCGCGGCATTTTGTGCAGCGATCAAAAATACAATAGTGTGGGTTAAAACCAACTCAGTGATTGAATTCTCCAGGTTCTGTGCTTCAAAATGAGGTGCAGCATGTCTATATTCACAGAGGTTTAGTCAGTGAAACTTGTGTTTAACGGACTTGTAACCGATTTTCATTAGGATGTTTCTCAGTCCCGTTGAGGCCTAAGAAGTACATATTAAAGCTCTGACCGAGCACTTTCCTGTGCAAAAAAGGGGAAGTCTCTATCACGGTCGGTTCTGGAGATATAGGCGTTTATCTGCATTCGATTGCCCAAATATATATTGTCGACCTCTAGTCATAATGAAAATATTTTTTTGACATTATGAGTGTGCCATGTTGTTTTTGAGTATTTGAGAGTTTTGCCTCTTCATCTGCACCTCAAGTTAGATTTGTTGATGTCTATTTGTTTTCTCTTCATGTCCTTGAATTGCCACACAAAAAAGACATAATTTCTGAGTGAATTGCAAAAGAAATAGTGGTAACGATAAAGAGCGCCGCAGACATTTGTCAATGGCAGACGCGTAACTCATTACTAATCATTATGTTGGTCGTCATCTGTGAATGTTTTCTCCAATTCTCTCGGCTCGCGGGAGCAAATAGAAGTCATGCTTGAAGCACTTGTTGGATGATTGGTTCTTCCTTGCAATGGATGGCAATCTCAATATTTTCCTCTGTTTTCATTTTTGTGCTGTTGTTTTATCTCGTCTGCGCTCCACTGCTTTGTCTGCAATTGGTCTTGTAATAGTGTCATCACCTTTAGTCAACACATGTTTACGGTTTTAATAGCTTGTGTCTTTTTGCTGTAAAACTATGTGCTCCTTTGTGATAAGCAATTGTGGGTGTAATCTATTTGAAGAATAATACCATTGTGAGAATGGGGAGAGCGGATTATGGGGCATTTATGAAGATATGAGACCTTTTTATAATGGCTCAACTTTGGGTGAGTTGGTTTCCGTTAAATTCTGGCTGCCATTGTAGCTCTAATTACAATCTTTTGTCTGTGCCTAAATGGAGAGGTGTGCATGACTGGCATAAGAACGCGTCGTGAATTGTAAAAGCTATTTTAACCTGGGACCTTTTGACACCCTGCGTGTTTGGCATTGTCATACACTAATTCCTAATTGAGCGGGGCAATAGGGCGGCGCAATTGAATGTGCTATGTTAATCATCGCTGTTTATAAGTCGAAAAAGGCTGCAAGTTCTTAAGCTTCCAAATATAAATTTCCTATACGTTTTGTTAAGTGTGACATCATACACAATAATTAGCTACCTCCAGGTCCAAACAGCTGAGAGTTCCATAGATAAACACAGCAAAAAAAATGCAACTTTATCTGACTCTCCTGCTGAAATAACAACAGGTGAAAGGCCAAAAACTGTTTTACACCCAATTCGAACAATGTATCTCACCATTTCTCCAGGTAAAATGAAAACATTTTCATATTTAAAAGACCGTATTTTCCAGACTATAAGTCGCACCAGCAAAAACATGCACAACGAAGAAGAAAAAAACATATATAAGTCGCTCCGGAGTATAAGTCGCACCAGTAAAAAATGCACAATGAAGAAGAAAAAAACATATATAAGTTGCTCTTGAGTATAAGTCGCACCCGCCACCCTGGTGCACCGTTGACAAGCCTCTCCCGGCAGCACATTGTTCAAGCACCCATTTGCAAACTCGTTCCTATAGCTGTGGCCATCTAGCTTTTAGCCTCCGATTAGCTTATTTTGTTTTCTTCATTGCAGTAAGAGAAACCTCCGCTTTTCGCGAGTCCCTCACAAGTTTCTCGCTCACTCCAAACTTTCTTCCTGCTGCTCCATTACAGTTTCCGGCTGCATATTCCACTACTTGCAGCTTCTAATCTGCAGAATATGATTTTCTTTTTGGAGTCATTTGTGTTCAGTCTCGGCAGATACTGGTACAAGCCCAGAGCGCCCTCTATCGGCTGTCAGTGTAAAAATAACCTACATGTGAAATTATACATTTTGATATGTAAATTTCACCTGAGTATAAGTCGCACCCCCAGGCCAAACTAGGAAAAAAGTGTGTATGGAAAAAATAAGGTGATAATTAATGCCAGAAAAGCATCACTAAAGAAAATCGAGAGTAAATGTAATACTTCTTTGTGATCAGATGTTTAAAAAGGGCCTTGTAGTCGCCTCTACAGAAGGTTAAAATCAGCTACATCCCATCATAGTGAATAGGGCTAAAGTTCCGTTGGACCCGGAAGTAGAGCGATGACATCATCACTTAACAGACGTATTCATTATTTTTGTCATGGGGTTGGATTCTGTAAAAAAAAAAAAACAATAGTGCAGGTATATTAACCTCTTACCCCCCGCCTGAAGCGAGTGCATTTCTTTCCAGTTCGGTATTACCCAAAAGCTTCTCAACTGGAGAGCAACAGTGTAATGCCTCATTTAAAGGCTAAGACCGACAAAAGTGATCGTGACTTTGTTTTTTTTCTTTGTCATTGCTTTTTTTTATTGCTGTTTTTTGTCATATTGTCTTCACGTTTTTGTCACGTTTTCATGGCTTTTTTAATTGCTTTTTCTTAGCTTTTTCCCATTGGTTTTTTGTCGTGTTTTCGCCTTGTTTTTCTCACTTTTTTGCTGCGTTTTCATCCTCGTTTTCGGCGCTATTTTGATGCCTTTTTCTTTTAAAGGTGGGGATTAAGACGTTAAGTGACAGAAAATATGAAACACTTGAAAATATGGGAAAATGCTTTAATAACGCGTTTGTTTGTAATGTGTTCAGATAAATCTTGTAAATAACATTGTGTGTTTCATGGTCACTTGTCACCACAGCTGGTCAGCGTCCGTCGTGCCTATGAATTTTTAATATTATTTTCTAAATTTCTAATTAGCAAAAATGAAAGGGAAATTCACAAAATATCCTGTCTCCATGGGGCTGAGTATTATGTTTAAAAATTTAAAACCCTTTTAGTTTAGACCTTGAAAAACATGCAGCAGGTCACATCTCCGTCTTCTCTCAAATATGAATGCTCCTGAATGTGTTTAAAAATCTTTAATTTTAAAACATTAATCATAAATTCAATCACCCTGACCCTGATCTGTGAATTTGTAAACAACTATTATGTTCTTTGATTGGTATTTAACCAACCACAGTGAGATGTGAACCCCCTGAAAGCTTTACTTAAGACAAGCCTAACTTAATAAAAATAGAAATGACAGTCTAGGCTCTTAAGAATACAATATTAATGTTTTCCAGCCCTGATTGCTAACATTATGAAGTTTCTTTCCCAAACTGCTTTTCGTAGTTTTTTTTTTTGCACTAATCTCTTCAAAAAGTGTCTTTGGCCTGGACTCTCAGTGTGTTTTGATGAGGTGATTAAAACTGGACCAGAGGTGCAGCCATCACGTTTAATGTATCTAATGCATTCCCTCTCACTGCAGAGTCACTGATCCTATTGGCAGACAGACAAGACCATTCAGCGCAAGCAAAGCGTTTCCATTTGGAACATTTAAATGAAGCTTGGATTTTTAGAGAAGGGCAGACTGCTGACGCTCAATTACACGTCTTCTTCTGCTCATCTTGAACTGTACTTTTAGGATGTTACTTCATGAGTTTGGTCTGACTCTTGCGTACAAAGGAAGCTTCAAAATCCAAGTCTATGTCTGTGTTGTTTTCTCAGAGGCATTTTCATGAGAACCAAAGGGGAAGCCGCAGACAGACCACAGACGCTGGTGCGTGACGTTTAGGTTATATGTAACGTGTTTGTTCTTCTTGAGAAGAACAACTCAGTAAAAACGGTTTACGGTGTAGTATGCAATGCTATATAGTCAAGCTAATGAATTCTTGCGTTAGGAAAGGATTTTAATAGAAGATGCAGTAGTTAAAGAAGAACGAAGTAACTTGTTTACCTTAATAAATCATTTTCATAGTCCCTCTGGAGGTAATACAACTGTTAATGGTATGATTGGGGAGTCTTTCATCTCCCCGTGTCTCTGTCCAGAAAACCACCCGTGCAACTTTCCTGCTTCCGGGTCGGAGGCGCAATACACACTAATGACATTTACGATGAAGAAGCTAACAGGCTAACGGGCAAAGCTAACTGCGGGCTAGCGCCACTTAAACAGTATTTACAGTCAAGTTTGAGTGAAAAAAAAAGATCTCCATTGTGTTTTTGGGTTGTGGCACAATGTACAATATCCCTCTCTCCCTTTATCTTTTCTTTTAGCATAGTATTTACTCTCTCGTACAATTAATGACAAAACCGCAACATGCTACGACAGTTTTGTCCTTTGGTATATTGTAAATGCAGGCTCATGGAAAATGTGTAAGTGCTTATAATTAAACCCATCCTTTGGAAGATGAGCTAATTTCCATTGTCCCCCACTCTCCCTCAACCTGGCCTGACACACTCCCTCTTTAAAAAAAATCAGACGGGCATTTACATTGGCCCATTTATTTACTGTGACACTTGTTTCTGCTGTTGCCGTTGTCCTGTCAGTTTGACCAGCTAAGATGTTATCTGACCTTCCTCATATGATCTTTCCTGTCAACGGTTTGATCCACCGCCAATGCAGCTCGCTCCGTCCTTGATATGTTCCTCCTTTAAGTGTCGCACCATTAATGTTCATCCTGTAACATGTTCCTATATCTTTCATTATTATGTCAGTTGTGTGTATTTTGTGGTGTTTCTATTGCTCAACTGAGAAATATACTAACATTTATTTACAATCTGTTTATTGCTATCAGGTGGCTAGACTTGGAGAAAAGCGAAGAAGTTACAATTTTTTTGAAGAGATTAAAGCAATTTTTCAAGTTATTCATATTTAATATAATAGTCACCAAAGGTTTTCATACATACAGCTTTCCACCTCTAACCTCCTATAATATTAAACACATTTCAAACCAATGCTACACGTTACATAATTAATATTTTCTGTGACCGGGGCAGCCATCCAGTCATGCTGCTTTCACTTGTCTGAGTGCACATAGAAATGCGAATAAAGACACGCAGCAATCATTTCAGCAGAGGTCCACAGATTAAGTGGATCTTGCCGTTTAACTTAATGTACAGTGCATACAACTGTGTTCAGCCGCTCACGTTCCTAATGCTGATGAAAGCCCCCAATTCGGCTGCTCTGAGGAGATGCTATGGAGCGAATTGAAGCTATACGGCTAAAGCTATAGTTGACATTGAAATAGCAGGCTGTCACCTTATTTACCGAGCCACACGGTGTTTACACCTCTTTGAGAGAAGCGGCACTTTTTCAATGGATAAACATTTGTGGCCTATCAGTTTGTGGAAAACTCACAAGCGTTAACATTGGAGGTGATTACAGAAGGAAGCACGATAACAGCAGCACAACATTCACCCAAGAAAACTAGAAATGTACGACGACACTATTCTCATGCAGTAATTAATATGGACTTCTCAAACATTTTCTGAACTGTGTTTTTTATAAACGTTTCGTGAACAAATATCCATCGTTAAAGTCACAAAGTCAAAATTGATAATAGATTTTCATAGACAGAATTTTTGACAATTTTTTTGACAATTTTTCAAAGAATAGGAAAGATAACACACGTTTTTATTTCACTCATAGTTAGTGGTTGTGTGAAGCCATTTGTAGTGAAACAACTGAGTTTGCTCTTTTTTAAATCATAATAAAAAAGGAAAGTACCAAAATCACCCTGATCCAGCGTGCTGTGTGTTACCCCCTTTAGCGTCAGTGACAGCTTGGAGTCTTTTGTGGTCGTTGTGGAGAAGGTTCTTAATCTAATGGTAAAGCCATTCCTCTTGATCATAAACTTTTGATCAGGGTCATTCTGGTACTTTAATTTTTCATTATGATTTAAAAAGAGCAAACTCGGTTGTTTCACCACAAATGGCTTCACACAAACACTAACTATGAGTGAATAGTTAAGACATTAAATCTTACCAATATTGAATTTTTTTTTTTAATTGAAGACGGCCTAATATTTGTGAATTGCAAACAAATATCAAAATAAACCACTTAAAGGAATATAACTAAACCAATTTATTTTTTGCTGCTTGAAATGATAAAAGGCGGTTACACTTTGCTGTGGGGGTCCTGGGTTGTTTGTGTGGTCATTTTGGGGGTCACAGCCTCAAAGGTTTGGGAACTCCTCCTGCACTAGGCCAGTGTTTCTTAAACTTGGGTCATGGTACCACTCCTCATACTTTGGCTTTTGATTAGAGAATCTTTTCCTTATGCTTAAGTAACACATTGAAGGTAGTTGTTATTTTCTTTTTTTTAGACTTGGTTAGACATAATTTAGTCCAATTTAGATCAATGTTGAATCCTTTTAGCTCCAATTTAGACCTGGAGGCAGCGCTTGGAAAGTCAAATATTGTACTAGGTTGTACAGGTTGTACTTTGAGGACACTGTGGCATAATCATTTTTTCAGAATGACAAAATGAGGTGTTTGATCTTTGGTATAAGCATTGATTTCTAGTCTTGTAAAGCATTTATTTTTGTTTAGTCTTTGTTTATCTCAGTAATCCAATCTTAATGTCTCCAGGTATTTTACTTTCCAACATTGATGTTTTGCTACATTTGTGCAATACTCTCTCGCGCTCTCAACCTTTTGACTTTTTTTAAGTTGTGCTTTTATCTGTTGAAATTGAAGTCCTTGGTGTGGGCAGTTTAACGGCACAAGGACAAGTCATTCAATCATCATCCGAGGCTGCTGGGCTAATGTGAATCCAGCTTTTAAAAATGTCTTGCCTTTTCACACACTAGCAACTCTTTTCTAGAACTTAATCGTACTTTTTATTATTAGGTGTAGTTCATGGTTCTTAATCCTTTAGACCTCATTTTATACTGTTTAGTAATTTGTATGTATCCTATGGCATGATCAGAGTACTGTATGTTGAACTCTTGAACTTGCTACATAATAGAGACACTTCAAAAGCGCTATTCACACATGGATCAAAACTAAAGACTCTGATTTTGCCTTTTCTTTTCATGCTTTCAAAATGTAATACACATCATTGTTTTTGCCGTGTTGTTTTATTCTCATAATTTTAAAACTCATCATTGTTGTAACATTTAGGTTAGAAACCTGAAAGCACGCAGCGTGCTTCTTTGCTATGTGCAGCTTGGCGGCTGATTGAGGTCAATCTGTGATTTGTTTGGCCCTGGCCCTGGGGAGCGGATGTGATAGCTCCAAAAGACTTACGGTTGCCCGCAGCTTCCTGTTATTTACATATCTATCTTCCAACTGTTTGTGTTTGGCCTCCTGTAGACTCCTGTGGACAAACATGACATATAAAGAAAAATAAGCCAGCAAAGCCCAACAGATTCACCCTTTACTAACTTCTCTGTAGCTTTTAATCACAAGCATGATGACGCCTGTTGTCTATTCTACTATTGTGGTCTAGTCCATGGGCTTCATGTGAGTGGGTAGGAAAAATGTTATCAGGCAAAAATAATCTGTGGTATGCAGTGGAAAAAACAAAACAACTCCTGTGTGTCAACGTCTCTGTCGCTTAGGCCTTCAGTTAATGGACTTCACATCCTAATGGAGATAAGTTTAACTTGTGTTTTCTTTTATTTAGTACTCAGAGAAGTTCTGGACCGCTCACTGGCTGCAGCAGAGGCCCTTGAGAGGACGGGGGGATTATTTAAACTTGCATCAGTTCATATTCTCTCTTCTACTCCCCCATGCTTTTATTACTGCCGGAAATAACACCAACTAGGAGTGAATGGAAATGTTGGCATATTGGCTAATGGATATAGGCTATTACTTTTTTTGGGAGGTGGTGATCTGCTGTAGATCACGTTTTTGACAACACTGTTCAGGTTCACAAGCAAGCAAAAGCCTTACGGTACATTTGTTGATTAAAATGACAATAAGCTATGCAAACGCATGCTACCATCAAATTACATTAGATGCTAATCCACTATTAGCATCTTTAGCTGTAACAGGATTTAGAAAAGTGAGCGCGTTGTGCATGTTCACTCCTAAAGGAAATTAGCCTGTTGAGAGTGTGTTATGCTTCATGCTGGATGAGTTCTGTGTGTGCATGTGTCTGTGTGCTAAGATAATAGTATTATCTCCGCTCTGATAGTCCTGATGTGATCAACAGCTCCTGGGTTTTATCAGCCTCTAATGCCGACCATCAAAGTCAGAGGAGAGGAGCGTGCATCTTCTTTAGTCTGAAGTTAATGTAATGTTCGTGTTGCACATCTGGCAGAAGACAGTGATCAAAACATCCTTTGAACAAAGAAAAAGTAAAAGTGTATTTCATGTTCACTTTTTTTTTTTTTAATGCATTGCCCTGTGTTTGAACTGCCATAAAACGCCTTTAGAGGGGTTTGGACAGAGGAGGTAGTGTTATTTTCATAGTCTTTTTGGTAATTCATTAGTCAGTGTAATCATCATAATTGAAATTGATATTTTTATGATTTGCACTGCCCTGTCAGCGAGTAAATTATGTTGCGGTAACAGTTCTCTTAGTTGAGTAAATATTTTGACGACTCTTGGCTACCTCTGGGTGTGACCAGCCATGGTGAGTTCAAAAATTGCAAGTTTAGATCTTAAAGAGCTTAAAGAACACCTATTAATACACTGCCAGAACAAGCCTCCACCTGAATTTCACTAACTGTTCTGATTTCGAGTTGTTGCAGTTGGTCAGGTCTTGGTTCAGCAACACTATGTGCCCAAAGAATGTGATCTGCTGAAACTGAACATCCTGAATGACCAGGTTCCTCCATACATGGATTTCTTCTTCCCTGATGACAGAGGCATATTCCAAGATGACAAAGCCAGAATTGATCTTGCTCACATTGTGAAAGAGTGGTTCAGGGAGCATGAGGCATCATTGTCACACATGGATTGGCCGCCACAGAGTCCAGAGCCATTGGGGATCTTTGGGATGTGCTGGAGAAGGCTTTGAGCCGTGGTTACACTCTCCCATCATTAATACAAGATCTTGGTGAACGTCAATGTCGATGTCAATTTCATTTATAAAGCACATTTAAAACAACCTCAGTCGAAGTGCTGTACAAGTACAGTGACACTATGTACAATATACACTATACAACTTAAACACAGGTAATGTAAAAGGCACAAACTGTGTCTGGTCTACATTGACCTGAAGGCCAAAGCAAAAAGGTGGGTTTTTAATTTGGTTTTGAACTCCTCTAGAGACTGAGCCGAGCACACATGTAGAGGAATGCTGTTCCAAAGTTTAGGGGCCACCACTGAGAAGGCTCGGTCACTTCTGGACACTAGTTTTAGGAACAGACTAAAGAAGCTGGGACCGTATTCCCAAAGATTCTGAGAATCCTCTCAGAGAGCTCCTAACTTAACCTAAAAATTCCTAGCAGTGATTCCAGAACATTCTCAGAGAACTCTGAGCAAGGAATGGACAAAAACTCCCATCTTAGTGAGGAGGTGTGGCTGACCCCGTTGCTAGGTATGAGTCATCATTTCAAAAGCTGTGATTGGTTGATCCTAAAAGCTAGATAAAAATATACTTTTGGTGATTATGGCCAAAGAATGGACCCTCAAATTGATAAACCTATAATCATAGAATCTAATCTTATGAAGACTGTGTCATTGTAAATAATATTGCACATAAAAGAAAATATCAGATGATAAATGAATAAGCTATACTTTAAAGTTATCCTACTAAATGTGTAAAAACTTTGGCCTTGCACAGTATTAACACAGTGATAGTTATATTTATTTGCTTATATTAATTGCCATGCTGGTCATTTTTGCACTTTCAACATTTCTACTCTCTTTGGTGTTAATGAGGGTAAAATGGCACAGACCCAAGTCATCACTGCTGCATTGTTGCCTTTTACCTGTTGCCAAATACCTCAGTGTTGTGATTACTTTCATTTCGGGTGCTATTGCATTGTGGCGTTGGGTTGGAGAAGTAAGTGCATCTCTAATGGGATCAACCACAAACATGATTCTTGCACGATCCAATCTGTAACGTTTTATTAATTCACTGTCATCCGGTGTTTGGAGAATATCTCTCCTGCCTCTTCTTCCCACCATTTTGTCCTCTGGTTAGGGAACTCCTAACCTCCTTAAAAGTCCTCCCGACTTTTAAGAGATCATTAATCTCAGATTAATGCAACTTTGGGATCTTTAGGCATTGCAGAAGCTTATTTAAACAATGCCACAATGAATGCTGTAATCAAAGCTAAAGACGCTACAACCAAAAGGGCGTGTGACTTTTTTGTGCCGACTTTTTCTGGTGAGGCCGTGTATCCGTTATTTATCCCATTATTAAACTCTGCCTTGGACTTGCTCAATAATAAAAACGTACGTGATTTAGCCTAATCAAGATATATCAATATTAGATTACATTGTGGGGCTGCATCTGTTTTACTTTTCTTTAAAATTACTACACAGCATTACAATTACAACCTTAAAGGCCCTATACCTGACTTTATTCTAGCAGTGGAATAAATGCTGTTCAGTATATTATAAATACTGACATTTGTGATGAAAATCCTTTTTTTATCAATTGTGACATTACAGTGACAGTGTTTTTCTTGAAACATGTTTTCAAACTCATCCCAGTAAATCAATTGTTAAAAGGAATGTTGGGGACGCGTTTGGACCACAAATAACAACTCAAAATTTCGGCACCCCCTGTTCCATTGTCAAATCAAGCATAGAGCCTTTAAAGCCATGATTCTGTGTGAAATTTACAACTGATTTCCTATGTGCTTTCAAGCCCTCGGGCGCCCACACACAATGCCATAACACAACTGCTTTTTTATCACCAGCGTTAAGCCAGCGACTTCTCTTTGCACTCTTCTGTCGACTCCTGCTGTCTAGCACATTACGAGGCGGAACAAACTACTGCGGTGTACAATTTACTTGCAGTATTTCTCCGAGCGCTTTACACATCCGTCTTGAGTGAGCGGGGGCACGGGAACTGCTGACAACTTTGAAATCACTGTGGAATAATTTGCGACCCTTGCCTCTAATGCTCATGTGAACAACCGAAAGGTCCGAAGCCAGCGCCTGAGCAAATCACTCGCCCTTAACCGATTGGGTGCTGAGTTATGAGAGACTTTGGAGAAATGTCTCACACTTAAAAGGTTATCCACCTTCAAGTGCTAAAGGTTTGTACATGATTTGTGAACCCGCGCTAACACTTGCGCCAATCTGTGAAACCGAAAGTGACGCTTCAGGAAGAGATGGTGAACGTCCTGTCTGCGCTTAGGTGAGCTATGCAACATTGATGTAAGATAAGCCGGTGTGATGTTGCGCACTGGAGCATTTGCCAGACATCTGCCACAGACATGAAGAAATAATCTGCAAAGTAAGCTTGAATTTGATGCATTTGAACCTTATAAACTTTGAGACTGTGCTTTATGTGATGCAGACCCAGCTTGAGTTTTCTTTTTGGGTTGCAATGTTACGATGTCCATACACTATAAATGAACTTGGGCTAAATGTTTCACGATCTGTTCACATAATGATGAGGTGTTTATGGTTCTGAAAACTTCTACACTGATCAAATAATGTTTTTTAGGACTTGAGAGTATTTCAAACATACTGCTCTCAAATGAGATGAGGATGTTTAGCTTCTGCTTTGTGAAATATTTTTTGTTATGGTATTTATGTGATTAGTGGTAATGCAATGAACCACTAAGAAAGTGTTGTGTTTGTGAAATTTCTACTTGGAACTACTTTGTGCTTTTCTGATTAAGAACAGAACGGTCTGTGATGGGCAGACTGGCTATTTTTGATACATTTTCCGTGACCTCCTGTTTATCAGAGCAGGTTCTAGAAACAGTCATAACAGAAATAGAGCTGGATGAGTTGGATTATGCTGTTGTAACGGCTTTAATATGTGGTGGCCCTAAACTTTGGAACAGCCTTCCTCTACATGTGCGCTCAGTCTGTAGAGGAGTTCAAAGCCAAATTAAAAACTCACCTTTTTGCATTGGCTTTCAGTTCGATGTAGATCAGACACAGCTTGTGCCTTCTATATTACCTGTGTATAAGTTTTATTGTCCATCTTGTACATATTGTTACTGTACCTGTACAGCACATTGGTCAACTGAGGTTGTTTTTAAATGTGCTTTACAAATAAAATTGATATTGACATTAATATCTTAACCCATGCTTTCACTTTTACTGAAGTCACTTTTACTGAATGCTTTTGCCATTACATGACCAATATTGTTGTTGATTGTTTATTATTTGGATTTTATTTGATGGTGGCTCACCTTTATGCTTGAGCATGAACGATCACGCTGTAGTTAAAGCCACAACGCGTAATATTTCACATAATACGTAGAATAGAATGCAAGCATTTATTTGACCATATATTTATATTGTTGAAAAAAAAACATGTATGTTGTGTGTGGCTCAGCTCTCCTAACACCTGACTGTAACTTTACTGGGAGCAGGACGTAAAGCTCGTCTCCATGGAGATGTGGACTAAAGGAATATGAGTTTTAAATAAGTTAGGTCCTCATCCAAATCCATTCTCTACTCCACCGCAGAAATGGCATTTCCTGTGTCCAGCAGGTCATTAGGAGCAAGTTTGCTGGCAACAAAATGATCCTAAGTATTTCACAGTCTGCCTTTTAACGTGCATAGCATACATTTAAATGTATTCTTTTTTTCTATTGATACTATTTGTAACAGCGGTCACCTCACAGAGGCTTCACAAAAATTGCTGATTTGACCAAACATTACAACACCGTTTGGAAATGAACAAGGTTATCTTTTCTTTTCCATAGCAACACATGCATTATCACCTGTAATTGGTGATACTTGGTTCAGATTGGCTTCTGCTTAACATTGAGCAACAGTTAAAAAAGTCCCTTCTGCCGAGTGCCCTCAAGATTTGTTCTCTCGTTAGTGTGTCGGCGTCTCATTGCGCTGGCGTCTACTCAGAGCGCTCAGGAAGTGGTTAACCGTGATGGAAGATGGTACAAAGGGGTTCATAACAGCTGACAAAGCAAATGGAAAAATGACAAAGAGCCAACACTTACCTGGTCATTTATAGGAAATTAAAGTTGTGAGTTCTGCACATTTTGTCACTGTTACTGGCACCTTAATCACGTCTGTTTTGAATGGGCATGCATCAAATTAATAGGAAAAGTGGCACTGTCGTGGGAGAAAATGATTGCTTTCATTACGGCCATTGTTGTGAACTTGCGGGATTTTACCAGCTCTGGCTTTACAAAGTGCACCAGTGTGAAGATATTTAAAAGTTCAATAAGTTTCTGCATATGAATAATATTGTCTAACTTGTATATATATATATATATATATATATATATATATATATATATATATATATATATATATATATATATATATTAGGGTTGGGCGATGTCCCCTTAATTGGCAGTTGACGATGTTTACAGTGAACCATCGTGATGGTCGATGATATCGTCCATCTCTCATAAGTATTTTTTAAAGACATTTACATAGCCTATATATATAGGCTGAATTTTATTTATGTTAGGAACAATGTGAGATTGCAGGATAAATGTATCTAAACT
This sequence comes from Neogobius melanostomus, assembly GCA_007210695.1. NCBI lineage: Eukaryota > Metazoa > Chordata > Actinopteri > Gobiiformes > Gobiidae > Neogobius > Neogobius melanostomus. The sequence goes on from VHKM01000283.1 coordinate 2,959,675, forward strand.
AAACATTATCTGAACAGAGTCATGGAACACGAATTTTGCAACAGAAATGCGTTAAAACTCTACTCATTCAGAGCGTCATCTGCTCTTCAATACCTAGGCTCTAATCACACTAATACAGCTGTAATTCTGAGCTTATTATTTGCATTTGCTCAATTTTAACGTAATGTTTAAGAAAGTGGGTGAACGGGACAATATTTAGAGGTTTGCGTCGGAGCCTACGTTATTGAAGCTGCTCCAGGCGCCGCTCGGTCCGTGTGCTCGTAGCCTCGTACCTCTTTCTCTCCTCTCTCTCCTCTCTCCGTCCTTCGTGAAAACATCCAAACCCGTGCGCTCTCAGCTCTGATGTGAGATCCATCGCAGCATTTTAAAACTGTTTAGTTTCCGTACGAAAAGCAAAGCGAAACCACGCTGCTTTCACAGAGAGAGCCCCGCGCGTCAGAAATAGAGCAGCGCTGCGTCTTTATTTTAATAATTACGGCTAAAATGAACAAAAGCTCCCGCACACTGTCTCACTCTTATGAGACAGTGTGCGGGAGCTTTTGTTCATTTTTACATTAATTTCCCTGTCTTCTACGCACCTGTTGCCTCCTGGGTGTGCGGAGTTGTCCTCAGTTACGAATAATTACGGCTAACGCATCATGTCTTCGGGCTTCTGCTAGGCTACTTAAACTAGCGTGCATATTAGCTATATTCGAGATTTAATTTACAGTGCAATCCCTGCTAAGTTTGTAGGTTTACAAGGCCCACAGAAGATCAGCGCGTGTTTCTGACAGGAGGGGGTGTGGCGATGGTTGCTCTCCATCGTGATGTTGCTCATCCATCACGATGGACGATGATATCGCTCATCGTCCCAACCCTAATATATATATTTTTTTCTATTGTATTGTTGACTTTATTGTTCTAGTAAGAAGATTCCTCTGCATTTTCATGTGTACCTGTGTTTTAGTGTACTGTGCAAATTTGAGAATTGGTCCCGTTTCGTCAAGGATGCAGAAAAAGCTTGTGCTTAAAATAGGACGCTAACCCACAAGCTCTGTGTGTTTTGCCGCATTGCACTTTTGGGCCAACGCTCCTGACTTCTTAATGTCAGTATACCCCCATAATGCATCTGACCTGAGATTTACTGGAAGCTGCATCCAAAGGCTGCAGCTGACTGAAGTGTTTATTAAAGTTTCAGGCAGTAACGTTTTTATGAACACCGGGTCAGCCTCGGTCCATCTTCTCTCAACAACTTTACTGCCACTGTAAGATGCTGGGAAGCACAAAAATTGACTGGAAGGAAGCATGGATTTTAAGATCCATAAATCTAGCTGTTGGCTTTCTGAACTGATCTAATTCGTCATTACTAGAATCAATGTAGGCTTTATAGATATTGATGACATGTCTTAACAAAGCGTGGATTTGGACTTGTCATAAAATTTTGCTGAACTAAATAAAAACATTACTCAAACCTGTAAAATTCCAGAGCAGGATCTCATAGAAAAGGCAATAAGGGGTACACAATCGCATTGCAAAGACTGCAGTTATTTAGTTGACCTAATGTTACTGTTATGCCTTTGGGCAAGACACTTACCGAATAATTGGCTGTCTCGCTCCTATCAGTTTGGGACAGTGCATTTAATAAACACACATGAGACTCGTGCATGTAAACACAACACACTGGATTGTAGCCATGGGCTGATATTATCATCTGTTGTCTCGCTCTCATAAACACACATTGTACATGTTATTAGTGGCAGGAGAAACTGGAGCACTCAGAGAAAACCTTTTGCTGTACCAACCTGCCGCCCGGGTTAGCATTGGTTACAACAGTAGCTTACACCACAGATGCATTGTTTTTAGTGTTAATGTCTTCTGCAAACAATCAGGTATTTATTTAATAACCAATTAATAACTTTGAGCAACAACAAAGTACTATTTTTCTGATAAATGGATTTGCAATTTACGTGTTAAAGAAGAACTAAGTAACTTGTTTACCTTAATAATCCTTTTCGTAGTCCCTCTGGGGGTAATACAAGTGTTAATGGGTCGGAGGCGCAATATGAACGATACAGAGTTCCACTGGCTCAAAACGCTGTGTCTAAGAAATCTTTTGTCCCTTGTGCTGTGGGAATTCTGAATGAAGCAGCGACCTGAACACAATCGCCACAGAAATGGACTGAACTGTTCTGTAATATTTTTTTTTCTGTTTTATTTTTCTATGTTTCTTTCTCTTTAGGGATGAAACGACTAATTGTTTAATCTACAACTAATCGATTATGGAAATAGTTTTACTATTTACTATACTATTTTAGTAATCGATTAATCGTTTTCTAGTAAACAGACTCAAATAGAGCAAAAATGACATGAAAATGGTGTATTTTTTTATGAAAACCTACTTTGTTTTTAAAGTTAGGGTCTGAAATATTTTGTACATTGAAACATTAATAAATATCCGTCTGTCTCATCCAATCAGAAGCAGAATTAGCACAAAGAGCCTCCACAAACATCACTTTGTTTACTCCATTAACATGTCCTCAAGCATGCCACTTTAGCTTTATGTGATTAAAATAATAATCATTAAATTTTCATCCACCATTCACAGTCAAGCGATTAATCGTGAAAATAATCAGTAGCTTAATCGATTACCAAATAATCGTTAGTTGCAGCCCTATTTCTCTATTTTTTCTACTGGGCATGTTTGTATTGTCCCTAGTCTTGTGTTTTATGCGTCGGTGAGCCAAAGATGAATTTCTACCTCGGTAGACAATAAAATTCTATTCTATATATACACACTAATGGAATCATGAAGAAGCTAACAGGCTAACGGGCAAAGCTAACTGTGGGCTATTTACAGCCAAGTGAAAAAAATTATCTCCATTGTGTTATTGAGTTTTGGCACAATGTACAATATCCCTCTCTCCCTTTGTCTTTTCTGTCAGCGTAGTATTTACTCCCATGGACAATTTAATAAGTAAAAAAAAAACGACACCTGCAGTGGCGCTTATGGCCTCTAGGGGCATGAGTTACTTACTGTAGTTCTGCTTTAAACTACAGTAAGTAGTGCATTTCAAACACATCGGGGAACATAAACATTTGAGAGATGACTGAAATATAAACTTAATCCCATGCATATGTTTGTACAGGTCTAAACCATAGCTGACTTAAAACACCCGTGACGAAATTTTTTTTGTTCGGAGAGACAATTGTGCCAAAAATAATTGCAGCCTTTACAATTTGCTAGTAGTGCAGCCTTGATTTTAATTTAACTGATTTTAAAATGATCTTCTCTTCTCTTTCTCTCGTGTAGAAAATGTGCTGTTGCTGAAACCGGGACGAGGAGGATGCTGGGAGGAGGCCACTACCCAAAGTGCAGCCCTTGCTAGACTGCATTTCACACAAAAAAAAGAGCAAATAATCCTTTCTCCCTCCCGACCCCTCGCCGCCCTGGGACCTCCTGACCCCGATCCACCCATGGCCAACCATCTGGAGCTGATCCAGGAGCTGCAGCAGCTGGACAAGGTGCCCAGCCTGGAGAGGTTACGAGCGGCGCAGAAGAGGCGGACTCAGCAGCTGAAGCGATGGGCCGTGTACGAGAAGGAGATGCAGAACAAGAAGAAAAAGGCCGACAAGAAGAGCCGCTGCATCAACAACAATCAGCAGGAGTCCAGGAGGCACGTGTCCTTTGCAGCGAATGTGGCCCTTCTGGAGGCTTCGGCGAGGAATGATCCGGAGGAAGGTGAGAGCGCGGATAACATCAAAGTTCAGTTGTTAGCTAAAAATACATGTGCTTTGTGAGTGCTGCTGTTGTATTGTGTATCTAACGCAAATGTAGAGATTGTTGCTTGTGTTTTTTCCCGCTCTGCTGGTTTAAAAATAACCATCACTTTGTTCACCTTACTTTAGTAAACGTGGCGGAAAAGGGGCTGCCATGTTTGTCAGTTGCTTGGTTTTCTTCCGTTTTCGAGCGCCCTCTGGTGGCAGCTATTCAACACAACACAGATGGGACATTCCAAGCGAATGGAAGTATAAATGCTAACGAATGCACTTCTTGTTTGTGTACGAAATGGGAGCTTAATTGAGCCTTAAAGGAATAGGCCACCGTTTTTCCATACTGGGATATGTTCTTACCTGAGCTTAGACGAGTTGATGCGTACCCAATGGCCGCTTGCTGCTCTGCTTTATGACCGCAACACTGGAGGCCGCCATTGCTCCGCCATTGCTCCGCCATTGCTGTAGTACCTCCATATCATCGCTAGGCCCCCATTGAAAAGCATAGGACTTTAGACGCGTTAAAAACAACTTTAACGCCTGGTTTCAATTTTTTTTAACGCTTTCTATGGCTACATATTCCTCCTGACATAACGCTGGGTTACTCACAAAAAAGAAACCAGGCTGGTTTTCGAAAAAAAAAATTTTTTTAATCTCCTACTTAACGGAGGTCGGACTGTTGGCATTGGAGCTGCGCGAGCTACACGTCACGCAAGGGCCGAGTCTACAGTGAGATCCCGCCCTTATGCCCTTATTAGGAACATGCTTCGTCAGAGCTGGGGAGGAGGAGCCTGTAAATCCACCATGATTTCCCCCTCGAACGTGGTCATTGTGGTAAACGGGGAGGAGTGAGGAGGAGCTGTCTATTCTTTTTAACAGTCTATGTGCGTACTTGACTGGTCCTTACACGTGCGCTCATTCACGCAAAAAGACCAAAGATGTTGTTCGCATTTAGCCTCCTCCTCTCCTCTATGGGGCCAAACAGGGGTGAAGTTAGAAGCGACCAAGCTCTTCCATGTTTTCCCTACTACGCACTATACAGTATAGTCACACAAAATTAAACATGTCGATTTTCTAAGCGGATAAAAAGGGGCACTATATTGTAAAGGCGTAATAACATCTTAGGAGCACTTCGACGTCCGCGCAGTAATATCTTCACTCCTATAGAATCGACGTACAATATAGTACCCCATAGAGGAGAGGAGGAGAGGCTAAATGCTAACAACATCTTTGGTCTCAGTATGGAAAAACGGTGGCCTGTTCCTTTAAAAGTATAGAATGGTGTGAAAAGTGGGCTCTAGCTGGGGCTCAAACTCAAGACTCAAACTTGCTGATGTGGGAAAGTAACCAATCCCTTAGGACATCGCGCTGTGCGTGAGATTACACTTTTATATCTCTGAAATAAACAAAAAGCCGAGTCCTGTTTCCTCCGTGGATAAGCTGTTTTTCACTTTGCCTTTATTTAGATTGAAGTTGTCGTGGTGTGCCCCATTTGGCCCTTCCTTATTGTGTCATCTTTTTTAGTCCTGCCAGGGCTATTTGTTATTTTTTGCTGGCTTTCCTTTCTCCGACCAGGTGGTGTGCGTCTCAAGGCAATCTGTCCGAGGTGGTTTTGGTGCATTGTGCAGGTGTTTTATCTCCTGCACTGCACGGTGGAGCATTATTATTTCTTAGGATCTTTGTTTGAGATCTCGTCAAGCCAAAGGACATTCTCGAATACTATAGGAAAACAGATTGTCTTCATATTATTTTTGTTAGCCTGTCAGCGAGCACAGATAGATACAGCCGCCCTGGTTTTATTATCAGACTGTCAAAAAAGTCGACTTGCACTGGAATTCCATAAGGCCATATCTTACAAGGCTGTACACAAACAAACGCTTGAGTAAATAAAATCCAACACATGGCAACTCGGATTGTCTGAGAAATGCTAAATATTTGACACCTGTGTAGAACGATATGTTGCTGTTCCATCTGTAACAATGTCACAGAGCGCGCTCAGAGCCCGGGGATGCTACATTTGAATAATTACTCTCATTTCCGCCTCACCTCTCCACACGAGCCTGTATCCAAATGCCAAGGTCAGGAAATCCATTAGCCGAGCAGGCACTCAAGCCACCAGTGGAGACGCAGTCCATTCTAACCGAATTTGTTCTGCCAGCGAACTGTTTTATCATTGAAGTAATAGAGCTGTCACACTGCGATGCAGCTGCGCCAGTGCTTTAATTAAAATTCCCTCACATGGCGCCTAACCCTGCTCATTTAGAAAATAATTGTTTTCCTCTGGTTCAGTCTCCTGCTGATGCCACGATACTGAGAGTCTGAGTCGGTGAAACTGGCTGCTATCTCTCAGATATGCTATCTCCCTTAACTTCTGCTCTGAATTAATTTGGCTTATCTGAGCAGAGATGGCCTGTGGCTCTGCTACTGTACACATTAGCCTCAGCGTGCTGTCTTTAAACATATAAAACACATTCAAACACAAATTGGACAAAGATGAACAAATGTAATTGGGCTGGAAAATGTTCATGTGACTGGGAGATGTTTATGTACATTTGGCCACAGAGTTACATATGGAGCTGACGGTGATGGGGTGGAGAGGGAGATAAAGTGAGGATTTAAAGGGAGGTTGTAATACGCTGAACCTCAACACATGATTATACTCTGAGCTTACGTTGCTCCGTTTGAGTTTCTGATAAAACATAGAATTCAGTTTTATTAATATTTAAATACAAAAGCATACACAATTATTTTTGATTTGAGTGGATTTTGGGGTCGGCGTTGCTATATCGGACTGTTGCGGTAAAGAGGGAGCTGAGTTTGCGGGCAGAGCTCTCGATTTACTGGTCGAAATGAGTTTCCTTCGCAGGGTCGCTGGGTGCTCCCGTAGAGATGGGGTGAGGAGCTCAGTCACCTGGGAGCAGCGCGGGATAGAGCTGCTGTTCCTTCTCGTTGAGATGAGCCAGTTGAGGTGGCTCGGGCATCTGTTTCGAAAGCCTGCTGGTCGACTCCCTCAGGAGTTGTTCCAGGCATGTCCCATTGAGAAGAGGCCCCTTGGGAGACCAAGGACACGCTGCAGGGACCCCTGTCTCTGAGCTGGCTTGGGGCTGCCTTGGGATCCCCCCAGAACAGCTGGAGGAAGTGTGCGTGGAATGGCATGTAGTATTTTCTTTGTAATAATGCTATGACAACAGGGCTGCATTGTACCTTGTTATCCCTTTAGTACAAATGCATTGTACCTTGTTATCCCGTTATCCATCACCATGGATATCGCTATGTTATATAAACCAGATAAAGGCGAGTGCTTAAAAGGTCTAGTATAAGCTCAGAAAAGCGAAGACCATTGCGCTTCAAGGACGGGGCATGGACCGTACTCAGGGTCAGGGTACTCTAGTCCTTTATGATAACACGGTCCAGCCTACACAGGTCTCCATCAGGGCTAGCGGTTTATGAAGGGAGATTTCTGGTGTTATGAGTAGAACATAAACATATTCATTTGAAATGTTCTTGGCTGCATCATTTAGAACTTGCGAGCTGTGAGCGAGCCAGTGACTTCATCATCGGACACATATGCTGGTGCGTCTGAGCTGTGTGAGCTGCTCCAGATGGACCGAGAGCCCTGGGATTCGCTTCGCCTGAGTGCTCTGTTGGATTCTGCTGCAGTGTGTAACCTCAATAAACAAGCGATTATAGAGACCTAGACTAATAACTTGGACAAATTGCATAAAAGAAAGCATCTAATTAAGCAAAGCTATGTTCATTCACAATTTTGATGCTTGGTTGCAGCTGCCTGGCTATACAGAGGTGCTGTTGTGAAATGGTGTGGGTTTGAAGTCCTAAGAGCTCTTTGCAACACTTCCTCACTTTGATGCTGCGGCGGCTGACGTTCACCTTCCTCTTTAGTTGTTGGAAAAACCGCAATATGTCCATTAACCAAAGACGCCCACCACTTTATCATCTGCGAGCCTTGGAGACGCCATGTCTTATGGAACAATATTACAACATTATGCTATTAGATAGAGTTTAGTGCATTTTCAACCTGTTGCTGCTAATGCATGTGCTCACAGACTCCATTAAAGATGTTGCACGTAAAAAAAGCTTGGAACAACTAAATTAGGTTTGGAAATCAGCAAAACATTGCAATGATGAATGTATCGTCAATGAAGGTACTTGAGTCATCCTCTGTACTCAGTAGTTGAACTGCTGAGTACAGGGGATGACTCAAGTACCTTCATTGAAGATGAAGCTTACACAGACATGAATGTATGAAATGCAATAGAAGTGAATCAATCATCTTCCAAAACATTTTTCTTTTTTTTCATTTATTTATTCATTTGAGCAGAAACGTATTTAAAACATTTTTACAGAAGAAAGAAAACAAACCTATTGTGCTCAAAAGGAGTAGGAAGAAATTCAAAGAATATAATAAATAATATATATAGTCAATAATAAAGATAATAAACCTACCCCTTATCTCTCATTCAAGTAACATCACATAAACTTTCAGCATACACTCATGCAAGAAACCGATGCATGAGTCTACGCTTATGTATTAATATAAATCATTTGTGATCGTACAAAATGTCATAAAGGATTTATCACTTACAGTCGTACAAAAATAAATACACCATATGGTACTTAAGACTTATACCAAGGCACAACTCTTTTTCATTCTGATCAGACAAAAATATACACATACACACTTCAATATCGCTAAGCCCTGCTATACCAAATTAGCCTGGACTTAGCCATCCGTAAACTCCGGTCAATTATAATTTCCCTACAATGTTTACGTCTGGGTCTGATCTCACCTAACCTATCATTCAGCGTGGGAGGCGGGTGCTGTAGGTGACGTCAAGCATTTGCGCCGCATTTTTACCGGTTGTAGTTCGACAATGGCGGCGGACAAGGAAGTAATGGAAGCTCTTCAATGCGTTCTGGCTCGGCTCCCAAATATCCAGAAATTAAAATTGAAGCCTTGGAATGTGCAAGGAATGCTCCCAAGAGTTATGATAGCTGCTTCACTCACTCGACCAAACGCTAGCGAAAATCAGATCCAATCGTTTCAAAGGAGTTCACCCCTCCCACCTAATACCAAATATACCCATATGTACTAGCTCTGTATAACCATACTGTATATAAATAGAAACTATCTGCCTATAGTCATACACTTAAGATTGGCAGGAAAAACATTACATGTATACATCCGTACAGTATGCATACGTATATGTAATCCATGAACATTTAATATTGGAAACGTGTTTTTGTCTATAGTCATGAAAAACGTGTTTTTGAAATCCTCTAAAGCTTTAGCTGTTTTTAAGCTTTTGGGTACATCCAAAACCACTAAATTGGTAAGAAGTCTAACACCAAACTGAATGTGCGTCAGCGTCCGCCATGACAAGAAGCGTCCGAATAGTGCTGTCAGTTAGGAAGGAGGAAGGAGAAGGAGCCTGTATGCTAACTATCATACCTTCTTTAGCATAGGGACCTCTGGTTGTTCATCACCGGCGATTAGGAGCTATGTGCCATCCCATAAGCCATCGCGCCGCCAATCCCCACCCCCACCCTCTTCATGTGCAAAAACTGTGGATTGACAGGTGCACATTTAATAATAATAATAAATATTCTGCACAAGCCAAACTTTATAAAAGTGACAAAATACATGTTAGAGTCAGCACAGTCACAACAGTGTTTTTAAATTGCCTGAATGAGTAATTAAAGTCTGTGGTTGCAGTAGGAGTGTTTTTTGTAGTTCAATACTATATGGGGGATGTAGTTGTTCATGAAACAGCTGTTGGTGATGTCACTTCCTCTGTTGTTTCCGCCCTGGGTAAGAACGGTCGGATTGGGCAAATGCAGCTATAGCTCTAGTTCCTAACTGCATAGGGATCTAACAGTTGACCGTACCACGTCATAGAAGCTAATTGTTTGAGGTTTCGACTGTACCCTTTGTTTGAAGACTTAAAGGCCCTATGCCCGAAATAAACAAAACACTTTATTTATTATAACTGAATCAATATTACTCCAAATGAGCACTCTGTGTCGGACTGTCATGTCGGACGGAGTTGACGATCGGCATGTACATTTTTTTTAGCGATTTTATTGTATGGATGGAAAGTAGTCCATGGTTAAATCTGGCACATTTACACAAAGTACTGTGTGTTCATTAATGTGCACTGTCCTCTTCATAACAAGGTAAAAGTAAAGCAAAAGCATGCACTTCCCAGACGCCAGTAACGCCATTACTCTGGTCAAAACATGGAGAGTCAAAGTAAACGATAGACCAAGTCATTGAAGGAAACACTGAAAAGCTTTTATTTGATAAAATTATATCACATTAGCAATACCTTTCACCTATTGATGTCATTTCTTCTGGCTTCCAGTATGGCTTTGCCCATCAGCCCGGATAGCACATTATGTGAAGTTAAATGATGGGCTATATGCACAGTGTCCCCACGTGATTTCCACTGGACAATAAGGCCGGCGCTGTACGTCCTGTCCCCTCTCTTTTAACATTCACGATTAGCAGGGGTCCCAAACAATACGACATTCTAAAGGCGCCTATAGACCCTTTAATTGTTTGTAAGCATTCCGGGCTTAGCTGGAGGCGGGAAGCTCGATTCCTATCTATTTCCATTGCAGCTGTTGTCATAGTAACGATAAACACATGTCTAACTGTTTTTGGAAATATAAGATAAACCTTATTTTATCGTTGTAAATGGCACTCTTGTTCTTGCCCCTTAAGCCACAACAGGACCACATTATTTCAGTTGTAGTTTTACACTTAAAATCGCTAGTTTTAGTTTAATCTTATGTCTCTTGATCACTTCCTGCTTCTAGCTGATGTCACTGATGATGTCAGAAGTTAAAGGGTCTATAGTTTAAAACTGAGGTGGAGGGCATCTGAAAATTCCATGGGGGTAAAGTGGTGACAATACTCAAACATGAGCATGATGTTGTCCAGTAGAAAAGACTTTCAGACCTAAAAATAATACGGCGGGTTTGGGAATCCAATCACCGTTAAATACTGTTTTGAAAACACGTTCAAAATAGAAATCACGTGGGGTCACTGTGTATATAGCCCTTATACATTAGAAGTAGCCATGACACTACAGCTGCACGATATAAGAAAAACTGAAATATTCTATTCATGTTTAATATTGCAATAATAATGTTATCGCTATATTTCACAAAGCCGCTCTAACACTAATGATCTAACAAACTGCAATCATGTCCTGCCTGCAAATGAGTGATTTTAATTGCCTGCATTGAGTGAACGCATCCTTCAACTTAAAACTTTGGGGATTGTAACCTTACTTTTCTATTCTTTTTCTTTTCTTTTCTTTTTTCTTTTGCCTTGAAATAATGACGCCCCTAAACCTGTCTCCTAAGTTCTCCCTTTATTTGTCAACACATATATTATTCACGTTCACCTGTATTATTGCCTTGTTGTTTGGAGACTCTCGGCGCTCCCGGAGAACTGACGGCGCACAAAGGGAAAAAACCAAAAGCGTCTGCACCATTGTTCAGCGGAGATCAGGTGTGTTTTAACGTAAACACATAAAAGTTATTAGCGCATTTGAAACGGCACCACGTGAATGTAAATATCACAGCTGGAGGGATTAAAACCGGCGCACTGCGAACATAGAACAGCACACTCTGCTTTAAAGAGACTCGCTCCGCTAATGCAGATCAGTCCAAAGCGACAATAAAAGGAGATTTGTTTGTTTACTCGGCGCCAGGTTTACAATTGAATCCAACATTATCATACAGGAAGCGGTTTTCACTAAATCCTATATGGCTGTGTTCTCAATCATACTATGTTCTTTTGCTGTAGCGCTGTCTGGTTTAGCTCAAACAAATGAGGAGGCAGACGCGGGGCATGGGAATGGAAAATAAACGTATTCAAGCCTCAGACTACATCATCATGAAATCGAATGAAAGTAATGTAAATCTTGTGATGCCTTTGTATGTTAGCTGGCATTGTAATAAGTAAAAATGTCATCAGTAATTACCAGCAGCATTTCGAACCGTCTCAATCCCCAATGCGAACCTTTCATGTAGATTAATCGTGCGTTTGCCTTGTATGCATCAGTAGTGTCGTGTTCTGCGGGGGTGTTGACCAGGGGCTTTGGTGATGCACATTGGTTTAGTCACTTCGTTTTGTCGCTGACAATGGTTGGGCATGGCGGCGTTCGGCTGTCAGCGCTCCGTAATAAGAGTGGCCATGAAGAAATGCTGATAAAAGGTTGGGAGAGACGGGATGCAAAGGCCGGACAAACAGAGATGCAGCGGTCACTGGGGGCAAGATAATCTCCTCTCGCATTCGGCACGCCTTCCAAATGCACCAAAATATCACCCATTGGGGCAGCTTTTACACAAATACTACTCAATTGGATTCAGAGATTTCATTTTTTTTTGTAACACTGTTTGATCCCACAGAGAGAAAGAGGCTATGCTTGATTTACAGGGTCTGCCTGAAGCTAAATGTTGTCCCCTTGATCTTTGCGGACGATGCTGAGAAAATGAATAATGTCGATATTGGACACGCTCGATAACAATCAAGTGATTTTTGCCAACAACCAGAAATGTATTAAAGACATTGTACTATGTGTAACCCCCGTTACAAATAAACACTGGTGTAACTGGACAAAACCTGACAATAAATAACCTTATAAATATTCATAAATAACCTAATTAAATATTCGCTTAAAACAGTTAAAAAACGACGTGACATTAAATATATAATTAGTGGGATTTACAATGTTATTATAAAAAGTTACATTGTAAACCGTTATCAATATAACTGATTCAAGACGCTCTCAGCGTATGCCCCTCCCCCACCTGGCCGAGGCTCAGTCAGCGGCAGGAGTCTGAAAAGAGCGCACGGGCGAGTAGAGCAGTGCAGCCGTTACGAACAAAACTGACCCAAACTACACCGAAAAGTGATCTTACACACCGTTTGCCTTGCCGGGTTGAGGGAGGAGTGTGTCTACGAGACGTGAAACCTTTGAGAGTAGTCTCGTGTTTGTCGCTGCGGTTAAACGAGGCCGATGCTTTTGCTTGAGACGGCAGAGAGCAAAGAAACGCGTTTGTCGCTGCGGTTAAACGAGGCAGTTACGCTTTTGCCCGAGACGGCAGGGACCAGATAACGGCCAGGTTTTATCCCCACCCCGAGAACACCTCAGTTCTTGGGCTTGGATCGAGTTCTTGGACCCAGGATCGAGTCGAGACCAAGGCGAGCCACCCAACGGAACATTCTCAGGATCAACGGCAGCGTCTCGCGAGGCGCGCGTGGTCCGCATTCCACCAAAGAACCTCACTGACTCCCAGACCAAGGTTTGAGGAGCGTTTGTGGAGTTTTTCCAACGGATTTGAGCGCACGTTAAAGGGCGCCTACATTGAACTCAGAACATATCCACAATTTAAGTTTTGCTAAGTTTTTGGACAATTAGAAGCCATTTTCTTTTTGTTATTGCTTTGCAAGCCAAATTGTTTACTGGATCCTTTTGATACTTGTTTTATTTATGTATTTAAAGGGTACCTATGGTGTCATTTTTAAAGTGACAAAACGTGTTTGAAAATTGAAAAGAGTGAATAATATAAACCTGAAACCAAGATTAAACTTAAATTAAAGTAATTTAAGAATAGGTTTAAATTAAAAACACTCAAAGTAACTAAATGACCGGTCATAAAACAAAACTTGTTGAAATAAGTGAAACAAGTAAAACATACCTTTTATTGAACTCATCTCAAAAGTTAAACAATATAAAGGTGTAACAGGTAACTAACAGAAGTGCCAGTATTAATGTTTGATGTTTGTCTGTCCTTTTATTATCTATGTTAAGTAAATTGCCGGCTTTTCCATTTAAACTTATTGACTTTGGCTCTCATTTTGGATTACACACCACTCCTTTCGAATCTAGAACTGGTCCATACCCTACAGTCCTTTGCCTAACAGCGTAGGTGTTACATATTCTTGGCGAGCCAGCCAGGAGTGGTCCGTACACTCTTGTGAGCCTAGGTATTGTTTTCAAAACAGCCAATATGGAAGCCGTGCGACAGAGTAATGTTAAGATACCAAACTCACTCATTATTACTGGCATAACTGGCACTGTAGTTGATTAGGAGCTCTTTGACTTTCTTAAACAGTACGGGTCTTTTCAGATTGTGCCCATAGCCCCTACAAGCCCACAGGTAGGCAAGCAGAACATTGTTGAGTACACTTCAGGTGCATCAGTACAGGCACTTTCACCCTTGCTACCTTACAAATTCTTACCTAAAGATGAACCTGACATACTTTACCTTGTCGAGACTTTAAGCACCGTCTACTCTCCTGTAGTTAGCAAGACTGCTACACAGACTTACTTAGCTGAACTGAGAGACATTGCAAAACAGACAGGTAAAGATTTCACAGACGTACTGAGAGAGGAGCTTAGCTCTATTACTAGGGCTGTTGACACGGACGAACATGACAGTCCAAGTGACCATGGTGACTCTGTTCAAGTCCCTGACTCAGACAATCCAGTGCACAGAGCCCTTCAATCTGGTGACTTCCACCAACCGATCCCAGTCTCTGTGGGGAATCGCTCACAAACCCCAATCAGTACAAAGACTCCTACTCTAAGTACCTCTGATGTTAATCCACCAGAGCTTCAAAAAGTAATAGTGGAGCACATTCTCCGAACTGAAGATATTCATTCACAAAGGAACACTCCCTTCAGGTTGAGACTCTTTTCTGGGCGTTGTCCCCGTCCAAACAATGAAGTTGACTTTGAAAGCTGGCGCTCAAGTGTTGAGCTTCTTCTTAAAGATGCCAAGCAACCAGACTCAAGTAAGTCCAGAAGGCTTTTGGAGAGTCTCTCTTCACCTGCAGTTGATCTTGTAAAACACTTACCTGCCGATTCGCCTCCAGTCACATACTTGCAAATCCTTGATTCTGCTTTTGGTACAGTCGAAGATGGTGACGACCTTTTCGCCAAATACTTGAACACCATGCAAAATCATGGTGAAGAACCTTCATCTTACCTTCAGAGACTCCAAGTCATGCTTAACACAACATTCATAAGGGGAGGTATCTCTGCTGGTGAACTTGATAAACAGCTCTTGAAACAGTTCATAAGAGGCTGTTGGGACAATGACTTGATTGCGGAGCTTCAGCTTGAGCAAAAGAAACAAACTCCACCTACTTTTGCTGATCTCCTGCTCATGCTCCGTACTGCAGAGAAAAGACACACATCGAAAATGTCACGCATGAAACAGCATCTAAATACAACAAAGCCAAAGGTCTACTCACACTATCAGGGTGCCCAGTCTCAAAGTCCAGAACGCCCCAGACCAAAAGCAGTCGATTCTGAAATTCAAAATCTCAAAAAGCAAATTGCTGATCTGCAATCGCATCTTGCGTCTCTCAAAACTAAAAAATATGCTGAAACACCCAACGCCAAACCACGAGTCTTCAGCTCTGCAAAACATAAAGTCCCTTTTGATAACTCCAGAGCTCAAAAGTCACAGTCCTCTGATCAAAGACCTGACATCCACTCAAGCAACCGACCAAAGCCCTGGTATTGCTTTAAGTGCGGAGAGGATGGGCATATCAAACCCCAATGCGAGAATGAGCCAAACTCTCATCTTGTTGCTCTTAAAAAGAAGCAGCTAAGAGAAAAGCAAATGACATGGGACAAAGTGAATGATCCAGAATATTCTTCTTTAAACTAGACCCAGCTCCATTTGTGGGACAAAGTGGAGCTAAACAAAACACAAGGTGTCCCAAGAAAAAGAAACGTGCTTTGAACTTTCATGCTCAAACTGAAAAGCCTCTCTCTCTTCCAAAAGGCTTAGTTGGAGCAAAGTGTACAGCTCAAATAGCTATCAATGACCATCTGTGCAGTTGCTTATTAGATACGGGCTCACAGGTAACAACAGTCTCCCAGTCTTTCTACGAAGAGAACCTGTCTCACTTACCTGTCCACAGCTTGAATGACCTGTTAGAGGTAGAAGGTGCAAATGGCCAAAATGTCCCTTACCTTGGCTTTATCGAGATAGCCATCACTTTTCCCAAGAGTTCTTTGGGTGCTGACATTGAAGTGCCAACTCTCGCTTTGATTGTTCCCAATCTGAGTTCTAACTCACCTTCACTGCTGATAGGTACAAATACTTTGGACATTCTGTATGAGCAGTATGGACTAGTTGTAGAGCCCAAAGAGAAACACACGCTTCCATATGGGTACAAAGTCGTTCTCAAAACCCTTGCAGCGAGGAAAAAACGCACAGCTGATTCAAACTTGGGCGAAGTCAGACTAAACAGTATGGATTGTGAAACTATTGGAGCTGGAGAAACAAAAGTTCTGGAAGGATCAGTGGCATGCAGAGTACCGGAAACTGGAAAATGGGTGACAGTCGAAGCACCAACAACAACCTACTTAACTGGTGGCCTTCTTGTTAAAGATGGGTTAGCGACCCTCCCATCCAAACTCCCACGCAGTGTACCTGTCATCTTGAAAAACGAATCCAATCACACCATCACACTCACTCCAAAGACAGTCATTGCACAAATTCACGCCATTCAAAGTGTTCGATCAGCCAATGACCCAACGCTTAAACCAAAGTTTGAAAACTCAGATCTCCAATTCGATTTTGGTGATTCTTCAATCCCCAGTGAGTGGAAAGAAAGAATACGTTCAAAGTTGAATTCTATGCCTGAGGTATTTGCCCAAAACGAGCTCGACTTTGGTCGCACCAGTAAGATCAAGCATCACATCACACTCAGCGACCCTACTCCTTTCAAACACAGGGCAAGGCCAATACATCCACAAGATCTAGAGGCAGTACGTAATCACCTGCAGCAACTCCTTGATGCCGAAGTCATCCGTGACTCTGAATCTCCTTTTTCATCCCCAATTGTAGTCGTACGAAAAAAGAATGGAGATGTCAGATTATGTATTGACTACAGAAAGTTAAACCTCCAGACTGTGAAAGATTCTTACGCTTTACCCAACCTCGAAGAGTCTTTTTCAGCTTTGAATGGATCGAAATGGTTCTCAGTCTTAGACCTTAAGTCAGGGTTTTATCAGATTGAGATGGAGGAGGCTGATAAACAAAAGACTGCATTTGTCTGCCCTCTAGGTTTCTTCGAGTTTAATAGAATGCCTCAAGGAATCACAAACGCCCCTAGCACATTCCAGAGACTCATGGAGCGCTGCATGGGGGAGCTCAATCTAAAACAGGCCCTTGTGTTCCTTGATGACCTCATTGTGTTCTCTTCAACTCTGGAGGAGCACGAAGAACGCCTCTTGCGAGTCCTCAGTCGTTTGAAGGAGTTTGGCCTTAAACTTTCACCAGAAAAATGCAGTTTTTTCCAGAGCTCTGTAAAATACCTTGGCCACATCATTTCGGAAAAAGGCATTGAAACAGACCCCGATAAGATCTCGTCACTCAAAACCTGGCCGAAACCAAACAACTTGAAAGAACTCAGGACCTTTCTTGGATTTTCCGGTTATTACCGTAGATTCATAAAGGACTATTCAAAGATCATGCGTCCTCTCAACCAACTCACTGGTGGATACCCACCTCACTGGAAAAAAACAAACAAAGTTGATAAAACCCAGTACCACAACCCGAAAGACCCCTTCGGAGCTCGATGGACAGAGGATTGTCAAACAGCATTTGACACAATCATTCAGAAACTGACCACAGCACCAGTGCTCGGGTTCGCGGACCCTAAACTTTCTTACACCTTGCATACAGATGCAAGCACTCGTGGATTAGGGGCCGCTCTGTACCAAAATCAACAAGGTCAAAACCGTGTCATCTCCTACGCAAGTCGCGGGTTGTCAAAGTGTGAAACAAAGTACCCTGCACATAAGTTAGAGTTCCTTGCTCTTAAATGGGCAGTCACAGAAAAATTTCAAGATTACCTTTACGGCCGCTCATTTCTTGTCATCACGGACAGCAACCCGTTAACATACATACTTACCACTGCAAAACTTGATGCCGCGAGTTACAGATGGTTGGCGGCGCTGTCCACGTTCGATTTCCAGCTGCAATACAGGGCAGGAAAACAAAATCAGGATGCAGATGGTCTGTCCAGACGTCCACACAGTGCAGAGCCTGACGACATGCTGTCCAAAAAGGAGTTGGAAAGGATACAACAGTTCACACAAAGACACCTACCTGACCATCCAGACCTTGACCTTGTTGACCAGAGCACGATCCGAGCCATCTGCGAAAAACACTTTGTCCATCAGCTTTCAGAGAACAATCCAGTTGAGTCTACAGTCAATAGCTCTCTGGTTCTGTCTCTCGCTCATCATCCCCAAGCTATCCCCCAAAGTTTTGAAGAGGAGGAGGAGCTTGGTGGCTTACCTGTAATGTCCCATTACACAACATCAGACCTGAAAGAAATACAAAACAATGACACAAGCATTCGAGAAATAATCAACCAAATGGAATTGGGAGAAAAGCCCCCACCAACTGCAAAGAGTGAACTCCCCGAACTTGGCTTGTTGCTAAGGGAGTGGAACAAGTTCATTCTCAAAGATGGAGTCCTCTATCGTACAAGACAAGAGGGAGCACAAACACAATACCAACTCGTGCTACCCCAAGAGTTAAGACCCCTTGTCCTAAAAAGCTTACACGACGACATGGGGCACATGGGTGTCGAAAGAACACTGGATCTTGTGAGAAAGCGATTCTATTGGCCCAAAATGGCCTCAGACATAGAACTTAAAGTCAAAACCTGCAACCGTTGCACCCGCCGTAAAGTCCATCCAGAGAAAGCCGCGCCGCTTGTGAATATCGTTGTCACACGACCGCTTGAACTAGTGTGCATCGACTTTCTAACATTAGAGCCAGATTCAAGCAATACTAAAGATGTATTAGTGATAACAGACCATTTCACTAAATACGCGCTTGCTTTGCCCACTCCAAACCAAAAGGCGCGCACAGTTGCCAAATTCCTCTGGGAAAACTTTATCTCACACTACGGTTTCCCTGAGAGACTACATAGTGATCAGGGCCCGGACTTCGAGTCCCGCACGATAAAAGAGCTCTGTTTACTAGCTGGCATTCAAAAGGTTCGAACTACACCTTACCACCCGAGGGGAAACCCTGTTGAACGCTTCAACAGAACGCTTCTCAACATGCTTGGTACTTTGGAGAACCACAAAAAGACCCACTGGCGTGATTATGTCCGACCCTTAGTACACGCTTATAACTGTACTAAAAACGAGGTGACAGGGTTTACCCCATATGAGCTTATGTTTGGCCGACAGCCAAGGCTCCCTGTCGACCTCGCCTTCGGTCTGCCAGTCCATCATCAGTCAGGTTCCCACTCTGAGTATGTTCGCAACCTTAAGTCACACCTAGAATCCAGCTACAAAATCGCAACTGAAATGGCAAAGAAATCAGCAGGTCGCAACAAAGCAAGATTTGACAAACATATTGTTGACTCTACCTTAAAAGAAGGAGATAGAGTTCTTGTTAGAAATGTGCGCATAAGAGGCAAACATAAGCTAGCCGACAAGTGGGAATCCGAAGTCCATGTTGTAGTGAAACAGTCGAACAACCTCCCTGTTTATGTTGTAAAGCCTGAGGCAAAAGAAGGTCCTCAAAGAACCCTCCATCGTGATTTATTACTGCCATGTGGTTTCCTTTCCACCAACACAAATGAAACAGGACAACCAATAAAAGACAAACTCAAGCGACCCAAAACACGTCAACAAACAGAAAGTCATGAACAAGAATCAGACTGTGAAGAATCCGATTCTGGCTACTTTTATGACTACCAAGACCTAATAGTGGAAACCAAAAGTTCCTACTCACCTGATACGGACAAACATGCAAATGATGTCAAACAAAGTTCTTCAGAAATGCCCAACGCTTTCTCTGAATACAGAATATGTCAAAAGACACCGGATGAGACAAACTTACCTGATGAGTCAAACTTACCTGATGAGACAAATCCACTGAATGAGATCTTACCTGAAAAGAATCCTGAAGAAAATGACAAAGAGACAGAGACAGTCGGTACTTACCCTGAAAAAGAAAACCTACCTGAAGAACCAGTGTCAACCAATGACTTCCCTGAAATGGACAGCCAATCTAAAGACATTCCTGACTTTCCTAACGAGACCACAGCTGACACAGACCAGTGCCCAGATGTCACTGACCATTGTGACAGTAACTCTGACTTCCTAAGACGCTCAACCAGACGTAGGGAACCAGCTCAGAGACTGTCTTATCCTGAACTAGGCAACCCACTAGTTTCTGTGGTCCAGTCACTCTTCCAGGGCCTAGCCATAGCATTTACTGAATCCTTGAATGGCCCTAGAGTGTTTAAAGTTGAAACTGTATGAAACATGTACGAGGACGTACATAGGAAAAGGAGGGGAGGATGTAACCCCCGTTACAAATAAACACTGGTGTAACTGGACAAAACCTGACAATAAATAACCTTATAAATATTCATAAATAACCTAATTAAATATTCGCTTAAAACAGTTAAAAAACGACGTGACATTAAATATATAATTAGTGGGATTTACAATGTTATTATAAAAAATTACATTGTAAACCGTTATCAATATAACTGATTCAAGACGCTCTCAGCGTATGCCCCTCCCCCACCTGGCCGAGGCTCAGTCAGCGGCAGGAGTCTGAAAAGAGCGCACGGGCGAGTAGAGCAGTGCAGCCGTTACGAACAAAACTGACCCAAACTACACCGAAAAGTGATCTTACACACCGTTTGCCTTGCCGGGTTGAGGGAGGAGTGTGTCTACGAGACGTGAAACCTTTGAGAGTAGTCTCGTGTTTGTCGCTGCGGTTAAACGAGGCCGATGCTTTTGCTTGAGACGGCAGAGAGCAAAGAAACGCGTTTGTCGCTGCGGTTAAACGAGGCAGTTACGCTTTTGCCCGAGACGGCAGGGACCAGATAACGGCCAGGTTTTATCCCCACCCCGAGAACACCTCAGTTCTTGGGCTTGGATCGAGTTCTTGGACCCAGGATCGAGTCGAGACCAAGGCGAGCCACCCAACGGAACATTCTCAGGATCAACGGCAGCGTCTCGCGAGGCGCGCGTGGTCCGCATTCCACCAAAGAACCTCACTGACTCCCAGACCAAGGTTTGAGGAGCGTTTGTGGAGTTTTTCCAACGGATTTGAGCGCACGTTAAAGGGCGCCTACATTGAACTCAGAACATATCCACAATTTAAGTTTTGCTAAGTTTTTGGACAATTAGAAGCCATTTTCTTTTTGTTATTGCTTTGCAAGCCAAATTGTTTACTGGATCCTTTTGATACTTGTTTTATTTATGTATTTAAAGGGTACCTATGGTGTCATTTTTAAAGTGACAAAACGTGTTTGAAAATTGAAAAGAGTGAATAATATAAACCTGAAACCAAGATTAAACTTAAATTAAAGTAATTTAAGAATAGGTTTAAATTAAAAACACTCAAAGTAACTAAATGACCGGTCATAAAACAAAACTTGTTGAAATAAGTGAAACAAGTAAAACATACCTTTTATTGAACTCATCTCAAAAGTTAAACAATATAAAGGTGTAACAGGTAACTAACAGAAGTGCCAGTATTAATGTTTGATGTTTGTCTGTCCTTTTATTATCTATGTTAAGTAAATTGCCGGCTTTTCCATTTAAACTTATTGACTTTGGCTCTCATTTTGGATTACACACCACTCCTTTCGAATCTAGAACTGGTCCATACCCTACAGTCCTTTGCCTAACAGCGTAGGTGTTACATATGGCTCAAACATTTTTAGATAGATTTCCATGCACTTAAATCGCTATTCTTAATTTACTGTAACTTTTCAAATGGCTAACGTTTTCCAATATTGCACTACTTCTGTAACTTATAAACATATACATCTTCTGTTTAGGCCCTTGATGACTTGAAGCATCTCAGTCACCATTTTCCATACTGAGATATGTTCTTATCTGAGCTTAGACAAGTTGATGCGTACCTGTCTGGTCTTTGTGCGTGCGCTCATTCACGCAAAAAGACCAAAGATGTTCCTAGTATTTAGCCTCTCCTCCTCTCCTCTATGGACCCAAACGGGAGTGAAGTTAGAAGTGACCAAGCTCTTCTACGTTTCCCCTATTTAAAGCCACACCATGTAGAATTTTACCCAAGAAATAAAACTGAAAAATTAGCTTTTTTTTTTTTTTTTTTGACAGATATTTTCATAATTGAAACGTACCTCATAAAAGTACAAACAACCATGAGCTTTTGCTGTGAGCGGCTCAGCTCTCCTCAGACATGACTGTACGTTTACCAGGAGTGGGTACGTCTCCAGCTCGTCTCCATGGAGATGTGACTAAAGTCAGTATAATTTGAGATGTAAACAGGTTAGACCCTCATCCTAATCCATTCTTTGATCACCCACTGCAGGATTAACATTGTCTGTGTCGAGCTGTTCATTAAGAGTATGTTTTGTATTGATGGCAACAGTATAGTCCAAAATGTTACGCAGTGTGCCTTTAAATACGGTTACGTATAGTTGCACAAAATGAAACATGTCGATTTTCTAAGCGGATAAAAAGGGGTACTATATTGTACACTTTGACATCCGTGCAGTAATATCATCACTTTACTGCGCATTGTTTAATGTAAATACTTATCTTAAATAGAGAAAACGTAGAAGAGCTTGGTCGCTTCTAACTTCACCCCCGTTTGGCCTCATAAATCATATAATATGGTCGTTAATAACATAATCCATAATATTGTGTCCATTAAAAGCATTTAATTCATAACAACAAGGAACAAATGATCAAATTAAAAAAATGGTGACTAGTTGTTTTGGCAGTGATGGGTATTTGTAATTATTGAAGATAGAGTTAGAGTTTTCTTTCCTTGCCTTGGGATTAGTAGAATAGTGCGATGTTAATATTGCTGATTGTATAGTCACTGGAATAGGACAAAACAACTATATGTCATATTTTCTTGATTATGCTTAGTAAATTAATGTATCAAATTCTTCAGTACACAAGGGGGTCGGTGCAAACAAGCTTAAGCTTCTGCCTACTCCTTTTGAGCATCATATCCACGCTATTTATTTAATTATTGACTCATTCACCTACGACTGTATCTCTTTGGCTTTGTTTACTGTACTAAACTCTGTATATATGTAGAACTTTGTGGAACGCAGATGCTCAAATAAAAAAGATGAATTGAATTGAATTGAATTGAATAGAGCAGAGGGGAAGAGAGGCTAAATGGTAACAACATCTTTGGTCTTTTTTGCGTGACTTAGCGCACGCACAAAGACCAGACAGCTACGCATCAACTCGTCTAAGCTCAGGTAAGAACATATCTCAGTATGGAAAAACGGTGGCCTGTCCCTTTTAAGGATTATGGCAAACAACAGGACATAACACAGCAGAAGTACCCAATGGCGAGGGCACTTTGTTCGAGTTACTGCTGTTCCGAGATCAAATATAGGGGTTTTCAATTGTCATGATTATTTACATAAAACACAAGTTAGATCTTTTATTTGTTTTCATTCACACTGTCAAATATCTTAGCATTATCTGCCCAGTTATTAACGCAATTATTCTATTTTAGAATTTTAAAATTGCTGCATGACGTTAATAGTGATTTACATTTGGCCAGTTATAGTTTTTGGCAGTTTCCACGTGTATAATTTATGAACCGACGGAATACATGCATTTTGTGTTTGGTCAGTAAGAGGAAGATGGTGAAGCCGCAGCACACGCAGAGTCTCCTCCTGACTCTGAGGCTGTGATCTCTGCACTAGAGCGAGTGTTTATGCTCAAACAAAAGGCAGCAGGGAACAAGCATTGATTGGTTCCGACCTTTGGCTCGACTCCTGTACCTTCAGAGTGTAGTGAGATGGGGGCCTGAGTGGTTGCCCCTACTCTATTTTAATCTATGATTGGCCCGATATTGTTCTGTGATCTCTATCAGTGGTTGTAATGGCAGTGTCAGGGGGCTAGCTGTAGAGCAGGGGCTTATAATTGGGTACTCTCGCCAATTCGCCAGGTTTTGTCATGTCATGCCTCCAAACAGCTGAAATTTAGAAAGTTTTTTTTTAACATATAAGGATGCCACAGACAAACTGGGTGGTTATGTACTGTATTATAAAACCAAGGCTGGCATCTCATTGCATCTAATACTTGCTGCCAAAGTGTCCAAGAATAAGTCAAAACACAACTCCTAGGTATGTTTCTGTTGAGTGAACATTATTATAACAGCTCTGAATAGTACATTTTTCATAATACCCAGCTTTACCTTAATGCGCCAACTTTGAGTAAAGTCTGACTGTGCAGAATGCAAATTAAGAACGACACTTGTTCATGACCTTCGGTATTATGCGTTTTTAAACATAACAAAGAAAAATATGCACGGCTTCAGACTCTTTTACTGAATAATTCTTTAGTTAAGCGATAAACCTGCGGCACTTCCAGCAATCTCTCGCCAGTTTTATTTATCTTTTATTCTTTAAATAAAATATTCATTTTCTATTATAAAACCAATATGGGGAGAACCATTCATCTTTCCCCCCCTCCTTTCATCAATTTCAAATCTGTCGGCAAACTAGTGATTTCTAGGCTCCTGCTTGTCAGGTTTCCAAATTACAGAAGACGCATCAGTAAACAATGAACCACCCTGCCCCTGAAAACCGCCAAATCTTGTGGTTTTACATGATCTTAAAGCTACTCTAAGCGATCCCGTTTTGCTGGACCGACATGGTTGCATTCCCACATTGCATCGCTAGCTGCGCCACTGTCACAAACAGCGAGGCAATTTTGCACCACAAAAGGAGACCAGCGATATGGCACACCTCACAGCACAAACCCCACCTCACCCCCACCTGCCCCCACCATATAAACACAAACATGTGCAGAGATCGCAAATGTTTGAAGCAACAGAAGCCGCAACAGTTAGCAGCTAGCACAGAGTCAAGTCTTGCGGGGAAAAAAAAGCTCTGCACTGTAAACTTAGTTCTAAATGGAAGTATTATGTTCTAAATGCAAAATCAAAACAAAAAACAAAAAAGAGACTTACATGAAAGTTGCAGTTTAGCAAATAAATGTAAGTCTCAAAATGTTTACTTTGCTGGACACAAGATTAATGAGATTTCTGTATCTCATTGAAGGGGAGGAGGGGGAAGAGCAGGGTTCACTACTGACACCTACTGGCAAAACAAATTCAAAAAGACACAGTTTAGTGCAGCTTTAAAGGATCTGTATCATGCTATTTTAGCCATTCCAAAGTAAAGTATAGGCATTTATATGATATATTGTACCTCTATCACTATGGAGTACTCATTTTTGAGAGAAATATAAGTATTTTTGGGGGGTATTTTCCCTACCCGGAAGACAAAACGCTTCGATTCAGTTAACTCCGCCCCTCTCTCCGCTCATTCCACATTTGCAGTATTATAAATATAAATATCGCTGCAAAAAGTGAAGTTACTTCACATAATGCAGTTATAAGGAGTTGACATGTGCAACAGTTTCATAAATGGCTAACACACGCGCTAACACACACGCTAACACACACGCTAACACGCGTTTTGATTGACTCACCGCTCAGTCTGGCTTCCCCATGAGATCGCGTTGGTTATAAAAGTTAATCCACTTTAATTCTGGCCAAGGTTCACCAAGCATCCATCAGGTTGGTTGATATAGTAGCTGAATCCCGGAAAGAAATTCCAACTTCTGGCGAGTGCACTCTTCTTTAGGAAGGTTGAATAGTCCTGTTCCTCTCGTAGCCAAACGCGCATCCGTGACATTATCGTTGGGTAAGAAAAAAGAACAGGCGTGTCCAGAGTAGGTTAGAAAGAGCTCAGTCTTCAAAACAACACCTCTGCTGGGATCCATGGCTCCTCCAGCCGTGGGTGCGCTTGATTAGCGTCGCGGGACAGCACAGACGCGTCGGAGAGTTGCTGCTGTCTTTTTTTTTGTTCTTTTTTTTTTTTTTTGAAAAAACAATTAAAAAAACAATTAAAAAGCTGTTTTATAAATAAAAATCAGGCCGTAAGGCATTACATTACAGACGTAGAGCACTTCCGTTCCTTTGTGACGACACAACTGAACAGCTCAGTCGTTTACCAGGAGAGGGCGGAGCAGCTGCTCAGAGAGCAGGATTCAGGAGGATTACTTAGAACTGCGTGAATGAAGCCAAAAACCGCTCTGGGGGTGTTTTTGAGAAGGAAATAGCAAAACAACATGGCTAAAAACTCCAAAAAGTCGATTTTGCATGATATAGGACCTTTAAATGCAGGGGAATAGGTGACACACTTTTCCACTGGATATTTTGTCATCATAATTTAGTTTGGGACCTGTTTTATCATGTAGTATTATTCTGAAACCCCATATTGCAATATTTTAATGGGATCATGCGTATTAATGAGGCTGTAAAGTGGATTAAAGTGGACCAGAATTGTGCCAAGACAGGAGACTGTGGCACCGGACATTTGACCTAGGAAGGGCTAATGGGTTGCGGATTGCGGAAGTCTTTCATGGGGATGATCACAAAACATGCAACATTAGGGCCATTAAACCACATCACTCATAATAGAGAACTAGTTGGCTAAAATTAGAAACGCACCGATCCAGATGATATCGATACTGAGGTTTGAGTATTTGCTGATATCCAATATTATACCAAGAGACTTTCTTTAAAGTGGCTGCTATGAGTGAAAAAGTGAATGGTTTCTCCATTGAGAGATCAGTAAAGTCTTATTGTAATTAAATCTATTAATAAACTGTAATGGAAAAACTAGGATCACTGGACTTTTCAACACTAAATGTCCTTGGCTTCATCACAGGCTTTTAGGTTCCTTTTAATATAAACAACTCTCATAAAGTGATCTGATCATTACAGCTTGTGCATGACAAATGTGTTAGATCAGTTATTCTTTAACAGCATTTCATAAACTAAAATACAAACACTTTAGGTGATCCAATCATAGTTTCTGTCCCAGGCTTGATAAGTTGTTGCAAGCATTAGCATACTGTTGCTAGCCGGGGCATTTTGCACGGCGATCAAAAATACATTGGCAGAGGTTAAAACTAACTCAGCAGTTGAATTCTCCAGGTTCAGAGCTTCTCATAATGCGGTACAACAGGTTTAGTTGGTTAAATTGTTGAGAGCCAAAACAAGTGTCTGTTCAGTATCGAATATTTGGAATCGATACACAATACTGTATTTCTTTCCAGTATCGGCCCTGATATCGGTGCATCCGCTGCTAAAATCCTTGGAGGTGCTATCGGGTTGTTTTGGCATTTCTTGGTGGAGACTTGTGCCCCTCGTGTTATTTTTTTGTGTTAACTCAATTTAGTGTTGTGCCAAAGCCTGTGCTTGGACGCAGTTTCCCCTTGAACTCATGTCCTGTCATTACCACTTCCCGAAGCAGTGGTGGGATCGAGTGCAGCCAGCCGTGAGCAGAGCAGGCAGATAGGCCGACCACAGAGGACACCCAGTCTACTCCATGTGAGCACACTACGGGTCACTGCTGCCTGGATTAGCATGACTCTATTTGAACTTGTTTCCCAAGTTTGTGCTGCAGTGTAGACACTAGATAACTCAGCTCAGAAATGAAATTGAGCATTGTTCTTCTGTTACATATATTTTGTTGGGCAAACATGTCGAGGTTCTTTGATTTTCCACCATGCGATGCACAATATGTTAGGGCTGATTGGTTTGGGGAAATATCTCAATGCGACTTGTTTGACTAGTATCGAATTTGATATAGGAATTTATGCCATTATGACATCTCTGGCAGCTCTTGTGGTAATTTCTAAGATCATTACACTTCAAAATGTTTTTTGGAATGGAAAACTCATTGCAAAGTCTTAGATGGGCCTGTTTGAGTATGCCGTTTGAGTTGTCAGTCCGTGTGAAGTTAAGCTATGCAGAGCAAGGTCCTCAAATGTGGATCTCCAAAGCTGTTCCTCCAGGGGTACACGCTGAAGAGGGATTCTTCTTTTTTCATGATCCTTGAATCTGCAGTAGTCACTTACTTAATAAACACTGTATAATAATGGTACATGAGTTCATGCTTGATTTTCATGAACTGATGCATGAATTAATTATTAATTCATGATTTCATGATACATTCATGCATTACTAAATCATGACTTCTCAGGAACAAACCTGATTACATGTTACATGATTTCCACCATATGAGTCATGATGTTCATGCATGATCCTCATGATCATTTTATTGTCATCTCATTGCCGTTTTAATGAATTCATGGTATTCTCATGTCATGTGATCCCCATGATGATCATGATGACTTATCAAGATTTTCATCTACATTCATTACAGTAGTTAGACGTTTAATTCAGGGATGAAGTCATCCATGAACCAACATGTACTCATGTTTGTTCCTGAGAAGTCATGCATTAATTCATGTACCATTATTATAAAGTGTTACCAAATACTAGCGATGTAACGATTCACTCAAGCCCCGATTCAATTCGATTTCCGATTTTAAGTTCCCAATTTCGATTTTAAATCGATTTATCGATGAATCGTTACATCCCTACCAAATACGGTAACTTGATTCAACCCCGCCGCTGAATTAGGATTTCTTTGGAGCTTTACAGCTGACTGTACATTTGGACGTTACATGTGAGCAACTGCTGTTATGATATCAGGCTTTACAAAAACATAATCCTAAAACAAAGGAAAAGATAAACGGACATAGACGAATGTAAGAACCCCCACCTTTCTCTTCACTGTGTTCCTCTGATTGCATACACTTTTTTCAGGTGTACTCTAAGATAATATTTTTAACGCATCCATTCTACCTTTGTGTAAACATTTTTGACATTTTGAAAGTATGTTGACATAACACTAGTGTGTGCCCTTTAGAGACCCCTCCGCCTCCCTCTTTCCTTCCTCGACAATCATCGGCAGATATAGGCCCAAATGGAAAAGGAAAGTAACACTGAAGTGGAATAACTGTTCTCCGAGTTCAATTTTCTGCCTTGGAACATCTTCAGTCCTGACCCTGTGACTCTTCGCAATAGGTGGGATGGTGGTTGTGAAATGACCAGCCCCCCGTCTGTCGATCTTAGTGTTTCTGCTCTCGTCTGCGGGTCAGAGAGGGCAGTGAGATCACACTCACAGAGCAGCACTGTGACACTGCACTGGGAAATGCAGTATCTGGTCAAGTGGTCAAACAACATGCATTGATCGGAGAAAGTCCTTTCAAGTTGCAATTTCTCTTTTTTGTTGTTTGTTTTTGTACACTGTATCCAATGGCTCATATATCACTCTGAAAACTAGCCCATATATCGACCAGTGTATTTTCCAGGTGCTATTGGTTGTAAACTTTCACCTGGAAACAAAAAAATACCCAATATTCAATTAACATGTTTGAGTCAATGCCTCGTGATGGATTAATTTGGGAAGCTCAAGTAATTTCAAGGGACATTTCCTTTAAAATATATTTTTCTCACATTGGTGCGACAATATCTCCTCTTCAGACTTCACATTTTCCAGCCTAGGACTGAACAGTATTTTGAAGGTTTTTTTCAGAGGGATATTTTAATATCTAATTCCTATCCTGATTAAGTTTTTTAATTTATAAAAGCAAGGCGATATTTAAATGTTTACAGATTTTTTCTACTATTAAACAAGATCCCTAAAATCCCCTCTTAAAAGGCCTTTGTAACAAATATGTCAATGTCAATGAAATAAAACCATAAATTTAAACCTGGCTAGATCTATTATTCAAATTCATTCATTAAAAACATGAGAATTATTTTTCTTTCTTTTTTTTGCATAAAAGGCCTTATTTTTACATAAAATGACAGAAAAGTTACAATACATATTTTTCTTATACAGGTGCTCGTCATATAATTAGAATATCATGAAAAAGTGCATTCACTTCTGTTATTCAGCTTAAACTGTGAAACTAATATAGACTCATTACATGCAAAGTGGGATTATTATGGCTCAGCTTGTAAAAACCCTAAATTAAAAATCTCATACAATTTTAATATTTTGAAAATGGACTGCAAGCCATAATCATCAAAATTAAAACAAATAAAGGCTTGACATATGTTACTTTGCATGTCATGTATATATCATATATTAGTAAGTTAATAAGTTGAATTACAGAAATAAATAAACTTTTTCATGATATTCTAATTATATGACGAGCACTTGTATGTTTATGCCAGTAATCTACAGGAAAGGTTTGTGTCCTTGGGCACGACACTTCACCCACTGTCTATGTGTGAGTGGTTGGTGGTGGTCGGAGGGACTGTTGGCGCAGAGTCTACCCCAGTGGAAACTGTGGCTACAAATGTAGCTTACCACCATCAGCATGTAGTGAATGAAGCCACTCTCCCTTTCATGTGTGAAGCGCTTTGGGTGTGACTTGTGTCATATGAAAAGCGCTATACAAATAAGATTCCGTTCCCTTCCCCTCTAAATTCTTAAAGTCACCCACTGTGTCTCACCTTAAAGGCTCTGCAGACACAAAAAACTTGTTTCCTCTTTGATTATAGTTGTTTGTTTTTATTCATGGAGTCTGATGAAGGACTAAGACCCCGAAACGTCACTCTGTCGGTGTGAACAATAAAAACTGGTGAGCATCTACAGTTGTGCGGATCTCTTTTCCATTTTTCCTCTGTTTTTATTCATACATTCTGTATCGGGCTGGTTTGTATCTACCCTGAGTCTATATATTGGTATTGTATTGTAAAAAAAAAAAAGGCATTCCTTACCTCCTGCAAAATAACAGAAATGACACACTCAGAATTCTTTACAATTTTACGCTTGAGTCATTCATTATTTCTCTTGCGGTTGAGCGTCTGTGGTAATTTAATCCGGGACTCAGTGGGGTCATGTTATGTCAAACTGTCACAATCTAATAATCCCTGATTAGTGGCACTGATACGTCCGTGTCCTGCATCACTGCAGCAACACTCTGTCAGTGTCCACAAGTAAAACAAATGGCTACCCTTGCTGTGTACTTTGATTTTGTAAAGATGCGCTCTCTTACGTAACTCAAAGAGAGCTTTAGATGTGATATTATGTAACGTTTTTTAAATACACAATAGAAAATGAGAAATAATAAGTCGTCCAAAATTAAGTAAAAACTGAATCATGGGAGTTGTTGCTGTTAAAATGTCATATCAATTAAAAAGAACAAAATGTGATTCCAAACTCAAGGCTGGTTTTGCAACTTAAGGAGAAAGGGATTTTTTTCCTTTTCTTACTGCTCTCATCTGTTTTTCCGAGATACAACATTTAGACCAACTCCAAAACTACGCTCTAGCATCTCAGTCGTGTTACGGCAGTTGTCCTCATTAAGTTGCCATTATGTTTGAAATACAAAGAGAGGCACATTTCATTTTGTTTACCACGGTGTATACACGTTTTGCATTTGCACCATTCCTGTGCGGGATTAGCAGACAGCATTAAAAAAAAAAATCGTCTCTCATCTCTGCACCAGCTTGTTCCCAGCTGTGTGTTTATTCCCACCCATCGCTCCATTTATTCTCCCCGTCACGGCAACACCCAGCACACTAATTGGTACTCTTTACCCGCTGAAAACCCCTAACTTGTAACTTCACTTTGGAAACGCCACAGTCCATTTTTAACTCCGCGGGTTTCGACCTCGGCTTTTCTGTTCTGCCTTTGCCGTTGGTAGCGTCGCCATAAAACTCCATCCAGGCGGCGCAGGAAACGGAAGATTGACTCTGGGTCGGCGCGTCTCGGCTATAGGGATGTCTGCTCGCTTTCCTCGCCACTTGTTTGTGTGCAAATGAGCTCTCAGAGGGGCTTTCGTGTTCGCCTGCTTGCCTGATTAGACTGTTTTCTGAAGAGATCACTGCAGTGTGGCGCCGGAAGAGCGACTACAAACACAAACGAGTGAAAGATGATGGTGACCAGTGCTGCTTTCCTGACTCTGTATTTCTCTGCATTATGTTGTGTTGCCCTTGTTGCCCCGGTAACCACAAGTGATTCTTCTGGACCAGGCCTCGCGGCGTCCAATACCACGTAGTCTATGCATTGTTTTCACTCTTACACAGAAATCAAGGGATAAAAATGCACACTTGACACTCCTTTGCCATGCTGTTGCTATGCTACTCCATAAAACCACAATCCTATCCCCATTCCCCCCCAGATAAGTAAAGATAAGATAGGACTTTATTGATCTCACAATGGAGAAAAATTACATCGGGGGTGCAAATAGACGGAAAATACTGTATGTGCAATCAAGTGCATTTCCAGAAGGAACTAACGTCCATTAAAAGGTATGAACAATTGTGTTTATAGTTTCATGAAAGGTAAAGCAGGTAAAGCCCAGTGACTGAATTCTGGAGATCTGCAAACCTGGTTGTGTTGCTGCAGCTCATAAACAATCCAGACGTGTGATATCAACACATTTGATAAACCACTGAAAGTGCACATGCTTCTTAGAGCCATGGTAGTCAAATCATTTTGAAGGAGAAAAGTAAATACTGGTGAGACAGCAAGTGTACTATACGAACTAAGTGCTCTTCAGGCTCGTGGGCCAGGTAAAAGGAAAAACGCCGAGGCACTCTGGATAAGCGAAAAACGCTATTTATTGTAGCGTCACCTACGCGTTTTGACTCGTGGTCCTTACCCTGATGATGTACTGTATGAAAACATCAGTCTGTAACAAGTTTGTGGTGGGAAAACAAATCTGACAAAAAATATAAAAATGAATTGCAGCACCCTATCTATATACTGTATATATATACTAATACTTATCTACAAGAAACGTTTGGAAACAGGAAACCATAGCTGTATGAAGAACAGAATGACGTGTTTTGAAGCTGTTCCTGTAAATGTAGCGTACTGAAAAGTAATGCCTCTCACACACAATAACCTAACACGTACGTGGTGTGAATCGACAATTAACCTTGACTTTCCGTAACACTCGCACGTCCGGTAGTTGTGTTAGTTCAGAAAGCAGCTTTGTGAAAAATTTGCTGTCAGTAGAAAGGATATGAAACCAGGCGATTTTGTCCCTAAATGAAGCCATTACGTCTTAATATCTCCCCGATGATTAAAAGCCTGTATCATTGCGCAGTTAAATGTCACTGCCTGCCTATCAGCTCTCTGCCACTGCGTGTAAATCTCAACTAACATTTTTCTCTTTTTAAAGATGCGCGGTCTTTAGCCTTTACTTCACAGACACAAAATACCACCTTAGTAACTATAAAACACTCACGACCTCAAGAAGTACCACAGCCTGAGAATATTCTACAGTCACATAGTCATATATTAAAGTTTCAAAACCTACATTCCGGATTGGTAGATGCTTTTCTTCCTGTTCAGATGTTTCTTATGGCATGACCTTTTCAGGAAGTGGTTTGACTCTCTGACCTTTTGACAGTGCGATGGGAGGATGTGCAGCTTCCTGAGTGATGCCGGCCATGTGTTTGACCGATCAGAGAGCACACGTTTCATCTGGAGAGGACAAAAGGACTTGCAGTATCCACATTTTGATCTCATTTGAGAGATTTTGATACATTTAAATAGCATTTTGCTCCACACAGAAACCGTTCGGGTCTCGGTAGGCGGAAGAACAGCCAGTAGACCATGGCGCTTAGACGCATTTGGGTCCGTCATGTCTGCCTGAGCAATAACTTAAGTTCGGGTCCGGACCCATGCGCCAAACCGTCTGGACTCCAGACCTTGCATCCCTCAGAGAAAGTCCAGTCAGTCGAGGGGACTTTTTCTGTCTCTCTGCAGCAGAGCGGTAAACTACAGCCCAGAGGAAAGAGAAAGAATTGTCCCTCATCTCCCTGACACTTTTATATCTTTTTTAAAATGGCCAAGGATCGACTGAAGTACAGCTGGCTAAAGTTTTAAAAAACGAGAAGACCCTGATTATCTAATTTATTTGACCTTTATTTAACCAGGAAAGTCCCACTGAGATTAAGAATCTCTTTTTCAGGGGAGTCCTGGCCCCAGAGGAGAACCTTTTGTACATGTTTTTAGTGGTGGGGAAACCGGAGCACCTTGAGGAAACCTACGCAGACACGAGAGAACATTCCAACTCCACAAAGAAAGGCCCCGTCCAGGTGGGAATCGAACCCGGGACCTTCTTGCTGTGAAGCACGAGCGCTTAGTATCAAGTATTGAGCAAACAGGAGAAACACAACACTGCACTGGCAACATTGTGTGAATAATATATATCGGCCTTCTTCTATTTGGAGCCAACATTTATTTTCAGAGTTAAATAACAAACCAGGATTCAATGAAATGTATTCTTTTCAAAGCACAGTAATGATTGGATTTAATAAATCCCCATATAATCATAAATTAACCCTGTACATTCTGGACCTTTGCTTCTTTTCAATTTGGATCTCAGTGAATTTGAATTGAGGAACCCTGCTTTAGTTTTTTTTTTTTAGACCTTGACAGTTCTAATAATGATTTGTTTTCCCCCACTATTGACTTTTACCAGAATACACTCTTGTTGTGCTCCAGGCAGAAATGTTGTTTCCCCAACGGTCTGAACGGCTTAAGGCAATTCTGCTCTTATTTAATATGAACTGACTTCTCTGTTGTGTGTGCTGCTTCTTAATGTTTGTACTGTATTTGTAAAGGAGTATTTCAAATCACCTAACGGCAATAGTCATCATATAGTTTGTCGAATCCTCATTTTCGGCTAACCCCGCGTGAGTTGCCACAGCATATCACCACCACAGAGCTGTTCATTCGTTAATGTAAGTTTTGCCCTTTTATTTTTCCTGATAATGTACATATCCCACAGCTTTTTAACCAAAATGCTGTGACTGCAACGTGTTTTATTGCCCAAACAACTTTAAATCCACTCGTTTGTTCTGCTTTATGAACTCTGGGAGGATGGCCTTATTCACTGTACCATGAGATTGGGACGCGGAGCTCATTTTCAGTAGTGCATTTTTTGAAGCCCATGTAAATGACGATGCTTAGCGCCATATCTTTGGAGCAGCTTTTCGCTTTTGCCCTTTTCTGTCATCATCATTGATTTTCGGTGACATTTCTGAGCGGTTGATTACTTAAGGAGGATTTGGCATTTCGTGGCAGAGTGGCGACAGCGAAAGGGGATTACTCATGTATCCCTCAGTGATATCGGTCAAGTACTTCACTGATTACAGACTCCCTCCTACTGCGATTTCAACCTTAGGACTGCACAATACTGTATATCGCCAAATTATTAGCAATATCCATTTTGCTGTGGACACAATATAGTACAAAACTAGGCCTGTCACGATAACAAAATCTGCCTGCCTTGACTTCAATTTTAGTATAGTTTTAGTCAACTAAAATTGCATGTCAATTTAGTTAACTCAATTTAAGACAACTTTAGTCGACTTTACATTATATTTATTATAAATCATATTTAATCAAAGTCTTCTGCTTCGTGGAGCTTCTCCCACATGAACAAAGCTCAGAGCTGTTCCTTTGGAATTGAAATGATATGAGGCTCTTTCAAACTGTCGTCATAGTTTTAGTCTCATAAAACACTTTGAATTTAGTTTTAGTGGCAAAAATATTACTTTGACTAAAATTATGACGAAATTAACACTGCCTCAGAAACAATTTTCAAGCTTCAAAATTATAGTAAAAGCTCTTTTGAAAAGCACTTTTTCTTCAAATATCCCACAATAATTAAACGCAACTTACTTTGGGTAAAAAAAAAAAAAAGTGAACAAAGGCAAATAAATGTACAGATAATAAATGTTGAGTCTGAAACTGTTTTGTTTATATGTAATTTATCGAAAATAAGTCGATATAGTAATTATGTACTACTATTTGTAGTGTCATTCTCTACGAAGAACTTGAAATCATTAAAGCCACTTCGCATTTCACCCAATTTTTACTGTTGAAAAATATTTTAAAAATAAACAAACAAACGTGCGTCTCAGACCTTAGGGCTGTTTCATAAAGCTGGCTTACTCTGTAAACTAGGCTTATTTGGCCAAGTCTGGCTTATTTTGTTGTCTTTTCGGTTTCATAAACCAGGCTCACTCTGAGTCTGGCAATATAGTCAGAGAACTTAGCCTGGTCCGGATCAGGCTAAGGGTAGACTGAGCACAAGCTATGTTTCTTCTTTGTGGAATCCAACACCAATGGGCAATGTAAATGACACAAGCAGGGTATTAGCGCCATCATCTAGCCAAATGTATGCTGGCCTCAAAAATGTGAAAAAGAAAACATGACATCACAAAATCAAGTACTTTATGCAATAAATGATAAATATACACCAACATTGTCTTTGTCTCTCATCTGTGAAATACAAAGTTGTGTGACATATTAATGCCATTATGTGTCATCAAAAAGCTTTTCCAATAAAAGGAACCTTAGCCCACAGGACCCCCTCATGCTCCTGTGTCCTGTGTCAACAGTGTTTTTCTTTTTTTCTATCATGTGTTTAAATTCTGAGAAAAAAAGGAAAGTGTTTAAATTCATAGGCACCGATTTATGTTCTTCCCAGTGAGTGCCCAGTCCAAAAAAAAAAGTCGAGGCTGGGATCGATCTCGCAGCCTCGTGGATGGGAGCCCTGCACTCTACCTATGGAGCTAACATAGTGGACCAAAGCTGGCGGCCTGTGAAGTATGCTGCACGTTCACGCTTGGACATGATTTCTCAATGAACTCTGTGATCGTTAGTGTGGTCTGCTTATGTACGCGGCAAGTGCTAATTATTTGAACCTGTCTTGACTTAGTGAGATTAGCCAAACTCTGTGTCCCTTTGGTGAAACCCAGTAATCGCAGCTTGAATTGTTGTGCCTAACATAAGCCAGGATTTGGAGCCTAAGCCTAGCTTTACTGAGCAAGTTTTATGAAATATCCTCTGACTGCGACTTTACAGTAAGCGGGACATTTCCGGCTCCATGGCGATGTTGAATGAAGGCGGCCAGATATAACATTTAATTTAGTTAGGTCTTCGATTACTAGAGGAGGAGAGGCAGAGCACTCACAGGATCACCGTGCAAAAATAGCATTTTCTGTGTCGAGCTGGGCATTAAGAGGAGGTTTTGTATTGCTGGTAACACTATAATCCAAAGCAATCGCAGGTCTTGTGAACCATTTGTCTTGAACCTGCCTGTTATTTCTTCCAAATTGACCATAAATTTTGGCATAATTTCTGTGGCTTGAATAGCCTCTTGTCTTGTGTGGTCCGCACCCCCACCCTCCCCTCTCACGCTGCGTCTAAACACGCATTCATCACGCTGTGAACTTGTCAGGTCCCGTGCACTTCCTGGCACTGACTGGTGCCACTGTCTCCTCTTCCATACTTCTATACAGAAATAATCATTTAGGCTCAACCAAAATAAAAAAAAAAAAAAAATCACAAAACATTCATCTTGCTGTTGAACTCTGTTTGTAAAAAAATGTCTGTGAAATGGAGAGGGACGCGGTGACTCATGGGATCCACAGGCCCATAATTGAAGACTTTTTGGCCTTTTTACTGTCACACAAACAAAGAGCCTTTTACGAAAGTCTACCCTCCCTCTGGTTATCTCTGGCATGCTTTATTGAATTGTAGCATTAATCTCTGTTTGTGCTCACATTTTGGGTGCAATTATCTTATTTTTTTATTTTTTCTAAACCACTTTTGTGCTGGGTACTATTTATGTCTCCCAAAATAAACAAACACATTAATAAATGGGTTTCCATTTAAAAATTCAATGTTTTTTTTATGGCACATTTTACATTACATTAGTGTAAATTCATTTTGTACACAGGATCAACCTCCTAATGGATTGTGGAATAATGAATCATATTTATATAACTTTTACATACTTTCACCATTTACATTTACAGGATAATGGTGTTGTCTTTAAAGGTGCATTATGCAACTTTTTATGTGGGGAAAAAGAGTTGATATTTGTGCGTGTTGGACCTTGTAGTGACGCAGCGGCTGTATGAGTGGTCAGCACGGCACCTTTACTTTCCAGTGGTCTCTAGGACGCTTCAGGATCTAGGGCTGAAAGATATATCGCCATCGCATCAATATCAAGATATGAACATTCAAGATATTAATATAGAAAAAGCAAGATATAAACATATAGATTTTCATTAAAAAAACGCACTCTTTTATATTATGACGTTTTTATTTTTCTGAAAAATGCTTGGTTTTCACCTAACCCATAGTTATAACGTATCGTATCGAGATATCTGGCATGAATATCGAGATATGAAATTTTGTTCATATCGTTCAGCCCTACAAGGATCCATCGTTTGGAAGGTTTTCATCACTGATGGCCCCTTTCACAAGAAAACCTACAAAACAGTGATCGGAAGTAATGGTGCCCTGCTAACCACTCATACAGCTGCTGGGTCACTATAAGGTCAAATACACACAAATAACTTTTTAACATAAAAAGTTGCATAATGCACCTTTAAATGGTAAATGGTCTCAACTTAACTTTTAACCATAATAAATCCTTTTTCGTAGTCCCTCTGGGGGTAATACAAGTGTTGATGGGATGATTGGGGGGTCTTTCATCTCCCCCTGGTGTCTCTGGCCAGAAAACCACAATTGCAACTTTCCTGCCACCGGGTAGGAGCACCAATACACACTAATGGAATCACAAAGAAGAAGCTTACAGGCTAACGGGCAAAGCTAACTGCGGGCTAACGCCACTTAAAACAGTATTTACAGCTACAAGTTTGAGTGAACAAAAATATCTCCATGGTGTGATTGGATGTACAATATCCCTCTCTCTCTTTGTCTTTTCTGTCAGCGTAGTATTTACTCTCACGGACAATTAACGAGTAAAAAAACGCAACATGCTACGACACCTGCAGTGGCGCTTATGGCATCTAGGAGCACGAGTTACTTAGTTCTGCTTTATCTTGCGCTTTTCTATACCTTCATTAGGTCCAAAGCGCTTTATAGCGATGGGATTCAAACCCCAACCTTCTGATCATGAGACGAACCGCTCTACCATCTACGCCACTATCGCCGTGCCTTTAATTGCGTAGAATACTTTTTTTTCATAACTAGTTAACACAAAGCGAGAATAAGCCTCTCAGGAGGAATGAGGTGAAACATCTTCAACTCAATCAACCCAGTGAAGTAATTGAAAATCTCTACTACAATCAAAAACTGTTGGACGACTGTGAACCTACAAAAACATCTTCCCAAACTCGCATATCTGTGTTACATTTACTCAGATATTTACAATGCCCCCAATCTTCCTCAACTGACTGAATAAACTGTGTAAATTCTGTTGTTTTAAGCTCCTCGGAGTGCACTAAACTTTGCTGTCGGGCTTACGAGCTTCTCGATACTGTTCCACATCAGTAAATCTCCTGGGAGCACCCCGACTCAAGTTAACTCCTATTTCCATGGCAACTGAGGCAGACATACATGGGTCCAGAGAGCGCGGAGTCACTCGGTTGAAAAGCCAGCAATTGTGCTCCATCACTGCCCCGCGCCGCCTGGCCCCCTGTGTGTGAGCAGGCGGGATGCTCGAGGGGTTTGAACCGTCATGGGTGGAGTTACATCACCCTCAATGGAGCTCGCTGTTCAAAGTAGTTTCAGTCTTTTTTATACATTGACTTGATGCTAATTGGAGCTGCACAGTTTTCAAAAACTGAATATTTGAATATTACAGCGTGATATGGCAACTCTGTAGAATCGAAAGACTCATCAAAAAGGGAGTCAAGCTTGTGCCTTTAAACTTGGGTGCAGTTATTAAGGTTATAATGTCCTATGGCGTCTTGTCATGGACATCAGATACAGATATAGTATTTAAGAACTCATAAGATGCAGTACCCGTCAACAGTTTGGAAACACTTTTTATGTATTGACTTTTATGTTTTTTTTAAACACTATTTACATTGTATGATTCTCATTGAAGACATTAAACTATGATGGGATACATGGGATTATGAAGGAAACAAAAAAAGGGTTAATTATTGTTGGCATTTTAGTGAAAAAGAAATCGCTCAATAAATCGTCAGGAATTAGATCTGTAAAAATCCTTGTGTGAAAGAAGTAGTTGTGTGTCATTCAGAGTACCAGGGTTAAAATGACAAAGTGTTTGTCAGAGTATAGGATCAGCCTTCCTCCCTCTGGGACTTGCTAGCAGGGCTGGATGCGGCTCAGCAATACCCTGGAAAAGTGAAGAGGCCTCTCTGCGCCTTAACGTCTTCTCAGAGTCAACAATATGCATCTATGTTTTTACTGTGTGAGGGAGGGATGGGAGTGCCTTGTGCGGGGTAGGGTTTGCCTCATAAGGTCATCATTGGAATGTTCAACAGTCTGTGAACTAACATCATGAAGATCATGAGAAAATGTCAAACGTGTACAAGCAGTAATCAAAGTAAAAGGTGGCTATTTAAAAAAAATTATAGTCTGTTATTTTATTTTTTACTGTTTATACTTTTGCCCCCTTAAAGCTTTTTGTAGTCATTGTATATAAGATACCTCTATTAGAGTATAACATTAAATAGCTATATATCATACTGGGTCATGCTGTACAGTCGCACTCTCTCTGTCGTAGCCTTGACTGTGGTGCTCAGGCGCCTTCCCTCAGCCACTGAGTGTTTTGCTTGCATATCAGTATGACACTAAACAAAGGGTATTTATCCCTCTTCTGTGGAAGCATAGGCAGACTTGAATGGCAGGACTAGCGCAATGTCTCGAGTTCGTGTCTCCGGGTCTCGTACCGATGGTAATTAAACTTCTCCTGCATAAGACATCCTGACTCCTGCTCATTTTTCATCTACCCTCTTGGACACCATTGTTTATTCTCAAAACATCTATTTACTGTTTAATTGTTTGCACATTTCCCGTCTATTCTGCACACCCTGTTTCCGAGAACAGAATGTAACAAGTGAAATTCTCCATTGTGAGATCAATAAAAGCTTATCTTATCTTATTTTGAAGAATTTATTTCACTTTTTTGTTTGGAAGATAATTCCATTCATAAATGTATGTCTTCAGTGAGAATCTACAAATAAAAGAAAAACTTTTGACGGGTACTGTTTACACTGCCTGACCCCCCAAAAATAATCCATTGCCACAATCCATTGACACAACACAGGATGTTCAGGTAGTCAGCTGAGCTCATTATTTGGAGACAGTGTTGCTGAACCCAAACCTGACCCACCGCAGTAACCTCAGACCAGAACATTTAGTTTCACATAACAATGTCTCAAGTCATAACGCTCATGAACTGTGATTTAAAATGTATAGTATATATTGCAAGTCTAAAGGCAGAAATTAACTCACCCCCATGACATGTTGAATCAAACTTGATTAAAATACGTGAAATGCTTTATTGAAAAGTAATTTTAATTCAGTACATTTATTGCGTATACTGCCAGGTCCCAGTTTCCTTGACACATAGAGCAGCCCTTATGTAACTCACGGTGTTTAAACTGATGTGACGAGTCCAAGCATTTTTTATCAGCCTCATTGTGTATGAAGGAGTACGGTCTGGCTAAGTGTGACAGACCACAATGCACTAATCAGGAGCTTTTTAATGTGTATCCTGCGCTGTTTCTTTGACACAGATCCTCAGCGCCTCTTGACGGTCTCTGGTTCTTGTCACTCTCAGTGAATAAGGCTATACCTTTCTCTGGACCGGCCTTTTCCGCAGCCAATTATCCCCTACATGAGCCTGCTAACAAGGCTTCTCCATTATAATCAGGTCTTTTGTTGTTGTGAATGGGGATTCTATTTGGTTATGAGTTTATTAGAGCGTGTTACTCAGACATAAACAGTACAGAAGGAACGTCTGAAATAACAAGGTGTTGCAAAAGGGGAAGAAATACTTCAGTGATGAATATGTAGCACGTTTCCTGGGCACCGAGTTGATTTGTCCCCTGTAGGGAGTTTATCCTTTGCTTTAAACCCGTCCATCCAATGCTGCTCCGGCTGCCTGTCAGGAGCAGTGGATGACTGTGAGCGGTGCCTGAAGACCTTTTCTCCAAATCTAGAGCCAAGATTTGTCAGGACCACTTTATTTAGCTCATACTTTGAGGGTTATGATGGAAAACCGCAACCTCACCTTATTCAGTGGCCACTTATTGACTGTGCAAATTCACCAAACAGAGAAACGCTTTGTCGTCCTTCAGTACCACGAGAGCAACTGGGTTTATAGATTCAGAAGAACCGATAGCCCCAAAGGTAGTCACTGATTTTACTCTTTGAAACTTGTTTCACATATGCACTGTTGGCTGTAACTCCAAATAGTTAACCATTCAAATGCAATATGTCCAGTGAGAGCAATTTCATCTGTTGTGTTTATGAGAAGTTGCAATAATAAAGTTTGTCCACATTATGTCAGTGTTCAAACAGAATGAAGCAGCTCTGAATCCTTACCAGACTTTTGCCAGGAAACCCTTGAAGTGTCACAAAGCTTCACCCGCTAGAATTTAAACAGATATTTAACAATACAAAGTTTATCGATCTACTTTATAGATTGATTAAATGAATATCAAAATTAATGTTTGTCCGAGGAGCCTCAGGAGCTTCAGAGAATGCACTACATGTACTGGCCCTGCACAATAAGAAATTTGCCCCATATCTTGAGATAAATTTGGTCAGGATTAACTACAAGTTTGCCTGTTCACCCAATTAAAACTTTGTACTGTTAGAAATTGATCTTTTCTTCCACTGGTGTGCATGCTCTTCTGATGTGCATACTCACCAAGTTATTATTGTTTCAAAAGAACACCACCAACCAAAAACTCCATTCTATTTGCTGCTTACTGCGTCACAGAGCCCCAGTGCCTGTGTATGCATTGTTTCTTTAAGTCCTAATCTAAGTGGTGTTTGGGCCACAGCTGCCAATCCCCTGAATGCACGGTCAGCAGGTCCCCTGCCCCGCACCTGCCTCCTCAGCCTCAGCTCAATTTAAACCATCTCTGACACCCTCCGCACTGCCCCCACACATACACAGCCTCCACTGTAAATCCTGCTGCATTAGCTAATAATTCTGCACGCTATTACTCTGGCTCATAGCAGCAGACTTTACACACGCACAGATGACCTTTTCAAAATGTTCTTCCCACACATAAAACTACTTTATGGCTTATTCTGGCACAGTTTCAAAGTAACAAACATCAGGAATACAGCTTTTATAATATTTGGATTAAATATAGCCTCTTTGTGACGAGATAAAAGCCTAAAATGTAAAACAGTAAGCAATATTTTATTTTATGCAATTTATTATTTAAAAGTAAC
Source organism: Neogobius melanostomus (assembly GCA_007210695.1). Classification (NCBI taxonomy): domain Eukaryota; kingdom Metazoa; phylum Chordata; class Actinopteri; order Gobiiformes; family Gobiidae; genus Neogobius; species Neogobius melanostomus. The sequence continues at coordinate 3,002,603 of VHKM01000283.1, forward strand.
TTTTATATTAAGTACAATCATATTCATTATCGATTTAATCGAATGCAAACGGGGGGCAATTTAGATTTTCACAAGGCAGTCCACTTTAATGTAGACTCTATACTAATCAATTCTTTTTTAATCTTCTTTTGATGTAATCTTCTTTTGATTACATTTTAAAAATACTATAATTTGAAGTACTTTTACGTATCACAGCATGTTTCTCCAAAACTCTTCTTTTAGCTTTCTAAAGTGCGCAGAAAGGACACGGTCTGGTCCAGGCTTCTGAAGCCCTCACTGTCACTAGGTTATTTGTTATTTTGGGGACAGTGGTCCTGGTGGGCTCAGTGGAGTGGAGCTGAGTTGGGATGAGCAAATGGCAGCCATTACAGCTCTGGGCGAAGGAGCTGTCGCTCAAAGAGAACTGCACTCTTAAAATAACACGCACTGAACCAGCTGAAATGAAGCAAGAAGTAAAACTACGGGAGATTTTGTGTCAGTAGTGTTCGATCAATATTGCATTTGTGTAAAGTGTAAGATAATTATCAAGTTGAGATTATTACAAAATGAGCCAGTTTAGATAGATAATAGTTTAGTGATTATTTATGTTTGCAACAGGGAGGGTACAGACATTTCAGTGCATTGAAGATGTTGATGAAGCTTTTGTTATAAAGGTTTTTCCAGAGATGTCTACACTGTCACACTTTCCACCATTTTCCATAATAATCATTCAGCAGTGCACCTCCGTCTGTGGCTCAGCTGTGAGTGACTGAACCAAACAATGCAGCTGCTCATCTGTCATTACACCCCATCGATTTCCCCTCTTCATTTATACAGCGTCATAAAAGCTACATGAAGGAACTGTGGTTCAATACCAAGTGGCTGTGTGACTCCTGAAGCGCAGATGTTCATATAATTTGTATTGCAAAAATTAACTGCTCTCTCAGACGTTGTTATTGGTGGGATGAAAAGTTTGGATTGTGAAATGAGATGGGGACTAGACTTGAAAGCTTGACAGTGGTACATTTGTGGACCTGCCGTGCCTCCTCTGTACGCTCTAACTACTGGAAGCGAAGATCTTTAATACAATTCTAGATAGGACATGAGGATCGTTGACGTGGAAACCGTGGCAGCCATATTGTGATTGGCCGGTGAGGCTAATGCTAATAGCAAGTCATATTAAAAGGGGACACGGTTTTCCTTAATACGTCAGAATTTGACATACAGTCATTGTTTTTGATTTGTTGTTGAAGTTACCTGGTGGTATCTCAGACATTTGTACTCTAAATATTTACAAAACGTCTTTTTTCTTTTCTTTTTTTTTAAGGGACTGTTGTTTTGTCTATTTGCACGACTTTTGCACCATTCATTCTAGAGTTGGTGTATTTACCGTCACAAGTTCACTAGCTGGTCATATTCTGTCCATTTTCTTCTTTCTGGACTGAGGTCATACAAACTATAAATGGTTGTTTGGGAAGGAGCAAAGCATTTCTTTCAACGAAGTTACAAAAACCCAACAATAAAGACAAAAAAAAGTGTTGACAAAGTGACAACGCATGGAAACACTAAGAAAAATCTTCGATCAGTTTTGTAGGTCTTAGCTTTCAAATAAGGGCGTTACACTTGCCTGTAGGCTAAATGTAGGGTAAATAGTATGAAACAAATACATATACAAGAGTAAAATCTTTAATCTCCCAATTACAGGTGAAACTCAGAAAATCGTTCAAAAGTTCATTTATTTCTTTAATTCAACTTAAAATGTGACACACATGTCACATATGTCAAGCCTTTGTTTGTTATAATTTTGATGATTATGGCTTACAGTCTATTTTCAAATATTCAAATTTTATGAGATTTTTAATTTGGGGTTTTTACAAGCTGAGCCATAATCATCAAAATTATAAGTATTTAGAAGAATGGCATGAAATGAGCAGATAAAAAAGGATACAAAAATTAGTGGTGTTCCCTATTGGTTTACATTGCACCAGGTTCGAAAGGCACAACATGGCTGCCAGAATTGCCAGTTTCAATGTGTTACTATGACGATGTCCTATCTAGAATTTTAATAATAATAATAATAATAATAATAATAATAATGCATCGTTTTTTAATAGCACTTTTCTGGACACTCAAAGACGCTTTACATTGCATTATTCATTCACTCCATACCTGGTGGTAGTAAGCTACTATTGTAGCCACAGCTGCCCTGGGGTAGACTGACGGAAGCGAGGCAACCAGTCTGCACCATCGGCCCCTCCGACCACCACCAACCACTCACTCACTCACTACATTCGCTAGACTTCCTGGTGTTCCCAAATGGTCTCCCATCCAAGTACCGACCAGGCCCTTCCCTGCTTAGCTTCCAAGATCTGACGGGATTGGGCATAGAGGCGGTGTGGCCACATACCGCCTTTTATTAAAGATCTTTGACTGTAAAGCTGCGTTAGCACCAATCAGGTCTTTATTGCTGTTATTTTAGTGGTGAGTATTTTGGATCAAATCTTACTTTTTGTACTTTGTCTTAAATATCTTACTAATAGTAGGGATGTCACGGTTACCGGTATAGCGATAAACCCCAATACAAATTTTGACAATAACAATGAAGCTGTGTCGGCACGGTGAGCCTTACCAGCTGCCGTCTCATCTGCTGAAGGTGCCGCGCAGGTACACTTCGTAGTTTACAACAAAACTTTCTCGAAGCTGGAATCATGTCCGAAAGAGGAGACAACAGCACTCAGGACATCTGTCAGCCTTCAAAGAGGACCAAGTCTGAAGTCTGGGCAGATTTTGGTGTATTTTAAGAATGCTGAGGGACAGTTGACAGAAGACAGTGATCCTGTTTGCAGAACGTGTGGGAAAAAAGTGTCTGTTAAAGGCAGCAATACTTCGAACCTCATGACTCATCTGCGTGACCGTCACCACAACTCTATAGCCAATGCAAGTAAGTTAACGTTAATGTTTTAGCCAGCATATAAGCCTTGTCGCGGATACCTCCATATTGAAATGGTACAATGCATTACTTTGCTCCCAGGGGTCAAATAAGAGTTGGTCGCCAATGCAATAGATTCACTCTCGCCGCATTATTATGAATTTAACAATGATAACTGTCTGATGACATTTTCCCAAATCTGCAAAGCACACTGGAAAGACACTAACTGAGGAGACTATGTTCCTGTTATAGAGGGATTATTTAGTTGTCTGAAAATATGATTTCTGGCACTATATTTATTACATGTAATACCCTCGAAACGATCAACATCACCAAGTGTGTGTAGGACTATCGATGCTTTCTGAACATATTCACCATACTTTAAAAAAAATACCGCGAAAATACCGAAAACCGTGGTAATTTTGGTCACAATAACCGTGAGGTAAAATTTAACCTCACACAGCCCTAACTAATAGCAGTGTATGTTGCTAATGCAGAGCTTTCTGACATACTCACACAATCACTCTGTTCAAGGATTGGATTATTGTCGGTTGGGATGGTGTGCTTATAACAAGTTTGGGGATTATGTATCACCTCTAGCAGTATTTTAATTACATTTTGTTTGGTTCATAAAGTTTTGTACCTACAGGTATTTATCAGAAAATACCTGACCTTTCAATGGATTAGAATAGATTCCCCCAGAAACAAGGATTTACCAAGCTCAGGCATCTTATGGTCATTTATCGTCTCACAATTGAATGACATTTGAAGGCGGGAAAGGTTTGTCTCTCCCAGCGTGTTTTCAACTTTTTCAAATTATACATTTGCCCGGACTCACAAAAGATGGTATATTAAATAATTGTTCTTGTTTGCAGTGGTTTACAAGTCACAGAAGATTGCCTCAGAAGATTGCCGGCACATTTCTTTGAATTCAAATTATGTAAACAAGACAATAATTTCGGGGACAGATTTTGGCGAGGGCAGCTAAATGAAGTGATGCACCATTGCCTTTAGTATTAGGAGGCTGTTTTTGTTTATACAAGCTTTGTTTTCTTCTCATTAGTGGACCGCAAACTCTGGGGTTTGGGAATTTGCAAGTCAAGGCTGTAGCTAAAGGACTTTTAATTGCATTGGGGATTGTTAAGTACCTTGCGCAAGTTCTCTGCTCATATTATAACACTTCATATCACTTTGTGCGGAACACCTGCCGCCTCCGAAAGCCACACTTTGTTAGGCCGCCCTGCTGTGCTTTATCCGACTACATCTGTTAAAGATCGCAATGAGATCCTCATAAGCGCTCGTCATGTGGCGGATAATTATGTGCCATGCTACGCTAATTTTGTCAGTGATCTTGTCTCCCTGCGTCCTACTAACACCAATGTCATTCGCGCGCCGAGTGGCCTACTTTGAGCGCAGCTGAGAGGGAGGAGAGGACGATCGTGCGCTACCTGGGTGTGATGTTTTTACCTCCGCTTTGATTACGGGCCTCCTCCGAAATTATACTACGGAATGGCTGCAAACAGGAACTCAATCTGGATGCAGCCGGCTTTTTGTCGGGATAAAAGGAAGCCATTTGGCGGCGTAGTTTTCATCTTGATTGAATTGTGGAGCTGCCTAGTCGAGCCATTAAGGCTTTCTCCTGTAGGATGGCAGAGTGGAAACTAATCTTCACCTGTCCCGCATTCATGTTTTAGAAACCATCTCAAATAAGGTTAACGGCTGGCACGCTTTTACAAGTAACAGATGAATGTGCTTTGGAGACGAACATTTGCATACAGTCAGTTTTATTTACGTACAAAGGGCTGAGTCAATGAAAAGTTTTTATTTACTTTTTTCATGTTTTTTTTCCATCCGATACTCATTCACCCAGTAGTTGTAGGTGTTTGTTATACAACAGTTCAGCCTGGGGTTGTCACGATAAGTACTATATCGACATTTTTGGGCTCAATATTTATTGTCAGTACATTTATTAACATTTTCCCCCACTTTATTGTAGGATATGTTAAAGGGGGGGTATTATGTAAAATCGACTTTTTCAAGCTTTATATCATGTTATTATGTCATTCCCTCATTAAACACATGCCTGGAGTGTTGCCTTGGCTCATTCACATATTTTTGAGTAATCAGTAAAAACTTACACGGCAGCCATTTTAGGTGTAGCTATGCCTCAGTCCTCCTAGGAACGCCCCCACCTCCTGGAGACGCCTCTGGACCTTTCGCCACCAGCCAAGCCACCAACCACTGCTCCTCAGCTCAGCAGAGCCCCCTCCCCGCACAGTAGTGTTGTTTAGATGCCACAGCAGTGTGCTGAAGGGGGCGTGTCGGAAAGCTTCTTAAAGAGACAGAGGCCTATTTCAAGACGTTCAGTACAGCCATTTTGAGAGAGCAATTTTATTCAAGGCAGTTATTTTAATTTACTGCATATACCGACCAACAGAAGGTTACGTCATCGTTGTAGTATGCTATAGACTGGTGCTATGTGATTGAAAAAAGCATAATACCCCCTCTTTAAGATTACTGTAATTTCCGGATTATAAACCGCTAATTGTTTCACATGCTCTAAACCATGCGTGCTAATGGCGTCGCGTTTTGATCTTATGCCACAGCTGTCAAGTGTCCCGTTTTGGCCGGGAAACTACCGTATTATGCCCCTCTTTCCCGCCGTCTTCCAGGATGTGTTTTATTCCGTAAAGTTCCTGTATTATTACAAGAAAACGTAAGAAAAACACTCCTCTGCCCCTCCGAACTGAACTCTGTCACTAGCCTTGCAAGAACTGCCACCTGCAGAAGCCTGAGGGGCAGGTTGCGTAGCTGTCAACTCGTCTTGGAGCTTGGTTGGGCTGGTGGTATTAGGTATAGTAGCTTATTACCTCCACCGAGTATGGAGTGAATGTCAAATTGTCCCATGTAAAGCGCGTTGTGACGATGCCCATGAAAGGCGCTATACAAATAAAGTCCTTTCCTTCCCTTCCTTAAGCAAGGGCCATGCAAGCCAGGGCACTTTTGTCACAATAGTAAATTAACAGGTTATGTGTCTCTCCCCATAAAAACTGACCAATAATACTGCACCAAAGCTACGCCATCTTCACCTGTGAAACATTTAAGATTCTTGCAGGGTTGCAGGGTGACTTAAGGGCTCTGTGGCTCTCATCGCTGTAGCACAAACATTAACCTCTGCAGAATGACAAACGAAAGACGCTCGGCCAAGAAAATCAATTCGCCACTTTGAACTTGAGCGCACACTATAATATCACAATCCGCACTTGATCCCTGGCGCTCCTGTTGTTACGGGTTATCGCTGGTCGTTGGCCGTAAGATTTGAGACAGCAAGGGGGAAGGTGTGAGTCAGCATCCTCCGTCAAACCCTAATGATAAAACCAGCGGGGGTATCGATTGAGCTGCGCACCTCCATACCATCAAACGGGCCTTTATGTGCCGATGTTGGGGCTTACTTTCTCCGTTTGTCTCCGATCACGCTTACACAGGGCCTCTTGTGAGATGAGATTTTTGCTAAGAGGCTGAGTGATTAATTGCAATTTGAATGACCATTTAAGCTGCAGTTATTTAGGAGATAATGCAAAGGGATGAAAAGAAAAACAGTTGCTGATAAACAGGAAGTAAGAGGCTGTTTTTGTTTATACAAGCTTTGTTTCCTTCTCATTAGTGAACCATAATCTCTCGCCTTTGGGAATTTTTGCAAGTCAAGGCTATAGCTAATATATATAGCTTTTAATTGGTGCAGGGGCCGTGCAAATGTTTCACAATATCATCCTGTAAGAAGTGATTTTGCCGATTGACTGCACTAGCCGCTGTTAGCACAACTCTTAGCATAACTTTAGCTTGTAATTTAGTTAATCTTTTAACACTGGACCGTGGCACTTCAGAATAATTTCATGAACTGAAATGACTTTGTCCACATTTTTCACTTAGCAGCAGTGTTGTTTTTTAGTCATACTGTTTTGGATGAAAATGCTTTTAGTGTTTGTTCTCGTCTAGTGTTTGTTCTTGTCTAGTCAGTTTCATCGAAAAGTATTAGTATTTCAAAAGATTAATTTGGATAAGTATTGAAAATAATATTGGAAATTGGAATGAAGGTTGACAGGCTGCACTAAGCTTTTGACAGACAGATTACAGCACAATAGGCACTGGCAGAAGTGTCATTGTGAACGTGACTTTTCCCCAAAAGCGGCCGCTCTCCTCGTCCTCTGATCATCGCCTCGAGATTGTTTTATTTACGACGCTGTCTGTGCATTAGTTCATCAACATGCTTCATGCAGTACAGTATTTAAAGGGATATTTCAGGATTTTTGACATAGGGCCTCATTTCCTAGTTATCCAGAGTGTTTATTGATTTCTGGGGATTTTTATGTTTTTTAATTCATGCAGTCCTTATATTTGATGAGTTTAGTGGCGCTAGGCTAGTGCATGTCTATGGTAACTAGTAGCCTGCAGTAAAAACAGTCTGACCCACTTCACAGTGCACTTGAGGAAAATCACTTATAACACCAGACTACCTATATAAATGTCTGTGTTGAATGAATATTTGAGCAGCATCAGCTTCCTGGTTGTAAGCTGCGCAGCGGCGGAGTGATCTGCTAGGTTACCGGATCTACAGTAGTTTGTCCGGCCAGCATTACTACACGTGGAGTTCACAAAGGAGCTTTCTACAAATCATATATGGCAACGTATGGAGGACGACCTCATGATTTTGAAGAGGTTTTTAATGCAGGCTACTAGTTACCATAGACATGCACTAGCCTAGCACCACTAAACTCAACAACACTCTGGAAAACTAGGAAATTAGGCCCTATGTCAACAATCCTGAATATCCTTTAATTGGGGGAAAATGTGAGACCATGTGACCGTTTGACAAACTACTTTCTCCCATTCTCGTCTCGCCAGCGTAAACTCATAAACGCCTCATCATGTTTTAGCCACCAGAGAGTTATTTTTAGCTCGTCGTCATTACGTTATTGTCATTAAAAAGGTGCGTCAATGTAATATCATTATAGTCTTCGTTGACGAAAACAAGCGGCTGACAAAACTTTCCTCACTGTTCTGTAGTTCCATGTAATGTGTATTACAGTGTTGCACATCCGTGTGATGGAAATAGTACAGAATATTAGTTCTGCGTCCCAAACTGTTCGGTTGAAGCGTGCTGCATGGAAAACAGCCATTGCACACCGGGGAGCCTGAGCCAATGGCAGTATGAAAAAAAACACATCAAAACAGCAGCTGTTATTTATGATGCCTCCGATGCATCAAAGTTTGATGGTGGTTCTCAAAGGGTGGGTCAGTCTTTAATGCTCCGCGGACCAGATTAAAAAGTTAAACAGGCTGCAGTCTGTCCCCTCTGTTCTGTAGAATATTATAAAACTCTGACCCTGTGACCTCAAACATGCAGGTGATGCTGATTTGTCCAGTTCTATCTGAAATGTGAATGTGTGGATTTGGACTGAATCATGATTTAAAGGGAGCACATTGCAAAGAAATATTTGGTTTGTTTGTTTTCTCTTTTCGTGCCCCGCTATGATAGTACTTGCTATTGAATTGAAGATTAGGGTGTTTTGCAGATTAGCAACCAATTAATGGAAGCTGTAATCATCATTCTCTCAGGAATTTTGTCTAAACAACACAGAAACTGTATTCTTAACCACAGAGATTGATTACTCGCTCATTCTGTCAACATAAGCTTGTGCAGTGATTGTTATTTGTTTTTACTTCATTTCTAGATCTCCACAAATATCCAATCCAACTTTAACTTCGAAACAACAGTGTGGACAAAGTCGAGCAAAACTACCCAGTGTAAAATCTCTACCTCTTGGCCGACAGCTCTGTAATCTGTGAGTCTGCTGGTCACTTGAAGCCACTTGTTTCCATGTTAAGCCTTGGCTGCGGTGGTTCCTGTGTGAGATAACAGGAAGGAAAGGGTGCGTCTCTGCTGCTGATCTCCTGTTTGTTGACGTGGGTTTATCTCCAGCTGAGCATCTCGCATAGCTCCCTCTCCTCCCTCGCGGGGAATGTATCCGGTCCAGCCTAGGAAGAGGGTCCGCGCCGCTGTGTTAGTGAACTGTAGATAATCACCATGGAGAACGGCTCGATGCTATAGACGTCTGTGAGGAAAACCTGTTTGCGTGAGGCTGACTGCTCCAGTTAAGGATCTCTTTGACAGCTTGTGCTGCCACCAGAATTGACATGGTCCAGACTCATTTCTTTGTGTCGTTGTAATCCTTACTCACTATTTTGGCACATAGCATGGAGTTTGTTCCTTCTGTGTAAGTTAGGTGCTATGGATTTCCCACAAGGTCTGCATTTTTAGACCTTATTAGTCTTAATTAGAGATAACTTATTGCTTTTGACTGGTTTTTACCCAGTTCATATGTAATTTAGTCCAATTGTGTCTATTTTGACCCAGTTTAGTCCTAATTTGATCTTGGGAGGTCAAACTTCAAACTTGGGCTGGGCAATTAAATCGAAATCTCTACTTTGGTCAATCTCAATAATCGTCATAGGACTTCATAATCTTTGGCACAAACAGTACCTTGTTTTGGAGTTTGGTTGAGACGATGATAAACTTGTGCGTGTTTAATGAAACTGGAGGAAAGCGTTTGTTTTGTTTGAGCTGAGGTTTGAATAAAAGATATATCTAATTTTATGCATCAGGAAGATGTATTTCATTTATTATGAAAAAAAGCGAACCGAAAATCGAGATCGATCAATATGGGGAAAATAATCGTGATTTTTTTTTCTGGGTTTGATTCCCACCTGGACCTTTCTGTACTCCCCGTGTCTGCGTTGGTTCCTTCCGGTTTCTCCTACCACTAAAACATGTACAATAGGACAGAATGAATAAGACTACTAAAGGGGGTATTTTGCTTTTTACAGGTATTTGGTGATCATTTCAAACCAATGGCCGCTGGCTGCTCTGCTTTATGACCGCAACACTGGAGGCTGCCATTGCTGTAGTACCTCCATATCATCGCTAGGCCCCCATTGAAAAGCATTGGACTTTAGACATGTTAAAAACAACTTTAACGCCTGGTTTCTATTTTTTTAACACTTTCTATGGCTACATATTCCTCCTGACATAACGCTGGGTTAGTCACAAAAAAAGAAACCAGGCTGGTTTTCGAAATAATTTTTTTTTTAATCTCCTACTTAACGGAGGTCGGACTGTTAGCATTGGAGCTGCGTGAGCTACACGTCACGCAAGGGCCGAGTCTACAGTGAAGATCCCGCCCTTATGCCCTTATTAGGAACATGCTTCGTCAGAGCTGGGGAGGAGGAGTCTGTAAATCCGCCATGATTTCCCTCTCGAACGTGGTCATTATGGTAAACGGGAGGAGTGAGGAGGAGTTGTCTATTATTTTTAACAGTCTATGTTTCAAACACATTTATAAGTCGACTTTTTGGCTAACCATATCCTGCAAATCTTTAAACACTCATACTTGCAGGTTTGTTTGTTTTTTCTCTCCACAGTTGTCAAATTGCAAACACATCTTTTTTTTACCCATAGATTTCATTTGTTTGGTATTTCACATAATTCCAAATAAGTTTGTGAAAAATATACTTTAATGGCTTACACTCAAAGTGCCACACTGTAGTGATAAGATACTACTGTAGCCACAGCTGCCCCAGAGGCAGACAGACAGACGGACAGACGGACATCTGGAGAAATCCTACGCCCACACAGGGAGAACATGCAAACTCCACACAGAGGGATCGAACCTGGGACCTAACCGCTGAGCCACTATTATATTTATATAATCTCATCTGAAATCTACTCGTAAAAAGCGATGCGCATGTTTCTCCACCCCCTGTGTCAGAGTTGTTATTAAACACATATCAATAAAATGTTAGCCACACCTTACGACCAAATAAAGGCACGATCTCATACCGCAGATGTCTTAGGAACTCGCACATCATAACTTAGGAATTCAGTGGAGGTGTTTTGAAAAATGAATCGCCCACGCACTACCCCATAAGCAAACATTACCATATGTGTAGCATGGAAAAGCATGCCAGTGATAGATAGTCCTCTCATGACATCTTGCCAACATTTTTCCAGGCCAGTCGGATACAAACTTTGGGGGAAAAAATGAAATATGCATTAGCCGCTAGAGTCATCGCATAACATTTCATAAATATTAAGTAGCTTCATGAAGTAGCTGTGGCTCCTGTCGCGATTTGATGATTTGTTTGTTGTTTCATGGTTTTTTGGGGGGGTGTTTTAACTGAAGCAAAGACAATTTTTCACTCTGTTGGACAATAAAGGTTTGGTTCTTTTTCAAATGTGCTCTCTGGCTGTGCACCCCGTTTCTCCGTCTTGTTCTCCACACTGTTATATCACACATGATAACTCAAATCTATTCCGTCTTCTCTAATGCGTCAACGCCCCTGTTCAGTATTGGGGCGTTCGTCAACATTCACACTCGCTCTACACTTAAGCAATCTGTTTCTATGTCCTGTGTTCAGAGGACTGGAAACTGTTCTCAAGAGTACCATTACTGTTACTACTTTTATTGTCCCTCTAGAGAAATGTGTCCTCTACATTTGAGCCATCCTTTAATACCACCAGTGGGCAGCTTGTCTGGCAAGTCGACACCCCACGCTATTTTATATAGTCTATTTTTATATTTTTTAATAGGCTGTCCGGCCTATTAGTCTAGGCCGGACAGCCGCTGCCAAACTCAAATGGATCTGTGCAATCAGATTTGTTTGCCGTCACATGTTGTTCGCGGAAGTCTTCTCAATAACAATCTACAGATGGTGCACGGGGGCGCTGAAAGCTTTTTTCCAGTCACCTGTGAATGGAGGAAACCCATCCAGACACGGGGAGAGAAACATGCAGATCAGAAAGCTTGCACGGTCCGGGAATCGAACTCGGGACCTTCTTGCTGTGAGGCTAATCGCTCAGCCTAACCTTCTTACACCATAGTTGAAAAAGTACAAATCTTTTATTTACTGAAATAAAAGTATCGGTATTGAGTAAATAAGGTCTGATAGCCATGAGGTCCTGTGTGAAGCTGTTCTCCCCGTGGCGGAGGTTTCCTCTGTGCTCTGGTTGGCCCTACCACTGAAACATGTACAATAGGCTCCCACTCTTCTTGAGTCTCAGTGGGACTTTTCTGGTTAAGTAAAGGTCAAAATTGTATATTTTCAACATGAAGCTTTGTCAACTCTAAGAGGGAAGAGTACAGATGAAACTCGAAAAATTAGAATACCGTTAAAAAGTGCATTCATTTCTGTTATTCAACTTAAACTGTGAAACTAATAATAGACTAATTACAAAGTGCAAAGTGAGATGTAGAGCCTTTATTTGTTATAATCCGGATTATTATGGCTCAGTTTGTTAAACCCCTAAATTAAAATTAGAATATTTTGAAAATAGACTGTAAGCCACAAAACAAATAAAGGCCTGACATACGTCACTTTTAATGAGTCTATATCAAATATTAGTTTCACATTTTAAGTTGAATTACAGAATTACAAAAACGTTTGAACGATATTCGAATTTTCCGAGTTTCACCTGTATTTACTCATGACTATTGTTACTTATAAAATCATACTCAATCAATAAATACAAAATAATAATAATTTAAAAAGAATATCTAGTTGCAGAGTATATATTTTTTTTCAATTCAGTATATTTGTTAAACTAGCCAAATACATGGCTAGTCTGGTTTTAAGACGACATAGAGACATAATATGTTGTTGTTTTGCAGGCGGCCCTGATAATATGAACTTCTGCGATTTGCTACTTGCACAACTCAAATTACAGTTTCAATTCACTGGATATTAAACTTTCCTCAACTAAACGTAACTGAGCAAATCACTTCTAATGCAGAAGTATTGCAAAGGAGACAGGCCTGTTCGCTCTGGGCTTTCTTTGAAAAGATGTCATCAGACAACTGTCACCTCCTGATTAGTTTCTCGGGCTCGACAATGGCACAGTGGAATGTGTTTATGCGCTGGCTATACAGGAGGAAATGAATGACAAAAAAAAAAAAACAAGCTCACATAGCAGTTCGAACACGGACACACACAAGTACCTGCTCCTTCGGCAGCTGTGTCTCGGACGAGTAATCCCCATCCGAGTCTAATGGTGATGAATTGCATAGTTTTCCGGTGAGGACAGTGGGCAGTGACGGGATAATGCTCATCCAAAGCTATCAATTTAGTGTTTGGAACGGTGGCTTGTCTTGCAACAGAAGTACAGAGATTATGAAATTCGACAGAGAATTTTAGGTGTTCAAGTTGGGGAATTTGAAAACCCCTAGGCAACATATAATAGAAAAAAGGTTATTAGTAATTTTGAACAAGTAGCAACAAAAGTCTTTTTTTTAGGAGCAGCACCGGAGTGGGAAAGGCTCAGTCCTTTTATGGGCAGCCAACAGGAAACACCAGGCCCAGGTGCATCCGTGGTCGCCTCAAAATAAACGTTAGTGGGCAACACAACCCGCCGACACCCCCAAGCTAGGGGCCGTCACATATACATAATACTGTGCATAAACTTGAAAAGGAGTGGAAGTTCGTGTGGGCGACTTGTTGGTGCAAATGAACATTATATATTTTACACAAATCAATCTACTAAACATCAGATTTTAGCTGCAAACATTTTCCTCGTCCGCCGCTTATTGAACGGACTTCACGCTCTACCGGAAGTGTCAAGACAAAGGAAGTGACGATCCAAAGCAAAAAGAGGCAAAAGTGGCCGGGGCGGAATAAGGTGAATAAGTTCTCACCCCGTAAATATCAAAATGCTGAGTTTTTTAAAATAATTCTTCCCCTTTAATCATAGGAATGGGAGCAACTGCTATATTTTTTTTACCCCCTCCACACACAATGTTTGTAATGTTAATTAAAGCCACACCGCGTAGAATCTTACTCAATAAATAAAATTGAAATACAAGCATACAGATATTTCATCATTTAAAAATTCCTCATAAATGTACAAACAAACATGTGCCTTTGCAGCTCTCCTAAGACATGACAGGAGTGGGTACGTCTCCAGCTCGTCTCCATGGAGATGTGAGTATAGTCAACAGAATTTGAGATTTAAACAGGTTAGGTTCTCATCCAGATCCATTCTTTCATTGCCCACTGCAAAACTAGCATTTTCAGTGTTGAGGACAAGCTCATGGGAGCATGTTTTGTAGTGATGGCAACAGTATAGTCCAAAATGTTACGCAGTGTGCCTTTAAGGTGCATTATGGGACATGATGCAACTTACCTTTTTGTGATCCAGTGGCTGTATGAGTGGTCAGCATGGTGCCTTTACTTTCCATCACAGAGGCTCCTACAAACGCTCCAGGATCAGTTGTTTTGTAGATTTTCTCGTGATGGGGTCCGTCAGCAGTAAAAAACCTACCAGAAACCCTAAAAAACCATTGACTCTGTCCATAAATTCAAATCATAACAACGGCGCCCAAGAAATGACTTCCTGTTTTGATCCAGCATGCCAAAATAAAAGCACACAGCTTGTCTAATTGATTAGTTCAGCAGGTACGTGCAACATTACAAGAATATGATTAAATACACACATTTTAAGTGTTTTGTCTGTTCATAGTTTGGCTGAAAGAAAGTTGAACTAATGAACTGCTAATGAATAAGATGGCACTTTTATTTTGGTGTGCTGGATCGAAACAGGAAGTAACTTCGTGGGCGGCGTTGTTATGATTTGAAGTTATGCACCGAGTCAATTGATCCTGGAGCATTACAGAAGCCCCTGTGATGGAAAGTAAAGGCGGCGTAACCACCCATACAGCTGCTAGGTCACGGAAAAGTAAAATATGCACCTAATTTAGAAAAAAAGTGCACATATAAGATTCATTTGTGTAGCACTTCGTAAGTTAGTTAATCTTCTATTTAGTCATTAAAATAGGAAAGGGATAGTTATGAAGAACTGTCACATTTATATAGTGTTGTTCTGCCTCCACTGGGCACTCAACCTTCAGATTGTAAGACGACCAGCTCTTTATCGACTTTTTATATTGACCGATGTGAAAAGCAGCCTCTTGTATGTGATAGGTTGAGCGTGTCCTCTCCTGACTCATGTGTGCTGTCTTTGAGGTGTGCTGTTTTGTGCAAGTGTCTCTGTCTGAGGTGCATGGGGAAAGGTTTCTGTTGTTTCCCTACTGAGTGACGGACAGGCCACGTAAACCAGCACGAAGGAATCACCACTGCTTCACTCTCCATATGTATGAGGCACCTTTGTAGAGACGCCATTGGTTATTCCGGTTTAGTTTGGAAGTTAGATCAATGGCTCTCAGGATTCTTCTGGTGTTACACACGGGAGACTTGATAATGTTGACTAGAACCCATTTTAGTTCTGCATTGTTGGATTGACAGGGTTTCCGTGGCGCAAAAAAATCATTAAATGATTTATGCCAAAATGAAGGCCTGAAAAGTCTTTAACCTCTCAATGACTTAGCCAAGCACATTTTCTCTAGTTTGGCTTTACCCAAATCTAAAAGATTCTCGACTGGAGTTTACGCCTCTTTTAAAGCTAAGACCTGCTGTTTTGTGGCTTTTTTTCTTTCTTTTTGAGTCGATTTTTGCCACTTTTTTGTGAACTTTCATCGCTTTTCATCCCATTTTGTTGGTCTTTTGTGGCTATTTTACGTCAGGTTTGTCGCTTTTTTTGTTCTTTTCATCATATTTTTGCCACTTTTTGTGTAGCACTTCCATTGCTTTTTTTTTTTTTTTTTTGGGACACTTTTTCGTCACTATTGTGATCCTTTTATGATGATGCATCGGTTTTATATAGCGCTTTTCTGGACACTCAAAGACACTTTACATTGCACTATTCATTCACTCCATACTGCTGCTGCCCTGGGGTAGATTGACTGAAGCGAGGCAACCAGTCTGCGCCATCGGCCCTCCGACCACTCACTCACTACATTCGCCACGGTCTCCCATCTAACTACCGACCAGGCCCTTTCCTGCTCAGCTTCCACGGTCTGACGGATCGGGCATAGCAAAGGCGGTGTGGCTTCTTATCAAGAAGCTTCTAGATCTGGGTAAAGCCGAACTGGAGAAAATGTGCTCGGTTTAGGTGGGGGTTAAGAGGTTAAAAGAACCCACAACAATGCCATCACTCAACAATTTCTACTGCATACTTGTTAAAAAAGACACACGCAAAAAAATGGTCTAAAACAAATTCAGCTGCAGGTCTGACTGAAATTTTACACAATCTTTTGCTCAAAAGTTGCCCGATGTGTCCAATTGGTTTGGATTATCAACATTTTCCCTCATCCCCCGTTTGATTGAATGTTTATGAAATGAAGGATATAGTTTTGCATTTGTGGCTTTGAAGATATAGTATTCAGGCATTAAAACGGCATTAATAAACATTACATTTGACTTGCTGCCACGTGTAGAAACCATGGTTGGGCCATATTGTATCACATATTGTTATCGCAATATAATTTTTTGATATCGTTGCATAAACACTGACTGTAGGACACGGGGGACAGGTGCTTAAACAGTAAAATGAAATGAAGGATGCAAACTGCTTCAGTAGCTCATATTTGTGAGGAAATTAGTATGGCGCTAAAAAAAAGAAAGAATGAAATATCTTTGCATTAATCTTCCAAATAAGCGTAAGGCTGGAATTTTGAAGTAGTTTGTCCATTGTCAATTATATCGTGAAATATATTGTTATCGTGATAGAGATTTTAGGCCCTAGTAGAAACCCTGATTTAGCTTTAGACTGTTGTTTTTTTAAATTTTTATTCCAGGTTTAAAAATGCACCTAACCTTTTGGTTGCCTGGTTCGGCCTTGAGTAGTTCCCTTTTATAAATAATGAATGCTTTACCAGCGCTTTACAAATTCTTAATTAGGTGTTAACTCAAACTCTTCAAAGTCATCTGCGTTTCTGAAACATGCCACTACTCATCCAAACCTTGAAGTCTGCCTGTGTGTGTGTGTTTGTTTAATAAGCTTTAGGAGCTCATTTCAGAGTTACTTCGGTGCCTGTGGGGAGCAGCTGTAGACATTGACAGGCTTCCCTAAAGGATAAAAACATCTGCATCTATCTAATAACTAGAAGTCACAGAGGGAGCGGCTTGTTTCATCGAGCCGTCCTCGCGCCTCCTTCGAGACGCTGTGTTTATTGTCGATAGCCTTCATGGTCATGTCGTCAAACCTGTCCACGTCGCTTGATCGAATGCCGCCACTGTGTAACCTTGGGTCCCATGTCCCAGCATGCACGGCAGTATTTCACTTCTGCCCGACTCGCGTGTCTCGGCAGAGCAGTTGGACAATAAAGCGGCCACAGCGGTCGGTCCCGTCTGCCCGCGTGGCCATGGATTTACTGTGGATGTGGCAGAGGCGTGGAGATGTTTGTGGCTGTGCTAAAAATGTGCTCAGTAAACGGGCATTTCACATTAGTATGTTAGAGGGCAGAGAGAACTGGGTCAAGCTCTCATGGTCACTAAGCTGTTCTCTTTTGTTTTCTACTTTCATTACAGTAAAGAGTGAGTGGTGATGGCATGCTCATTAAATCTACATTTGACTGATTAGTATTAGTGCTTCGGGACAGATTTATTTGCATTTGAAGTGAGCACATCCTGCATTAACGATTTGTATCAATCGTGAAGTAGCAGGTTAGATGTTGTTGGTTTGTGACAATATACTCCCTGGAAGTTATGAAACGTGCTTATAGACTGCTGCTTGTAAAACTGGGAAGATAGAAATGTCTTAGAAAAGATCGATATGCGTTTAGAGACGACAAGTAACAGTTTAACTGGTCCCTCTTTTATTGTTTGTAAATCCAATCCAGTCCAACTTTATTTCTATAGCACATTTCATTTCACATCACAACAAGAGTTTCCAAAGTGCTGCACAAGACAATAAATACCATTAAACTAGAAGCAGTAGGATGATAAAAAAAAACATTAAAAGCCAATAAACACAGTAAAAAAATAATAAAAATTAAAAAAAATATATATATATATATACTGTATATATCAGTCTACAGGGCTTTTATATGTTATAAAGTTATATTATATGAATGACAATAAGAACAGAAATGCCTTTATATGTGATCAGGGAAAAATGATATTTGTCTAAAAAAGAAGAGATGCCATAAATCAGGTTATATAACAAAAAATACTAATTTCCACCTGGACAGGTTGATGTTATACTTACAAAAGTTTATAAAACACAGAATGATACAAGGAGAAGCATCAGTATTTCACTCACATCATAAAATGCTTCCCACTCTCTCACCATTATGCCAGGGGTAGGCAAGTTTGCACCGTAGAGGGACGATTTTCTTCATTGCCAAAACTCCAAGGGCCAAACCTCAAATTATAGCCCACGTAAAGCACCTTTTTCTGGTAAAACCGAACGTGAGAAAATGTGCTCGGTTCAGGCGGGGTTAAGAGGTTAATGGGGTGTTTAGCAAGACATATAATCAATCAATGGTGTATTTGGTCTCTAATTTGTGTAACATTTGTCAAAATCATCTTGGGGCCAGATGTTCTAGGCTGGAGGGCCAGATTTGGCCCCCGGGCCTGACGTTGCCTACTCCTGATTTATGCCATTCATATCAGGTGTGTACAGGTTTGCTTTGATAAGCTGCTGTTTGGTCAGGCGTGTAAATGTACAATAGAAGAAGTAATATTGTTTGGAAGAGTGTTCCAAAGGCTCACTGCTTTAGAAGGAAAAAGAGGAGAAAGACCAAATGTGTTTCTGCGTCTCTGCACTCTCCTCTGACGTGGCTCTAGAAATGTTCTCCGAGGGGAGCAGCAAATGTTATGTATTATTTTAAACACAACATACATTTGATTACATTGTATAATGTTTTCAAAATGTTATATTTGATTTGTACCTTACAGTGAAGGCTTTAAGGCTCTTTTACACAATGACTGAAAAATTACATCTTTACATTTACATTCTTTATGTTTAGTCCAAGTTGTTCTTAATTTAAATCTATGTTGCAACTCGCAGGCAAAACTTTATTTGGACTAACATCCTCCGTCAATTTGCAGCTCTCTAATCGCCTCTTATGGTCTTCCCAGGGGAGGAAGCATAAATCTCCCAAATGAGACTCACCCAGCGTCCCTGTAATATGGATAAACTGGCAGTGACCTCACAGGCAGTTTATCCATATTCCCATGGACACAGGTTGGAATCTGCGCAGGGGCAAACACAGTGATGTAACCGTACTTTGGATTACAATGATAAGACCCCACGGCTGATCACAATTCACAGAAGAAACAATAAACAATACAACTAGACAAAATGCTCAGACCACAAGATTATTTGCATTTGAGTCTGGCAAACCACAATGCCTGCAATTATCTAAAAATATCTTCTGTAAACGACAACAAAGTACGCTCTCCTCTCTTCTCATCTGTAGTTTATACCTTTACAAGCAGGTTCTGAGATGTACAGTAAGTGATTTTTTTAAAGTTAGATGCGTGTGCTGCGTTCCTGGCTTGGAAAAAATGCTTTGGAACGCAGCTTGAAGTTGTAATTGCAACATGTCAACTCGGAGATGATCAGAGTAGACCGAGTTCTGATATGACATGAAGACAGCAATTTCAGCCCCCAGTGGACAAGTGAAGCTGATGATTAAACTTTAACAAAATAACGCATCATGAGTGAACATTACTAGCCTTCAATATAACTTTATGTTGCAAGTTTTGGATTATGTCTGGTTTGAAGAAACGTTCATGTAACTTATTGAGTAACAGAGTGGCGTTAAGAGAGTTATTGAACGTGAATGATGATGGGGCTCAGACCCTGGCGGGAGATTGAACTAACGATACGAAATGCACGGCGTTGAACAATGATTGACAGAATGTTCCCCCCAAGTCTGGACACTGGTGGAGGAACCAAGGCGGAGGAAGGGTGGAGGAGGGTCGTAGCACAGCTGGGAAATGGCTGAGTGATTGAGCAGGGAGCTTTAGAAGGGGATCCTGGGCGATAAGTGGCTGGAGCAGGAACGAGACAGTGCCGTGATTGGCTGTGGTGAAGGTGTGGCTTGAGCCGGGGCTGTGATTGGATGATTGAAGAGCGCCGGTGATGATGCAATAAACGAATGCAGCTGGAAGGTCTTCCAGGTTGAATTTGCGCTGAAGCTTCATTAGCCATTTTGTTCATGCACGAGTTGAATCAGCTAGAACACTGCGAGGTTGGAAGTCGTTATTTTCAGGAGGGACAATACGTTATAGACGGGGGTGCCTGATATTTGCCTTTTCAAACAATAAAATGAGGAAATCGTCCCATCGATTTCTCCAAAACCATTGATTTGTCCGTTTTAGTCTCTGTCCCAACTGTCCCAGTTTTGGTCAATATAGTCCCCAAAATAACTCACTTGAAAATGAATGTTTGGGCTATGTGAGTATCAGTGACCAAGTCTAAACTATTAAAAATCTCTTCAATGCGGATTGGTGCATGTCATGAGACGTTAACAGTTTTACCATTCGACACGGGACAAGACAGTCAAGATTTGGAACCCAGTTTTTAACCTCTTAACCCCCACCAGAACCATGTACATTTTCTCCAGTTTGGCTTTACCCAAATCTAAAAGCTTGTTGAAAAAAGCGTCAAAAGAGCAACAGAAACGAGGATGAAAATGCGACAATAACGTGACAATTTTTTACAATTTTCAAATGAGGCGTTACACTGTTGATCTCCAGTTGAGAAGCTTTTAGATTTGGATAACGCTGAACTGGAGAAAATTGACTCAGTTAAAACGGGGGCCGCACCTACTCCATTGTTCATGAAGCAAATCAAGGCCCCCATAAAAAGAAAATTGCTGTAGGACAAGTAAATAAATCTGGCCCCCGGCTTTAATTCTAATTTACATTTCCAAAATGGGCTGAACTGAACTATGATTGAAAAAACACGCTCATCTAATTGCAGTTCCAAGTACTTCAAATTTAATCATTTCTAAAATTGTTCAGCCTCACAAAATGGCCTTCATCTCTCGTCCCCCCCGGTGGTCAGGTGCTGCTCTCAAGTCTTTTGAAAATTGACAAAAATGTGTGTTTGCAGAGCCGGAAACAGCACAGGTACAAAATGATTCGCCCATTTTGGAGAATTGCCATCTGCCTTTATTACAGAGCCTCGATCAGGCAACAGTTAAATCAGGCCATGGCGCTGGAGGAGAGATGGTAGATAATGATCATGTCTGCGCATCTGAGCGAGAGAAAACACATTAGCTAAATACATCATGAAAACAGGAGGGGCTGGGCGGACACTAGAGGGTGGTTCACTAATCTTGCCAGTGGATTCCTGTTATTCTGCTGCTGTTTGATGCTTATTGGATGCTGTCAGAGTGAGGGCTCTGCTGTATCAACTGGGTCTAATTCACACAGCATGCCCAAACCAGATTAGCTTTTCTAAGACTGGAAGTTATTTATGTGATCAGTAAGCAATTTGTAGTGAGAACAGATTATAATGTGCGCATTGCCCCCTCTCGGTCAAGGTGAGTTCGTTTTCTCATCCTCCACATAAATCAAAGTGGGACACACGTAATTGACCTTGTTTTTTTGAATTTGTAATATTCTGACATAGACAAAATGGGGAGAATTGATGATGCAAAAAAACTGTCCAAGATTAAGTAAAGTTGAGCTTTGAGAGGTCGTCCAATACATTTAAAATAATATATTTTACGATCTAATGCCGATAAAAGCTGATATTTCCGGAACCAAAAGTGATTGCTTTTTTCGCATGGGAAAGAGCGGAGTCAAAGCTTTAAAAGGGGCCCACCCACAACGTCCTAGTCCTCAGGGAGCTGAGAAACATCGCAATGAAAATGGTCACAAGTTTGTCCACCTCGCTAATTTCCATCCGTCGTCCCCATGCACACTCCCATTCATCCCGACCTATTGTACATGTTTTAGTGGTAGGGGAAACCGGCGTACCCGTAGGAAATCTACGCAGACACGGGGAGAACATGCAAATACACCGGCTATAGAAGAGACATTTGAAAAATCTGACAAAAATATCGGTTATGCATATTGGCATCGGTCAAATAAGATGAGATAATCCTTTATTGTTCTCACAATGGAGAAATTCACTTGTTACATTTGGCATTCAGTAAGATCACTCAGGGCGTGCAAATAGACAGGAAATGTGCAGACAGTTAAATAGTAAAAAAGAGGTATCAACAAATGGGTATCAACATAAAACCCAAATAATCGGCATCAGCCTTGGAAAAATCCATACTGGTCGACCGCTATGAGCTAAGTTGAAAAAAGAAAATATCATGTCTATTTGGTTTGGAAACATATCAACATTATGACATGTTCTCCATTATTTATATTATAAAGAGGATGTACACTACCACACTGTAAAATGTGTTCAACTCAAAAACTAATTCCAAGGGCTGCAAGAAATTTATGTGTAACCAATAACATTTACAATCTAGTCGATTTGAAATTGAGATTCACCTCTTCGTTCAATGTATTCTAGGTGACATAACTGTTTCAGTTGTCTGAAGTGAAAAACTTAGGTTGACACAACTGATTAATTGTAACTGACGTTTTCACTTCAGACAACTGGAAACAGTTATGTCAACCTAAGAATACAATTGAACGAAAGAGGTGAATCTCAAATTTCAAATCGACTAGATTGTAAATGGTTATTGTTACACATAAAATTTCTTGCAGCCCTGGAATAGTTTTTGAGTGAAACAAATTTTACATTTTACAGTGCATGACTTTTATGAGCTTATAACCATCTTATATCATCATCAAAACATACAGGGAATATTTTTCTTTATTCCTGCAGTTTTGAGTTTGCTCGCATCCTGTTTACCTTGGTCTACTGCTGAAGATCTGATCTGTATTTGCTGGATTATATTGCATCATAGAAAGAATCCGAAAGTGTCCTCGGCATTTTTAAAGCCCATAAGCCACCAGGGCCGTTCTGCAGTCATGCTTTGTTTATCGCAGTGCCATGGATTTAATTGCATAACGTTGGGTTAAATGTAGATAATTCCCCCTTGCTCCCAGCGGATGTCGCTTCAATCCAACTTTGAGACACAAACCAACACAGCCCTGGGTGGTCTCCTTTTCCCAAACAGAAATCATTTGCAGTTATATAATGTAAATATAAATGTCTGCCTTTATATAATACTGAAAGAGGAGTGCAGGGCCTTTCATTCTGTGCTTTGTTTGCATTTTTGAAGTGTTAGTGGCATGAAAATGCTGTATTTTTCTCCTCCTATAGGCCATAAGTGTCATAAGTTTGATTTATTAATGAGAGAGTGTAATTTTACTGTAGTTCCATCCATCTTCTCTTGCCTGAACTGGTGGTGGCAATCCAAGCAGAGACGCCCAGACTTCCATACCCACGCACTCTCGAATATGTTTAATTTTATCAGTAATAATTCAATTTTATGTCTACTAGTTTCTGTTGGAGCTTAGCAATGACGTGCTGCTCCCACTATGGTTTCATAACATGTCCTCTGATGTCCTGCTTCCTCGTGACAAGAAATCCATGATAGTTTCGACAGCTTACCCTTTTCCGCTCCGGATTGGTACTATCATCGTCTCATCTCGTAGCAATTACAGTGAATTGAGCTTTCAGAAATCCTATCATGTCCGTTGTCTGCACAATCCAGTCGTCAGCATTGATTTGGCCTGCCCTGCCGCATCACCTGCAGCCGTGGGATCCCTCTGATTGGCTTCATGCTTGTTATTTGTGCAAGTGGAGAAAGAAACACAATTAGACTTTTAATTGTTTCGAATGAGCAAAGGCAGCCGCAACGGGAGCCCCAGGAGAAATCCACTTCTACCCCTGACTTTGTGTTTTCTAACCGTTAATGCCTTCCTCCTCTGCCTCTTTCGTTCAGTGCGGCACCTGCTGAGGAACAACGTGAGCCCGGATCTGTGCAATGAAGACGGCCTCACCGCTCTGCATCAGGTAAGCTGTTACTCTCTTTGTTATTTATGTTTGGATTTTACCAGTTGCATCCCCTGATATTTACTTTTTTCCACTTTTCTTTCTCGGTTTCTGTAGCCAATTACCCGATTGGAAAACAGAATAAGTCCCACATTTTGGGTTGCCAGATTCATTTAGTAAAACCCCTTCCAGAATCCCTGCACTTGTCTCCACTCAAGTCCAAATTAGTGCCAGTGCAGGCCTCCTGTAAATAGCTTGAGTGTAGCGTGTTCATATATTGTTTGTGCCTTCAATGTGCACTTAAAATTAATAATATTATTTAATTCATTTAGACTTTATTGAAGATAAGAAGTGAAAAAAAACATATAGGTGTGCACAGAACTTCCCCCCGCCCAAGGTTTATAATGCCTTGCACATACATAGTGCCAGTTTATGAATTCACTCTGCACACTTGGTGATAATGAGCCACATCTGCTGCAGGGCCGACTAATGGATACATGGCTGCCAACTGCTAACCACAATGTTTGCCAATCATTCCTTACAAACCACATTCACACTGGCAATATGGACGAAGTGTCTTGCCCAAAGACACTTGGCGCCCACCACACTTCTTGTCAGTGATTCCAAATACAACTTGAAATACTGTGTAAAGAAACATGAGTTTGTGACATCGCCCGACAAGGAAAAAATATGAAGGAAAAAAAAAACTATAGTTAAACAGTCTTGCCAAGTGAAAAGTAGATACAGTAAGCTTTCTTTGTGATCATTGCTGAGATGAGAACAGTTGTTTTTGTTTTCTTTTTCCCGATGTAACCCACATAAAGTCTTTAGAACTAGTAAACATATTTCAAATTCTGCTTTTGCTTTCTAACACACTTCTGCTTGTGGGTTTTATGGGTTTATAACATCAAGCAAGCGCTTTGCTGTTTCCAGAAAGTGAAAATGTGTTAATTTGCTAGAAAGCTTCTTCTGCTGCTTCTTCATTCCAGCACCACTTTGAAGTCAGAACATCAAATGTCTGGAGACCACATTAAACAGGAAATTGTCAACTTTCTGCCTAAACGGCTATCTCATTATTTATCTCTGAGTTTGTTTGTCCGATTTAAGATGTGGTCTGGGTTTGCTTTATCTTATCACATATTCTGTGAGCTGAACTACACTCTTCTCAACCGGCTTTCTGTCTTTTAGCATTCTACGAGAAGTGTCTTATTGCGACAAATTTTCCATAATTTAATCTCTCAACGCTTTGAGAAATAAACTACCTTTAACTTTCGATCTACACAATTAGAATATACATCCTCAGACTTGTAGGACAAAAAAGCAGTGTCACATTTGTGTTCCCCTGACTATTTGTGTTCCCCTGACTATGACAGACAAGAAACTGACAGACTATCTTTTTCACACTAGGAATTGTCCGTCGTTTCTCATCTTGTCTGGCCATTTATAAGCCTTCCACTCCTCTTGGATAAACATAGCTGTCTCTCATCGTTTTACTGCTCTAAGTGTAATATTCAGGCTCCTGCTGTGAGGAGGCGCTGGAAATGAGAATTGAGATCCATCAGTCTCCTCCGCTGCAGACGGCGTTTAGAGCAGTGGGCCGCGGACTGCCAAAAGATCACTTCGACCTTTATCCCTGGCTGCACGTATGTCCGTGTAATGGGCTGTTTCAACAGGTCAGGCTGCACGCCGTCTTCGAGAGGAGACCTTTAAATTTCCTGCAGGACGAGATTTAAGCGAAATGCATGGTGGAAGGAAGACTGAGAGAGGGATTTTGTGATGAGCGCTTTATGGCATAGAACAGTGGCGCTCAAAGGCTCAAAAATGGACTTCTTCAGTGGTACTTGGGTCATCTATTCCTTTAAACTCGAGATAAAAGGCATTTACCTTTTGCCTTTTCCGTCCTTGAAAAAGCGTCCTTGATGCTTTTTCAGTGCCAGCCCCCTTTTGGCATGCTCTCGAAGGGTAATCTGGGCCTCTTTCAGAGACCATTTTCATTGGGTCATAAGCAGTGATTCCATTGACGAGTTACTTAATAATGGGTTGCTCTAATCTGACTTTTTCAGTACAAAAGTAATCTAACGCTCTGCACATACATTTTCAACTGGACTGAGTTCAGGACTTTGTGATGGTCACTTCAAAACATTGACTTTGTTATCCTCAAGCCACTTTGTAACCAGTTTGCTTTGGGAATTGTCCATTTGGAAGATCCATCCGCGCCCAAGCTTTAACTTCCTGGCTGATGTCTTGAGATGCTGCTCCAATATTCATTATTTATAACATTGTTCTATTATTTTTATTACTATCTATTTTGTGAAGTGCACCAGTCTCCCTCCCACAGCAAAACAACCCCACAGCATGATGCTGCCACCCCGTATTTCAAACTTGGGATGGTGTTCTCAGGCTTGCAAGATTCCCCCTTTTCCTCCAAACGTGACAATGGTCATTATGGCCAAAACATTATTATTATCACTTTTCCAGACCAGTAATCAGACTAAAGTTACTTTTCCAAGTCACTGAGTTGCTATTACGTAAGTTTCCTTAGAAAATATATATACTTTTCAGAATGAAGACAACATAAATGTCGACAACAATAGAGGAGGAGAGAGATGGAAATACGTCACTATTCTGAATATATGGCAGCTTTGTTGTAGTTCAAATGCACTTAAAATAATGTGAATATTGGCAAAACGAGTCATTTGCAGTTTGAGGCGGGGGAGGTGATGTCAGCAGCTTATTAATGTAACTAATTAAGCAACTCATAATCTAACTTAATTACTTTTAAAATCAAGTAATCATTACAGTAACTTTTTAAAGGAGTAATCAGGAATCTGTAATCAAATTACTTTTACTTTTTCCAAGTAATCTGTCGCAACACTGGTCTTAAGGCTTTTCCAGAGAACATTTCTTTCCAAATGCATTACTAAACCAGGAAAAAAATACTACCTGATTCTAAATTAACTTTTGATTGGTTGTTTGATTATCTTTGAGCATTAATCTGTGGGGGGAATTGAATTAATGTGAGCATGAAAAGTTGTAATAGTGAGACTTTGCCAACATTGCTTATTGTTTTGTGTCTTGAAGCCAGTATTTGAACAATCTTCGGCCATTTCCAACTCCTTAACATAATATGTTAATATTACAACAAGTATAGGATAAAGAGATGCTGATAGAAGACATTTCCAACCTCCCTCTGAGACATTCTTTGGCCCTGACGCACCTCTTGGGAATCATTTGTAATGCTGTCAGTGCGTCAACATTGATAGACTAACATATATTATTGATTTGTATTACCGTCCGTAAGAGCCGGTTAATATTTGATGAAGGCTGCGGATTTACAGTGTTTGAGAGGGGACAAATGTCACGAAGCTGGTGGTGCAGATAAAGAAGAGCTTTTTATCAGCTGACATGTGTAGGAGGATTATTCACGCTGTCTGAAGAAACGATGAGCCTTTTTATTACAAAAGGTCTAATCCCTGACAACTTTAATGTTTTGAGCTTTGAATATCACTCTTTTGTGCTACACCTGAGACCTTGAGTGACATTTTTGACAGCGACAGGTTTTCAGGTGAGACACGGCGTATATTAAACTCATGTGCAAGAAAAAGCACATTTCAGAAATGTCAAATTTATATTTTTATTGGCTACATAAAGGTGAGATGTAGTTGAAATATGCTGCTTTGGAGATTCCAGTAGCTCTCCATCCTTTTCCATGTAGCGTCACAAAAGGTTTCTGTAAAAGCATGAGTCAGACTTGATTGCGGTTTCGGAGACACAACTATAGATACAGACGGCATTGCGGCATAGAAGGGGCGTGGCTTAGCCGAGGGGGAAAATAGAATCTTTTACTATCTACTTTTTTTAGCCATTTTCTGGTGGAATGTGAATTTATTTATCACACATGAATAAAGTCAAGTGTAAATCGGGTCCATATGGATGTTTATTCACAGCAGATTGTTCAGTAGAAGTGAAAAAACGGCAGTCATAGCTAGCGCTAGCTAGCGTTAGCACGATGCTAACATGAAGCAACCTGTTAGGATTCTCCGTTATTTATGTATTTATGGCCTGTTGAACCACTTTGCTCCTCTCCATGTCTTTGTATCTGTATTTAGTAGAAAACTATATTCATAATTCAGCGTTTGTTAAAGTAGTTTTGAATAATTAGAGAAAGTTTAATTTTTTCTCAATTGTTTCCCCTTGTTTTTAAACATGACCATATATGGGTGATTCCAGAGATGCCGTCTGTATCTACAGTATCCAGTGAACATGTAAAACACATTCTTCAAAGATTTTGTATTAAATAATAGTAGTTATGGCCCACCCCATCATATCGTATATCGTTATCGCGATGTAATTTGGGCGTATGGCTGGGATTTTGAAGTAATTTGTCTGTTGTCAGTTATATGGTCAAATATATCGTTATCGTGATATTTCTTTTTATATCGTGATATAGATTTTAGGCCATATCGCCCTGCACTAGTTGTAGTATTATATAAGTATTAAAGTAAACAAAATCCATTTTCTTTCTGTGAAATGTCTTATTGGCTATGGTCCAGGGTGGACTCTATTTAAGATCCACAGTTACTCAAGTATCCTCAAAGCATAAGCTGCTCCATTTATTTCGATTGTATAGTACATGGAAAACCGTTATAACCGTTAGATGCATGTGAACGTCACGTGACTTCCGAGTGGATCCTCAGGAGGCGTGGCTCTGCCTATCCCGTTATTTCCCTACGAGTTAGTAGCAGTGCCTTGTCCAAACAAATAAATAGCTCAAGATTACATGGCAGGCAGTGAATTACTGATTACTGACAATCACTAGCATCATGTTAGCTACTGTGTGATAGTTTTAGAGTTATCTAACTGAAACTAGTCGCAAGCAAATACACAGATAGGGGTGGACCGTCTGGCTGCCATGCTGGGCCTTTAGGTCGGGGGCTGGGGAGCGCCGGCTTTCTACATCACAATGGACATAAAGACTCTGCGGATTGTCCTATCTCGGCTCCCTCGGCTGAAGCACATGCTGGGTTTCTGCCACACCCACAGACATCACAATGGGCACAAAGAATCCTGCTGATTTCCTATCACACCTTCCTGTGTCTTGCTCCCTCTATCATCACAAAAGTGACGCTTTATCTCATCCGAGGCGCCCCACTGCAGCTGTGGCCCTACCATGTTGGTGCTGGGACGGCCCTCATTGGGTACCTATATAACCAAGGACAGACTTTGGCTCCTCAGAGCTCACCATCATAGACTTACCTGTATTTCTGTATGGCGGCTCTCCGCACGTGTGTTAAATTAAACTTACACTTTTGATAAGACAAATACTTTCAAGTTTTCCTTTATAGTGGTAAGAAATGCCACGACACTACCACTGACTTCCATCAGTATCTCAATGTCCGTGAAGCTTTCTTGAACTATTCGTCAATTTGTGCAAGACATCGCTGATCCTTATTGGGAAGACAGCGAGAGAGGAAGGACCGCGACCTCGGAGTCACGTGTCACCCGTGTGTAGAGAGCCTTTCGTCATACTAGACTTGAATGGGTTGTCCTGCAATAGGTGGCTCTGATTTGTCCCTATAACTGTGAGAGTATTGCCAAATTTATTTATGATGAATGATATCAGAATAATGTCAGGAGATTTTCCCCAAACCCTGACATTACCAGGAGAATGTAAATTTGGCTTAGGTCTGTATCAGTTTTGTTTCTGTAGCTGGCTTCTGTCTGTCAGATTGTCCTCCACCTAAGGCCCAAAATTTCAGGATCGGCTCGAATCCCAACAGAAACAAGCGTCTGAAGATTTTTGGGTCTAACTTAATGTTCAGTATTTTATATCAGTTTGGCTACTTTTGTGTTTCTTGCTGTTACCCTTGACAGTCTTATAGTTTCCACTTTCAAGTGTAGTTATTGGCTTTTGCTTCAGGAGTTTCTGCTTTAAATTTGGCAATATCATCGCTCACAGACATCACTTTTAACGCATCAAGTGACTCCCCCAGTGAAATATTTATGCAGAGATGACTGGGACTCGGGCACTGGAGGTGGAGGCGGACTTTTAACTGCACTAATCATCTCCTGGAATGGTCTGTGGCGCTATGAAGTGGTGCCGCTATGAAGACTACACTTGTACAGTCTCTTTATAAGCTCAGAAGCATTCAAGGTTAGCTTTTAAGTGTCCAGTTTTATACTAATTGCTATTCCTCTTTACCAAGCAATCCAAATTCTTTAAACGTGGTATCATAGTTATCCAAGTTATGTCAAATTGGCTGACACTGTATAGAAGAAGAGTCATGAAAAAGGTGAGTGTGTAGCAGATGCTGAAGTAGTTCTTGAGTGTAAAAAGCTCATTTAGTGACCGCTCGTGCACCAGCTGCTTGGCACAGACAGAAATTCAATTTATTCTCCCTTTTAGATTTAATTGTGCCAATATATTCAGTTTGACTTGGATTTGTTGTTTGAAAATTGTTGAAATGTGAAGTTCTTCTTGTTCTTCTATGTTTTGGTGTGCTGCTCTGTCAGCTCTCGGGAACATGGTGTCCCTCACTTCAAATGCCAGATTGTACTCATGCTGTCAGTTTAACACAAATCAAGATTTTTGTACATACTCCGTGCTTTATTACGTACTTTGCTTACTTACGTACTTAAGTACATAAGGGGCTATCTCACCGGAGGAGACGTTTCTCCTCTACGTGACTCGTATTGTGTGCACACTCACCAAATTATGTCACTGCGACGTCTCTGAGACATCTCCAACATGACAGCTAAGTTGCGGTGACGTCTCTGAGATGTCCTCTCAGTTGCGGTGATGTCTCTGTGACTTCTTTGCGACATCTTTACATTATGTCTCCTTGGTATCTGACAGGTCTCCGAAGCATTGAAAGGACGTCGTACAAAAGTGTCACAGGTTTCAAACAACAAATCGTTTCTGCGACCTCACCACAACTGCTTAAGACTGCACGGCCACCGCACAGAAACTTGAAAAGTCAGTCTCCGCTGAAATCGAACCTTTTCGTTTTCACTGCGACTCCCTGGCGACTCCCAAGGGGATGTCGTAGAGACGTCTCTGTGACCAGCAGCAACTTGGGTCGCCAACAGGTTGCCAACTAGTCTCCATGCCGGTGAGATAGGCCATTTACTTCAGGACCTACTTCCCTACCAACCTACCAAATAGACAATGAACCTCGTGATCTGAAGAAGGGGGTCCCTCTACTCTTTGACTTAATGCAACTGATGGTTGGGTTAAATGCATAGGATGAAATGTATCTGAAATAAATTGCACCTTAGCCTTAATTCGCTCATCTGCATCAGTCATGGATCTGGATCGCACAGTACCTGCACTAGCCAGCAGGGAGAGCATATAGAAACACAGAAGTCTTAATTACGGTTGACTTTCACAAATAGTCAATGAAGTGTAAAAGTTAGCATGGTGATATAACATGTGTGTTGTGTTGGTTTTTAAACTTTATGTAACTGTGAAACACTGTTAATTACCTTCTGTGTGAATTGTGTTTCACACATAAACTTGCCTTGCCTTAAACATTATTGTTGTGATGTTTGCAAATATAATTCTAAATATTTATCTGCACTTCATCCATTGTAGCTTGAGGCACATTATGTTTTATGTCGCTTTGGCTATCTAATAACAGGGATTTTTGCATAATTGGCTTGATGATGCACTAGAGTCGGTGTGTGTAGTTCACCAGCTACACAAATTTAGCATATTTTCCTAGGAAGTTCACCAGAATTTGCTGCCAATTGCCCAAAGCAGAACACGCTCTTAAGGCATAATACTTTAGCCATAAAGGAGTCAATTACAACATAGTCCTTAACTAATCTCATTTGCACACTTTATTGGCATCTGTTTACTTATTTACTACATAGAGTTTCTTTGTCCAAGCTATTGCCCTTGTGCATCTGTGAAGTGTAAGCATTTACCAAATCAGGACATTGACATTTTTACCAGGGCTCTTGATGCATGAAATTACTCCTGATGTCACAAAAAAAAACACTACCCCCGCCTCTCCATCTACATAACATGTGTTGGCAATCTTGTTGTTGTCAAGAATAGTTGTCACATTTCATTTATTTTGTACAATTTAATCATGCCCTGGTGGGAAAAAAGCCTTTATTTTGTTCTAGTTCTCCACCACAGCCTGATTCATGCTCCTGTCAGGCCACTTATCATCCCCTGCATGCCCCGAGCTCCTGTTTTGTAGACACGTCGGCTCCTTTGTCAGTCCCACTCTTAGGGCTCAAGAATATCTGGACGGGCTGCACGGTTATTTCAATTGAATCGAAATTGCAAGTTGAAGGATTGGACTTATTCAGGCCATGTATGTCCTGTCTCCAGGGGTAATATTCATTTTGAAATCTGCTAATCCTGTATCTTGGATTTTTTCAAAACCGTTTCGAAAGGCGTGTTTTTCGTATGTTTCTTCTTTCATATCAGTCAACGTTATTGTCAATTCACATGTAAACCACATTCAGAGCATCAAAACCAACCCTCAATCCATCGGTGCAAAAAAATCAATAGTCAAGGACAAACCCAGCAACATCAAATAGATACATACACAATACAGGCAGCAGAGAGAGGGGGGGAGTTCAGTTTCCTCACAGCCTGGTGGATGAAGCTGTCCTCCAGTCCAGTGGTTCCCAACCAGGGATACTGGGACCCCTTGGGGTTCTCGGGGACTTAGCAAGGGGTGCTTGGATCTATATCAGATTTAAAAAGAAAGACATTTTTTTGAAAGGAAAAACTATATTTTTGCAGGAAAATCCAAAGTTTCGGGAGTATTTCAGGTTTATTTTGAACATGACATTGGGCCTCATTCATGAACATCTTCTTACGAAACTTCTTAAAGGGACTAAATGCAAGTTGAAGAGGGTTGGACAGACACGCACATCCCAAATAAGTTTAGTAGCGTGCAAGAGTTCGATTGTACATATGATGAAAGGATTAGAGACTCTGCACTGCTGTTGAGCTCCCAAAGAATTTATTTAACAAATTTATCGGGCATCACTGGCCCTTCGTCAGACGACATGGAAGCGTGTGCATGTGAGGACTAATTAGCATATGTCACCGCCTATCATTCACCATAAAAGGACAAAAAAGTGCCGCTTGTTCTTACAGAAGAACATGTTCAGCTAATAAGTTTTGTGAAATGCCAAAAACCTTCCTAAGAAGGCCTTGAGAACACATTTGTGCGTAAGAACATGTTGTGAATGTTCGTGAATGAGACCCATTGTCTTTTTACTTACAAATAGTCCATTCAAGTGACTTTCTAAATAAACAGCAACAAATCTTGAGGGAGGGGTATACTGAGTGCCACTAAAGGACATACAAGTTTGGGAACCACTGCTCCAAGTCAGTCTGACCTGGTACAGATTGAGACTCCACAGTAGAATAAGCCGCAAAAAAGCCACTCAGATGCTCTGGATCGTGTTTTGATGTGCGCATTAAACTCAATCTGGATTTGAAAGCATGAATTGAAATCTCATTGCAAAACTTGAATTGCAGTAGTTCTTTGACAGAAGACCGGGACCATCAAGCATTTCTATTTTTTCTTTTCTTTTTGTTTTTGTTGTTATTGACCTTTCCTTCTTGACAGCATATTCTGTGAAACAAAATAGTATTTTCCCCACTGTAGTTTGACGCAAGTCTTCTTGTAAAAGCAACAATTGTGAGACTCTTTGGAAGCACAAAGCTTGTCAAAGACATCTGACATTTCATGGATTAGCTCAAATCCGCAGCTCCCGGCAGCCGCAGAGGCACAACAGATGTCTTCAGCAAAACTCGGGAGACGGCAGTCTATACTGTGTGACAACTAAGCTAATCTGCTCAACGCCAAATTCTATGCACTCGAACCCACCTGCTAGCTCAAGTGCATCGCTAATCGCTACTGCACAGTGCTCACCTGCCCAAGTAAGCAATTATGCATATGTGATTTATGTAAAATGAAGATTCAGTTCACAGTACTTTAACATGTCCAGGAGCATTAACATTTAAGAAAAGACTGAAATATATATATAAAAAAACAGGATTTCCATGATTTCAGAACCTGTTAGTAGAGGTCTAAACCGAAAGGTTGGCAGATTTTGCCCATAAGAACATTGTGAGGCTATATTTAGTTGCTTGTAAAGGACATTGTGTTGCCAAAAATAATGCAGTTTTTATGATTTTAGGATGACATGATAAATTGGGATGACAGTGGCTACCAATAGAAAAGAAATGGTACACTGTAAAATGTAAAATTTGTTTCAACTCAAAAAACTAATTCCAAGGGCTGCCAAGAAATTTTATGTGTAACCAATAACCATTTTACAATCTAGTCGATTTGAAATTTGAGATTCACCTCTTTCGTTCAATTGTATTCTTAGGTTGACATAACTGTTTCCAGTTGTCTGAAGTGAAAAACTTAGGTTGACACAACTGATTTAATTTGTAACTGACGTTTTTCACTTCAGACAACTGGAAACAGTTATGTCAACCTAAGAATACAATTGAACGAAAGAGGTGAATCTCAAATTTCAAATCGACTAGATTGTAAAATGGTTATTGGTTACACATAAAATTTCTTGGCAGCCCTTGGAATTAGTTTTTTGAGTTGAAACAAATTTACATTTTACAGTGTACCTGGTTTTATGAATCAAACTGCTATATAATTAAAGTAGACATGCAAAATCGACTTTCTTGAGTCTTAAACCATGTTTTAATGTTGTTCCCTCGTCAAAGGCAGATCTGGAGTATAGTATTTCACAACATTCACGCAGTTTAGATCCCCGGACAAAGCTGTTAAATTTAGCTGTTTCTTCTTCTACAGCATCAGCGCCTCGTTCTGTACTTCCTGATTACAATTGCATCATTGTTCAAACCCCAAAACTGTACTCCATATTTTTTAAAGCCCATAATCCAACATAATCGATTTTGAGCCGTTCTGTGCTTGAAGTGTGTTTATCACGCACTGCTGTAGCTGCTAACCACGCACGCCATATTCAACCTGGAAGTTATTATTAAGAAAATTATTCCTATAGCTGCCAGCACGAGGAACCCCAGTCACGATTTTCACCAGCTCTTTCTTATTATTTAATTCTTACAGAGACTTATTTACAAATTCTAAAACGTAAACTATCAAAGCTGAAGCACCCAAAATAAGGTTTTTAAGTCTATTTCTAGCATGTCATGTCCACTTTAAATGGAATGAATTGAAAGAGGAATCAAAACTTTCCGAAGCCACTGTAACTTATTTCTGACGCTCAACTGATAGAAATAGCCATCGAAGTTCAGAAATGAAGTATGTGTCATGCTCTTGCGTCTTTCGGGTGAATCATTTGTCTGTCTTCTGATGTTATTGAATGGGGAAGTGGCAGGCAGTAATAGAGCAGTCTCTTCATAAAGCCACTTCTGCTTTTGGCAGCTCCAGAGGGTCTCGGCTCTGCCACAGGTGCTCCCTTTTAATAGGCTCTGCTTTTTCAATAGCCCCAAGTTTTTAGTGCTAATTAGATTGCCTCTCATAGAAATTGCATCGGGGTAGGAGGCAGCCACACTAAAGGTCTGGAAATCTTCTGAAGCAAATTATGGCAGGATTCAAACCCCCAAGTTACAAGAGTGTTTGTGAACATGGTGCTTACATTTCGCTATCCATTATATTATATCACTGTCACCAATACTTAAGTTTTCAGTCGAAGCACTTTAGACACAGCTGCCCCGGGGCTAACTGATGCAAACATGGCTGTCAAACTGCACCAATGGTCTCACACACTTACACAAGCCGGGCCAACCCCAACTCCTCCCAACTGGTGTTTATCTACGCTGTGTGCTGAGTGTAATCTTGTTCACTGACGAAGCCTTTTGGATGAGAGGCGAAACGTTTGGAGACCTCAACTACCAAGTACAGAAGATGACTCAAGTACCTTCTTTGAACACTTACACAACATTCACACAAGTCTTTCTCAAGCACACAACAACAGTCGTCTGACCAGCAAAAACTACCAACGTTTCCTCTTCTTTTCAAAGATGTGTGGAACCTCAGGCCTCATGGATTTCTGATGGGCAGGACTGACAGAGGAATTAACAACAAAAAAGATAATAATATGGCAGCTTATTTGAGTACAAAGAAATGAAACGGAAAAACACATTTCTGCAGAATCAACAGGCAAACACCAAACGCTGTCAAAAGTTGCTGAAATGATTGCGATAGTTGTCTGTGTTTGAGAAACATGAAATAACATCAAAATAAACAGCTGTGACTGGATTGCAACAAAACTTGTGGGACAAATGTTTTGCTGTGAGCTGGATCCCTGTCTCTTAACAGAAAGCAGGAGTGAGTCACCAGGCTACAATGCACCAGTGTTTTTTTGATGTACGCTTAGGAGCATCTGATTATATGTATTTCATGATAGATTTCAGGTCCACTACTTAGGACTGGGTCATATATGGCACAAAATAATAAAGTAAATAAATCCCATTCCAAAAATAAACTTCAGCCAAAACAACAATGCATGCTTTCCACTCTAGTGCGTGAGATAGTTTCCACGGTCTACTCTTCTTACTTGGATTAGGATTGTCTGAGTAGACTTGCTGATTAAAAAATACAGATTATTTGAAGACTGTCATTCGTCACTCCTCCCCATTTACATTAATAACACCATTCGAGAAAGAAGCCATGGTGGCAGCTTGGTCTACAGAGCATGTATCAAAAAAGGACAAAAGGCAGCGGAGCGGCTCCTGTCCTCCAGGGCCTGCCAATCAAAGCTCAAAGCTAAATCTTTAAAAATGCCTACAGTGAAAAAACCAGCTTGCCTTAAATAATTGTACCCAGCCCAGAGTCATCACAGGAGAATCTAGCCCATTTTTGTCGTGTTTTTGTCACGTAGTCATCTCTTTTGTTGTTGTCATATTTTAAAATTTTTATGCTTTTTTTGGGGGTGTTTTTGGCGCGTATTTTTCATGTGTTTTTGTTGCTTTTTTGCATTTTTGTTTACAGCCTATAGACTTATTTTAATTATTTATTTAACCAGGAAAGTCCCACTAAGATTAAGAATCTCTTTTACAGGGGAGTCCTGGCCCCAGAGGGGACTTGTGCAATGCCTCTAAGCTAAACTGTGTGTAAGATCTGTGTTGTTTTTGCCATGTGTAAAGTCCCCATTGGTTTTCGCATTGCATTAGCTTTTCTAGGTGGTGGGATATTTCAGCAGTATCAGCCCCCTGCCATGACGGTCACAAAACAGTGCTATGCTCACTCATTGATTTAAAAGAACCATGCCAATACTTGATTATAAATTTCATTTTCAAAGATTCAATTCAAAATCTGATAAATTGCACAGCCATCCCAATAGCTCCTCATGCTCAAAGTTGGAACCCTCTCATATATATTTAGGATCATTAATCGCCATGAACTCATTTTTAGCCTTGCTTTCTGTTTTGTTTTCCTCTTATAATCGTAAACAGCAGGGGGAATGCACATATTAATCTGCTCCCATCAGTCATTTACACAGTAGTAGCTGTCACGAGAACCCCTCTGAGATCCCTGTTGGTTCTTAAGGCTCATGGTTCTCACCTCAATCAAATGCGTTCCTGGAAATTCACCTTTTTCAACCTGTTTTTGTGCTTCTCTTTGAGCGCTTATCTGTCTGCACGCTATCTCTCCATCTAGGCAGTAATTTCATTTCCTCCTTTCTGGACATGTGTATTAATTCCTGTTATAGTCCTGGTTGCTGCCTTATCTTATTGTGCCAGCAATGGACTGAGAAAAAACACACTAAACAAGCGAGAAGAAGTGGGGCGGCTTTTTATTAAAACGTTTTTTTTTACTTTTTATTGTTATTTAAGTTGACATTTATTTAATCTGGAAGTCATATGAGATTTAGAAGCCAATTGACAATGTTTAAAGGTTATTTATGTAACAAGGTATGTGTTATGCACGTTGGCACTTACTTTTCAGCACAGTCACAAATGAAACAGAGCACCGACCTAATTGATAACATTAATCACAACTCTTACTCTGAAACTTATAAAGACTTGAGACTTAAATTGATTATGAAGCATTGGGGTGGTATTTTGTTTGAAACAATAAATCCCCCACAGGCTTTTCCAGTAGGCACCAGGCATGATGGATGTACTGTATCTCTTCCCCTGCTTCTCTTCTTACCCTGATGCGCCCATCACTCTGAAACTGGGTAAACATGGACTCATCAGACCACATCACCTTCTTCCATTGGCTCAAAGTCCAGTATTTACGCTCCCTAACAAATTGAAGCCTTTTTTGTTAAAGCAGCTAACTGATTAGTTATTACGGCCACACAGATTTTCAGCCCAATCCCTTGAGTTCCCTTCGCATTGTGCTTTCACTATTAATCACAGCCCGGAGATGTACAGTTGTTTTTCTCCTATTTGATTTTGCCAAACGTTTAAAGGGGGGGTATTATGTAAAATCGACTTTTTCAAGCTTTATATCATGTTATTATGTCATTCCCTCATTAAACACATGCCTGGAGTGTTGCCTTGGCTCATTCACATATTTTTGAGTAACCAGTAAAAACTTAGACGGCAGCCATTTTAGGTGTAGCTATGCCTCAGTCCTCCTAGGAACGCCCCCACCTCCTGGAGACGCCTCTGGACCTTTCGTCACCAGCCAAGCCACCAACCACTGCTCCTCAGCTCAGCAGAGCCCCCTCCCCGCACAGTGTTGTTGTTTAGATGCCACAGCAGTGTGCTGAAGGGGGCGTGTCGGAAAGCTTCTTAAAGAGACAGAGGCCTATTTCAAGACGCTCAGTACAGCCATTTTGAGAGAGCAATTTTATTCAAGGCAGTTATTTTAATTTACTGCATATACAGACCAACAGAAGGTTACATCATCATTGTAGTATGCTATAGACTGGTGCTATGTGATTGAAAAAAGCACAATACCCCCTCTTTAAGTCATCACC
Source organism: Neogobius melanostomus (assembly GCA_007210695.1). Classification (NCBI taxonomy): domain Eukaryota; kingdom Metazoa; phylum Chordata; class Actinopteri; order Gobiiformes; family Gobiidae; genus Neogobius; species Neogobius melanostomus. The sequence goes on from VHKM01000283.1 coordinate 3,041,299, forward strand.
GATCACAATCATTCAGGATTTTTTTCAGACCACTGTCCTTCCAGTTTTTGATAACACGTTGGAAGCTTCTTACGCCGATTTCAGTAGTTCCTTCAAGCTCCTTAGATGTTTGTTCTGCTTGATGCATGTTAATGATTTGACACTTCAAACGCACTGACATATTTTCCACGACCACGGGATTTGTCTTTTTGTCTCAGAAATGAAAAAGCCAATTTAACAAATACCGTGTTGCCAACTGAAATGAAGGCAATTACCCGTGAAAGCAATTATCCAAAAGAAGGCTCCTACCTTTTTTGCTTTATTGAAGGAACAGGCCACTGTTTTTCCATACTGAGAGATGTGCTTACCTGAGCTTAGACGAGTTGATGTGTACTTGTCTAGTCTTTGTGCGTGACCAAAAAGAGGATAAAAAGAGGTACTATAACTTTTTTTTATTTATCTTTTTGGTCACTGTTGGTACACTGTTATGTATTTTGGTACACTGTTATGTATTTTGTTATTACTATTCAAGTCGTATTGTAACGTCAAATGCAATATTTCTATTTTAATCCAATGCTTCCAGCCTGGCTCCTAGTATGTTATCCTTGTGTTTCTGCCATCCTTATCTGCAAGCCTCAACACGGCTCTGCAGCTCTCACATCAGTTGAGCGCTATTAGAGAAAGCAGCTGCTCATGACAGATTTGGGGATGAGTTTATGGAACATTCTTCCTCCTGCTCCTCAGCCTATAATCACGCTAAGATCAACAAAGACTCTCCTTCTGGCCCCTATAGAGTTTTGGGCGTGGGGTCGAGCTGGGTGTTGCCTGTTTGGACTCAGCCGTCGCCCACACACTGTCTCCCTCCACTCGGCACTGTTTTGTTTTATTCAAAGCTATTTCACAAAGCTGCAGTCGTTTTCTCTTGCTGGTTATTTCATTACAAACAGTGATTTTGTTTAACAAGTTCATTCAGTGGGGGCCTGCCAGCATAATGCCACTATTATTATTTTTCTAAAACCACTATAGTCAAGTTTGGCCATATCCTAATAAGTTATGCATACTTTTAAAAGACTATTATTCTTCAGTGTGCGAGTGAAGAATAGGTCACTTTTGAAGCAATCTTCCTCCATGTTGTGCTATTATTCCCAGACATTACAGATTTAATTGCAGGGCCAATAAAGGAGCCTCGCTTTTCTGATTAAATTTTTACTCTTTATTACAACTGGAGCAACATCATTAATTTATCTCAAACAATGGTGTTCTCCAGCTAGCATTGTGTCCTTAAACTGAGCCCACTCTTCATTCTCTCTTCTCACCAGTGCTGCATCGATAACTATGAGGAGATGGTGAAGATCCTTTTGGAGCGAGGAGCCAGTGTGAACGCTCAGGACAATGAGCTGTGGACCCCGCTGCACGCTGCTGCCACCTGTGGCCACGCCGGCCTCGTCAGGATACTCATTGCACAGTAAGGGCAACTAAACGGGAACAAAAAGCACTTTTAAAGAGGGACCTGAGAGTTTTCTACCACGTGTATATGATGGAATTTTGTCTGTTAAAACATGCCTAGATTTGTTTTTTGAGTCATTCGCACTAGAGATTCACTGATCCAGCGTTTTTGCTTCCGATACCGGCGATATTAACTGATACCAGGAGACTTTAAGTGTCTGCTGTGAGGAAAAAAGTGAATGGTCCTCTTTTCTCCTGTGTCAGATCAATAAAGTCTTATCTTTTCTGGCAAATGACATGTTACATATTAGTTTGGCCTATATCTGTTAACCTCTTAACCCCCACCTGAACCAAGCACATTTTCTCCAGTTTGGCTTTACCCAAATCTAAACGCTTCTTGAAAAAAGCAACAAAATAGTGACAAAACGAGACGGAAACGAGGATGAAAAAACGCTTTTCTGTCACGTAACGACAAAAATGCAACAACATGGTGAAAAAGCACAACAAAAACACGACAAAAAAAGTGTCAAAAAATGTTATAAAGAAACAAGAAAACGTCAAAAACGAGAGGAAAAATCTTAGATCAGTTTTGAAGACATTAGCTTTCAAATGAGGCGTCACACTGGCCAATAGGCTGTAAGCTCCAGTCGAGAAGCTTTTAGGGTCATGGGACTTTTCTACTGTTCCTCTCCAATGGCAATTTTATTTTTATTTTATTAGGTGATCCAATCATAATTTATTTCCCAGTTTAGTTTTGATTTGTTGACATTAGCGTTAGCATGTTGCAGCTAGCATTAGCATACTCTTGCTAGCCGCTGCATTTTGCGCGGTGATTAAAAATACATTTGCGGATGTTCTGAGCTTCAAAATGCCCATTTTCACTGAGGTGGTGAAAGTTGTGTTTTTGAAAGAGGGGAGAGCCAAAACAGGTATTGGCTATTTGGAACCGTTGCCCAATATCAGCTCCGATATCAGATACCAGTATCGGATCGGTGCATCCCTGATTCGCACATTTAATCTTTGGTACACTGCAAATTGCGGATGGGCACCTAGCTGGAGCTCGCAAAGGATAGTACAATTTTTGTTCTGCTTACATTATGCAGCGGTGCCTAGGCCTGTATAAAATTAGGATGCTAGCCTGGTGTGGCCGAGGAAGTATGTGGTAAGGCTCAGGCACATAATAAAAAATGTTTTTGTCCTGTCTTGTTTTGGTATCATTTTATTTTTTTTCAAATGCTTACAATTGTTGGTTAAATGTAATGGAACAAACTGTTTACCAAAGAGTTGGTACAATTTTGCAATTATTCTACCAAATTAAATATCACAGTCCTTTTGTTCTCCACATGTATTGTACTGGCTCCCCCTGTCAAAACCACTTCTTCAATTATATATGTTTTTATGCTCACAGCTCCTACCGCTTAACCCAACACAAAAATGCATTCAAGCTTTATATAGAGGGAAAATGAGCCATTGTTTTGTTTTGTGGTTAACGCTTAATTACATTTCGAAGCACTGAAGGTAGCAAAATGAGAGCGTGGGCTGTTCTTATCAGAATGACAGAACGCATTACGCTACAATATTAAATTAACTCCCGCCAGAGGACTTGTAATCATATCTCAAATAATACACGCGCCATATTTGTGGTAATGCAATTCACGGTTCAGTAGAATTGACCCTGGCTTTCCACAGGCACACAAGGAGCTATTGTTTAATACGGATTTAATTACAGGTTTCATTTGCATTTGACAGGTTTTTCAGACGTAGCCAGGATATAATTGTACCACGAGGAATGGGATAAAGTGTTAATTCCGTTAACTAATGTTTTATCATACGACGGGAGATTTTATTTCTTCCGTTTGAATGAGTCCAAACATTATGCAAATTGAACATCTCAGTAGCTTGTCCAGTTTTTTGTCCACTTGCTAAAAGGTCCCAGAAACAATGCAATATGAAGGTACACTATAGGTTGACGAAAACGAGACTAACACTTAAAGGTAACGTTTGTAGGATGATGTGCTTTAGGTCGTTTGAAAAGGAACTACAGCTATAACTGGACCATCCCTCGTGTCAAATCAAAAGTACCTCCATGATTCTCCATAGTTTATCCTAATACAGGCCTGCACTAGCACTAATTGGAGCTTTATTGAGATTGTAGAGAAGCCCTTTCCAAACTGGGTTTAGTCTTTTTTCCTCCTTTTTTAACCTCTTAACCCCGGCCTTAATTGAGCACATTTTCTCCAGTTGGAAAAGCTTCTTGAAAAATGTGTTAAAATTGCCATAGAAAGGTGGTTGCAAACGTGGGAAAAAATGTGGAAAATCTGTTTCAAATGAGGCGTTACCCTGGCCTGTAGGGTAGGCCAGGGTATGGGTAAAGCTGAACTGGAGAAAATGTGCTCTCGGTTAAGGCGGGGGTTAAGAGATTAAATCTTTATTTATACAGAGAAGGACCAATGAGAGTACGAGACTCGCTTTTTCATGAGCTCCCTGTTTTTTTCCCCAGAGCATAACAATACATTTACAAGAACATTTTACAGTTTCAGTTTAAGCAAGTACAATTTTGCTTATACGTACCTAATAGTATTGTAAAAGTCTTTGTACTTTGTTACAATTGTGGCAGGTGTAACAAGAAAAGGCTCTTGGATCTGATCAGATAATCCCCTCGACAAAACTAAAAATGTAATTGAATAAGATAACATTAACATTCTGAACAGTAAAAAAATAAAATGAAGATTTTCTCATGTTTATGAAATATTTACAAGTACTCGTAGATACTCCACCTTTAAAACTATTATTTGACGATATATTAACTTTAGTCACGCTTCCAACTGTTTGCATGCAGGTCCTGCCTCAGTCACTATTAATCAAATCAGCTGGAACGTTTATCCGCATTGCAACGACTGATTTAACGCTGAATAATGCAGGCCGAGAACTATCAGGACTTAATCATGAATTAGCATCACACTCACATTGAGCATGACTTTCCACAACTTTTGTCCCGTCCTCAATCAAATGTTGGGGTCAGAAATAAACCAGCCGGCCTGAAAACTCTACAAGTCTTTTATATGAAACTATAGTGTTGAGGAAGCATAAAACTGTATCAATCTAAATATTTTCCATCATCACTTGTTTTATTATTCCACTGCTGAAGGGCTTTCATTTGTCTTCCCTGGATTTTATGGAGTAATACATCAGAACAGAAATGTCCTTCACAATTTTCGATTATGTATAAATCATCACCGGATCCGTTCTGAGCAGCTTTGCGCCAACTGCATTTAAAGTGCATATGACACATTACACACAATTTTTGCTAAAACATAGTTAAGTAACATAGATGAAGACTAACATCTATTTAACATACAGTAACATAATTTTAAACTGTTGCCATGCCGACCATGTCAATGGGAAATGAGTCAAACCGCTGTGGAGCTTTACCTCTATCTGTCAGCAGCTTAAAAATTAAAATAAACATAACTTTTCTGCCCATCATTTCTTCATTAAAATTGCTGCTTCACTGAAATAAAAAGGATAATTATGCAACTGATGAACTTGCAACTGATGTTATCCATCTAAATAAGTCCTATTTTCAAGAGCATTAAAACCTGTCATATGCAATTTAAGATAAGCTAAAATAAGACTTTATTGTTCTCACAATGGAGAAATTCATAGACAGGAAATGAGCAATCAAGTAATTGTAACTAGACCTATCTTATCTTATATACAATGAATAGAAACCTTTAAAGGGCATATATATATATATATATATATATATATATATATATATATATATATATATATATGACAAATTTAAACAGAATAAAAATACTGAAATACCAAACATATCAAAACTCACAGTGCCATCGACTTTGGTAGTTTGCCTCTAGCTAAAAATGGTGCACATACAATTCCCACTGTTGTCTGCAGAGGGCACTAAAATCAAACGGTTCAGACCAACACTGTCCATGGCCATGAAGTTTCCTTTTTATACACAGAATCATGAGGAAAACGCTAACAGGCTAATGGGCAAAGCTAACTGTGGGCCAGCGCCACTTAAACCGTATTTACAGCCAAGTTGAGTGAAAAAACTTATCTCCATTGTGTCGCAACATGCAGCGACACCTGCAGTGGCGCTTGTGGCCTTTAGGGGCATGAGTTACTTAGTTCTGCTTTAAAGGAACAGGCCACAGTTTTTCCATACTGAGATATGTTCTTACCTGAGCTTAGCTTGCGTACCCGTGTAAGAGCTTGGTAGCTTCTAACTTCACCCTGTTTGGAGCCATAGGAATATACTGGGAGAGGCCAAATGCTAACGACATCTTTGGTCGTTTTGCGTGACTGAGCGCACGCAAAAGATCAGACAGGTACGCATCAACTCGTCTAAGCTCAGGTAAGAACATATCTCAGTATGGAAAAACGGTGGCCTGTTCCATTAAACAAATTAGATGATTTATATTGTTGAACAACAATTGAGATTTTTGAGATTGTGTACTTGTATAGCTGGTCTGTCTAGAGAGGGCTGGAACATAGGTAACAATTTTCACATAATTGAAATACATAAGGTTGATGGGGCAGTGGTTTGAGCTCAGGCCTGTTCTTTACATGTTGTCAATGTTTGGATTTTGGACAAGAGGAGTGACATTTGAGACGATAAAATAAGGTTTATCTGATATTTCCAAAAACAGTTAGACATTTGTTTATCGTTACTATGACAACAGCTACAATGGAAATAGATAGGACTCGAGCTTCCCGCCTCCAGCTAAGCCCGGAATGTTTACAAACAATTAAAGGGTCTATTAAGTCTAAGGATGTGTTCTCTCTATTTTCCTCCATATAGTTTCAAGTCCCTTTTGTCGAACTTTGTGAATCCCATTTTTACACCCCTGCCCGTGTGTCCCACAGCGGCGCCGACCTGCTGGCAGTGAATTCAGATGGGAACATGCCCTACGACCTTTGTGAGGACGACCCTACACTGGACATCATAGAGACCGCTATGGCCAACAGAGGTGAGTGAGGAACACGATCACCGGGCTGTCCTTTATTTTAACACATCAGTCACGCATTCACCCGCTGACGGATACAACGATGAGATGTTTAGCCCGGGGTGTAATTGCGCTGCTGCTGTTAGGACAAGGATGTGCCTGCTCCATTCGGTTTACTGTTGTTTTATTACGCCAGGCATAATGCTTTATAGCTATCACATCCCCTACTCTATCTCTACTCTATCAAGTAAAAAATTATATACGCTTTTAGAGACTTTATGTCGGTTTGAAACAGACCAAAGTATAATGGTAATATTTCTAAAGTTACATTGCAAAGAAGCATAAGCAGCAAAATCATTACTTCCGATCTTTACAACTGATCTTGTCCATTAAAACACATTAGGGGAGGTTTTGCCCTTTGCTTCATCTATTTCAGGCTTTTCTCTCTAATGTAAGGCCAGCCTGCTCTTCGAATGGGGCGTCCCAAGACAGAGAAACACATTATTGAAGAGTTGTGACCATCAAAAGCACTTAGCGCCCCTGTGGCCTGGACACTGACACGTTGGGGAGCTGATATATTTGCTGTTCTCTCGCTCCTAAAATGCAGATTCATGTTCTGGGATTGGACTCTGCTGCAAAGTAAGAGTGAAAGTCCATTTCGGCTTTTACATTTTGTGCTTTTGTCTTAATAAAAGATGAATGTTGGTTGTTCAGAAACCACCAGACGTGTACTAACTCGTATGCAAAAGACATGAAACAACAGGAAAAAGTGTCAACCAATATAACATGTAGTTTTGCGTTATTACAGTCTACAACTTCAAAATTGATTCAGTTTGACCTAAAATCATTTAAAAGGAAAAACTGAATGTTGATGTTTTGTGGCTCTCAGACAGAACATTCTAATTTGTGCTTTATTGTTAATAGTTTGAAGTATTGTATCTTGAAGTGCAAGATTAACTCCTTAAATGTGTCTACGTTTTCTGTTTAAAGGAAGTTTAGGTCGAGGTAGGAATTGTTTTTAAAGCCAAACTGCTGCTTTATTCAAAGTCTGGCAGAAGCTCTTTTCCATCCTCCTTTGTGCTTGTTTTTAAGCAAAAGTTTTAGGGTTACTCTTTGAGGGAACTCCACACCTGTCAGACTGTAGTTCATTTATAATTGGCCTCCAAAACAGTCGAGCGTAAACGTAACGCAGACTGAACTTCATACTTCTTTCCAACTTTTGCCAACTCCTTTATTCTTAAATGCTTGTTCTACTGGCGTTTAGTATCGCACTGCTTACAACATTTGGCCAATGCTTTAAAGACTTTTTGCACTGCTATGTCCGGCACCTCATTGACAATACAACAAACATTTTACCCAATAACACCAGGCTCTAGTGTTAATTTTGTCGACTAAAATATTTAGTCATAATTTTAGACAAAGCAATATTTTTGCCGACTAAAACTAAATTAAACGTTTTTCATGAGACTAAAATGTCCAGATATTTTAGTCGACTAAAATAAGACTAAATAAAAACTAAAAGAGACTAAAATCATCCAAACTTCCATTGACTGTCTGAAAGAGTCTAATATCATTATGTGCCAAAGGAACAGCTCTGAGCTTTGTTCATATGGGAGAAGCTCCATGAGGAGAGGATTAAATATGATTATGATAAATATTATAAATGCAAAGTCGACTAAATTCATCTTAAAATTAGTCGACTAAAATTACATGCAGTTTTAGACTTAAAGTAGACTAAAATGTAAGATATTTTTTTGGACTAAATATCGACTAAAATTACATTTCATTTTTGTCAAAAGACTAAAACTAAATGAAAGTCACATTGCACCAGCCCCTATGGCTCCTCCTCAGGTGGTGGGTCCACAGAAGGACGGTTCTAACCCGGCCTGTTGGTCTCTCATAAGGGGCTTCTGAACCGCTCTTTGTCTGACCGTCACCTAGGACCTGTTTGCCATGGGAGACCCTACCAGGGGCACGAAGCCCCCGACAACAGAACTCCCAGCATCATCCGGGTGCTCAAACCCCTCCACCCCGTTAAGGTGGCGGTTCCAGGAGGGGTATTTCTGTGTGTTTCTTGACCCATATAGCATGCTATAGTAGTTGTTTTTTGTTTGTTTTTCCCCAATCTTTTTGGACACTTTTTGGACATGGAAAAGGCTAGTTTTATTTTATTATGATTGTTATATTATGATTATCCATTGATTTGAAAAAAACAAAAATCAGAGCATTTGCATCATGAAACGCGCACAACATTTCTATTGGAGGAGAAACTTCTACTTCTGGAGTCAATTACAAATTTTCATTGGGATGTTACACGAAAATCGACGATGTTGTAAATGGCGTGAGTATGGGGCTCAAAAATGAAAGCGCAATTGACGCCCCCTCCAGTAGATGTCGCTCTAGGCGGGCGCCTGAGACGCCTATGCCCTGACACCGTGTGCCAGAGCATGTGAAAACATGGATCACAGACGGCATGTTGTGTCTTAAAGGTGACCAGTGTTGTATAAACAGAGCCTCACTCTTCTGCTATGTATACAGACAATTACTCTTTTCCCCACTTTATGGATTTGAACCCACGCGATCGTTATTTAGGCAGGGCCTCCAGAAGTTAAGCCTCCATGCACTTAAATTATACCAAGGCAAATTAAGTGTTAATTGTTTATTAACTTGTGAAGTGCATTCTGCATATTCGAAACAACAACATTACAGTGAGTGTTAAATTGTCATTGTAATTATAGCTGATTGAAGTCACTTACAGAAAACCCCTACGGAAAACTAAATGCCATCGAGTCCATGAGGTGTTCCATCATGCGTCCCTGCGTAATGAGAGGTTACAGTTGCCCAGCTAATAAGACTGTGGAATGTAAACAGCGCCTTTAATAGTTTCAATAATGTAAATGGAGCACACGATAGCAGTTGTGTGGGTTGTAAACTAGCTGTTGGACATATTTGAACAGCCAAGGACTGCAAAATGATAAAGTAACTGGACAAAATGAGCTTCTCGCTTTACAATGTTCCGTGTATCTGCGCTCGATACAGATAGGAGTACAGGCGGTGAGAAGAGTGATTATGGATGCGATCAAAGTGAGTACCGGGGCTGTTAATTGCCCCTGCAGTGTTCCCAGCGCTATTGTGCTGGAGAGGCCTTGGCACACATGCACGAGGAGGATGCACATGCTGATTATAATACAGAGAAAGAGCTGAGGGAGGGTTTTCAGAGGAGAAGTCACGATTATGGATTGCTTGAAACTGTTTGAGATATAGTTTTTAAGTCATAACCTTGTGTAGTGCCTGTAGTTTGCGGGAAAATGTGGAGTGTTTTTTAGTTAAAAAGGTGAATGCAATTAACTGAAGCATCTACTTTACAGCGCAGTAATCGTATGGTAACCGGATGGAAATTGCATGGCACCTAAACATGTCATTATTATGGGAAACAAACCTGTCACTATTTTATTTCAGGGTAGTATTAGTAATCTTATCTCTTAGCCTAATCCTCTGAAATATGCGAATTAATTTTTCACTAAACATTCTTAGTCTTTTCATGGCTATTAAATGGAAATGGTGCTGCAAAATGTATTATGTCCTTGGTCATTCCATACTAATCCTATTACAATGTTATTATTTTTGATGAATAGTAGACCAGTGAGCCGATATTTCTCCAAATCAGTGCTGAAATATGTAACATGCAGTAATTGCAACTATTTAGTGTATTTTCAAAATGCCCAATGTGACTTATATTGGCCACATCACATCAATGCTTCCTATTCAATGCACAAATATTTAGCCTCAAAGTGAGATAAAAATCCATATGGAAATGGACTCTAGAGAAGATGTGTTGAAAGTATTAGATAGATACTACAGCCACACTGGGAAACATTCCAAGTTTACTGTACATTACAAAAGCACCTAAACTGTGTTTTCTCTGTATTTCTCTGTATTGTTGATATGTGTTGTATAAATTGTTTTTATAATGAGAATGGACCCCAGGAAGAGTAGTCTTCCCCCAGTGCCAGGTCTACCCGTATAGTCGAGTGTTTCCACCGGTTAGACCAGGGTCAGCCAGGTACAAGTTTTGGGCCTGAGCTCAACCCCGCTCTGCACTGATGCTAACGTGATGTGAACAGACTGCTGGCCTCTGATTGGCCAGAGGAGAAAGGACAGCCCTCACTAAAACAGGCAGGTAATACGGATGAAATATTTCACAACATCAAACGCTGTTGCCCCGCAGGTGCCCGCTGTTGTTGTGTCCTTGGGCAAGACACATCACCCACCTTGTCTCCAGTGTCTGCGTTCACTGGTGTATGAATGAGAGCATGAATGGGTGACTGGTCCTTGATGTAAAGCACTTTGAGTGCCTTTATTTGTTGAAAAAGGTGATTATGCTGATGATAGCATTTAGCCGCTGTTAGCACGACTTTAGCTGGTGTTAGCATGGCATCTGTACGGACAGTAGCTCACCTTCGTAGCTCATCTTTTAGCTGCTTCTTTCCTCTAGTATTTGCCTTGGCACTTTTGAATAATTCCATTAACCCAACCAAAAGGCAGTATTCAGTTCTGTTGTTCCTTAAGTAATATGCATTCTAGCAATTAAAACACTTGAAATTAAAGGAATACTTCAGCGTAATTGTGTATGTCAGGTGAAATGTTACCTATCAACCTTCTTTATGTGTATGTGTCACATGCTCTATGGTTTTGCTTACAAATCTGTCTTGCGCATTTGAGATTTTAGAAACAGAAAAGTATCGGTCAGAAAGTGACGATGATGAGCTCACACAATACTTGTTAAATATTTCAAAAAGTTGGCCATGAGAAAAAGTTTTTAATGGTTGTAGCCCGGCTGCGTTTGCATTCAGTGTTGATCTATGGCGTTTAGCAAAATCCCCAGGGGACATTTTGTAGATAACTCTAACATGTCGTAAACAAACCTTTTATTAGAGAAAGCTGCAGAAACCTGAAGTCAGCACAAGCCACTGTGATTCTGTTCTCTGCCACTTATATCACTGCATCACCAGACTGCACTTTAGCGCCTTCTTCCCTGTCACCTCCATCAACGTCGCATGTCATTTTGCGGCGTGCCCGAGATGGCGGCGTGACATTGAGATGAGATGCCAGCTTTCGTCGAGGACACAGAAGTGGGGTGAGAGGAGAGAATTTGCCCTCAGCGCTGCTCGTCCCAGGTTTAGGTTGTATCTCTCTGACAGGAGTGGAGTAACACATGCACAGTCAGGCGATGCGTGTCAGCCGGCACTTCTGACTTAGTTGAGCGTGCTCTGCCTTCATTCACCAACATTCAACTGTAATCCTCCAGCAGAGAGAATATAGACTGGACTCTGGCAAAAAACTACACATGGATCCAGTTGTGTACTACTTTGAACATGTAATTTCAGTGTTTTGAATGTGAGTTGAGTTAAGGTGAGACACTGCAGGTGAAACATGGATTTTTTCATGCAGTGTTGAGATTTTTAGCTCGTTTTCTCCCTTAAAGCAGAACTAAGTAACTTGTTTACCTTATTAATTCCTTTTTGTAGTCCCTCTGGGGTTAATACAAGTGCTGATGGGATGATCGGGGGGTCTTTCATCTCCCCTGGTATCTCTGGCCAGAAAACCTTGCTTGCAACTTTCCCTGCTCCAACCCGGAGGTGTAATACACTCTAATGGAATCACAAAGAAGCTAACAGGCTAACGGGCAAAGCTAACTGCGGGCTAGCGCCACTTAAACAGTATTTACGGCCAAGTTTGAGTGAAAAAAATGATCTCTATTGTATAATTGGGTTGTGGCCTGTACAATATCATTCTATTCCTTTGTCTTTTCTGTCAACGTAGTATTTACTCTCACGGACAATTAATGAGTAAAAAAAAAACCCGCAACATGCTATGACACCTGCCGTGGCGCTTATGGCCACTAGGGGCATGAGTTACTTAGTTCTGCTTTAATCTTAGCTTTTATGTCAGAGTATAAAAAAGACACTTGCCCTGTACGATGCTTATTTTATGACATTTTGTCCACTAGTGAGGCGGAGATATCCAGAAAGTACAACGTCGCATTGCTTTCTTTCGCACGTTCATTCACAAGTATTGACATAATTATATCCATGTGTCCTGCGAAGGGTGCCTGTGATGACACTATAATCCAAATAAAGTAATTTAATTTCTGGGGGAACCCCGCGGGCAAAATACGGCAGAAATGTACTCACCTAGCCTGATTTAATGAGCTTTGAACACAAAAAAACAAGGCAAAATTTGATTTATTTTTTTATATATTTTTTTTACTGATGAATAGCTCATTACAAAACTAAACAAGATATCCACAATCCTCTCAGAAAAAGTCTTAGTAACTAATATATTAACAAAATTAAGCCATACATTTAAACCAGGGTCCATCCATTATTTAGACTTTGTCGCTGAAAATATAAGCATTTTTGCCATTTATTATTATTTGAAAACATAAAATTACAGAAAACTTGCAATACATTTTTTTCTCACATTTACAGTATGTCCGTAATTCTACAGCAAACGTTTTAAATTGATATCACTAAATTTCTGTTTTTCCCCCCATTCATCTGCAGTGTCTCGCCTGAAAGTAGGCGTCATGACAAATGAATGGAACTGAAGGTCCGCACAGTATGAGAATAATATCCAATAAGGCAAGGCAACTTTATTTATACCGTGCATTTCGTACACAAGGCCACTCGATGCGCCTTACAAAAGAAGTAAGCAGCTGGAATTTGATAGATTGCGATATTTTAGAAAACATTTTCAACACAGATTGCCCATTAATAAGCAATCTGTTTTCATCAAATTGTGTCAAAACAAGACTGAAGGCAATATTACAAGGACAAAAAACAAAGTTAATACTCAACATAATTAGGACTAAACCTGAACTTTTGCACATTTTTAAGTTACCATGCGTTTTTTTTGTGGTGATTTTTGCAATATATGACAACAATAATTCGGCGTATGTTGCACAGCCCTAAACGGAAGCTCGTTTTTTTTTGACAGGCATCACGCAGGAGATGATCAATGAGACGCGAGCCTCGACGGAGCGGAGGATGCTGGGAGATATTCAGGAGCTGATTCGTCAGGGAGAGGAGGTCAACCAGCAGGACTCTCTGGGAGCCACACTGGTGAGTCTGCAGCAGCATCTACAGAGCAATCACCATTTCACAGCGAGCTTTCTCACTGACTTAAGCAATGCGCTACTTGCGTTCTTTCAGACAGCCGCTGCAAATGCGGTTGGCATGGCAACTTACATGTGACAATCCAGTTTTGGTTGACAGTGCACATTATAAGTACATACGGGGCAAGTATACCTTAAAGGGATACTTCGGGATTTTTGACATAGGGCCTCATTTCCTAGTTATCCAGAGTGTTGTTGATGTCTGGAGATATTTTTTTCTTAAATTCATGCAGTTCTTATATTTGAAGAGTCTAGTTGCGCTAGGCTAGAGCAAGGCTAAAACATTTCTATGGTAAACGCTAGCCCGCATTAAAAAACAGTCTGGCGCACTCCACAGTGCACCTGAGGTAAATCACTTATAACTCCAGACTAACCATATAAATGTCTGTGTCGATAGGTTAATTTTAACCATTTTGCGTTTAAAATAACTTATATTTGAGCAGCATCAGCTTCGTGGCTGTAAGCTAACGCAGCGGCGGAGTGATCTGCGAGAAAATAGTCCCTCAAAATGCGGTAATTCATGTGATACAAGGTCAGTTTTATTAAAAAAATTATTCTATTAACACAGACATTTATATGGTTAGTCTGGTGTTATATGTGATTTACCTCAGGTGCACTGTGGAGTGAGTCAGACTCTTTTTTAATGCAGGCTAACTGATACCATAGAAATGCTTTAGCCTTGCTCTAGGCTAGCGCAACTAGACTCTTCAAATATAAGAACTGCATGAATTTAAGAAAAAATATCCCAGAAATCAACAACACTCTGTATAACTAGGAAATGAGGCCCTATGTCAAAAATCCCGAAGTATCCCTTTAACCTTATTTAACAATTGAGAGAAGGTTGATATTATATGAACTGCTAACCTAATACAAGAATCATAAGAAACTAAACGGGGGCAGGATTTGCACAAAGGCCTCATGGAAAAGAGATATTTTGTTGTTTTCAAAGAACATTATTCACTGCCAAGCCATAGAAAAAAATTGCCACCAAAAAGGGTCTTTGTGGGGGCCAATCCATGTGTGAAAATGACGTCTCATGCCCCCTGAATGAAACACTGTCACAAATTGAGCCCAAATCCTGGCATCGTCATCTTGAAATATGCCTGTGCCATCAGTGACGGAAATAAAATACAGATCAAATAAGCTGGTTACTCATTTGTGGACACATAGGGCCCGAACTTCTGCCTGGCGCAACGGCAACTTTGCTCAAGACGAAGTTGGTATTTTGCGTACAAACAACGGTGCGCCAGTCCTTTCACCGACAGCCTGAGGGCGTCGCTTAGAGTAAAAAAAGGGTCTGGGGTCTGGGGTCGGCGAAGGTGCAGTGTTGCTACAAATAACGCCAACTACACGCTGCTTCCTCTTCGCTCTCCTCTTCTCTACATTACATTCCATATTAAAGGGATACTTCGGGATTTTTGACATAGGGCCTCATTTCCTAGTTATCCAGAGTGTTGTTGATGTCTGGAGATATATTTTTTCTTAAATTCATGCAGTTCTTATATTTGAAGAGTCTACAGCGGGTGCCTGTTCATTTTGTCGTCCTCATTCGCGCATTTCATGACGCACGGAGTTGCGTGAAATGTAATACATCTTATCGCCACAAGGTGGCAGGTTAAGTCCGCTTTAGCTCTGCCAGCGACTTAAACGCTCAGGTATAACACTGCGTGCAAACTTTTTTGCCTAGTGATACTATGTTGGCCGAATGGTTAGCGTTGCAGGTTATGACCCGGGGGATCCGGGTTCGATCCCTGGCCAGTCCTAAATTTTTATTAGCAATATCGTGAGAATGTATTTTATGTTTCAATGTGTTGCTATTGAATGCTATTTCTAAGTAAGAGCATAACAGAGACAGCAAGTTGCATTTTTTATTCCTGCAGTTTGGTTGGTGCTGATTGTGGAGTTGAATTCCAATTGTATTTAAAGTTTACATGTTTATCAAGCTCCACGTGGACCGGTCTGCAGTTTGAATCCCTCTCTCAGTGTGAGTTTGTATGTAAATGATCCCGCCCTACCCCCACCCCAACCTGTGAACACACTCTGGACACTTTCTGATGGAGAGAAAAGGCTCCTCACTTTACTGTTGTGACGCTTTTAAACACCCGTATTTGTAAACATAAAATACAAAGACATTATGAACGTGACCGGGACTCGTACCCCGCACGTTACAATTTATGAGTTATTGACAAACCTGATACTCCACGTGTTATGTATCATGATTGACTTTATGATCAGTTAAATCTATTTTGCACACATACAAAAATGAGCTTGAAATGAACAGGACTGGCGTGAGGGGCAGAGAACGCGCAACAATGAATGCGCGCACAGCGGCAATGAGTGGCAGCGACCGCCCCAACCCGACCCGCGATCATAGGAGAATTTTATGACGGTCTGGGCAGCCGGCCCTGCGGGGACCGCGGGGGAACCCGTAACCCGCGCATCAGGTGTGTTAATGCCCCCAGCCATGTGTGAAATCCTGTGTGTTTTACAATAGCGACCGTTTGACAAGACTGTGCCACAACCCCCACCCCCACCCAGTGACGTGCGGTGAGTTTTGTTGCTCACTTCGGGCCTATCAAAACACGGTTTAAAGTCAAAGGATTGACTCTGTAAAACACTGTACTAACTTACTGCATTGTATTTTACTGTATTACTTATTTTTACTTCTTATTTTTTAATAAAAACACTTCTTCTCAAAAGTTCCTTCTGACTTCTTCTACAGTATGGGATAGACACCGCCTCTGTGGCGGAACGGGATTATGAATGGCTCTCACGCCGGCGACCGGGGTACGAACCCCGCTCAGGCCATACTCTTAAATTGTTATGTTTTAACTTTATGCTTAAACATGTTGCTATTGAATGCTATTTCTAAGTAATAGAATACCAAGAAGTTTAACTGTTTTACTTAGGGTTAGGGTTAGTATTTCAACATAATAATTAATATAATAAAATACTAAATCGTTACAAAATAGTAATCGTTACACACGCACACCCTCCCCCAGAGGTGTGAAAATGCAGGGATTGACACAGGTCAGAACTGCCGACTCTGATGGCTTCAATTTGCATCTATTCATTTGTAAATAGGCCGGCGCTAGAGGTGTCAGCTCAGCGTCTCCTTCCCTGTTCATCCCCGCTCTGAGCGTCCCCGCTGTCGGCCCATCTATGCGCATTTCCCAGTCCCTCTACAGCGGCTCATGAGATAGTTTTGGGCAAAGGCAGTGACAGGTGCAGGGTAGTCTGTATTTCACAACAAAGCGCTGAAGTCCGCGGGAAAGACGCCGCGCACTGTCTCAAGGCTTTAAAGAGACTGAAAAGTGGATGCTCCGCTCACAGCGCTGACCAAGCCACGCGCTCCCCTTCGTGCAAAACATTGTCCAAAAACAAGTCCTTCTCCAAGAAGCAGCGCGCATGGGGGTGTGTGTGTGTGGGTCACTGTGCTTTTACGCATAATGGACACGCGCCCCACGGACAGTTCCGCGTAATTGTGCCATAAGCCCTGATTACTGGACATGCTGGCATGTTTCCTTTGCTGCTCTTCCTAATCGTTCTCATTTAATATGGATCGTTTTTATGTCAACTGCATTAATAAAACAGCGGCACAAATACTGTTCAACATCATTCAATCACAGTGGCCTCAGTGGTGCCTCTTGGAGCATCAGACAGCCGACGCACAGTGCGTAATGAGCGCATGACAGGCGGCGGCACTGAGAGAGGAGTGATGCATGTGTTGCCCCATTCGTAAAAAGATTCACAATTTAACGTGCATATGGCTGCAGTGCAGTCGTCAGAAAAAAAAACTTGCTGAGAGCTAGGAGCGGCTGTGGCACGAGCCGCTGCCCTTGGCTCTCCGCACACCGCGTGATGGAGTACGGACTCCTCCAGCATCAGCTATTCTCAGGGTTTTGTTTTGTGCCCAGAAAACACGGGAGCTATTGAATGCTATTTCTAGGTAATAGAATACCAGAGACAGCAAAGTTAAAAAGCCAGTACAAAGTGGACTAATGAATATTTTTATCTTCATAACTTGGTGCTGATCGTGGAGTTGTGTCAAAAGTGTCATAGCCGGGATTTGAACCCAGCTCCTCCCACACTAGAGTCTAGCGCCTTATCATTGAGCTATAACGCCACAGAGAAGTTGGTCGGTCTTTTCTAAATTGACTGCCCAAAATGAGGTCCCAGCACGCTCCTGCGTGATAGCTTCACGTTTTACAATAAACTATGTTTGGAGCAGGGTAGGTTATATTAAAAGCTGACGCGCTCCCGGAATGGCAAGGCCACGGGGAACTATATTGTGAGAGTGGACTTTTTATAGAATGAATAGTGGCAACCCGTGCGTTAATGCCCCCAGCCATGTGTGACACCCAGCGCGTTTTACAAGTTTACTACAGTCTAGCAACTATTTTAAATGTGTTGGCCTAATTACTAAGTATTTTTTTGAAAAAATGTAAACGTCTACAAAATGTAATCAAAAAAATCCATAACCTGTGCTTGAACCCGGGTCCTCTTGGACCGGAGTCTAGCGCCTTATCATTGAGCTATAACGCCACAGAGAAGTTGGCCGGTGAAGAAAGAAAGAGCGGTGAGAAGCCAGTGTTCCTAACCCTGCTCACAAGTGCCACCTGGTGGTTGTTTGGGTAATTGCAGCGTCACTGGGAAAAAATAAATAAAAGACGCGTGAAGCACACGTGAAGCCACGTGTGTTTCACGCGTGTAAGGCGACGAAACGAACAGACACCCACTGTAGTTGCGCTAGCCTAGAGCAAGGCTAAAGCAGTTCTATGGTAAACGCTAGCCCGCATTAAAAAACAGTCTGGCGCACTCCACAGTGCACCTGAGGTAAATCACATATAACACCAGACTAACCATATAAATGTCTGTGTTAATAGAATATTTTTTTAAATAAAACTGACCTTGTATCACATGAATTACCGCATTTTGAGGGACTATTTTCTCGCAGATCACTCCGCCGCTGCGTTAGCTTACAGCCACGAAGCTGATGCCGCTCAAATACAAGTTATTTTAAACGCAAAATGGTTAAAATTAACCTATCGACACAGACATTTATATCGTTAGTCTGGCGTTATAAGTGATTTACCTCAGGTGCACTGTGGAGTGCGCCAGACTGTTTTTTAATGCGGGCTAGCGTTTACCATAGAAATGCTTTAGCCTTGCTCTAGCCTAGCGCCACTAGACTCTTCAAATATAAGAACTGCATGAATTTAAGAAAAAATATCTCCAGACATCAACAACACTCTGGATAACTAGGAAATGAGGCCCTATGTCAAAAATCCCGAAGTATCCCTTTAAGCGCTCGCAGGACAAACTACAAACTATTTCTCCCACTGCGAGTTAAACACTGTCCATCTCCCAGATAAATCGATGGTCCTGCTCTAGGGCGAGTATGAAAGAGCGCGGGACGAACTCCTCGCGGAAGAAACGTGATTGAAACACCAGCACGTGCGTAACCCTACTTCTAACATCAGGAAGTGTAACTCATGTTTAACATTTATATATAAAAATCTTAAGAGACCTTTCTGTGACTAATTGTATGTCAAGAGAAGAAAAATGCTCTAAATAATAAATAAGTGACCTGCTTCTGGCACATACTGTAGAAAAACGAAAAAGACAGCCAGAGAAATGTGGCGCCTCAGTAATGATTATGGGATTTCAAATCGACCAAATTTTACAAGTTAAAAGGACAGAAGCTGATAATAATACTAATAATCATCGAACATTATAAAAAGGAAATGTCAAAGTAATAAGATATTTCAGAAACCTTAGAAACCTGGCCAAGGAATGAGAATAAAAGCGAATGAGACCAGTATAATTTGACAATGACGAGGCTAGATATTCACCAGACCATTTGATCATTTGAATCAGGCTGACTCTAATGTCAGCTGTAAAAGTTTTACACAGAGCACTGAATGTGTCGTCCTTCTTTGGTTTATTGGGGACAGATGCTGCGATTGTGGAAGTAGGAACGGGTCTCTTTATGTTCTTTTAATGATAATTTCCAAACTAGATTCAACAAAAGGGAATTCAAGTGTGGGGCTCATTCTGCCCTTAGATTAGATCATCGACTGCTGAACCAAAACCAAACAAAAGTACACATAATCCACTTTAAACTCCAAGGGCACAATGTTATGTCGACAAAGGTAAAGTCTTGCATGTCATACTTATAGTGTATGTTTAAGGTCAGCCGTGCAGTCGTTTACAGTAATATTGTGCAAAATATCTCCTGGTGAAAAGAATTAAACATAAGCATTTATTCCATGATGGATGATGATCGCTGCCACTTAACATTTAACTGGGGTAAACAGTGTAATTGCGTAGGTCCATGTTTATTAAAGAGTTGAGTGTTGCTCCATACTCTCCTGAATAATCCATAAACCCTTCGGAGATAATCAGGCATTTAGAGACTGCTTATGATCCTAATGGCGGCTCCGCAGAAATGCTCTTCACTTGGCAAGAGCTCTAAGTATAATGATGCCATAAACCTGTAATTAATAGTGTACATTTAATGTGATAGAATGTGATAAAGGTTTTATTAGCGAGCTGGGCCGTGAACAAGAGAACCAGCAGAAAAAATGGAAACAAATGCAAGGAGGAATTATGTACAGTATCGTGGGAAGGGAAGCACAGTAAATCCCTGAGTTATAGTTATCTAGATCACAGGGAAGTTACAATAAACTCCAAAATCATTGAGGTCTTCCATCCGACTGACATCTACACATCTTTTCCAAACGCTACAAAAAGGATAATGAAAATAGAAAAAAGTGAGCGCTGCTACGGGTAAGATATTGATGCATATGCACACGGGTGCTCTTCCAGGAAACAGTAATGGGATTGGAGAGCAGAAAGGCGACGGGCTGATAACATGGATAAGGGAATGCAGTTAAAAAATGCTGTGGCACCCCGAGGTAGAAAAATATAAAAGTCCTTCATTCAGGCTTGGACAGATCTAACAAAAAAGCAACAAAAAGGATAATATCTTGAAACGTGCAAAAGTTCAGTTTTAGTGTAGATTTGTCCTAATTCTGAAGAAGAAAAAGAACTTTATTTACTGTATATGGCGTCTTTCACAGACATGGTCACAAAGCGCTTTACATGAGACAGTTATATATTCACGCCATACTCGATACTTGATCTATTTAAGCCTTGTTTTACTTGTGTTTTGATGAAAAAACACAAACTACATTTATATATTTTTATTTATTTTTTTATTTAATGGAATGTACTGGGGTGAAATGAATTTGAAAATTACACTGCCTGACCCCAAAAAGGTCACATGCCTTAATATTTTGTTGGATTACAGCTCACATCCCCTGTGGCATTGTTGTAATAAGCTTCTGCAAAGATCCAGAGTTGCATTCATTCTTCATCAAGCTCTTGTATTGATGATGGGAGAGTGTGACCACTGCGCAAAGTCTTCTCCAGCACATCCCAAAGATGCTCAATGGGGGTAAGATCTGGACTCTGAGGAGGCCAATCCAACTCATGCTCCCTGAACCACTCTTCTACAATGAACCCTGGAATTATGCCCGTGACATCAGGGAAGAAGAAATCCATTGATGGAATAACCTGGTCATTCAGGATGTTCAGGTTCAGCTTATCTCACTCTTTGGGCTCATAGTGTTGCTGAACTTAGACCTGACAAATAACAACTGATCAGAAGGTAAATCGAGGTGTTGACTCCTTTATTGGGTCAGGCAGTGTCTTAAAGGGGGGGTAATATGTAAAATAGACTTTTTCAAGCTTCATATCATGTTATTATGTCATTCCCTCATTAAACGCATGCCTGGAGTGTTGCCTTGGCTCATTCACATATTTTTGAGTAATCAGTAAAAACTTAGACGGCAGCCATTTTAGGTGTAGCAATGCCTCAGTCCTCCTAGGAACGCCCCCACCTCCTGGAGACGCCTCTGGACCTTTCGTCACCAGCCAAGCCACCAACCACTGCTCCTCAGCTCAGCAGAGCCCCCTCCCCGCACAGTAGTGTTGTTTAGATGCCACAGCAGTGTGCTGAAGGGGGCGTGTCGGAAAGCTTCTTAAAGAGACAGAGGCCTATTTCAAGACGTTCAGTACAGCCATTTTGAGAGAGCAATTTTATTCAAGCCAGTTATTTTAATTTACTGCATATACAGACCAACAGAAGGTTACGTCATCATTGTAGTATGCTATAGACTGGTGCTATGTGATTGAAAAAAGCATAATACCCCCTCTTTAAAATAATATTGTTAACGCAATGTTCAAGAAAGTTGGCGAATATTTCAGATTTTGCAGCTCCAATTATGGTTCAAATTAATACAAAATTACATATTTTTTTATCCGTTATAAATGAAGTATATCAATAAAAGGAAACCTAGTTCTTTATGTCTTTTGATCTTTTATTAATTGCACATTGGTAAACATGTTTTTTTTTCTTTCCAAGTAAACCTTTAGCCCAATAAGGTGAAAACTTTAGCCCCTCTCCAAATATTATCAGATTTTTGCTCAGATTCTAAAGGTCTGAGCCACAGACACGGTATTTTCAGCCTTCTCATCGCAGGTTGCATATTGTTGACTGCAGCAGATGAAAACAGCCGAACGTGGCCTGCCGTAATAAAGGCTCTTTGTTATGTATGAGGGATTGTGCTGCAGCTGGAGGGAGACAGGCGTGGGATAGTGCCACGATAGTAGCCCAAAATAACCCCGCAAAGCCGCAGGTATTAGCGCAGATTGTCTGATCAAGCTTTGTGTCTGTTTGCCCTGAGCGTCCTGTTAATCTTCAGTGGGCCACGATGAAGCAAACTGGAGCATGCCTGATTGAAATCACAACAGCAGAGGATTCGGAAATGAACTTATGTAAGATTGGACGAAGGAAACCAACTTATGGGAGAGTACATTCATTCATTCATTCATTCATTCATTCAAGCTTTATTAAGGACACAGAATCCTGGTCCATAGTATTAAAAGAAAAATTAAATTGAAAAGGAGAAGCAGCGGTCCATCCAAACGTATGGGAACAGTTAAGAGTCCATTAGCCTGCTCAATGTATTGTTCCTCTTGCCGTTATCCTCTAGCCATCAAACATTGCAAATTATGAACCATCCAGATGTTTTCAGCTGTTTCAACCGATCGACACAAAAAGGTTTAATAAATAATAAAAACACATTATAGCTGCATAAATAATGGTCCATTATCCATCACTTTGAGTGCGGCATGACATATTTCCCCTCTTTTAATATCCTGCGCCACCGTAGCCGGAAAGAAACTCTTGTGGAGGCGGCTTCTGTGGGCACTGATACTCACGGGGCCTCAGGTCGTAGCCCGAGTTCCTCCACTGAAACAGGCCGTGAGCCGAGTTTTGTTTGTCTTTGAGGATGGCCTGTGCTTTTCCCCGACAGCGCTGGGTGTAGATGGTGTCTGTGGAAGGAAGGTTTGAGCCCGTTACCCTTTCAGCTGTCTTGATGACACGCTGAAGCGCCTTTCTCTCAGCCGTGTGTTGCCGTACCACACTGTGATGGCACTGCTGAGAATACTCCCCACCAGACTCCTATGAGCCTGAATAAGGGATAAATGTACAGAGTTCTTGAGATTTTACTTTGGATGAGAATTAGCGTGTAAAAGTGTCTTCTTAGCTAAATCATACAGTCATGTTTCTGCTTTTTGTGGGTCGGATACACATCAGATAACCTCGAAACATCATCTTATAAGATTTTAATCATAAAGAAACGACAGAAATTATATAAATACCATGAAACAACAAATCATACCTCGAGATATTTTTAGATAGGGACAGGCATTTCCATTCATTTGTATGGGGATTGGGGATAGAAAGCTCAATTCAAACTGGTCTGAGAGCCACAAAATGTGCACTTTTTTTTTTTTTTTAGAAACCGGCTCAGAGCGAAAGCCTTTTCTATGATTTCTATGGAAATGACAATGAAAGTAAGTGTAAAATGTATGGATTTTTGCGAATATAGTCTCCCCTTCTCATGCTGTTTGTGAGCAAATCATACATTGACTAAGTCCTTCATAATTGTGTGTGTTTTTCGCGACTAAACCGCACAGATTTCATTTCAAGCATTTGACAGAATCTAAAGAAATCTGTTGGCGGCTGTCAAGATTGTTGACAAAAGCACAAAAATATTACATCCCAGACAGTCCCAGGTGTGTGAGGAAGATAGAGCGCTCCCTGAGCATTGAAATGTCAAGGCTTTACCTTTAAAGCCAAAAATGGCAAAATTCGCACATCACAAAAACATGTTTTCCGCTGCTTGGTTTTCTTTCTGAATCAATGAAAGGTTACTATATAAATCTGTTACGCATTTCTCTTTAGGCCAGTGATTCTCAATGCTCCCAGGAGCCACCATAATTCTAGGATGGCAAGCTGCGACCCAAATAAGAATTCAAACGATGTATATTCCCACAAATTAATGTTGAATAAATATTAAATTAACATAATATGGAGCTAAAATGATGACCCAAACAACAATTAATTTTGACAGATTCTGTTGTTTCTGTACTTTTATAGAAGGCCAGAGTCAACTTTATTTCTATAACATATAAAATACATCACTACAGTAAAATCTAGAGATACAAAAATACAAAAACAAGGCACAATAAAACTATAACATCAAGAATAAGCAAACACAAAATACATGCAGAAGCAGCTCAACCTGTACGAAAAGTCCATGCAAATACTGTAGGTTTAAAGGGAGGATTTGTATAAGATATATGTTGAAAGAGATTCACGACCCACTTTTGAGCCCTGACCCACTGCTTTAGGTCATAGGCTTGTGAGAATAATTGCAATCAAATTGAAATCGCAGAGTGTGATTCTGTTGGCAATGTAAATATTACACCTCAGTAGGATCTTTATAAAGCATAAAACACTAAACTCAAATGATGATGATATATATAAATACTGTATAAAAACATGTGCAATAGGTGAATCCTCCAGCCAGGTGTTTCTGACCATTAGCCTGGTTCCACATCTGGAGATGGGTCCCCGAGCGCCAGCCCACGCAGCTCACTGCTCCTACAGGTCGCCCCAGCGGCAATGAGGATGGGTCAAATACAGAGACGAATTTTTCTACAGAGATTAATAAAGTTTAACTTAACTTAAACTAAAGAATAAGTCACAACTCTAAATGAATTCAACATATTACCGTAATTTCGGGATTATAACCCGCTACTTTTTTCACGTGCTCTGAACCATGCGGCCTATAAAACGATGCGGCAAATTTACAGCTTTTTAAGCGCTAACGGCGTGTTGTTCATATACCCGAGCCTGACTAGAAATTCGGGCCGAGATATCATTATGGAGGAATTGTCCAGTAGTTCAGCCCTTTTTCCTATTTTCCACTGCTACCAGACTGCGGCGCGGGGAGGGGGTGCTGCGGGAGGGGTACACGCGCTCAGTGTGTTGGTCACATTTCTAAAGCATGGCGAGGCCAGCCATTTGACACTGGCGCTACACCGAGAACATCGCTTTATGCTCTTTATCTCAGAACATTTCTTTTTTATCTCTCAGTGGGCTAAAAAGTGGTGCAATGTGTGTGTTGTGCGCTCTCATGTTACAACATGGACAGGCTTATAAACAAGGGCGGCCTGTAGCTATTTCTTATTTCTTTTTGAATTTGAGTTTTTGGATAAGTAAGGTAAAATAGCATAAATATTTTTTTAAAAGCCCTTTGTACCGTGTATGTGACTATTTTGGGAAAACGTTTCAACCCATCTATATCTTTATGTCGGCTATAGAGTCCTTTTTCCTGGAAACTTAGATACAGCATACAGTACCTCTTATATGAACAAATTCCTCACATCCATCAGTTTGTTTTCTGAAGCGATTTCTAGTTCAGCTTTGCCTACTACCACCTCTACCACCTGACATTTGAACGCATTGTAATCAAATTCGGTCTCTGCTTCTTCTGGGACTTGGCGGACCTTAAATACATTCCAAAAGCAGTCACTAAAGCCGCGAGAACAAAGATAGGTGACCTTTAAAATGTTTAAGTCCCGTTTCGGCGCGAGTTAAAGAAAGTGACAAATCGAATAAAAAGAAAGTGCCCCCAGTGGGTTGGCAGCCTTGGCATTTGATTTCCAAGTCTGTGAACTGTAGCGTAATGAAACCATTCTTCCAGACCATATTCCCTGGGCTGGTGCTTTTGATGGTGATGCAAAGTCAGTCAGGCCCCGATCTCTGAACTGGTGGGCGCGTGGTTCATTTGAGGTTTAGTGATTGCCTTTGCATCAGTCTCACACTCATCAGAGCAGTAAATCAAGCCGCCGGGCAGAATTCTGTTTGTTATGCTGCCATGTTTTTGTTTTTTTCTTGTCTCGTACATTTTTGCTTTTGTGGGATAAGTCAGTCAAGAAAAGTAATAGGGTTTTCAGTCTATACGGGAGTTAGCCCTGAGCCCCACATGTGCAACCATTAGTAACCCTGCTCTTGTGTCTAGCATCCGGTTACGTAAGCTGATAACGGAGTAAGTTGTAGGGCTTCGGGATTTTGGAACAATATTTAATGAGATTTCTCATTAAATATGGCTGTTTAAAGGAATAGGCCACCGTTTTTACGTACTGAGCTATGTTCTTACCTGAGCTTAGACGAGTTGATTAGCATTGTTAGCATTTAGCCTCTCCCAGCAAAGGTATAGCTCCAGCCTGGGGTCATCGTCATGTTTAATTTTGTGTAACTAAACTTGGATCGTGTAAAGGCTCACATTTAAATATTTAAATAGTGAAAACGTGGAACATGTTGGTAGCTTCTAACTTCACCCCAGTTTGGGGCTATACCTTTGCTGGGAGAGGCTAAACGCTAACAATATTTGCATGACTGAGCGCACAAAGACCAGACATGTACGTATCAACTCGTCTGAGCTCAGGTAAGAACATATCTCGGTATGTAAAAACGGTGGCCTGTTCCTTTAAATTAGATTTGTTATTTCTATTTTAACCTCTTAACCCCCACCTGAACCGAGCACATCATCTCCAGTTTGGTTTTAGCTAAATGTAAAAGCCTCTTGAAAATAGTGACAAAAATTTGACGGAAACGAGGATGGAAATGCAACAAAAGAGCGACAAAAAGATGACGAAAAAGCAACACAAAAGTGACAAAAAGTGATGAAGAAGTGATCAATAAGTGACAGAAATGTGACAAAAAACAACAACAAAACAGCAACAAAAATGTGATGAAAACCTAACAAAAAAGCGAGGGATTTAAACAATTTTTTTTTTTAAACTGATGGGGTGAGGAAAACCGATCTATTTAGATACGTTTTGTAGGTCTTAGCTTTCAAATGAGGCGTTACACTGGATTATACGCTGTAAGCTCCAGTCAAGAAGCTTTTAGATTTGGGTAAAGCTGAACTGAAGAAAATGCACTCGGTTAAGGCGGGGGTTGGGAGCTTAAAATAAAGATTCATGTTCAATGCACATTGCACAGAAGAGCTGAAGAGCAAGAGAACTGAAATATGAACTGCTCATCTCCAATGCATTTCAGAAGTTTTTTTTTTTAGAAGTGTAGCCTTTATGATTTTTCAGTTGCAACCATTACATTTGCTTATAATTTTTTTTTCTATCTTGAAGTCTCTTTTTCTACTTGGTTTCACTTATGGCATATTTGCTTTAGATACATAGTTTTTATTCTCTTTTATTTGTTGTTTGGTTATTCCATTCCACCTATAAATGTAGCTGTTATTAGACTTACTTAGCCCGACAATGTAACGTGTACAAGTAGATAAAAGTCAGGAAACCGATAAAACATTTGAAAACTGTGGAAAACTGAAAGAGTTAATAGTGTTTTCAATCCATTTATTTATCTGTTTGTTTGTTTGTTTAGACAGTACATTGCTGTTACTGTGTGTTTTTTTATTTCCAAATGCCCTCTGGATTTAGCTCTCAGGCAAGCGCAGAGCAACATCACGGGGGTGGTTTAAAAAAAAATCAATCTTCCACTTGCCATGAGATCTCTGACACCGCTAAAACCTTTATTCTAGATCCGCCTTTAAAGACGACCGACGAGAACACAAGTTGCTCTTTTCATTTTGCTCAAATGTGTCAAATAGTGGGCACGCGGTTATTCTCACACACTCGACTTTACAGAGTTATGTGTTCGTATTTGCACTTTATCGCTACAATATTGACTTCCCAAATCCTCAGGGGCCCGGAGAGAGGAGCTTTTGCATCTCTTGCTCTAATTATTCCACCGCACCTGCAGGTGTAGTGCGGCACACAGTCAGCACTCTAGTCCCTTACTTTAGCACTAAGCATTTTAGCCAACGAGACATGTGCCCTTAAAAGTCATTGATCGTCCTTTGCCCCCCCCTTTGGCAGCTCCACATTGCAGCAGCGAACGGCTACGTGCAGGCGGCGGAGTTACTCCTGGAGGGGGGCGCTCTCATGGACCTGAGGGACACAGACGGATGGCAGCCTCTCCATGCGGCGGCGTGCTGGGGTCAGGTGAGGTCAAGGAGGCAAAGAAGTAGAAAGAAATGAATAAAAAAGTGGACATAATTATGACAACCTGCTTTTGAGCACTGAAGCGTTGATTCCATACATAAAAGGAGACTTAACTTAATCACCAAAGGGCTGTGTTGGTTTGGCTGAATCGCCCTCCACAGGCAGCGGCGGAAATTAAACATAACAATAAACAGGATTGCATTTTACCCAAGACGGGAGGAAACTCTAAAGGAAAGATATTTTGCAGTAAAAGTTATGTTTCCCCACTTGATGATGCCATGAGGTGGTACTCCTTAGTATTTTTTATCAATGAAATAAGATTTCTAATTTGCAAGCTGCTGGTTTTCCATACAATGTTTAAGTTATAACATGTGGAATACCAATGCTTAACTTCATGTAAGCCCAAATCAAGTATAATATTGGACCTGTAAGAGAGCTGTGATGTGACTTGTGTTTGCTGATTGGTTTTGCAGATGCATGTGGCGGAGCTGTTGGTCTCACACGGAGCCAGTCTCAACGCCAAGACTTCCCTCGAGGAGACGCCCATCGGTAAAGCAATAACTGAGCTTCAAAACAATCTGTATTTTTGTAGCACCTTTCACAGTCTCCCATAAAAAGTGCTAACAGGCCCATCTCTGAAAAGCTTCTGAGATCTATCGAGATCAGGCAAGGTGGCATGTCCTGTTCACATTTTCAGTTTGGATTATAATGTGTTAGTCAATCGAGCAAAAGCCATTAGTGCTCTCTCCTCCAAGCAAGAAGACATATGGCTTCACTCTGGGTTGACTTATATACTACTTATAAATGAATGAAAATTGTGTACCCCACCTAAATCCTAAAGTTACTGGAACCCGAAGATGGGCTGTAATCCTAGGTAGCTCTTTTTTGAAGACGGATATACATTTTTCTCTTCATTTCACCTTTCAGATCTGTGTGAAGATGAGGAGTTCAGAAACATCTTGCTGGATCTCAAACACAAGCACGACATCATCATGAAGTCTCAGCTCAAGCACAAAACCTCTCTGTGCAGGAGGACGTCCAGCGCAGGCAGCCGCGGGTAAGTGCTGACATCTGCTGGTGGCCGGCCTGCTACTGCAATCAGCCTCTTAACCCCCGCCTTAACTGAGTGCATTTTCTCCAGTTCATCTTTACCCAAATCTGAAAGCTTACAGCCTATAGACCAGTGTAACGCCTTATTTGAAAGACGACCAACAAAACTCATCTAAGCTCATCTTTTCCTTGTGTTGTTGCTGTGTTGCTTTTTTGACATTTTTTCCCATCATTTTTGTGTCACGTTTTTGCCATTTTTCTGTTGCTCTTTTGACACTTTTTTCAAAACTGGAGAAAACGTGCTTGGTTCAGGTGAGGGTTAAGAGGTTAAAACAATAAAGTAGTTTTGTTGTATAAACAATTGACCATAAATATGAATGTAGCGGTTTTGTTATGTGTGTTCTCGTTGAGGGTCCTATACCTGTTTTTTTTTTTAACAAAATTAGTTTTCAGTTTATTGTAAAGTCAGAAATTTGTAGAAAAAATGTGGTGCAACGTGCATCTTATTTTGATAAATTTCATGAACTCGCAGGCTCGTTTGTCAGCATTTCTGTGACAATGACTTTGGGCGCAACTACTGTTTGCATTTACTCACTCCCTCGTTCATTGTTTGTAAACCAAACATCAGGTACAGGGCCTTTAAGGCGATGTTAAATTGTGTCCACAGAAAAGTGGTGCGCAGGGCCAGCCTGTCCGACAGACACAACCTGTGCCGTAAAGAGTATGAGACGGAGGCCATCGTGTGGAGGGGTGGTAGAGAAGAGCGGGACGACAGAGAGAAGGACACTGAACAGGAAAGCAACCAAGTGCTCAATGTAAGTCTGTACACAATAAAAACACACTTTCATAGCATTTTCAACAACCAATGTTTTATTTGAAGCTTTCCATTTCAGGCACTTCCGGCCTTAACCCACTTCCTCCACCTCTCACCTGTTGCTTTCTCTGTCACTCACACAAAAGCCACAATGGAAACACTTTTCTGCAGAAGTTTCTTATTTGCTGGTAGTTTTTCTTTGGTGTGTTGTGTGTATCTATACAGAACAAGAACCAAAACAATTCCCCCCGTCTTGTCATGTAGGTGAAGCCAGTGATCGAGCTGCCTGACAGAGCCAAACTGCCTGCCATCCTCAAAGACAGTAAGCCGAACGGCCTGATCTCCACCACCGCATCCGTGCCCCGCAGTCTCCCTCGAACGGCACCGCCCAGCCTTCCGACAAAACCTCCCTCCTGTCCACGCCCACCCAGGACGAGCCCTCGCCCCATGACCGCCCCCAAACCCTCTCCGAGCTCAAAAGGCAAAGGGCGGCCGCCAAACTTTTAAACCACCCACTGTTCAACGGACACCTCGGCAACGGCTCCACGGACTCCTTCTCCGACGCAAAGATCAACACGGACGACCCCCGCATGCCGCTGGTCTCGTCCAACGGCAGCGCGGTTTACTACACGCCGGCCAGTGGGGACCCGCCCCTCCTCAAACTAAAGCAGCCAATGGACGAGGAGGCGCCCAAGCCACGGACCTGCTGTTGCGTGTCGTAGCGCCCTGGTCATGTGGGGTTTTGACCCGACAATGGCAGTCTGAATGTCCACACTGTTCCCTGTTTCCAGCAGTGGGGTCCGAATAAACCAAGACTAAAACTAGTGGACTCAGTGTTCCACAATACAGGCTGAAAAATAGAAAAATATGTGTGAAAGAAAACGGTCGGAAAAGCTGTTTTAAATGGAGGCTACTTTGCGATTATGAATAAATTACACTTAAAGCCGGACCGCACAACATTTCATCCAATAAATAGAATAAAATACAAGGATTATGTTACAGATATTCTTATTGTTGAAAAATAGCTAAAGAAAGAACAGAAAACTGTGAGCGGGCAAGTCTCCAGCTCATCTCCATGGAGATGTTGATCAAAGGCAGCCAAATATGAGACATATAAGGTTAGGTTCTCATCCTATGCCATTCTTTTATTACCCACTGCAAAAATTGCATTTTCTGTGTCGAGCAGGTCACTTGGAGCATGTTTTGTATTGCTGGCAACAGTTGAATCCAAAATGTTACGTAGTGAGCCTTTAAAGAGGCCACGACGGTGAAAAGTCGCTAACGTTAGCTGCTTACCTTGAGCTTGACCTGTTAAAGTGCATTATGACAGGTTTAATGCTTTTGAAAATATGACTTATTTAGAACGATAACATCAGTTGTAAGTTCATCAGTTACTTAATTATCATTTTATTTCAGTGAAGCAGCAATTTTAATAAAGAAATGTTGGGCAGGAAGGTTATTTTTATTAGAATTTTTATGCTGCTGACACGAAGTGACATAGAAAAAGGTAAGGCAAGGAAGTAAGTCCATAGCAGTTTGACTCACTAATTTCCCATTGACTTAACATGGTTGCACGGCAACAGTTTAAAATGGTTTACCTTCTTTTATGTCACTTCCTGTCGGTGTCCAATAAAGAAGTGAAACTATAAACGTCACAAAAAATGGCCAAACTAAAGAAAGCTGCGTACAATCTTTAGCAAAATCTCATATCTAATATTCACTATGTTTTAGCAAAAAATGTGTCTAATGTGTCATATGCACTTTAAATGTATATTAGCTTCCCCTCTCAGGCCACTGCTGTTTTCTTCATTACCATTAAAATGTATATTACCCAAAACAGAAATCTATTTTTTACCAGAGTTTAGTGAACTTTGTTTTTTACTCAAGTGCCAAAGTCGCATGATCTGCAACGAGAATTAAGTCGTAACATTTGAGTCCAAATCGGGTGCACAGACTCCGAGTCCATGGGTCATAGTCCATTGCGATTGAGAGGTCGGGGCCAGGGTGGACATTCAGATACAGCCAGTGTTACTCCCATGCACCTCGACCACTGCAGAGGTGCAACACGCGCGTTACTGAAGATGGAGAAACTTGCCATGAGAACAACTGACTGAAATGTCCCAATGTCCCAATTCAAAACGATCTCTGGAGAATACAATAAGGCCGAGCAGTGTTTTGATATCCATAAATTGCCAGTCTGAGAGAACATGTGCTTGTATCTGCTCAGCTCTGTGTGGACAGTAATGATTCAAATCAAGAGACACTCAAATTTAGAGACTGTATGAAGTAATTGGTCCTCAAGGTACTGCATGTTCTGATGCTGGACGCAGGCGGGAAAACCTCTGTATCCCCAAAACGGAAGTTATTAGTGTATATCAGGAGAGCACAAACTCACATGCCTTTTAGACCAAACTGTTCCTTTTACTGTTTTCATGTGGTAGTGTAAGGTTTTAAAGATGTCATGAGCAGAGAAATATATTGAACAAAACGAATAAGGATCACCTTCTATGCTCTTAATTATTATATTGTTGTTTTTCTTTGCCTTTGCTCAGCCTTCATTAAAAATGCATTGGTTCAACTCCCATCTTTGGAGTTGCCCCAAAGCAACACTGACTTAAGTAAAGGCAAGACAAATATTTGCACACAAACAATTAGTTCACAAAGTAACTCAAAGTGCTTTACACTGAAAGAAGAATGTATTTAATTATACCGTTGGACTAAAAAGGTTTTCTGCCCGGATTTCCACATTATTCAACTTAAAGCCACACCGCGTAGAATTAACCCAATAAATAAAATTGAAATACAAGCATTTATTTTGTGACAAATATTTTCATCATTGAAAAATACCTCTTAAATGTACAAACAAACATTTATGAGGCTCACCTTTCCTAACACATAACTGTAAACTTTACCGGGAGTGGGTGCGTCTCCAGCTCGTCTCCATGGAGATGCCGACTAAGTCAGCAGAATTTGAGATTGAAACAGGTTCTGTTCTCATCCAAATCCATTCTTTGATTATCCACTGCAGAAATAACATTTTCTGTGTTGAGCTGATCATTAGGAGCATGTTTTGTTTTGCCGGCAACAGTATAGTCCAAAATGTTACGCAGTGTACCTTTAAGGCGTGTCTCACATCTTCAGAAAGACTGAATCCTGATTTTAGCTGCATAAAACTGACACACAGCCTCACCATGTTTAGTCCTGACCTTTGGCACCAGCCCAACAGGCATCAAAAAGTGTTTTGTAGGCGTTTGCTATTGAAGACTCTGTAGGCTAGTGCTCCATATTTTCTACTGCTGCTGTGCCTAGTCCTACCTTCATTTTATTTTAGTACCGACATATATTTGATTAATGTCTATTGTTTGAAAAAGGCATAAAAGGTGATCTTTAAATCTCAGTGTTGTGTAAATGTAAAGGGATAGCCCGCCATAAACCAGTGTTATACAATATTTCATAGTGTTTCAACTGCTCTCCCTATGATCCTAACTGACCACTCCTCTGCTATATTTGAAAAAGCATCATTGACAGCCAGCTGTACATTTTATTTATATACTGTATTGTAATGTGTAAAAAGCATTTTGGTAAAGCTGAGTGTATTTATTATTTGGATGGCATGTAGCGCGTGAATGAGCGGGCGAGTTGACCGGCGCAGCACCTTCTGATGTGAAATATCAACTGATGGAGCTTTGGTGAAGGGTCTTACTGTTTATATATGTACATGCTATTGAAAACACACTAATCTATCCTAACATGGGACTCACTAAATGCTCAGCAATTCGTCCAAGGGGAGATGGTTTGCCAAGGAAGTTGCCATAGAGTTTTTTTGTAATGATTTTTGGAACAATTCTAGCCATTTTTAGCGAACATTCTGAGTTTGGGAAAATCCACAGTTACCATGGAGATCCGCCATGTTTGCAGCTGTTAGCATACATTTTCCATAGACTAACATTAGCTAAAAACAGTATTAAAAAAAAGTAGAGAAAAAAGCCGTTGAGCAACTCCATTAGCTGCTGAGTTACTGCTGGTAAATACATCTAACTCACTGTAGTGTCCAAGTGTTTTAATGTGAACAGTAACTCCAGTATTTTACCTTTTAAAATCTCCATTAGTTTATAATTGCTGCTAATCCCATGATGCTTAGCGATGACATCACATTCCCGAACTTTATTTCCTATTAGATGTTGTGACATCAAAGAGCAGCTAAAACTCAAATATTAAAGTGTCACTGGGCACTGTCTTTACTGAAAATTAAGTGCAAATAAAATGCTTGAAATGTTTGAATGCCCTAGATACAGCCTCTTAGGGAACGCCCACAAATGGCCACAGTGGAATGAGACAACTAGGAGGAAAAATAAAAACTCTTTCACCTGTTAGGCTACTCCACAACTACTTTAACAAATGCTGAATTGTGGATGTATTTTCAACCACATAAAGATACAGACATGGAAATGAGCAAAGTGGCTCAACGGGCCATAAATGTATAAATAACGGCGAATGCTAACCATAATGCTAACGTTAGCGCCATGCTACAAGCTAACGGCTAACTTTGACTTTTTCCTTCTAGTGGACAATCTGCTCTGTGAAAACATTCAGAATGGCTGACTTTGACTTGAATTCATATGTGTGTGGTAAATATGCGTATAGTCTGCCAAAACATCTAAAAAGAGTAAAAGATAATCATTGCTACAACAAACTGTTTTCCCAGTCGCTGGACCACACCTCCTTGTATAACTGCTTTATAAAAGTCCAAGGCTCAGGCTAGTTTTACATCATTTGTTTGCGATCTTTAATGGTGGCAGTCTTATCCCAGCCTCGGACAAAATGCCAAACTTTTAGGGAGTCCCATTTTTGCACAGGTGGATTATTGTGTGCCACTACAAATAACTGTGTTATTTGTGTATCTGTCTTTACTTTAGTGGCCATTGTGTGGCTTTGGTTTCAGTGTATTTCACGGTTATGAATTAAATATTTAATTACTGTAAGTTGCATATAAGTGGCCCCCTCTATTACTTTAATTTCCTCCTTTAGCAATCACTTTGACACTCTACTCTTCTTAATTTCAAACTGTGTGGCTGCAAATTACAGTATGAGAAAAAACATGGCAATATTTCAATAAAGAAGTGCGATGGAAGACCACTGTGGCTCTTTGCGATGTGTGGGTGTTGCGCCACACAATATTGCGAGAAAGATTTGGTGATTTATTGTGCAGCCCTATTTCTTACATATAGCAATTATTTTCAGAGGCATTTCCACACAATATAATACAAATTCGCCAGCCCAAAAGATTCATAAACATATTTTCTAAAGTGCCAATCAGTCTTCTATCAACGGCAGTATAAATATTATACATCACGTTTTTGCCGCTTCTGTTTTTGGTGTGTACATGTTGCAAATATTTGTACAGAGTGAACTTTTCTGTGTGTCCCTCCTGGTATCGCTGTTGCATTGTTTAACACAACCCACAGGTCTACACAAAGTATTGCAATTGTGAGTAAAGTCTGGTTTTTCCCTTGTTTTCTGAAATTATATGTTATTTATAGAGCAAATTGTGTGAAAGTAGGAGGAACGCCACACTGCGCATCATTTCACCCCATAGATGGAATGAAATATAAGAAAAGGCAGCAGGCCAGAGTCACCCAAATCCGAACCAGGCCACTTTCATGTGTGCTTATAAATTCGATGACTATTTATCTTAAGTGGTCTTAACTTCACCCAGAGTGGCCAGGTTGCATTCATTCAACCCACACATCATTGATACGTTTCAAATGATCATTGACTCTGTGACATTGTGACCTTGTCGTCTGAAATGATGAATGAATTCTGTTTGAGTGAAGCCGCTCACCTCGCTATCCACCTCTGGGCTCAACACTGACATCCCATCCCACAAAAGACCACAGCTCAAAGAACGGGCTCTTCTCTGTCTACTAAAGCAAACACGGTGCGCTTCATGTGCTTCTTAATCTCCATATTCGAGTCATTTTGGATATGCACCTGATTGCTTTTTGATTACAAACAATGAAAGAGTAAGCCACTAACTTAAAATGTTAGTTGTGGTCTGAACTCATTCCTAACTCTCTTAGCTTTTCAGGGTCACTGTCACAGAGATGCTAGAAAACTATAGTCTGAGAGTTCATGACACTGATACAAATGCTTTATAATTGCATGCACAGTGTTTCTCCCCCCCAATTTTCTGAGTTTACAATACACTAAAGGAGCACAAATTCCACCACAAGAAAAAATGTATTGTGGTGTTGTGCCTTTAAGTAGAAATGTGAAGGAGCTTTCAAACAAGAGACACATTGAGCATTCATAACAGTCTGAATGTGACCAGAAATATAATGTATTCAAACATGGGGTTTAAATACATATTCTCTTCTGAAAGGCTTTATTTTGAAAACCCAATTGCTCTGAGCACGCTTTGCTCTTGTGTATATCGTATAACCTGGAATGTTGCGCAACGTGGCTTCAACCATTCGAATTAGTTTGGATTGGCCTTAAAACATACAATATGGTGCCATTGCATATAGTAGAGCCCATTCATTTTGCCGGTTATAGGTGCGTTGCGTTAGACCTGAACTGGCATTTTCCTTTCACAGTGCACTTTTTACTGCATCTTACTTTCAGGCACTCACTGTAAATCAAATTAAAAGCCGATTGTTTCAATGATGTAGTCGGTATCGGCCAGAAAGGGACAACCACTGTCTGCGGTAACCTGTGTCATGTACAGATTAAAAGGCTTGTGTGTGACTCAAAGCCTTATACGTCTCTATGAATAAGATTATAAAGAAGAAAAACTACTGACATTTTTTGTAATTACTGGAATATATTGGATGGTTGCAGCATATTTGGAATAAATTGTATATTTTGAGAATTTTACCTGGTGCCTCAATTATTTTATATGTTCTGTTGTAGCCTCAAACACATGATTATGCTTATTTTCACACTTAAAGAGAAGTGTTTATCTTTGACTTAAATATGTTTAATTTATGTTTCAATACTCATTAATGCCTTTAAATGGACGTTGTCTTACTTATATACATTTCTAGATCAGTTATCATTTTTAAAATCAGTACAAATTCTTTAATGTTGTACCTCATCATTATTTGGAAGTGTTTGAATTCACAAACCCGCCATATTATTTTAATGGCTGATAGATTGTCACCAAGAGAAAATAACTGGACCTTAGTTTATACGTGCTGACAGAGAAGACATTGAACTTTGTGACCGCTTTTGTTTCACGTGGATTGTCTTAGCAACGACAGAGATATTAGCCGAAGACAAGAAAATTTGCAGTTTGGCAGTTACCATAGCGATCACAATAGACTTCTCAGCTGCTGCCCTCCACCTGAATTTTTCGCCCCACCCACTTTCGCTTCTTTTTGCCACAGATCGGCACAATGTGTTGTATTGACACTTCCGGCAGAGTGTGTTTACTAAGTGGAGAACGAGAGAAAATGTTCGCCGCTATAATCGGATGTACAGTGGATTGATTTGTCTAAAAACGTCCAATGTTCATTTGCACCAACAAGACCACACAGCACTGTTTCTCTGCGCGGCCTGCAAAATGGCTTTGTGTCCGTGTAGTAACTGATTTTCTCTTGACGTCTAGCTGTCCTGTGCGAACTAATACAAGTGAAGGGACTGGCATAATTCATGGTGGTGCCCATGGGAACGTCTGGAGTAAGGTGAATAGGCTGTTTCGAATGCTGTGATGTCACGTGAACGTAACCTTTAAGATAAAATGGCTACTGTTGACACCTATACCCTGTTTTCTTTTAACATATGCACATAATACCCATGCCTCATCAGAGACAGCATGATGTGTGAGAGTTTGTGTTTCCCAGGTTGAACAGCGGCTCCTCACGTTGTCCTCCTGAGCACACCTTTGTTCTTTTCTTGTGGATCTGTCACCAGGCTGTGGCCGCTTGACTTGGTGCTGTTGGATTATTGGTCATGGAAACCTGGCGTAGGGAAGGGTCTGGCGAACGCCTCCATGCACTGTCGCAGCTCAGCAATGCAGCTCACAGTCTCAGGGTCTTCAAGCAGGAAATTCTTAAAGTCTTGTAGTTTTGCTGCAGAAAACAATGGGTTCATGTATGATTTGAAATCAAATGAGATATGCAGATATAACAATATTGTTTATTTTTCAAAGAAAAACTGAAGAAATAAATGTAACCAAATATGAGCACAAATCCTAATCCGCCCATGCAGTGTGGAATTACCTGTCTTTTTCTTGACATCCAAAGCAATTTTAAAGCCTTCATCCATGAACTCCACAACTTGGACAAAGTCGGCCTCTTTGAACTGTCTGGAGGTCAGAGCTGGAGCACCTGCAAAAACATGTTGGACTTCACTATTGGGTATTTCTGATGTCGTGTTATAAAGGTTTTATTTCAGTCTGGGCTGTTGTGTCTTCTAACCTTTTTGGATAATTATTTGTATCGAGATTAGAGAAGAGATGAACATGAAGTTTGCTATAATCATCTCATATTTAGAAACCACTAACTGAAACAGTGTTAAATTCTATGGTAGTTTTTAAAATGTGTGATTTAAAATAGTAAAGTAAAGCCAGTAGTGCCGAGCACATGCTGCATATTTAATCTAAAGCCTTCAGACAATGAGGCGGGTGGGTTGGACTTCCTGAAAGATAATTAAAAATCCAAACATGCTTAATAAATCATAATCTGTGCTTATGGCCTAATTGTTAGCTGACTCAATGTAAACCTGACTACAGTTAACAGTGAATAGATTTTTTTTTTTTAAAGGTGAAAAGCCTGAGACATCTCTAATTTAACACAAACCCAATGAAATGGGAGTTTTTTTTCCAATCACATTCATATTATCTCTAACAGTTAAAGACTTGAAAATGATGCTGACTGTCATGTGCTTTGAAAATTTAGAAAATCTGAGAAAAATATCATTTGCATAATAATTTGGAATGTGGTGTATATACAGTGAACACATGCCGACTGAAGTCTGTGACTTCACTCCTGATTCCATCTTTAATTACGCCACTCAGACTCAGTGTGAGGGTCTCACCGAGGCGCAGGCCGCCGGGCGTCATTTCACTCTTGTCCCCGGCAGGTGTTTTTATTGGCAGTGATGGACGGCAGCTCTAGAACCCTCTCGGCCCGAGCCCCATCGAGGCCCTTAGGCCTCAGGTCCACCAGCACCAGGTGGTTTTCAGTACAGCCTGAAACAACAGCATTTTAAAAATATATTCCACTTTAATACATGGGAGGTCAGCTCCTGCAGATGCACATTGTTGTTGTGTCCTTGGGCAAGACACCCACCTTGCCTCCAGTGTCTGTGTACACTGGTGTATGAATGAGAGTGTGACTGGTTCCATTCCTGTAAAGCGCTTTAGACCTGATGAAGGTAGAGACGCGCTACATAAGTTGGGACCATTTACATAAATGTAAATGTCGTGTTTGTTGCTTCACACAGTGACAAGACACACCTTGTTATTGATGAAGAGTTTTTAAGAACATGTTTAAAACAGGCACATTACCTGAGACCAGAGTGTAGCCTTTGCTGAGGAGCGCGGCCGCCATGCCTTGGAGTTCTTCAGGACCTGAGCGATGTATTCTTTAAACATGGGCGCCTGGGCCTGCGAACAACACATGTATGAAGGATAGAGGCTGATGGGCAGTTCATTTGTCAGGGATGTGTTTTGGAATGTGCAATTTAATATAAACTGTAAAGTTATAATGTTTAGTAGTTGCAGAGTGTTGTAACAGGAACAGCATCCAAGGAAAACGATCAAAGGGCAAAACGCAGAGTTGAGAACAGATGTGGTACTTTGCAAATACATTTCTGAGTGGATGTACAGTAATCTTCTAAATGGGTTATAGTTCTGTG
Organism: Neogobius melanostomus; assembly: GCA_007210695.1. Taxonomy (NCBI): domain Eukaryota; kingdom Metazoa; phylum Chordata; class Actinopteri; order Gobiiformes; family Gobiidae; genus Neogobius; species Neogobius melanostomus. The sequence continues at coordinate 3,081,050 of VHKM01000283.1, forward strand.
TCTGACCTGTTTGAGCGCCACAGCGACTCCTCCAGTGGCATGATTATGAGGTCCTCCCATAAGCGAAGGATAGACAGTAAAGTTTACCCGGTCTTCCAGATCATACAGCGTCTCCTTCTTCTCCACGGAGCGGACGCCCAATCGATAGACAATGAGTCCAGCCCTGTAAAGACCTGTCCCTTAATGTTATTAGTGAAAAGTTCTCCTGGTCAATGCTTCCTCTTTGACTCTTACCGTGCTCCACGCAGAGACTTGTGGGTAGTTGAGGTCACGATGTCAGCGTGGTCTAAAGGAGAGGGGACGGCTTGTGCTGCTACTAGTCCACTGATATGAGCCATATCCGCCAGCATGTAGGCCTTAATGTCTGTGCACAGCTGGGAGGGAACCAAGAAGGATTAATTGTGCACCTCTCTAACATGCACTAAAGGAGTGCATGGTGTGTGCACCTTCTTGATGCGAGCGTAGTAGTTGAGGCGGGCATAGGCGCTGGTGCCAGCGATGATGAGCCTGGGTCGGAACAGCTTGGCTGTCATCTCCATCTGCTCGTAGTCTATGAGTCCTGTAGAAGGCTGCAGAGATGGAGAGAGCACAGTCAGGGTTTGGATCAAACACAAAAGAAAAAGCACATTTGAAAACTACATCAATATCAAACGAGCAAACACAGCGTCTACAGCACTTTGGCACCTGAGATGGTGGACATACTTGCTTTGATGCTTTCATACATCCTTTTTTAACAAAATAAAACGTATTTTAGAGAAAGTTTTAGACCAAAATGTGTTCAGTCTGTGATTTTAATTTATCAACATCAAACACCTAGTGTTTCAGGAAGATTCCTCCACAATGAACACAAACAACCATTCAAAACACAAAGAAAACATGCAACTATAGAGGGAACAGTGAAGAAAAAAGAAGCTGATAATCTCCCATCTCTGGGACAATAGCTGCCCCCTCACTCCATCACAAAGCTCACAGCCAGGACAGAGCCAGTGGTGCTGGCCAGCCTGTCGATTTCCCATTATTCGTCTCAAAGAGGGGTCCTGCCTGACCATACATCAGCAGGCCTGGACGTCCCCACTCTCCGAGATGACACTAAATGTACCGCTCTTCTCCACACATTATTCAATTGTTTTTGGTCAATAACATTTATTGAGCACTTTGTAATTTTACCCCCAAACCACCCAACTCAAATGTAATAACACGTTGCACAGCACAATAAGGCAACGTTATGGTGGCCTGGACAGTACACAGAAAACAGCCATGAAGGGGTGAGCAATATGATGATGAAACTGGAATGGTGATTTTTATTTTCTTGCACTGGGCAAAATGACTGCACAATAACATGTTGTTAAAAGCCAAATAAACTGCCATTTTGTAAAGATTGTCAATTCATGATTCTGTGTTTTTTATTCTTTAATGCTCAAATACAAACCACCACATGCACTTTATGCTCATGGTGAGTAATAGACCAATTGAACCAGGCAGAATTGAGTGTGATAGGGCAACATAAAGTTACAAAATGTGCATGGATTGTGATAAATTGTGGCCAGTGGAAGATTAAGGACCCGTCATCCAACCCCTTCCTTCTTTCTGCCTGTAACAGAACCTTTACCAGTTTGTAAACGCTGACATTACACTTACATTACACTTTCAATCAAGCTCGATAATGTTTAAAACAACGTGAAGAAGCTAAGATGGAGAGTAAGAAAATCTACAATCTGGGTCTGTGCTCTTAGTCCTATACGTGTGTTACCATACAAAGAGATAATGTGGTTATGCAATGTTATAGTATGTACTTACATTCAATTTATAAGGCATAGACTCAAAGTAAATAGAGGTTGCAGAAACTCTCTTTACATCAGACATGTAACTGTGAGTCAGACTGTGAAAAAAGGAACAGAGGTATTTAACTGATGACAGTTATAACATAAAACCATTAGGATGCACCGTATGGCCCATCATCCCAATGCTGTTTCCAAACATTGCAATAGTAACTTAGTGTGTACTGACTGTCCTCCATCTGTCAGGTCCAGGCCCATGATGCGGTCTTTTTCTGATGAAACCCGGATTGATTCGTTTATTTAACTATTTAAACTTTAAACTTAACCTTCGACATATTGCAGAACACCTCCTCTGCTCCACTGCTTTCCCTAGTGTTGATTTATCAGGAGTGACGGGTTTGTATCCCTGCTTTGTTTAAGGAACATGATCTTTGTTTGCAGTTGCTTTGAAGCCTGCTGTAAAAAGTCTGCACTAACTATAATAGGTAAACGGTTTAATTATTTGCTTTGGATAAACACTAGATGAATAGTCCATATAAAGACAGAAACAGACATGTGATTCTTCAACCATACAGACTCTAAATGGCTGTCGTCCCAGGATTCCTCGGTAAAAGAGTGGACCTATGCCAAGTGAGAGGACATAGACGTTAATCACTCTGCCAGAAACCACAGGGCAGTTCCATTTGAAAAGGAGGAAGTGGGAACATGGACTGATGCCAGGGGACCTCCAAAAGGTTTTTCACAGGGAGGAACACTTGGGACCATCTGTGCCTCTGTGAAAGGCATCATCAGTGTCTGGTCATCATGAAGTCGATTGTTTTGATTTGTGAAAGTGCTTGATTTGTTATAAACATAATGCAGTAGGGCTGCAGCTAACGGCAATCGATTAATCTACAGATTATTTTTTAAGATGAATCGATTAATCGCTTGGTTGTGATAGGCGCATGGACATTTTCATTTTTCTATTTTTTTCCCCGCATAAAGCTAAAGTGGCGCCGCTTGAAGACATGTTGATGAAGTAAACTGAAAGTGAATGTTTGTAGGAGGCGCTCAGTGCTATATAGCTGAACTTAGTTTGCTCAAAGCTGCACATGAACACAAGCACACGTTTATGTGAACAGGGCATTCCTCGTCCTTGAAAGCTAAGAATGTCCAGAGTTCAGCTACTGAGCTTTAGCCACTGGAGGCTGCACTGGTGCTGATTAAGACTTAACCACATGAGACATGAGCTGGGATGGAGGAAATGAGACAGATTCCTTTTATGTTAATTTCCAAACTTGTTTAAACTATTGGATCTGGCATCAGCTAAATCTGCGTTCTGATTGGATAATTGTCCTGAGACATGGTCAGATAATATTTATGAAATTTACAGTAAACACCAGAAAGCGATTAACTATTTCAATAATCATTTCAGTCCTATAATGCAGTTTAAATAAACAAGACTAATAAAACTGAAACAATACCACGCAAAACCTCTCAAGTAATAGTAGTAGTAGTTTCATTAAGAACATTAGAATACATGTAACATGTTTTCAGTGATCTGGTACATTATACAATAAGAATATACAGTACAGGCCAAAAGTTTGGACACACTTTTTATGTATTGGCTTTTCTTTATTTTCAACATTATTAACACACTATGATTCTCATTGAAGGCATCCACAGTAGGTGAATTTCGTGATTCATAATCCTGTGCAAATATTAACCAAAAACCTCTAAAAACACCACATCAACAGCAGATGCCTGCCCTTCGCTGATTTAATCTGCTTCCTGTTTACTTGCGTATGTACCAGTGGAATCGACGCAGCGGTGACCAGACTCACCCGCTGGTACAGGTGAGTCTGGTTCCCAGGCTATGCTATGGCAGCAGGTTAGACAACCAATTTTACAGATCACAGGTAGGGAGTCTTGCCACCATGCAACAATACTGTACATAAGGGTACCTGTTCTGACCACAAGACCTGTGAAATGCAGGGTGTGTTCTTACTCTGATAAAACTTGTTTTGTTTCACGTTCAAACTGTACCTTAAAATGAGAAATATCACATGTTTCAGCAATAATAAAACGTACTTGAACAGCATTTTGACCTCATCTTCCCGTGATTCAAAGGTTTTGTAGGATGGAGAGTAGAGGTGCCCCGATCTGATCAGTCACCGATCATGATCGGCCGATCACGGCCTAATTTTTGTGATGGTGAAATGCGCCGATCAAACGTAGATTTCACAGACTTTCTTACAGTAGATAATCTGGTGAAAACTCCGCAGTATAGCGCTGCTCTAAACCGAGTTTTAAATGTAATTTGAGGCTACACAACAGCTGTACTGCTCGGCTGTATCCCTCTGCGACTGGCGGCTCTCCTCGTTTCCAGACTGCAGTGTAACCAAACAAAACAACGGAGCAAGAGCTAAACCGCTACCACTACGCTTTAAGACAAAAGCATAATAAAGGTTCATGACCATAAAATATCAGCATATGGGACTTCTAACAGGAGGCGAAGGAGACGATGTGCCTTTATTTACATTTGCAACTACCACATGACTTCACATGTTTGTAGGTGATACAAACGGGATAATTAACACAAAACTGTGCTATCTGAAACATGCATGTGAAACTACAATCAGAGGCAGGGGTCATTGTCCTGTCTTATTTCACTGAGAAAATGTGCTCTTTCATGCTGAAGTGTCACTAAATGGCTGCTAGTCAAAAGAAAAAGTAAAGCGCGTATGTGTTTGGCACCTCATGTACCGTCTCCTTGTGGAAGTTTTCTTCTCTTTCTTCAAATATTCTCCAAAGTTTACAGTCCAAAACCAAAATGATGCTCCTAATTTCACCGTGTTAAGCTGAGTGATCCACAGCGCTGGCTCCAGCACAAACTGACTGAGGGTGCATTCGAGTTTCAAAAGGGTGCAAATAGAGTCTCTCGCCATTAAAATACATTGTGATGCCATTAAAACAGGGGGCAATGCACCCTCTTGCACCCCCGTAGATCCGGACCTGGTGCTCCACCGGCCTCCCCACTACCATCCATAACGCGCATCTGAAGCAACTACGAGTCCCAAGTAAGTAAAGTAAGACAGGGTTTTGATTGGCCGAAATAACACGCACTATAAAAAATAGTTTAATGTAAACTATTAAAAAAAAGATGACTATGAGGGAAATTCTGTAAAAGTTATAAAATAATAGGCGATAAATCAATAGCATATAACAATATCAGAAATAATAAATAATAATAATAAAGTTGGAGGTTAAACAGGACAATGTAGATTTCTAGCTAGTAGGCTATATAATATTCAAATAAATATTGAAAATAAATTCACCCAATAAAACACTTCACATTTAGAAAAAAACAGTATTTGTCACTGTTATATTATGAATCATAATAATCAATTATTACCATGTGATCCGATTGGCAATGGTCGGTATCGGCCAATCAACATTTTAGTGATCAGTGATCGGATTAAAAAATCCTAATCGGTGCACCTCTAATGGTGAGGAAGAATATTAAAATCATGACCACAAAAATGACAGCAGTTCCTTCAGAAAGAGGAACACTTTTGGACCATTTCAGTAATTTCACATCCACTGAAGCTCGTTTCTTTTTGATGGAGTGAAATCAGTATGTGCTTGTGATTCTGGGACACGGTTAAGGAAAATTGTGTGAGTGGGTCACTTTCAATTTTTGTATTGATTAGTACCCATTCTGCCTTTTCCTGCGAATTAATATAAAAGTGTATGGTTGTCAGTGTATGTCAGAATATGCTGCCAATAACCAAAGATGAGGAAGCTCATAGTCTCACCGCAGAATGATGTTGTAAGTTTTTGATCTTGTGAACTCTTCCCCACTTCTACATTTGTTAAGCAATGCACATTGAGGGGAGAAAAAAAAAACTTCGATTGAAATTTAAATAATCAGCAACAGGCTATGAGACGACTGGTTTGTATTTTTTGGGCCACATTTCTGTTCCAGGTCAAGTACTCTAGTTGGCAGCAGAGTAACATTTTTTGTGCTGGCCAAACTTCCTTATCAGTTGCAAAACAGATAACAGTCACACATGAAGGCAGTCGGAGCAGAAGTTGGGCAATTGTGCAACACACACAAATACAAAAACAAGGGTTATGTTCATATTGTACAGTAGCCTACAGTTGTAAGCGTCAATAGACCTATCGGTTAAAAGGCACCAATACCAATCTGGATCTACAAGATTATGGTAAAATTGTTTACAAAAATTAAAAGCGGGAGCAGTAAATTTGTTAGTCCACCGCTCCCTTCCTGATAGGCTCTACAGTATGCACGCAAGTGACATGTGATTTCCAGACGCCGCTGTTCTTCCTCTATCGTTATTTTCCCATAATGTGCAATGATCCCCAAGGATCATTGCACAAATCAATGACTAGTTCAAGAAAACAAACAAGTTAAAAATATTACGTTGGATGTAAATACTTGACTGCAGGAAATGTGTTAATTGAGGCGGGACTTTTTATCTCGGCTAGCATTAAAAAAAAAAAAAAAAAAAAAAACACAACACGATAATGTAACAACTAAAAAGTGTTTATACTAAAGACAGGCCCGTTATTTTTTGAGCGGCTCGTTCAAAATCTAGGCACTGTTTAAATGTATGTAGTGTTAGCCGTTATAGCTTCAAGACAACAACACTGTGACGAGCTCAGAGGTTTCCTCCAGTGAATCCTTATGCCCCGACGCAATGTTTTAAACATTATGTGTGACTGCCCACCAGTAACTCACTGCCTGTGATGGAATCTGAGTTATTTATTTGGACAAGAGACTGCTACTAACTCATATACGGATCTAACCGATCTACTAATGGGACAGGAAGAGACGTGCCTCCTGAGGATCCACTCGGAAGTCATTGTGCTGCATCCGAAACCATCAAATTGTAGCCTCTAAGTACTAACACTAGCAACTAATCCTTAACCTTTCATGGGGTCAACTGTTAGATCTCTATGCAGTTAGTGAACTTCTGCTTCAGCAGCATTTGCCCAATTCAACCGTCCTTACCCAGGGGAAGGGAAGTGACATCACCAACAGCTGTTTTTTTTCTTCTTTAAAGTTCAGTGCAGGCCAAACAAAAGCGCATACCGCCACCTACTGTATATTGTCCAACAACAAAATAGTGTCAAATAAAGACATTTAAGGTGAAAAAAAGAGAAACATCTAAATGATCCTTTACATTTCCCTTTATTTTATCTCAACAGCGGTTTCATAAAGCTACAGTATGCAAATTAGCCATGCGGCTTAAGTTTCTAAATGAAAGCAAAAGCACAACTGCCTTCAGTCCATTTACTGAGGCGGCTCTTTAAAACCATGTGACTGTGCTGTGGTGACTCTAACATGTATTTTGTCACTTTTATAAAGTTTGGCTTGTGCAGAATCTTATTATTATTATTTTTATTATTATTAAATGTGCACCTGTCAATCAACAGTGGTTGCGCATGAATCACTCGAGGGTGGGGGCGAGATTGGCGCAGTGGCTTATGGGATGGCACATGGCTCCTAATCGCCAGTAAGTTAGCATCAGAGGTCCCTATGCTAAAGTGGCTATGATAGTTAGCATACAGGCCACTTTCCCTAACTCCTTCCTAACTGAAAGCCCAATTCGGAAGCATCTTATCATGGCGGACGCTGACGCACATCCGGTTTGGCGTTAGACCACTTACCAATTTCCCGGTTTCGGAATCAGCCATGGGCTTGGCAGGCTTGTCCACAGGAAAGCTCGTCTCATTGGTCAAAGTGATGGCACCTGGGATTGTGATTAGTTACTGAGATCAGCAAAGGGATTATCATTCCATTTAGTATTACTTATTAAGTCAAATTGCAGACCCAGGCTGTAAATTATAGCAACATAATCTTTAAATCTGTAAAACATTTCAATTTACAGACTCTCACTTTTGTAATGAAAAACCGTCGGCCTAATTGACTTTATTAACCTCTTGCGCCTTAACCAAGCACATTTTCTCCAGTCCGGCTTTACCCAAATCTAAAAGTTTCTCATCTGAAGTAACACCTCATTTGAAAGCTAAGACCTACAAAACTGATTGTGACTTTTTTGTTGCGGTGTCGCCACGTTTTTGTCGAGTTATCTCTTTCTTGTTTGTTTTCATAGTTTTTTGTTTTTTGTTGTGTTTTGTTGTTGTTGTTTTTTAAATTGTGTTATTGTTGCTTTTCCAGCACGATTTATTTTATTTATTTTACTTATTTTGCTTGTTTGTCGCTCGGTTTTTGCTTTTAATTGTGATTTTTTTTTAAATCGCTTTTTGGGTCACTTTTTGTTTTGTATTTTCATTCTCGTTTTGTAATTTTTTTTTTTTTTTTTCCTCAAAACCTTTTAGATTTGGGTAAAGCCGAACTGGAGAAAATGTGCTCGGTTCAGGCGGGGGTTATCAGGTTAACCTTTTTATTAGGCAGCATTACGCCTTTAAATGCCCCTCCCTCCCTGTGTGTACTTTGCAATGTGCCGTTGCGCGCGTGGCCGCTCATTGGCTGTGGGTAATAATCGGTCATCGCAAGCACCGAGAGTCCACAGGGCGCAGGGCAACATGTTTACAGCCACCTACACTGCTAATTACAGCATTTAGCCGCGACATTTCCGAACAGTCATCTCCGGATAATATCACGAGAGTGTGTCGGGAAGGATGTTTTTGTGTCGCTCCGCAAAGCCACTCGGGAGGGCTTTCATAACGCATGGATCGTCTCCATTTGAAGTCCCAGCAGCAAACAGACTGAGAAACGTCACTTTGACATTACACAAGGTGCGCGTCCTGCACACGGACAGTTTTGTGTGTACAGCCGCCTTCAAAGGACACGTAACTAATGTAAACCACGCGCACGAAAGAGACAGAGATACATATTTGTACCAAAAGTGGGTCTCCTCGTCGCGTGGTTTCATTATATCAGATTGGCAGCACTTGGACAGGATAGCTACAATTGCTACGTCTCTGTCTAAAAGTGGACAAAGTGAAGGCGGGAGAGGGCACATCCTTACACCACAGCTCGGCTCAGTTTACGGGCTTCGGGTTACAGGGAGCGCGGTCGACCGTAATGGTTGTTTTCCAGGGCTTTTTTTAGTCGACACCGCTCCGCCGGAACCATGCTGACGAGGAGAGCTTCTTCCACAGCCGCCGCACCAAAGCAACGCGAGGCCAGCGAGGAGCCGCAGAGTGTGGCCGACAAAGGGGTAAATTAAGCCATTCAAGTCCCGTGTTTGCCTGTTCCCAAAGTGGAGTCAAAGGGCGCGCAGCTACCTCCAAAGTGTGTGCGCACAATGTGGCCACGAGCAACAAAGTGCTGTGCTGTCATCATGAGCTAAACTTGTGCGTAAAAATAATATGAAATATGCATGGCACTGCACATTCAGGGTCTGCCATGTCAACAAACGTGTTATGAAACGTCATGGTTGAATAGATGCCTGCTGATCCAGAGCATGGGCTACTATTCTTTTTTTTTTTTTACACTGTTGCCATTGGAAACTAATGAACGAAAGGGAGACAACTTGGCACTTAACAGTGGGTTTTTCATCCTTTTCAAATCGCTGTTTCCATACCAACAAACTATTTTCCTATCCCAAAATCACGAATTAACAATAAACAAGACCTACTTTGAATCTAGATAGTCTACTTTGTAAGTAGGTGAGGCTTTCAGTCAGTTGATCAATTATTTCTGGCATTTGGTGCTGACTCATTGGCATTCATTTTCTATAATAATTCCTGTCATGACAGGATTATTTTGAATGTTGTGTTGCACTGTTTGCTCTGTTGGATAGCCTTATTTTCATTACACAATCCTTGCGGAGTAAGTTCTGACTGACCATGAATGCAGTTTTTCTTCCTTGTTTTTGTGGATCATGCAGTTCACTTCACTATTCACTCAATTTAAACATGGAATAAAAATTAAGCTGCCGCTTGAATTAGAGCTGCTGGTCCTCCATGTTGAGACGTGGCTCAGGCATCAGGTGTCCAGGATTTGTCCTGGATGTCTCCCTGAGGAGGTGCTTGAGCCATGTCCCATCAGGAGAGAAAGACTTAAGGGCATGCCTTGGTATGCCCACCAGAAAAGTTGGAGGAATTTTCAATTTTGCTGGACGTCTAGGCATCTCTGCTGACCTTGGATAAAGCTAAAGAAAATGGACGAATGGATCGATGGGTGAGACCGGAGCCACTTTCATAAAAGTAAACTTCAGTTGACTAATGCAGACATAGAGTTTGCATGTTGCATGGCACTCTGTGTCTGCATGCAACAGGCAAATTCCTTACCTTGTCCACAATGCTGTCAGTGCTGTTTTAAGCATTGTCATTTCCGTGTTTGGCAGGTGCTTTTTTATAGTGATGCATGGATTAATGCATGCCTACAATATCAAAAGTCATAAAACATTGCAAACCCTGTATATTGAATTATAGGCTGTTGGGTCTAAACTGTATAATTTTAGAGACATGGAGCAGAAACACTATAATGATGCATAATCTAGTTAACACTCTCCTCTAAACTAAACTGTTGTTCTATTCTGTCCTATCCTCGCAGTCTCCTTGTGTCCCTCTGCTTTTTGAGTGTCGCTGTGACTTTGCATGTGACTTTCTTTTGTCTGCGTGTGTTTTCACAGCAGTGAAAAGCTGTTATCAGACACAGCAGCGACACTGTTCCCCTGCACCACCCTCCTTGGTACTACTCCTCCCTCACATGACCCTCCCATACTGCTGCCTGCTGCTTACACTTCTGCCTGGCCTGTCCCCCCTCTGAGCGGCAGCGGCGTGCCCCCTCTCCCACTCACCCTCTCTCTATTGTCTATTGTTGGCAACTAGTGAATACAAAAAATGGCCACGGCTTCATCCAGGGAAAGAGCGCCAGTTTTATTTAGACAAATTACTTCACGAGAAAAGATCTGTTTGTTTTTCTGTTTGCTTTTTCTGTGGCAGTTCACCTCACTAATTGCAGCATAATGGGAGACTGACTGAAATATCCGAGGCACAAGAGCAGCAAGTTTGTAAAGGGAAAGCGTCTATTTAAGCCTGACTCTGGTACGATGGCGGTCAGGGTGTAATGTTATAACGTTACAATGGAAATTTGCTTCCTAGAGAACATTGTCCATAGACTAACATTTGCTAAAAACCATTAAAAAGTGTAGAAAAGAGCCCTGGAACAACATTATTAGCTGCTGGGTCAGCAATGGTACGCAAAGACGTGTGTTACAATAACTAATGTATTTAAAGTGTTAAATAAGTGTGAAATAATTATAGTTCATGTTCAGGAGCAGGTTGCATTGATATGTTCATGTGTGTTGTGTCAGCTAGTATAAAGGATCCAGGAGTCAGTCCTGGTCAATTCTGAGGATTTTGAAGTTTGAGCTGTACGGTGAGAATCAGGAAGAAGAGGAAAGACCTCATGCAGGAGGGGATTTTGTTGTGGAAGTTGGTTCATGGAAAAGACATGGATGTGGACAGAAAAAAAGGGATTGATTTGCAATAATTTAATGATGTAATTTTACTCTAATTTCTCAAAAATCAACAAATAAAATTGTTTTATCCAGTGGTTGCCAACCTTTTTTTTTCCTGAGGCCCCCCCACCCTCCCTTCGCTTTCTGGATTCAGGCCGGGCCCCCTGTCCAAAACCTTGGCCCTCACCAATGTATTAAAACAGACAAATAATTTCCAAACAATATTTCAATGAACTAAAATTGGAGTGTTTTCTGCACCTGTACGCCTTAGTTAGTAATATTTGATGCACCAATAAAGTTTCTCAAACAATATTACTGAAGACCTGACCCTTTGTGCAGACAAAGCTCTGGGCCCCACCTTCGAATCCCGTCTCCTGCTGGTGCACACTGTCGTCGTGTCCCTGGGCAAGACACTTGACCCACCTTGCCTCCAGTGTCTGCGTACATTGGTGTTTTGAATGAGGCAAGGAGTTGTTCCTTGCTGTAAAGCGCTTTGAGTGCTTGACAGGTAGGGCTGGGTCCCGTACATTTTTTTCGATACCGGTACTTTAACGATACTGATACCTGAACGATACTTTTTTTCGATACCTGTGCTTAAATATTTGTCATGTAGAACCGTAAAGGAGATGAATAATGTTAATTTATTCCTTTTCCTTCCATTTCATTTCTTTCGCATTTGCCTCATTTGTTTGATGTGAAACGACCCCCAGTTTTAACACATTTTTGCAAGTTTTTTTCCCCTCAAAATTTCCCAAATTTGCCCCAATTATTTTGCAATCCCCCCCCCCCCATTTTTCCTCTTTTTTAATGTTATAAAAAAAACAATCCACAATTTCCCCCCTAATTTCTGTTTTTTCTCTCCAAAATTTACCCCAATTTTTCCACTTGTTTTCCCCAATGTTTAACCACTTTTTACTTTTTTTTTTTTCAAACTTGTGTTGTTTTCTTTAACATTTTGATGACCAACAGCATCAAAACTTGAATATAAAGATTTTATATTTCTTTTCTGCTTTCGATACTTTTTCGATACCAGACTGGTATCGTTTAACAGTACCCAGCCCTACTGATAAATTATGTGCAAAAACGCTATATAAGTTGAGCCCATTTACCTGCAACACTTTCTTTTTATATTTTATTTTGATCATGTTTAAACCCAGCCTCTTCAGCTGTAAAAGAGTGCTCACGTTTAACACAGCAGCCGTTTCCTGTGTTAAACTGTTCAGCTGCTGGATATCCGCCCCCTGTCCTTTGTGGCCATGCTGTAAATGTAGTTACAGCTGTGTTAAAGCACTACTGTACAGAGTGGAGCTGCTGTCACTGTGTCGACTTCATTGTGCGAGTGGGTTTATTCCTCTCCCTGTCTTCCTTCCAAAGGTCACCAACACAGGGCTGTGTGCTCTGATGAGAGGGCCATTGTGATCTACTGACAAACTGACTTCATTAAGACCAGATAGGAGTTTGAGAACCACCGCAATGAGAGGAGGTGGGGGAGTGTCTCAATTTGTGTATAGGTCCAAGAAATAGATCAAGAATTTAAAAAAAGATACTGCAAACAAGCCTGTCCAGAACCACCGTAAACGTGTTGTAAAATATATTTCAAATTCTCTTTTGTCTTAATGTCTAGGATGAACAGTCTTTAAAGGACCCCCCTCGTCTCCAGAAAAGGATTCTGGGAAATCGGAGCCGGATCCGGAGGAGGCAAACCCAACAAGACCCAGCAGCTAAAGAAGGTCTTCCAAGAGTATGGCGCAGTGGGCATGTCCTTCCACATCTGCATGTCCCTCATGTCTCTGGGCATGTTCTACCTCCTCGTGTCCAGGTAAGACTCCGGGAAAAGTTTTTCTATCAAATTTACTTAAATTTAGTTATATTCTGAAATTGGGTCCTAGAGCTCACCTTTGAGAAAAATAAAAACAGCTAATAAAGCTATGAATTTTCTTACTCCAAAACAGACGATAATCGTCACGAAAGCAGATTTCTATGCACCAACAAACCCTATTTTTTAAAGCTAAACCTATTGACAATGCATGATCTTGCTGACATTAATACATTAGTTGTGGTGTACAAGGCACATGATAATCTTCTCCCTCCTTACATGCAGGAATTGTTTGAACATAGGAAAAGCCAGCATAGCCTCGGAGCAACCGGCATGGTCAAAAAAGCAAAAGTAAGAACAAAAAAAAGTAGATGTAAATCTGTAGAAGGACCTGAAAGATCAGTTTAAACAGTCAAAGCTTAAAAAAATAAGAAAAGTCTAAATCCACTATTATTCAAAAATATAGAGCTCAGGATGACTAAAGTAAGCAATTACTGAAAAGACTTCAGCCTAAACCCTTTCGGTCGTACTCTACATGGAATAATGAAAACTAATAACAAACCAAAAAACCTTCCCGATTCCAAGACTTTTCCAGCTGCTCTGGTGCAGATTGTTGTAGACACAAGAATGGTTTTTGTTTTGACCAAGAAGCACAGTCAGCATTTAAGCGAAGAAGAACTTTATTGTCATTGTACAGATACAATGGAGCTGTGTTGATGAATTGCAGCCTTAAGCTAAAATAAAAATGGATTTGCTGGGGAATAATCAATGCAGAGGATTCCACCACCAGACTGTAGGTCATTTTGAACATCTCCCTGTAGCTTTTTATATGATCTAGATTTTGTTAGAAGTACATTTCTTTGTAAAAATGTGCACAAGAAGTCACTACCCCACTGCAAATGCATTTCTGAAGAAGGCCTTCACTCAGGTTTCAATATAACCACAACTGGAGATTTGTAGATAATTCTGCTTAGTTTGAGATGCTTGTATTTGAAGTAATATTTATATTTGGTCTGATCAAAAGACGATAGGAATCATGCAAAATGACGTACACATTTGCATGCATTCCTTTCACTGGGAGCCGCTGTGAAAGGTAGGCCTGCCACGATACATTTTTTAAGGACGATATAGGCAAGGCAAGGCAAGGCAAGTTTATTTGTAGAGCACAATTCATACACAAGGCAATTCAAAGTGCTTCACAGTTGCAGAAAGAGAAATTACAAGAAAACAGATAAAATCAATCAATAAAACATCAACATAAAGTTAATCAGTTACAGTAAAAGGCAAGAGTGCAGATAAAATACTTTCAGTTTTCATATGCACGGGTAAAAAGAGCTGTTTTCAGCCTGGATTTGAACATTGTCAGAGTTGAGGCCTGTCTCACATCCTCATGAAGACTATTCCAGGTTTTAGCTGCATGAAACTGAAATGCAGCCCCACCGTGTTTATTATTGACTCTGGGAACCACCAGGAGACCCCTCCCTGAAGTTCTCAGGGCCCGAGATGGTTCATACGGCTCTAACATGTCAGAGATGTACTTTGGTGCTAAACCATGAAAAGACTTGTACAAGATACATATATATCGTCTCAGAAAATATCGTGATCAACAATAATATTGAGTTTAATACAAATACTGTAGGCAATAAAAAGAAAACTGTAAGCAACTATTTTAACTGAAATGTATTGAACTTTTGGCATTCAATATTAACACCTTACACCAAACAAAGTGCAAACTAAAAGGATCGACATATTTTAGGACACTGTGTCCATCTTTGCTTCTCAACCTTTTAACATAACTTACACTCTCACCAGGTTCTGTGTTTGAACTAGGCCTGTCACAACATTATTCTTTTTTTAAATAGTCAATATACAGTATCATCTTTAAAAATATCCCAATGACAATAATATTGATATTTCATCTGCATTATTCTGGTTAAATATTTCCTGAAAAAAACTCACTTCTGTGTTAAATAAAACCTGGTTAGAATAAAATGTATGGATTCAGATAATACTGCATTACTGCAAAAGTAGAGTAGCCATATGTTGTGTTCTTTTTCCTTTTCTTTTAAAATATAACCTCCTGTACACACGGCTGTCGGAGTGAAGCAGCTTTTTTGGGAAACTTATTGACTGTTTGTCAAACCGCTGCAGCATTTCTCTGGCTTTTGAACAGTAACATGTAGACCTAAGCACTGAGTAATGTTCTCAGGACTATTGCGCTTGTATTTGGATAGGGGCTAAAGTGCTCGGGTTCCTCTCGCTAACGGTAGCTCTGATTAGCTTTGATACACTGACTGGGCGGTGGTTTCGTTTCGTTCTCATGTTGGACATACCTGCAGTCGCATTAATGTTATTCGCTCCGTGATGCTTCTTTTGGCTGGAATTCCAAGTGTTTTCATATGAGTCCCTCTTGCTCCGCGATAAAGTTCACAGAAAGTGTCGGAATCAGCAAAGCTCCGTAGTAGCACAGCACTTTGTTTACACCTCGCCTCTCTCCAAAAGCAGCGCTGATCTATAAATGATCTGGATACATGCGGGGATACGGCTGATGTGCTCAATGCTGTCTTTAAGCACATGGAGACGAGCTGGATGGACGCTCCGCTCACTCAGCGCTGTGATAGCGTTCATGTTTCTGTATTTATTTTAAGCACACGCAGCATGTGCATTTATCGAGACTAAAAATGTTATCGTCCTTCATTTTACTTATCGAGCGATAAGTCGATATAGTAATGATCATGGCAGGCCTAATGAAAGGCCATAAGCTCGGCGTATAATGGGCTCCGGCAGCGATGGCAGCAGACTGTTTTCAGCCCCTTGTCGGCTGGATTTGTGCCAGACTGCTTGGACCACAGGGGCTTGGCACAAACTCCCTGACAGGTTTCTTTTATAGCCGATAAAGACCCTTGAACTGAAAAGGGGCTCTGCAGCGTCCAACCACAAGCATTATACCTGGTCCACCACAGAGCCGGGACATGTGGCCCACTAATACACCACAGTCGGTTTGCAGATGGAGCATTATATTTAGCTGACTGCCATTGGCATTTAGCTGAGTGTGCTGCTCATTAGTGCTAGAGCTGGTAATGTGTAATAAGGGAGCCACATCTCATAGTGTCTCTATTGCAATTCCTTAATAGTATTCGTTTATTGTTACCAACTGAACTGTTTTGTTTGCAAAACAAAAAGAAGTTTTCAAAGATCTTGACTGCTAGATGACGTATGGATTTACTTTACTGTATTTCCTTTCTATATAAAATGGTCAAAATACTTTCAGTTGTCGTATGCAGAGGTAAAAATAACTGTTTGTCTTATCCTCATGAAGAGCTTAAGATTTTAGCTGTGAAAACTGAAACACAATCCAATCTTTATTTCTATAGCACATTAAACAAGTTCCAAAGTGATGCACAAAAATGCAAAAATCAATAAAAGTAATAAAACAATAAAAAAGTCTAATTAAAATCAATAAAGTAATAAAACTAGAAAATACATACAAACAATAAAATAAGTAACAACTAAAAGTAGTAAAATAAAATAAAGGACACTGAGGACCACACCACTCAAGCGGTGTTGTGAGAGTTTAAAGCACTCCACTGTGGGGGCCGTTCGTACATAGAGGGGCAGATGTTCCACAGCTTGGGGCCCCTCGCAGCTTCACTGTGTTTAGTCCTGACTCTGGGAACCACCGAGAGAACCCTCTCTGAAGTTCTCAGGGCCCGAGACGATGCATGTGGTTCTATCGGGGCATTATAATCTTCTATTCAATTTTAGTTGTTATTCCCGCAAGTTTGACAATTAAATTCTGACCCTCCACGCTTACAGTAGTTGAAGTGAAGAATATAATTTAATCAGATGAACTTGTCATAAAGAGATAAAATGAAAAGGGCAGAGGTGACTTGACTCAAATGACATGACCCCACTCAGACGGCTGTCACAATTTTCTGAAGTTGAGACTTACTTGACCAACATAACAATAACACTTCACTTGAGTTAGGACGTAACCTGTGACTTGACTTTCTGTAACGTCATATTTATTATTAATTTGAGTGTATCTGCTCAAAGACAACAGGGCTCAGTGCTTAAAACCAGCACAACATTAGACTGTACGGCGCAGGCAGCTTCCAGAAGTGCGACATGAAAGCGATGAGAGCTGGATTCATTGACTAGTTTGCCAGGTCGGTGTTTTAACCTGAAGTAAGTTGAGACCAGCTGTAGTTTGCTGTGTGAGACGTATCTTTGTACAGTGTTTAGTGGCTATTTCAAGCAGCCACACAGAGCCCAGCGACGGCGAGACTGAAGGCGGTGAAGAACTTTGAGCAGGGGCGACGCATAGCACACAGGGGCATTGTAAACCGACCACTAATAAAGAAACTGTCAATGTCAATGATGATTAAATATTGTGTATTGTCAATATTGCTACATTTTGAGAAAGCACTGAGTAAGCAAGTTTAAGATGAAACATATTTTGAATAAAAGTATTAATAGTCCCACAGTGAACGTTAGGCCTAATTCTGTACGACTTGACTACTAAAACGTAATTTGATTTGACGGCTCAAAAGTTATGACTTGACTTGACACCTACGACCAAATGACATGGACTTGACTTAAGTGACTTTCTCAAACAAAGGTTTCCTAAAAGCTGTCATTTGGCGGAACGTGCCTGGCTCTTTTGACACACACAGTCATTGTTAACCTCTTAACCCCCGCCATAACCAAGTGCATTTTCTCCAGTTTAGCTTTACCCGAATCTAAACGCCTATCGTAATATGTCTATTATCGTAACACCTCATTCGAAAGCTAAGACCTACAAAACTAATCTAAATTTTGACACTTTTTTTTCATGAAGCTTTCAGATTTGTGTAAAGCCTAACTGGAGAAAACGTGCTGGGTTAAGGTGGGGAGTAAGAGATTGATGATGAAACAATATCCTGCCAGCCATAGGAAAAAATGTCTCCCTCTGGTGGACCGAAGTGCACATTACAAATCTAACTCTTCTCATCTGCTCACAGTGGGATCGACATGGCGGCGCTGCTCTGTAAACTGGGCTTCAGTGAGACCATGGTCAGGTCCAAGATGGCTGCCGGGACCAGCACCTTCGTCTTGGCGTATGCCATCCACAAGCTGTTTGCCCCGGTCCGAATCAGCATCACCCTGGTCTCTGTGCCTCTCATCGTCCGCCATTTTAGGAGGATCGGACGTTTTAAACCTCCACCACCAACACCTTAGCAACTCTAAAGCTTTACTGACATGAAAAGCGCACAAAGACTTCAAAGATGTTGTTTTTTGGGTTTTTTTTTAAGTTGCTTTCTATCGAACGTATCTGACATCATTCTGTCTATTTCAAGCTACTGTTTCTTAAAGTTATGGAGCTATATTTCCATTCAATATAATGTTCATTCAGCTCAGTGAATACATTATTGTGAGTTTTAAAACTGGCATTGCATTTTAACACTAATGGTCTTGAATTTGTGAAAATACTTTGCAAATCTCGTCGGACCTGAGCGTTTCTGTACACTTGAATGTGTTTTAAATAATTGGGTAATGCCTGTGTGGCCTAATGGAAAAGGGCTGATCTAGGCCAGTGGTTTGTTAGTCGTGACCTCGTGTAACAACAGCTAGAATTCATTGTTATTTCATGCAGGTCATACTATATTTTTGTGGGTTTCAAAGGAGACATATCTTGCAAAATGATCTTTTAACCTCATCATAACTTCCCCTCAACGTAAACGCTAACTGTGCTTCATTCGCAATCCTGCTGAAGTGCTATTAAAGCCGATAATCCAGCCACAATCACGTTTTTATCCGTAAACAACAAAGCATATCAATGTTTTAATTGATAGTATGAAAACAAGTAAAATCTTTGAAACTGTTCTGATTGCGGGAAATGTAAGCATGTTAACTGGATGGCCCTTCCCTGCAAAATATCAACACATCATTCGTCACAGCCTTTGTTTTGGCACTGGTTATGCCTCATACTATTGCAGATTGTCACTTATATAAATACATTATGGGTTTACTTTTTTCCATCAACTCCAGAGCACAATGACTCAAGAACCTTCGACTAGGATTTTTTTTTAAGCCTCAATTTTGCACGATATATGTCCACTTTACTTGGAAATCTTGACAGCCTTGTTCTTTCTTTAGCTTAAGTTGTTTTGGTCATGCAATAATTAAGCTGTAACATTGTCAAAAGATCTTGTTTCTACATCAGCTGCATACAGTGAAAGTTTATTTACAATCCGAGGCATGTGTTCTGGAGAAGGTGGACTTTTCTGACTGGTCGAGGCAGGTTTTTGTCTCTTTAAGCTGTGAAAGTTTCCCACGGGGGCCGACGGAAAGAGCTGATTTCTCCCCGGCTGTTAGCTGACTAGGCCGTGTTCTGCTGCTTTGCGCATCAGCAGAATATTTCAGTGTGTTTCTGTCTCTGCCCCGGCTCCCTGTGCCATTATCTCTCCACACTTTGCTCCGACTCCGCCAGCCCACCCTCTCTGCCCGTCTCTGCCCCTTTATTTCTATCCTTTTCTATATATTATTTCTGACTTTTGCTTTCTCCGTGCTCCATAAACAATATGTTTTTGTTGGATTGTTGCCGGTTTTCCCTGAAGGATGTGTAAACAGTTTTATTTAAAAAAAAAAAAAAAAAATGTGTTCTCTTTGTGTTTCACCACTGCATTGTGTTGCTGTTTTTCCTCAGTCGATCGACCCACTGCGTGCCATCGCCAGGGGAAGCTCGCAATATCGTTCCTTCATGTGACAAATTAGTGCTTTCAAGTTCATAGACATGCAGCATATTATGAGAAAGTTTACCATTCCTTCTTTGTGATGTCAACCATTCTGTGGCCAGTAAAAGCAATAATGATTAAATAAAATTGACCTGACTAGTTAGCCCCGCCTTAACAGAATGCATTTTCTGCAGTTCAACTTGACCCATATCCATAAAGTTACAGCCTATAGGCCAGAGTAACGCCTCATTTGAAAGCTGAGACCTACAAAATTCATCAAATTGGATCTTTTTCCTTGCATTGTCTTCACTTTTTTACTTTTTTTTTTTTCTCCATTGCTTTTTATGCCAGGTTTTCATCACATTTTTGCCATATTTTCCATTGCTTTTTGTCACTTTTTAGTAATTCTTCTTTTTTTTTATTCTTCTTTTTTGTCACTTTTTCATCGTTTTTTTGGTCTCATTTTGTTGCTATTTTGACACATTTTTCAAGATGCTTTTAGATTTGGTTAAAGGTGCATTACGCAACTTTTTATGTGGGAAAAAAAGTGATTTGTGTGTATTTGACTTCGTAGTGACCAAGTGGCTGTATGAGTGGTCAGCACGGCGCCTTCCCATCACAGTGGTCTCCAAGACGCTCCAGGATCAATTGTTTTGTAGGTTCTCACTGCTCACGGACCCTCTCCCCAGAAAACCTACAAAACAAGTGATCCAGGAGTGTCGTAGAGACCAGGGCTGCACAATATATCAGAAAAAATATCGTATCGCGATATTAGGTGATGCAATATCCGTATCGCAAGAAGCCACAATATATCGCAACATCACTAAAGTCTGCATCTGACTGAGATCGACACATTTTTTTGCAAACTAGTTAAAGCAGTACTAAGTAACGTGTTTACCTTAATAAATCCTTTCCGTAGTCCCTCTGGGGGTAATACAAGTGTTAATGGGATGATTGGAGGGTCTTTCATCTCCCCCTGGTGTCTCTGGCCAGAAAACCATGCTTGCAACTTGACTGCCACCGGGACGGAGCAACCAAAACACACCTATAGAATCACGGAGAAGAAGCTAACAGGCTAACGGGCAAAGCTAACTGCGGGCTAGCGCCACTTTAAACAGTATTTACAGCCAAGTTTGAGTGAAAAAAATATTTCCATTGTATAACTGGATGTACAACACCCCTCTCTCCCTTCACCTTTTCTGTTAGCGTAGTATTTGCTCTCCAAGACATTTAATAAGTTAAAAAATCGTAACTTGCTACGACACCTGCAGTTGCGCTTATGGCCGCTAGGGGCAAGAGTTACTTGGTACTGCTTTAAATTTTAGTCTTGTTTTGGTGCTGATGTAGTGTTTTTTAAGTCCTCTTCTGACACGATTTGCTGTAGGGCTGAACGATATTGAAGTAACTTAATATCGCGATAACGATATTACTGCGATAGTTCACTTAACCATTTCAATACGATACGTTCCATTCGAATTAAACACCAATTGTAAGTCACTAGTTTTTCAGCAAATCGTGTCAGAAGAGGACTTAAAAAAACACTACATCAGCACCAAAACAAGACTGAAATGTAACTTTTAGTTTTTGGCTAAGTTTGCAAAAAAATGTGTCGATCTCAGTGAGAAAAAGACTTTAGTGATGCTGCGATATATTGTGGCTTCTTGCGATACGGATATTGCATCACCTAATATCGCGATACGATATTTTTTCTGATGTATTGTGCAGCCCTAATTTGCTGAAAAACTAGTGACTTATAATTGGTGTTTAATTCGAATGGAACGTATCGTATTGAAATGGTTTAGTGAACTATCGCAGTAATATCGTTATGCGATATGGCTGTGCAATATTGCGATATCTCAAGTTCCTTCAATATCGTTCAGCCCTAGTAGAGACCACCGTGATCGAAAGGTAAAAGCGCCATGCTGACCACTCACACAGCCGCTTGGTCGCTACAAGGTAAACTACGCACACATTTCAACTATTTTTTTCCGTATAAAAAGTCGCGTATTGCACCTTTTTTTTAAAGCCCCAAACTGAAAAAAAAGTGCTCGGTTCAGGTGGGGGTTAAGAGGTTAAGGTTATCCGCCTGCAGCACCAACAACTATTTTATTATAATATATTGGCATAATGAGAGTTTCTTCCACCCAAAATATGTTTTCACTAAATTGACTGTAGCCCATTTTAGACGTTTTGGGCAATATGAAGTAATTGTGACTTAGGTATATTCTCCCTTATATTGTGTACATTTCTAGATGAACAAGTGAGACCATTACCTTTTGTAGTAAGTCATGATAATTTTGTAAGCGAAAACATTTGATGAGAGAGTTTTGTCAGACTACAAGCCTTTTGTTTTGTTTTTTTGTAGAAGACAACGGGAACAGCAGAACCATTTCTCGTTTTCAGTTTTCCTTCATAAACACTACCTTTTGCCACCACGCAGGGGCGCTCCTGAACCACAAATCCAACCACTCCCGGTTTTTATTTATTTATTTATTTATTTCTTCTTCTCCCCCTCTCCTCTTGACTCACATCAGCGCTCACTTCATCTCTCATAAGATTACAGTCCTCATCAGTCACGGGAACAAATGCCTTTGTGCGAGACAAATACAAGCATTAGACGACAACACGCTGCATCACTCATCCCTCACAACAACTCGCATTTTGTAAAGTGGAATGATGACCCCGGCTCCTAAGTGCTGTTCATAAACACGAGTCTGGAGTTTATTTAGTAGAATGGTTAAAAAAAAAAAAAAAAAAGAATAAATAATGTGGATGCTGAAAGCTGACACATGGGTAAAACCCTGTTAAATGTCGGTGCCTTATTATTCTTTCCATGAAGTGACTTGCATGTTGGAAAGGTTTTACACCAGATCCCCTCCTGATGTAGCTTCCTCCATTTATCGGGGCTGGGAACATAATAAAAATGCACTGTGGCTTTTGGCACTTTGTTTTTCGATGGTGCTCATTGTCATTGTCATAAAGGCCACATGGGGAAAGTGGGCAGTACTTCACGAGACAGCACACAAATAGCATGGATATTTTTGCAAGGTTTGATCATGGAAATCCCTCGGTAATTACATATGGAAACTGAACACATTCATGGTAATATGATTAATCTTGACCAGTACCTGTAAATTACCAGAAAACCTAGCGAGTACTTTGGAACATGGAAACGGAGCCGCAAAATGCATATATCCCCCAAAATTCCTGTTACTTCACCATTTCTGTCCATAGTGTATGACCGCACCATTAAACAACTAACTTATTATACATTTGACTAATTTATGCCTTGTTGCTTCCTCCTCAGAATAATCATTCCTTAATATCTTAATCTGTATAGATAACTTGCTTGCACATTTACCTTGAGTTTCTTTGATTGCACATTTTCTAACTTTCTGCATCTCAATATGGCGGTCATTTACCAAGCGTTTGCTCATGTGCAAAAGTGGGTCCGCAGTTGAGTCATGTGTGCATTTTTACTCGCGCAACATTCTCTCATTCACAGATTTGGGGCCCTAAACTCCTAATGCAGTAATATGGGTGACTTCAAAAGGTAAATTAGGCGCAATGTGACAATAAAACTGTGCCTTTTTATAACTGCACCCGCCATTTAGTACTTGATAAATCACCCCCTGTGTTCTAAGAGCTGTGGTAAAACTGTGAGATCAATACAGTCTTCTTATCTTAGCTTATATGTTACATTCTTGTCAATGTCTTCCTGAAGTTTACTGCGATTCCAGTGTAGCAATACTTAAAGTGCATATGACAGGTTTTAATGCTTTGGAAAATATTACTTATTTGGATGGATGACGTTTTATTTATGTATTTATTTGATATGGTAAATGGACTTTTTCTATATACTTTCTTCATTCATCAGAGGCCTCACACCGGATTGTAGCGTTGGGCTAATTTCCATCCGTCACTCGCATTCATTCTGGCCTATTGTCCATGTTTTTAGTGTGTAGGGGAAACCGGAGTACCCAGAGGAAACCTACGCAGACACGGGGAGAACATGCAAACTCCACACCGAAAGTCCCCGTCCAGGTGGGAATCGATTGACCTTCTAGCTGTGAAGCACGAGCGCTAACCACTGCGCCGCCGGTACATATAAGTACAATAGCACTGGACAAACCCGATACATTGTTTTTAGTGTTATAGCAAAACTGCTAATTTATGTCAATTTGAAGTGACATAAAGGTCCAGAGCAGTTTGACTCATTTCCCACTGACGTAACATGGTTGGCACGGCAACCGATTTGTTTGCCTCTATCTATGTCACTAGGAAAGTGAAACTATAAACATCACAAAAATGGCACCAAAAAAAAGGGTGGGTAAAAATATGAGCAAAATCTTAAATATAATTGTGCGTTAACTATGTTTTAGCAAAAAAAATGGTCTACTGCGTCATATGCACTTTAAAGGCCTGATTTTTTTGTTTTGTTTAATAACAATGAAAGAGGAAACCACTGAAATAAAATGTTAGCTGTGGTCTCCACTCATTCCTGACTTTTGTGTTTGTAATATCCCATTTCTTCACAAGGACGAATTATCTGCACATTTCACAAGTGGCAGGGTCAGCTTTCAGGGTCATTGTCACAGAAATGCTGGAAAACTAGCCTGAATGTTCATGAAAGTGATTAAATAAAGGAGGACAAAACAAATGTGGTTCCACTTCTAGCAAAAAAAAAAAAAAAAAAGTAAATAAATAAATCAGTATAGTGCAGTACTGTAATACTTTCTTTTTAGAGTCTTTTTAATCTTACTTAAACCCACCCCTTTCCGTACTGACGTAAATGTTTATATTAGATTCTATGTATTGGGTGAAATGTCGCACAGTGTGGCTTTAAACAAAACAAAGTACTATTTTTTTACTTTTTTACCCACAATTTCTCAAATGAACACAAAACCCTGTCTGAGAGCTTTTATAGGCTCACTGGTGATAATTATTCCTGGCTTTGCTTTATCTTAGCTGCTTGCCTGTAGGTTCCGAAGGGTCAGCCAGCAGCGCGCCACGCAGCCTCTGCCGCTCTCTGGCACTGTAGATATGCGATCATAACAAGCCCGTGGTGTCTAAGTGTGTGAGAGAGGGAGAGAGCGGCCTGGTAAATAATTCAGCCTCCACGACATGCATAAGAAGAGCTAAGAGTATACCGGGCGGTCTGAGCCAGGTATCAACCGGTGTTTTTTTTTTTTTTTTTTTTTGTGGGAATGTGGTGTCAGTGCGCTGCTACAAACCGCTCGCTTTCTCTCTCTCTCTCTCTCTCTCTCTCTCTCTCTCTCTCGCTTCTTTTCTCCAGTTCGCGCAGCAGCTCGGGCCTCATTATCCGTGATGAGGACAGGGAACTGCCATCGCCTCTCCATCCCCTGTATGTCCCCCATGGCTAAGAACAAATTGGTGACAGCGCTCCCGGCCACCCTGTCGCTCCATT
This sequence comes from Neogobius melanostomus, assembly GCA_007210695.1. Taxonomy (NCBI): domain Eukaryota; kingdom Metazoa; phylum Chordata; class Actinopteri; order Gobiiformes; family Gobiidae; genus Neogobius; species Neogobius melanostomus. Next base: position 3,106,231 of record VHKM01000283.1, read on the forward strand.
CTCGCCATGCACTGGGCTCCCTGTCAGCCTCGTAACTTCCACTTTTGCATTTTCAACTGTTTCTTTATTTACATTTGAGCCCACCGTGAAATGTTTGTGGTTAGTTTGAAGTTTGCCTTAGGAATATGTTATGCTCTGAAAGGGGCTGGAGTTTAGGCAGTGCAGTATAGTGTGATGTTTAGGGGGAAAGTTTGGGGAGTGAGGGTGCAGTATAAGAGTGGCTATAGGTCAAAGTACATCCTTTTCATTCTAAGTACACCCCCAATGCTCTATAGTGAGAGGATTTACGGTAACAAAAGCCTCAGGTTTATCTTCCGTTTCTACTCAGGGTTTCCGCGGGGCATTAAAAACAATGGCCGCTGGCTGCTCTGCTTTGCGACGACGACACTGGAGGCCGCCATTGCTGTACTGTAGTACCGCCATATAGCCGCTAGGCCCCCATTGGAATCCATTGCACTTTAGACACGTTAAAAACAACTTTAATGCTCGGTGCCTAATTTTTTGGAATTGTCTACAGCTAGATATCCCTCCTGTGAATACGCTGGGTTAGACACAATCAGAGGCACCGCTGGTTATGGTATAAAATAAATTTTAGAAATCTCCTACTTAACGGGGGTCGGACTGTTAGCATTGGAGCTGCGCGAGCTACACGTCACACAAGGGCCGAGTCTACAGTGAAGATCCCGCCCTTATGTCCTTATTAGGAACATGCTTCGTCAGAGCTGGGCAGGAGGAGTCTGTAAATCCGCCATGAATTCCCCCTCGAACGTGGTCATTGTGGTAAACGGGGAGGAGTGAGTATTGACAGTCTATTAAAGCAGTACTAAGTAACGTGTTTACCTTAATAAATCCTTTTCGTAGTCCCTCTGGGCGTAATACAAGTGTTAATGGGATGATTGGGGGTCTTTCATCTCCCCCTGGTGTCTCTGGCCAGAAAACCATGCTTGCAACTTGACTGCCACCGGGGTGGAGCAACCAATACACACCAATGGAACCACGAAGAAGAAGCTAACAGGCTAACGGGCAAAGCTAACTGCGCGATAGCGCCACGCTAAACGGTATTTACAGCCAAGTTTGAGTGGAAAAAAATATTTCCATTGTATAACTGGATGTACAACACCCCTCTCTCCCTTCACCTTTTCTGTCAGCGTAGTATTTACTCTCCAAGACATTTAACAAGTTAAAAAATCGTAACTTGCTAAGACACCTGCAGTTGCGCATATGGCCTCTAGGGGCAAGAGTTACTTAGTACTGCTTTAATAATATGTCTATGATTAAAAAGCATTAAGTCATTCAATGAATTGTGCCAAAATCAAGGCCTTAAAGGAACGGGCCACCGTTTTTGCATACTGCGATATGTTCTTACCTGAGCTTTGACGAGTTGATGCGTAACTGTCTGGTCTTCGTGCGTGCGCTCAGCCACGCAAAAAGACCAAAGATGTTGTTAGCATTTAGCCTCTCCTCCTCTCCTCTATGGGGCCAAACGGGGGTGAAGTTAGAAGCGACCAAGCTCTTCCATGTTTTCCCTATTTAAATACGGTTGCGTGAGTAGTTACACGATCTAAGTATACTTACACAAAGTTAAACATGTTGATTTTCTATACGGATAAAAAGGGCGTAATATATTGCAGGGCGTAAAAACACCTTAGGAGGACTTCGACGTCCGCGCAGTAAAGTTTTGTCAAGTTATCACCGCGATTTTGTCACATTTTTTAAGCGTTTTTGTCATGTTTTGTTGCTTTTTCATTGTTTTTTCTAATGGCTTTTTTTTGTCTTGTTTTCGCCACATTTCTTTGGTCACTTTTTTGTCGAGTGTTTGTTGAGTTTTGTCACTTTTGTTGCGTTTTCATCCTCGTTTTGTCGCTATTTTGATGGGGGGGGGGGGGTAAGAGGTTAAGATAGACTGAGAGAAAAGAAAGTGTGACAGGAAGTCGGGATACAATATGGCTGAGTGGCTTGTCTGAGTCCCGTTTCCCCCATCAATCTAAAACATGCACAGCAGGGTTATCCTCCTGCTTCTGACCACAAACCTGAAGATCCGTATCAAATCCGTGTTGTCACCAGCACACTCTCACAGCCAAAGTCTCTCTCCTCTCGTTTATGGCTGTGTTTAGACACTGGCTGCTCCTCTGCCGCTGAGTAACTCGTGTACCATAGTTGCAAAGTGCTGATGCGTGCAGTGCTATATAAACATATGGCACTCGCTGTTCCCTCCTCCGTCTCCTCACCGACGAGCCTTTTCTCTTTTATTCAATAGCACCTTTCTTATTAATGCTATTTCCTCCGCACCATTCTCTGCACCTGCTCATTATCTCGCCTTATTACCTTTCCTCTCCTCTCCTCGCCTCCTCATCGCCTCCTGACCTGCTCACTCAACTCGTTAGCCCTCCGGAGCATCTAGACGTCTTCCGTCAAAACCGAGGCTTCATAGGCATCCTGCGAATTCTTTCTATGGGGAAAAACTCCATGGAAATATAACCCACAATATACGTGCTCTGTAAACTGTATTCAGAGGCATGGGATAATGTGACATTGTTATTTTAATAAAGTGCCTGACCAAAATGAAACAGTGGCCACGTGGATTTGACTAACTATTTGGTCTCTGCAGTTGGTCTGGTTCAGCAACACTATGTACTCAAAGAATGAGATCAGCTGACCATCCTGAATGACCAAGTTACTTCTTCCCTGATGGCACGGGCATAATGTAACCAGGGACACAAGTCGGTTCTGGGGCATTTTGAGATTTTCACAGATTGTTAAAGTGTAGTCTCCAAGCTTTCCAGCAATGTGTAACATGGAACATGGAAATCTGATCATATTTGGAGACATAGCTGCGATTTGAAGTCCACAACTCCAAATAGCCCAAAGGTCAGAAAAAGCTCTCTAAAGATTTGGGCAGTTCTCACCCCTCTCTGCTGTTGACAATAACAATAGGGCTCATTTAGATAAGCTATACCCCCGTAAAGCTCCCCGCTGTCATGTCATATTATGTGTATGTTGTTGCTATATGTGTATGTTGGGCCATAGTGATGTAGATAATGGACATAGTGTAATCAACTGTACAGACAATTCTTAAGAAATAGATCATCTAAAACTGAAATGAAATATAAGAGATACAAAAACAAATTGGTAACTATATTAAGAGCTAGCAAGAAAGATTATTATTATACAATTCCAAGATAGATACAGACGGCATCTTTGGAATCGCCTATATATGGTCATGTTTTGAAGCAGTTGAGGGGGAAACAATTTGGAGAAAAATCTAAACTTTCTATATCCAAAAACTATGTTAACAAATGCTGCAATATGATCATAGTTTTCTACCAAATAAAGATACAAAGACATGGGGTGGAGCAAAGTGGTTCAACAGCCCATAATTACATAAATAACAGAGAATGCTAACATGATGCTACATGCTAACGCTAGCTGACTTTTTTTCTTCGACTGAACAATCTGCTGTGAAAAAAACAACCATATGGACCCGATTTAGGCTTTACTTTAAATGTGTGATAAATACGATTATATTCCGCCAGAAAATGGCTAAAAAGAGTGAAAAATTGTGTTTCCCATAATATACTTCTTCCCTATGGGCGAGGCCACGCCCCCTTCTATGACACGATGCCGTCTGTACAATGCCAGAATGAAAGAGTTGTTCAGGAGCATGAGACATGGAAGTCCAGATCTTAACCTCTTAACCCCCACCTGAACATTTTCTCCAGTTTGACATTACCCAAATCTAAAAGCTTCGCGAAAACGAGGATGAAAATGCAACAAAAGAGCAACAAAACACAATAAAAAGTGATGAAAAAGCAACCCCAAAAAGCCATAAAAACACAACTAAAAAGTGACAAAATATCGTGACGGAAAAAGCGATAAAAATGACAAAAACACAGCAGAATAAATACGGAGACAGAACAAAAAAGTGTAAAAAAAAAAAATAGGACAACAACGCAACAGAAAAAGTTACGATGAGTTTTGTCGGTCTTAGCTTTCAAATGAGGCGTTACTCTGGCCTAGTCTGTAAGCTCCTGTCAAGAAGCTTTTAGATTTGGGTAATGCCGAACTGGAGAAAATGTGCTCGGGTGACCTTTTTTTTGGTCAGGCAGTGTATATTGTGTGAACAACATTAGATTATGCAAACAATGCCTCTAAAAGTGCACGGAGGAAACTCCACAAAGATGCAGCACCAGTCGCCAGGTAATGTTTATTAATAAAATCTCCACACCCACCGTACCTCTAAAAATAGAGTTGTGTGAGTTATGCTGTGTGGCAACTCTGACTGAAACTAACTATTTCAGGGTTACACCGATAACAGTCCAGTCTTCCCTTCTTTTCAGACTTTAGCAATTGCCGCAATGTTTCAAAACATGTTTTGTGGCACAGCGTTTGCACAGTGTGAGGTGTTCAAACGGTAAGACTGAGGGTTCAGCAAATAATCATGAGGCTGCCACACAGAACACTGGTCTGTTTCAGAGTCATGGGCTCAACAATTTGCTGAATGCCTCTCTCCAGGTCTTTATCCCTACTATACCCAAAAAGGGTATAGTCTATAATCGGTTGACTATTCTAACTGCTGTTGAGGCCTTGGGCAAGATGCTCACCTCTTAATTGTTAGTACAGCAAGATCCATGAGCTTTTTAACCAACCTGCTGAAATAAGTGTCCTTGCTTTGAGAAACTAATTTGAAGAAACCCGCCCATGAGGTTTTTTTCTTTACTCTTTGTAGATCAATTTTTTTTGCAGTGTAACTTGCTCTTTAAACGTTACCCTCAATGCTTTTTATTTATCATTATTTTTAGCCTCTCCGACTGCTGCATCGCCGTCCTCCTTTTGCTCGTGTTAAGCTGAGCAGGTGCACCTGGTGGCGGCTGATCCCCCTGCACCTGTCAGCTGTCTCCCTTCATCACGTCTCCAGCTCTGCCATAGGGCCATCGGGGAAGCAAACCCTCAGACTCCGCAGCGACGCCAACATCTGCCCCATGCTATTCAAATGTGCGATACATTTATAGTTTTCATACCCTGTGTTATTGAGGAGCTGTCTGGTACTGAGAATGTTTGGTTATTCTCAGATACATCTACACTTATGTTTGGCTGTGCCTTATAGACAACACAGAACTACACTTTTCTGAATGCACTGCTTAACATTTTGGATTCTACTGTTGCCATGAGCCTAATGACCAGCTCGACACAGAAAATGCTGTTTTTGCAGTGAGTAATCAAAGAATGGATTTGGATGAGGACCTCACCTATTTGAATCTCATATTTGGCTGCCTTTAGTCAACATCTCCATGGAAACGAGCCGTCCCAGTTCCCAGTAAAGTTAAGCCGTCGTTCCACATAGCGCGAACCGGCCGAGCACGCCACGATCTACGTGCACGTATCGACACTAGCCCGCAGACCTTTCTGTTTCCACCACACACACACACACACACACACACACACACACACACACACACATTTTTTGTGGGCGGCGCCGCACAGAGGAGCACGCTGTACAGATCGTCATTAAAAGTTTTGTAAGCCGCGATGAGAACAAATGTGGACAAATGCTGCCCTCTGGTGGGAGTTAAGGAATCATTCAGAGGAGCCAAGCTGTATTAAAACAGAAAAGAAACCACTAAATACAACTATGAAGGTAAGCTACATGCAAATGTTATGCTAACACCAGCTAAAGCTGCGCTAACAGCGGCTAAATGCTATTATCAGCAAAATCCCCTTTTAGCACAGCGGTATGATGTTGTGAAATATTAAATCTGTATGACCTGCATGTCAATAGTGAGGGCTGTCCACTCTCTCATTGCCAATCAGAGGCCAGCAGTCTGTTCACGTCACATCAGACAGGGGTAGCCCGCTTTGGCCACAGCCAGAGGTCGGTCCCAAAACCTATACCTGGTCAGACCGGTTTGGCGCTGGCCTTTGTTATGGAAAACCTCTACAAAACGGGGGAAAGAGCCATTCGGCTGACACGCGGCTGCATGTGGAAAAGAGCCTTTAGCCAGGCCTGAGGAGAGTTCAGCCGCTCACAGCAAACACACGATTGTTTGGCCATTCATTCTATTTATTGGGTGAAATGTTATGCAATATGGCTTTTAAAGGAGCTGTATCATGCTATCATATATATGATATATTGTACCTCTATCACTATGGAGTACTCATTTTTGAGAGAAATATAAGTATTTTTGGGGGTATTTCCCGTACCCGGAAGACAAGACGCTTCGATTCAGTTAACTCCGCGCCTCTCTCCGCTCATTCCACATTTGCAGTATTATAAATATAAATATCGCTGCAAAAAGTGAAGTTACTTCACATAATGCAGTTATAAGGAGTTGACATGTGCAAAGCAGTTTCATAAATGGCTAACACACATGCTAACACGCGTTTTGATTGACTCACCGCTCAGTCTGGACTCCCCATGAGATCGCGTTGGTTATAAAAGTTAATCCACTTTGATTCTGACCAAGGTTCACCAAGCATCCATCAGGTTGGTTGATATAGTCGCTGAATCCCGGAAAGAAATTCCAACTTCTGGCGAGTGCACTCTTCTTTAGGAAGGTTGAATAGTCCTGTTCCTCTCGTAGCCAAACGCGCATCCGTGGCATTATCGTTGGGTAAGAAAAAAGAACAGGCGTGTCCAGAGTAGGTTAGAAAGAGCTCAGTCTTCAAAACAACACCTCTGCTGGGATCCATGGCTCCTCCAGCCGTGGGTGCGCTTGATTAGTGTCCTGGACAGCACAGACGCGTCGGAGAGTTGCTGCTTTCTTTTCTTTTTTTTTTCTTTATTTCTCTCTTACAACAAAAAAAAAAAAAAAGCTGTTTTATTAATTAAAATCAGGCCGTAAGGCATTACATTACAGACGTAGAGCACTTCCGTTCCGCTGTGACGACACAACTGAACAGCTCAGTCGTTTACCAGGAGAGGGCGGAACAGCTGCTCAGAGAGCAGGATTCAGGAGGATTACTTAGAACTGCGTGAATGAAGCCAAAAACCGCTCTGGGGGTGTTTTGATAAGGAAATAGCATAACAACAAGGCTAAAAACTCAAAAAGTCGATTTTGCATGATATAGCTCCTTTAACAACTGCACTTTTTTTTAATAACAAAAAAAACCAAAACATTGTAAACTTTCATTTACCAAGCATTTGCTTCGGCAAATGGATCTACAAAACTCACGTCGTTGCCGGGTTGTCGCCACTTTGTCGTATTTTTTACGCTTTTTGTTGCGTTTTTATGACTTTCTTGATGCGTTTCTGTTGTGTTTTTCATCACTTTTTGACGCTTTTTTTGTTTTGCTTGTTTGTAACTTTTATGATGCATTTCGTTGCGTTTTCATCCTTGTTTACTTTACTATTTGATGCTTTTTTCAAGAATCTTTCAGATTTGGGTAAAGCCGAACTGAAGAAGATGTGCTCGGTTCAGGTGGGGGTTAAGAGGTTAATAAATAGAGCATGTTAATAAACACGCCATGCTGGAGCTAATTTCCATCTGCCGTCTCGCACTCTCAAACACACTTGGGGCGGTAGCGATTCCGCTTCACAGCTAGAAGGTCCTGGGTTCGATTCCCACCTGGACTGTGTGGAGTTTGCATGTTCTCCCCGTGTCTGCGTAGGTTTCCTCCGGGCACTCCGGTTTCCCCTACCACTAAAAACATGTATAACATATATATGTATAATAGGTGAAATGGTCCAGCCAGGTGATTCTGACCATCAGTCTGGCTCCACATCATGGAGATGCTGTCGCCCACTGCTCCTTATGGGTTGCCCCAGCGGTATCGAAGGATGGGTCAAATGCAGAGGACGGGACAATAAAGTATATAAACAAACAAAACAAACACTCTCATTCATCCTGGCCGATTTTACATGTGGTTAGTTGTAGGGGAAATTGGGGTACCCAGAGGAAACCTATGCAGACACAGGGAGAACATGCAAACTCCACACAGAAAAGATCGAACTTCTAGCTATGAAGCATGAGCACTGCGCCACCATGCCGCCCAAAACAAATACATTTCAAATCAGAATCAGAATAGTTTTTATTGCCTTTGGAATTTAATCACGCAACATATAACATATATCACAGAATTGAGATAAAAGCTGTAAGGTCATGCATAAAGAATGGATTATTATTTTTTAAACCAATTGTAAAGAAATTGACTTGATTGTTCGTTCATTCATTTATTATTGTGCGTTCATGAAGCTTGGCTGTTAAACGTGTGCAATTATAACGGATCAGGCGGCTGGGAGACGAGAGGGGCTTAGACGTCAGCATTAGTGTCAGGTTTCTTTTGCCGACTGTGGATTATGTTTTGACTGTAGCTATAGCTCAGTGTCTATCAAAGGAGTAGCCATCTGGGCCATTTGTGTTCATGCGTACAGTCCCACATCAAGGAAACAGAATCAGGAGTGATCGTAGAGTTCAACAGCATCTGCATATTTAGACAGAAATATCTTGCCAAAGGATGGTGTGTATTATACCTTTAGTGGAAAAAGGAAATCTCCCACTCAGATTAGTTTCAATATGTTCAACATCCATTCATTTTAACCTCCTAACACCCACCTTAAACCAGCACATTTTCTCCAGTTCGGCTTTAGGTGCTTTACCTGTCATTATACAACTGTGCAACAAAATTTGTCCTCTGCATTGACCCATCCTTCGACTCCACTGGGACGACCCGTAAGGAGCAGTGGGCGGCGGCTTTACCCAAACCTAAAGGCATCTTGATTGGAGCTTACAACCTATAGGCCAGTATAACACCAAAACTGATCTAAACTTTGTCACATTTTTTTCGCGTTTTTGTCATGTTTTTGTTGCTTTTTTTGTCACGTTTCTGTTTACAGCCATATAGGCCAGTGCAATGCCTCATTTGAAAGCTAAGACCTTGTAGTTTCTGAAAATATGTGAAAGGTCTGTTTGAGTAAAGCACAACTTACTGGTGGGGGAGGCAGGTAATGCACTACATACACAGGCCGTGCAACTATGGGCCTAAGAACACCTCGGGCAAAGGCAATTACCATATTTTCCGGACTACAAGTCGAACTTTTTTCCTAGTTTGGCCTGGGGTGCGACATATACTCAGGTGCGACTTACATATCAAAATATATAACTTCACATGTTCGTTATTTTCACACTGACAGGCGCTAGAGGGCGCTGTGGGCTTGTACCAGTATCTGCTAAGGCTGAACACAAAAAAAAATCATATTCTGCAGATTAGAAGCTGCAAGTAGTGGAATATGCAGCCGAAAACGGTAATCGAGCAGCAGAAAGAAGGTTTGGAGTGAGCGAGAAACTTGTGGGGGACTGGCGAAAAGCGGAGGTTACTCTTACTGCAATGAAGAAAACAAAATAAGCTAATCGGAGGCTAAAAGCTAGATGACCACAGCTAGAGGAACGAGTTTGCAAATGGGTGCTTAAACAACGTGCTGCCGGGAGAGGCTTGTCAACGGTGCACCAGGGTGGCGGGTGCGACTTATACTCAAGAGCGACTTATATATGTTTTTTTCTTCTTCATTGTGCATTTTTTACTGGTGCGACTTATACTCCGAGCATTTTTTTTTTTTTCTTCTTTTTTTTTACTGGTGCGACTTATACTCCGGAGCACTTATATGTTTTTTCTTCTTCATTGTGCATTTTTTTACTGGTGCGACTTAACTCCGGAGCGACTTATATATGTTTTTTCTTCTTCATTGTGCATTTTTTTACTGGTGCGACTTATACTCCGGAGCGACTTATATATGTTTTTTCTTCTTCATTGTGCATTTTTTACTGGTGCGACTTATACTCCGGAGCGACTTATATATGTTTTTTCTTCTTCATTGTGCATTTTTTACTGGTGCGACTTATACTCCGGAGCGACTTATATATGTTTTTTCTTCTTCATTGTGCATTTTTTTACTGGTGCGACTTATACTCCGGAGCGACTTATATATGTTTTTTTCTCTTCATTGTGCATTTTTTTACTGGTGCGACTTATACTCCGGAGCGACTTATATATGTTTTTTCTTCTTCATTGTGCATTTTTTTACTGGTGCGACTTATACTCCGGCGCGACTTATATATGTTTTTTCTTCTTCATTGTGCATTTTTTTACTGGTGCGACTTATACTCCGGAGCGACTTATATATGTTTTTTCTTCTTCATTGTGCATTTTTTTTACTGGTGCGACTTATACTCCGGAGCGACTTATAGTCTGGAAAATACGGTAATCACATTAACATTTGGTTTGGACCGGTTTAGACCTGAATACATGGCATAAACTTGTAATACATGTCTTTTTCTTACATTCGTCATATCTTTCAAATCAAATCATGCTCTTATTCGCCTCCACTGTCTTGTCTTCAGTGTGAACAGACTGATGTTTTAAAGCTAATATTTGCACTGGCTTGTTTTGCTGGTACCGAGATGTGAAAATGCACAGGTGTGGTGTGCTCAGCATGGCGAACTTCGGCCCAGTGTGAAGTTGCGAAACAGCAGTGTAAGCTGCGTTTGCTGTTCGCACTTTATAATGAATGCGTCTCATAAATCCTCCTTAAACGATTCCTCCTTAAATGATTCCCCAGTGCGCGGGCTGTCTGCACAGAGGAGGGGGCTCATGGATCAAAGCATTAACAGTACCAGGGCTGAGGTGACGCGTTTGGGACAGAACAGACCAGTGCTCCCCTCCTGGACCCGCTGACCCACGCTCTCACTCACAGACAGCCAATTTCTTTCAATTAGCCCGGGGTGGCCGGCCCTATAAATTTTCGTTTGTTCGCGGGACGTGGAGGCCCTGTTGCATGTCGTGTTGAGAATGAAGACTAATGGGCGGTTGTGGAGCTGCTGAGTGCTTGATTGTGCCACTGTCCCACTGCCACTCTCTACCATTGCCAAAACACCACACACACACACAAACAAACAAACACACACACACACACACCTTGTCTCTCACTAACACTCCTGTAACAGAAATATAATGTATACTGGTTTCCTAAAACATTTAATTACGGTTTACAGTTTAACATTAAAGCTGCTATACCCGTTTCTGTGATTCTAGAACATGTGGCCTCAATTTCTGTAGCCTAATTTGAAACCAAAAAGTGGAAAAATAAGTACATCCACTGATCTCACGGCTTCCACAGTGATTTTCTCTCATCTTGATATGATGATTTACTTGTTTACATATTTATTTGTCGGGACGGTGCATGTTGATGAACACACTTGTAAACACGCAGGCAACAATCTGCTGCCCCCCACTCGCCCTCTCAAACACACTTCCACTCAACCTGGCCTTTTGTACATGTTTTAGTGGAAGGGGAAACTGATGAAAACCTACGCCAAAATGGGGAGGACATGCAAACTCAAGACAGAAAGTCCCCGGTATCCAACCCGGACCTTCGAGCTGTGGAGCACCAGCGCTAAGTGTTGTGTCAGGTCACTGAGTGGCAGTTTCCACTGTGGCTGAATGATTTTGGCGGAAATAGCTATTACAATAAGTATAGAGTATTACAATTACAATCTGTATAAAATCATGATTCAGTTCACTGCGCACATTTAACCTGTTGCTGATCAGGGGTTAGATAGGTACAGATTGATAACAAGTTAAAAACTACCCAAAGATGCGCTCGCAGCTCGAAACACATCTCCAGGTATGTTTTTGATGAGAGAACACTCTTCGACCCCCTCGAAAATGGGATGGCACATCTCAAGGGGGATTCCATCAATAAACTAAGGAACTAAAAAAGAAAGTAGATTTGCTTTTCTTGAATATTAGAAAAATTAATTCAATGACTTGTAATCCTTCTTAACCTGTTACTTGCCGTCCCCCGATCAGGGAGTCAGAATTAGGGTTAGAAACGTCAAATGTGATGTAAGTTGTGTTTCATTCACACAGATTTTACACAGATTTTTTTTAGAAACTAGGTGGTCTTGGCTTTTAAATGAGGGATCACACTAGCATAAAACGGTAGGCTGTAAGTTCTCCTGTCAATACACTTTGCGATTTAGATATGCAAGGCCGTGGGAACCCCGGGTGCTGAGGGTGCTGCAGCACCCCCTGGTGGATAGTTTGCGACCTGCAGGCAATATTAATAAATAGGAAATATGCACAGAAAAAGCGTTTTGGGGGTAAATGTTTTTCCTCAGCACCCCCTAACTAAAATGTCTTCCCACGGCTCTGTAGATATGCATAATTGCTAACCTTAACTCCAACCCTAAACCTAAACTGGCAGATAACAGTTTAACCTGCCGTCCCCCCTGATCAGGGTTAGGGTTAGGAGTTCATCAGGATATGATTAGGGTTAAGAACAGCAAATGTGATGTAAGTTGTGTTTCACTCACACAGATCTCACACATATTTTTAGAAACTAGAAGGTCTTGGCTTTCAAATGAGGTATCACACTGACATAGGCTGTAAGCTCTCCAGTCAATACGCTTTGAGTTTTGGATATAAATAATATTCCAGAAGCTTTTTCAATTGAGAAAACACTGAATAATGAATTGCTAAACTCTGCAACAATCACATCTCAGATATTGTTTTTAGAGATACTACAGAGTTGGCAGGTTTTATACATAAAAGACTCCGTTGTTGTTTGCAAGCATACAGTATTCTAAGGCCTAAATAAGGCAATCATTATAAATGTGTTTGTGTATTTGACTAATATTAGCCCCAGCATCCAGCAAAAGTCACCAGACAGTCACAGCTTTTCCTCGCGTCTGCAACTTTGTGCCACTGTCCGGTCGCACGTTCTGCCACTCTCTGCCTTTATTTCCTTCGCTCTCTCTCTCTGACGCCACTTTCTCAAACAAACTGGAGTCAGTGCTGACCAAGCAGAGCACCAATGTTTAATACATTTATTCACGACGCGGATTCATTTTCTGTTTTAAGCATTATTCCTCGGTAGTTAGGTGGGGCTATTCATCACGGGGTGACAACAGCGGCGCACGTAGCCATCGTTCATTCGTGCGTCAGCTCAAGTGATGCCTGCGGAGAACACACCTTATAGCTTTTAAATATACTGTACACAGCAGCTTTTATTGGAGACACGTTCACAGTGTTTGGGAAGTCAGCAGTTAACCGACAGGCCATTGATTGTTCTCCTCTTTAGTTTGGGACAACTTTAGTCCATTAATATGAATGGTTAAACACGCGGGGCACATCGGAGGGGAACATAAATCACAGGAAATGTAATCTATTGGTTTCCTATTGGCTAAAAGCAAATATTCCTGTTAATGGAATGTTTACAAATGGCATACAACTTAAAGTATATGACATTACTTTCCTTGCAAACATTCATTCATATTGACTTCATTATAGTTTTGTATTAGTTCATGATTAACATGTGTCTGTAAATGCTTTATAGATTATTTCAGTAACACTTTATAATATTATTGGCTAATTTTTTTTTTACTCATCTGTCGAAAAACAAGAAGAAAAAAAAAAAAAAAAAAAACAGAACAAAAAAACTGAATAATGTTAAGACTTATAATGTACCACAGTGAATAGTTTATAGAAACAATCTAACTGGTCTTATCTACTGCGTGGACTGTTCACTGACGAAGTTATGAGAGCATTTAGACCTTAAAATAAATATTTTATTTAGCTTTAATAAATGATGAGTTACCACTTTATTCATCATGAACAATTCATTAGTTAAGTGTGACTAACACTTAACAACTACTTAAAGGGGGGGTATTATGTAAAATCGACTTTTTCAAGCTTTATATCATGTTATTATGTCATTCTCTCATTAAACACATGCCTGGAGTGTTGCCTTGGCTCATTCACATATTTTTGAGTAATCAGTAAAAACTTAGACGGCAGCCATTTTAGGTGTAGCTATGCCTCAGTCCTCCGAGGAACGCCCCCACCTCCTGGAGACGCCTCTGGACCTTTGTCACCAGCCAAGCCACCAACCACTGCTCCTCAGCTCAGCAGAGCCCCCTCCCCGCACAGTGTTGTTGTTTAAATGCCACAGCAGTGTGCTGAAGGGGGCGTGTCGGAAAGCTTCTTAAAGAGACAGAGGCCTATTTCAAGACGTTCAGTACAGCCATTTTGAGAGAGCAATTTTATTCAAGGCAGTTATTTTAATTTACTGCATATACAGACCAACAGAAGGTTACGCCATCATTGTAGTATGCTATAGACTGGTGCTATGTGATTGAAAAAAGCATAATACCCCCTCTTTAATAAATGATGAGTTACCACTTAATTCATCATGAACAATTCATTACAGTAGTTAAGTGTGACTAACACTTAATAACTACTTAACAATAAAAATAAGTGAAGTTAAAAATGATTTATTGTGAGTTGGGCATTATCTGTCGTAGTTAAGTAGTTAAGTGTTAGTCACACTTAACTAATGAATTGTTCATGATTTAAGTGTTAATTCATTATTTATTAATCCCTTAACCCCCACCTGAACCGAGCACATTTTCTCTAGTCTGGCATTAAAGCTTCTTACAAAAAAGTGACGAAAAGCAACAAAAAACGACAAAAAACGGACAAAAACGACAAAAAGCACTTCCAAAATGTGACATAAACGCAGCGACGATGCAACAAAAAGTCCCATTTCGTTTTGTAGGTCTTAGCTTTCAAATGAGGCGTTACACAGGCCTGTAGGCTCTGGGCTCCAGTCGAGACGCTTTTAGATTTTAGATTATTTTCTATTTTGTTATGTTGCATACAGGTAACATTTCCTTTCTATTGGCCAAACAAATGTATATACACTGATAGTCCTATTGTGACACGTAAAAAAAGATATGTAAAGTTTTTGAAAAATCATGAAAATGCAAACCTATAAATTCCCAGTGACAGTATTCAGAGCCTGGAGCAGACAACTGCAGAAACCATTGCTCTCTGTCACAGTGGTGCCGTTTGCGAACAGTTTTGGTCTGTGGTAAATTTCATTCATTGCTCAGGATACAGAGAGGTGTATTCTTCCTTTTATTTGAGCATTTTCAACATCAAACTTCAATTCAATAACAGAAGGAAAGATGGTATGAATTCACACCGAACCCACTTTATTATCCAACCGTACATTTCTGCGCGTGGACATTTAAGTATAGCTTATATCTGCAACAAATACAAAAAATAACACCAGGTAAAAAGTAAAAATCTGCTTTGATTTGCTCTCATACAGGCTTGCGGATGAATAAAGGATTTGTAGTAAGCCTGTCAGGTCAGTGAGTGGCACTGTGCGCAGCAAAAGCCATCAGACAGAATGTTCCTTCACTCCGGTCTCAAACTTCACCCGTTTTTCTTCTTCTTCTTTTTAAAGGAATGCTGCCGAACTCTCTCAGGCACCGGGAGTTTATTTTTCACAGACACACCATGTAGCTATACCGACACAGTCACCTAATGTAATATTTGGGCTAATGGAGAAATTGTTTGTGAACTGTGAACACTGTGCGAGTTTCTTTGCCTTGACAATATAAGAAATAAATCTATACATTAGGGCAGGGCGTTTCAGACCCAAAAAATCACTCAACAAACAAACGGGACCCCCTTCTGCAAAAATATGATTAGCATTTATAATATTTCAAAGTCAAAACATTTAAAATCTGGTTTAATTATGTTTGGGTTCTGTATTCGATATTTGACTTAATTTAACTAAAATGGTAAAATACATCAAATTCAATGTCAGAAAAAAACTAAAACAAAATATTCCTGATCCCCACTTTGAGAACCTCTGAATTAGGGCCGAACAAGAGGAAACAACTATACTGTCCTGAGTTAAAGGCGCATTATGCAACTTTTTATGCAGAAAAAAAGTTAATATTTATGTGTATTTGACCGTTCAGTGACCCAGCAGTGGTTTTAGTGGTTAGCATGGCGCCTTTGCTTCCCATCCCGGTGGCCTCTACCACGCTCCAGGACCAATTTTTTCGTAGGTTCTCTGGTGGGAGGCTCTGTCAGCAGTGAAAACCTACCAGAAACTCTAAAAACAATTGATCCTGGAGCCACTGTGATGGAAAGTCAAGCCGCTATGCTAACCACTGATACCGCCACTGGGTCACTAAAAGTAAAACAATAGTAATAATAATAAACAATAATGAAAAGTTCCATAATGCACCTTTAACATTATTATAGTGATATTTTATGGCGCTATTTCAAAACAGTGTGATCCATTCAGTTAAAACCAAAAACAGTCAACAATCCTATTGCAAATGGTCTCATGATTAGAAGGTCAGGGGTACGAATCCCTGCTTTGCCCGTTAGCCTGTTAGCTTCTTCTTCGTGATTCCATTAGTGTGTATTGTGCCTCCAACCCGGAGGCAGGGAAGTTGCAAGGGTGGTTTTCTGGCCAGAGACACCAGGGGGAGATGAAAGACCCCCAGTCATCCCATTAACACTTGTAATACCCCCAGAGGGACTACAAAAAGGAGTTATTAAGGTAAACAAGGTGCTTAGTTCTTCTTTAAATCGGGGGGAAAAAACAAGGCTAAAGTAGCATTAAAGGAATACTTCGGGATTTTTGACATAGGGCCTCATTTCCTAGTTATCCAGAGTGTTGTTGATGTCTGGAGATATTTTTTTTTCTTAAATTCATGCAGTTCTTATATTTGAAGAGTCTAGTTGCGCTAGCCTAGAGCAAGGCTAAAGCAGTTCTATGGTAAACGCTAGCCCGCATTAAAAAACAGTCTGACTCACTCCACAGAGCACCTGAGGTAAATCACTTATAACGCCAGACTAACCATATAAATGTCTGTGTTAATAGAATAATTTTTTAAATAAAACTGACCTTGTATCACATGAATTACCGCATTTTGAGGGACTATTTTCTCGCAGATCACTCCGCCGCTGCCTTAGCTTACAGCCACGAAGCTGATGCCGCTCAAATATAAGTTATTTTAAACGCAAAATGGTTAAAATTATTCTATCGACACAGACATTTATATCGTTAGACTGATGTTATAAGTGATTTACCTCAGGTGCACTGTGGAGTGCGCCAGACTGTGTTTTAATGCGGGCTAGCGTTTACCATAGAAATGCTTTAGCCTTGCCCTAGGCTAGCGCCACTAGACTCTTCAAATATAAGAACTGCATGAATTTAAGAAAAAAATATCTCCAGACATCAACAACACTCTGGATAACTAGGAAATGAGGCCCTATTTCAAAAATCCCAAAGTATCCCTTTAACTCGGGAAAATTATGACTAGCACCGAACCTTTCCACATTTTTATATTCCATGTGTTTTTGTTTTAGGCTTGTTTTAGAAATGTGTCATTTTCAGTCACTTCCAAGGCCTAAGTGATTTTGGATTCTCCCGATATTGGTGCAACAATAGTTATATTGTATATTGCCCATATAGTACATTTATAAAGAGTAGAAATTAGTCACTACTGTTTAGTCGCTACTGGCTTCAAATATTTTCTCCGACTGTTTAATTACACCAACAGAATGGTAATAAAAAAATACACCCACATTTTATTGATACTTCAAGCAAAAAATCATTAAAAAAAATCATAAAAATAAAAATCGCCTCAACGCCTCGCCAAGAACGCCGATAAACTATGGCTATGTTTGCCATCAAATCCTGATATATGGGATCTCCTCGGGGCCAGCGCTGAGTGGTGAGTAACGCTAAAGTTGCTTTGTCATCTGGAGAAATATTAAGTACAAGTGCAAAGAGGCAAGGCGACATTGATTTTACAATTCAAGACTCAATCAAAGAGAATTATGGGAGGCGATCGTGCTGGGATTTGCTTTGGCCACTCGACAACATCCCCGCGCTGTACCCTCCGGCGGTGCAGGCGTTAGATTTATACACATAGGTTAAGTACGACCCAGAGAGGTAACCAAGGAGGATGGAAGGATACAGATAAACTATGCATCAAAGTGTTGCATTTATTGAGCAGCCATTGTTTGAGGCCATGAAACGATTGCGTCAACACAACTGCTACAAGCAATGTTTTATTTTTTTTTTTCCTTTTCACTTTTGATTTTTCGCTCATTTCTTTGCCCAACAATTTCCAATCAGATCTCGCGCGGCTCCCTGCAGGCTTTTATGCCAAGCACAAATGGTGAGGCTGCCAGACTGACAAACACGGCATCACCCGGAAAGGCGATGGGGGGGGGGGAGACGTACGGATGGAGGGAGCGAGGGGGGGCAAAGGCAGGCTCCCATCACAAAGTCTTTTTTAATAAGCCGCCGAAAGAGAGCAGGTAATCCTTTGTAATGATTTCAATAAATGCCCCATCATACCTGCAGATAATTCCATTATGATTGTGGCAATAAAATGAGGTTTTCATCAAGGCGCGCCGACAGAACGGGGGGAAAGCTATTATTCCTCTCATATTCTGATATGACGTCGCCGCTAATGCTGTCATATGGGGCTATTTGGGGAAATTTACGGCAGTCAGGTTCATGCATAAAGCCTCCAGGATATGATCCCTATACAAGTGTTGCACATATGAAAATGGGTCTAGACAAACTTTATACAGGTAGACCTAAAGGCTATTGTAAAAAAAAAAGGAAAAGAAAATCTCCTACAGTAACGTAGTAGGGGAGAGTGGGGTAAGATGATCTACTTTTTGCTTTGGGGGTTATTGTGTAAAATCTGTATAATATAAATACAAAGTTTTACTATATCCATACATTTTGGGATGTTTTCTTGTCGTTTGCATCTTCACCCCATCTTCACCCCATCTTCGTCTCGGAGTAAATTGAACCACCAGATGTAAAGGTTCCCCATTAGCAATTTTATGCAAAAATAATGATCATAATATATATTTTTCTTTTCATACGCACCATCTGCAGATGATCACATTGTGCCTCTATAAAACCACACATAACTGAATGTAATATTTCATTTCTATACTAAACTCAGAGCCACCAACAAACAATGCAAAAACTATATAATTGAATTTTTTTTTGTCTGGCAAGTTCAAATCATGTAAAGATCAAATCTATAATCTCACATAAATATAAAATGTTATATTTTTACAACAACTTACCCACTGGCTCGACATGCCCCACTCTCCCCTACCCATCTTATAGCAAAACCTAAAAAAATACAAAAAAAATAAAAATGCCAAAAGCAGTGGGCTATCGTTTTATTTTAAAGGGTGCTTGTTAGGTATTAATAATTAAACATTAGTATGATTTGATTACGGGTTAGGGTAGGGCAGGTATCATAGTTAATAGTATAATGAGCCACGTATATCTTTACACGCATATTATTTATGGCGTATCAATTAGTAATGCAAACATAAAACGCGCTCAACTCACTAAATGCCCTCTGACTGGGTGCTAATTCCAAAAAACAATATAGAAATTTTTTGTTTGCCTGACACTGAAGAAGGGAGACCCCCGAAACGTCTGACAGGCAATAAAAATTCCATTCTGACTAGGAGTATCAATTAGTAATGCCTATTGGATGAATATAAATATTTATAGACTTGTGTATCAATCTAATTCAGATACTATAGGGTATAATATTCACCGGGTGACAAGAGTTAGTCTTAGTCTTTTGTCGGGACTTTGTCTTGGTCCTGGTTCCTGGTGGTTTGCATGTGCGAGGGCTTCTGACTTAAGATTCCGGCTTAAGATCCCCAGGCTCTGCATTGCACTTACCCATTGCTCCTGACAGGTTGCCCCGAGGCACTGGTTGAAAGATGACCAAATGCAGAGGACACATTTCCCTATAGGTACAATAAAGTCTACAAACACAAATACGTGTATTATTTATTCCTTGTTTTCCCCTTGTTCACTTCCACATTGTTGAGGTTCACCTGGGTTGGTGTGAGACATAGGGCTAACAAATTCAGAAAAAACTCCTCGTTAATATAAAGCGTTACTTCATACAACATGCTGTTAAGGTACCATATACGTAACCAGTGTGTGTGTCATTATGCAGTCGCTATCCTGTTTTCTTTAAAGCCCATAATCTGAGCAATTCCCTTATCAAAGTGAGTTAATCACTGCACTATTGATTTGTCATCGTGCCGTAAGCTAAAAGTAAAAGCATGTTTTCACTGTTTGATAAAGTCTCATTCCCTCTGCTGTGGGCGCTCCAGGCCAAACCCTGACCACCCTTTAACTCTTCACTCTTTTTGTTTGTTTACATAAATTCCAATTTTGAAGAACCTAAAAGAGTGTTTTAAGCCTCAATAGACCTTTCGCAAAACCCGCCCCCAAACGGCTATTAACCAATCATACGATAGTAAAAAGTGGAGTGTTTTTCCCCTTTCAAAGCTGGAAAAAAAAAGAGCTGAAAACAGAGCCTTCTAAGCCAAGATAAGAGTTTCATGAGCTATCGTTGCTGGACAAAAAAAGCTGTTTCTGCCGCTGGAATATCTGGCATGTTTACAGGAAGCGTTTAGTTGCTTTTAGCAGAGTCTTGATATTTCAGCCACAGGATGTTTCGTTTTGCCAGCGTTGATAACACATCACTTAACAATAATGCTGCTTTTTCAATACTAGATTAACATAAGAGAATTTACCTGACTGTGCTGGCACCGAGTTCACATGAGCCCGGTGATTTAGCCTCAATAGTTATATTGTTCCCTTCGCTATTGTGTGCCAAATATAGTAATAACATTTACTCATTTACATGTCACTTGTTACAGAACTAACAGTGCGGTAACAAACCAGTCGCTGAAACAGTTTTGCACGTTGAATTACGTCTCTCACAGCTCGGAAAGCCAACGTCAGGAGCAAGAGAAAGCTGGCGTTTCCTTGCAAAAACTCAAATAGTGTCACAGTTCTGTCAGCTGGTGGTGCGCTGCTACTGAACCAGGCTCATACCCAACTCCCCACTCGATATTATTAAAGACTGGGAGCAGAAGAGCGAGGGACAAAGGAGGAATGCTGAGGATACTGTGTAGATACTGTGCAGTCTGCAGAAATAGGAAAGCTATATATGTTTTTTTCCCCCCTCTTCTTTTTTCTGCATTCATGTCACATTCCTTTTGAAAAATGCATCAAAGCAATTGCAAGAACTCGCGGGACCGGGTTTGGGCACACAAAGTCATGACCGTCATCCAAGGCCCACTGGCGAGCGGCGGGAGGGGGAGAGATTCAAACAGGCTACTGTGCCATTAAATAAAATAAAAACAAGCATCCCTGCCAGACCAGCAAGTACACATCGACTTCCTGTTTATGTTTATGCAAAATCAATGATATATATTTTTTAGCTGTTGACCATTTTTTGCTCAGGTTAAGTGAGGTTGTGCCCTCACGTCTCCTTCTGTCCATAAGTCCATACATTCCCACCCAACTTGTCATTTCAGTGTTTGATTTGCCCTCACAAAGAGCATTGGTCGAGGCTTTTTCTTTCTTTCTCTTAAGCACAAAAGCCACTCATTTTCACAGACTTTTTACTGAAAATTACAGAGATTATTATGTAAGGGATAATGTATAGAACGCCGGTCATTATCGGGAAAATAAGTACCGACAGGGCGAACTGGATCTGGTCTGGTCTTGTTTCACTTATTATACGGCTGTTTGCCAACTGTACACACACAAATAAAGTTCATACACTTTTATGAAGGCAGAAAGGTTTATTTAATGATTTCCGCGGCAAATAGTTCCCAAAAGTTTGCGCGTTGCTTGGCAACATTTGTTGATTACAGGCAGTGTGGCGAGGCTAGTAGCAGCACAGCTAGCTACTTATTGCTAGCCTAGCTACTTAGTTGAAGGTGCAGTTGGAGAGGAGGAATGGTGGTGAATCTCTGGGTAAGTTGAAAGTCGGACTCCCGTTAACTTCACGAGCGATTCCCCCAACTTCTCTCGCAGGGACGGGGACAGAGATAGTGTCCGCCTGTCCGCTACTACTACTTGCGCCCTATACATTATCCCTTACTTATTATACGGCCCTTCACAATGCAAGTAGAACGCTCCATTGATTTGAATGTGATTTCCCAACGTTCTACCGGTCATTATTTTTGATAGAAGACCTCTGAAAAAAATAATGACCGCTGCCTATGGCAACGGAGTTCGTGCTTGTAATACAGGTCTTTCATATCACTCCGCGAGTAGTAGTAGCGGACAGGCGGACACTATCTCTGTCCCCGTCCCTGCGAGAGAAGTTGAGGGAATCACTTGTGAAGTTAACGGGAGTCCGACGTTCAACTTACTCAGAGATTCACCACCATTCCTCCTCTCCAACTGCACCTTCAACTAAGTAGCTAGGCTAGCAATAAGTAGCTAGCTGTGCTGCTACTAGCCTCGCCACACTGCCTGGAATCAACAAACGTTGCCAAGCAACGCGCAAACTTTTGGGAACTATTTGCCGCGGAAATCATTAAATAAACCTTTCTGTCTTCATAAAAGTGTATGAAGTTTATTTGTGTGTGTACAGTTGGCAAACAGCCGTATAATAAGCGGGATAATGTATAGAACGCCGGTCATTATCGGTAAAATAAGTACCTTCAGGGCGAACTGGACCCCTCCGCTGCGCGTCGGGATCCAGTTCGCCCTGTCGGTACTTATTTTACCGATAATGACCGGCGTTCTATACATTATCCCTTACATAATGACACTGAATAATGACAACAAACCTTTTTATTCATTTATGTCATGAGCGCTAACTACTTTGCTTTAGCGAGAAAAGCCATTTCTTTCTGCAGGCTACGACGAACAATATCAGCGTCATGTCTGTAGGATTTTAAAACAGCAGTTTCTTTTCTCTTTTAATCCATTTGGTGTGAAACAACCTCCTCAATCTAAACTTTGCACCAAACGCAACCAAAACTTCCCTCAGAGCCGCCATGTTGGTCGACAACGGGGCCGTGGTTCACGTCTGTGTAACGTTGTAGTTTTTCCCTTTTATGCTTTTTAAATGGACAGACTAACAGCATTTTGGTCGGAGTAATGCTTTGATAGCATAATATTATTACTATAGTTTAAGGTCCTGTCCAAATTTACTTAGATACTTTTGTAAACACAGAAACGCTCTGCAAAGTGGAGACTTTTGCAGACGCTGTATAAACGGAGAGGTGTGGACAGAAGATATTTATTTCTCCAAACTGCGCAAATCCATGGCAACGTTAAGAGTTTGACCAATGAAGGAGCCCATGGAGATGGAACGTTGCGTCATCAGTTCTACACAAAAGTCTGCGGTGTGGACAGAGATAGTTTTGTATACGAATGTAGAAAAGTCTGCGTTTGTGGAGATATCAGGATACATGTGGACATGGCCTAAATGCGGACATAAATATACCAATGGCCGCTGGCTGCTCTGCTTTGCGACGACGACACTGGAGGCCGCCATTGCTGTAGTACCGCCATATACCTGCTAGTCCCCCATTGGAATCCATTGCACTTTAAACACGTTAAAAACAACTTTAATGCCCGGTGCCTCATTTTTTGGAACTGTCTACAGCTAGATATTCCTCCTGTGATTACGCTGGGTTAGACACAATCAGAGGCACCGGGCTGGTTATCGTAGGATAAATTTTAGAAATCTCGTACTTAATGAGGGTCGGACTGTTAGCATTGGAGCTGCGCGAGCTACACGTCACACAAGGGCCAAGTCTACAGTGAAGATCCCGCCCTTATGCCCTTATTAGGAACATGCTTCATCAGAGCTGGGGAGGAGGAGTCTATAAATCCGCCATGAATTCCCCCTCAAACTAGCCTGGCTAACGCCAGACTGCTGTGTGCGCTCGAATCTTTTCGAACTTCACAACAGCCTGGGGACCATGGCCGACATTTTTCCATGGATTTGGGCACCAATCACAGAACGAGGAGGGACGGTAAGACGATGACGCGCTATATGACATACGGAAGCTTGTAGTTTGTTTAGGGATAAAAAAAATTAAAAAATATTTACGGATCCAACATGACAGCAGCAGACGCGATGCCATCTTTCGATCAAGCTTTAGAACGTGTTCTAAATAGTTTAGCTCAAAAGTTTACAGCAGGTACGTCATACGTCATCTGATACCATGATACGATTGGCTATGGCTACGTGCAGACGCATGAGAGACATTCGTAGCGCCCAATAAACGGCTATGAACAATCGTAAACCACACCTCTCCTACGAGAAAATGAATTGGTGGTCCCCAGACTAAATATCACTTGTGATTTTAGTCTGGCGTTAGCCAGGCTACCCTCGAACATGGTTATTATGGTAAACGGGGAGGAGTGAGGAGGAGTTGTCTATTATTTGTACAGTCTATGAAATATACTGTTAAAAATACCTTTTGAACCCGTATCAAAACTTCTTTCTTAACTCCGACATTTCGGTTGGACAGGACAATAATCACCTGGGGACCTCGGAGTTTGTAGAATTACGGGGTAATATCGGGGGAATTTTTACTTTCCAAATTAACATCATGACAGATTTGCACGGTAATAGAAACTCTGCAGCACTTTTGCAGCAATAAAGCATTTAGAATATATATATATTTTTTTTAAACCTTATGTTTCTGTTGTCGAAGCCAAACAGCTACGTATGTACATCTCCATGGAAACGGGCCAGTGATGTCCCGCTGCCAGCAAAGTTTTAAGTATTGAGTCAAGTCTGAATTGAGGAGAGTCCACTCACATAAAGATGCACAAAGTATCGAGGAATAAAACTGCACGTAAAGAGATAAATGCTTGTTTTTTATTTTATTTAGTGGGTGAAATGTGACGGAGAAAGTAGTAGGCTATAAAGACTGAACAATTACAACGGCGCCTCTAACGCTCCCGGTGTATTTGCATATAGTCACGATTTGTCAACAGCCTGTCATTTCCAAGAGTGAGAGAAAACTGGAATTAAAAAGAAATCTTGGAGGCAGATTGTGTTGTTTTTCATGCTTATATTCACACGTAGCTATTTGCCGGATCGCCGTATGCCTCAGCACGCGCTCCTCTGCCTTCTGCTGGAGAGAATGGTGAAAAATGACAGTCTGACTATGACTTCCTCCTGTGTGCGCTGACTGTTAAGAGCGGGGAGCGGATCAGTTACCGGGCGGATTATTCACCCGCAGATGTTGCACGCTCCGCTCACTTTCAGCGTGATGATTCTTGGCCAAGACTTGCACTCCGCAGACAAGCGAGCGCGCTCTGAGGTTAACGGCGCTTATTACATTGAGCGGGTGCTTGTACAAAACAATTACATATTTGTGGAAGGCCTTAGACAGATGGAATTGTGCATGAGCTTATCATTGAGGAAACCTTTTGTAGTAGAGATATACATTTCGTCGACTGGACTGGGTTTGATTGAGATGAAAACATGTTCTTCTCTCTTCAGAAGCTTCTTATAGCTCTTGCAGTCAAAAGCCCTATTCGCACGGTGATTAGATTGACCTGGGGAACTGAAATTACCCAAGACGTCGGAAATGTTTAAGGGCATTTGCATGGAATAAGCACATCAGTACGTCAATCAGATAAGCCATTTCTTACCGAACGCTACGACAAACGATATTAGCGCCATGTCTGTGGGATTTTTCTCTTCTCATAAAACATGTGCTTCTGCTTCGGAGTAACGCTTTAATAGCATGATATTATTACTGTAGCTTAAAGGGGGGCATTATGTAAAATAGACTTTTTCAAGCTTTATATCATGTTATTATGTCATTCCCTCATTAAACACATGTCTGGAGTGTTGCCTTGGCTCATTCACATATTTTTGAGTAATCAGTAAAAACTTAGACGGCAGCCATTTTAGGTGTAGCTATGCCTCAGTCCTCCGAGGAACGCCCCCACCTCCTGGAGACGCCTCTGGACCTTTCGTCACCAGCCAAGCCACCAACCACTGCTCCTCAGCTCAGCAGAGCCCCCTCCCTGCACAGTGTTGTTGTTTAGATGCCACAGCAGTGTGCTGAAGGGGAGTATCGGAAAGCTTCTTAAAGAGACAGAGGCCTATTTCAAGACGTTCAGTACAGCCATTTTGAGAGAGCAATTTTATTCAAGGCAGTTATTTTAATTTACTGCATATACAGACCAACAGAAGGTTACGTCATCATTGTAGTATGCTATAGACTGGTGCTATGTGATTGAAAAAGCATAATACCCCCCCTTTAAATGCGGACAAAAATATACTGTTAAAAAGACGTTTTCAATCTATGTTGCTTATTTAGTCTTCATTACACTGGTTAAAAACTTTCTAAACTCCGACTTTTTAAACTTTTTAGCTGAGATCCCTAAGTGAGTTAAAGGAACAGGCCAGCGTCTTACTGAGATATGTTCTTACCTGAGCTTAGACGAGTTGATGCGTACCTGTCTGGTCTTTATGCGTGCCCGTGGAAAAGCTTGGTCGCTTCTAAGTTCATCCCGTATGGAGCCATAGGGGTATGCTGGGAGAGGCCAAATGCTAACAACATCTTTGGTCGTTTTGCGTGACTGACAGGATACTTCTAATCCTGTGTGAATAGAGCTCAACAGTCCCACCCACCTCCAGTTACGTGCCTGAGTCTGGACATTTAAAAAAAACATTCATTTTTTTGCATCTTTAGCATTCTTCAAATACAGTATTATACTGTATATGTGCAAAATCATATTCACTACTGTTAGCAATGTAATAGACCAGACCATATGATATAAAATTGAGTGAGCAACAGCCTTGGACTTTCCCATTTGTTGCTAAAGCTTCGTTTGGTTTCATACACTCATCCACGTAACATTCTCCTGTACATGTGAATTGAATCCACATTTCTATATCACATATTGGGATTCAGACCTGCTCCGCTCTGCTCATGTTCTCAGTCCACTCCATTTACTAAAGCAGTATGTCGTTTTCTCGCAGGTACAGTCACTGGAGGGTTCTTCAATGCTCTCTGCATAATATTCATCACTTTGTCCTTCCATATGGTAATGCCAGCCAAGACAAAGCAGTGTACATGCCTATAGCCTTCCAAGTATCCACTCCATCACTGTATTCAGGCAGAAACATGCTCACAAAGGTATGGAGCCATCAGGCTGGCTCACTCTGAAACACATTTGAATAAAACATGGTCAGGTATTCATTATGGGAGATGGATATGTTTTATGAAGGCAACAGATGATGTGTCAATACATACCTATGAGGACTGGGACAATATATTCCTCTAGAATATATCGCTGTGATGTTCCAATTATATTCTTAATGACATCATACATATTAAAGAGGACTCACCAAAACTCAGAACCAGACAAGAAAAGACAAATGTCCATCGCAACGGCTGAATTTTCATGACTTAAAAAAGCTGGTGTCACTTCCTCTTGGGCTGGTGAGTATCATTATTGTTAAATGGCTTAGAAAACATCTCTCTATATGTCTGATTGTGTTATTATAGCTCAATGAATAAATAAATGTATCACTAGTCCTCTCAGATGTGTGTAATGCATCTTTATTACTCTCCAATGGCAGCGTGGTGGGAGTCAGCTCTGTGTGTATCTGTGGGGTCAGCCGAGCGGTGATAGCACTCCCACATGTGTCCAGGTTCACAGCACAGGGCAGATTAGGCCGGCCCACACAGGAATACTGGGTAAACTAGTCTAACATTTATTGGGGTTGTAGTGGAATGTGCCGGGTCACGCTGGGGAGAAGATGCGCTTCCTCGGTGTGGTAACGAGAGAAGAAGTGGTGTTTAAATATAGATATAGACGTGGAATTGAATGAAAACTAAATTGGTTTGTTTTGTTGTTTCTTTGACTACAGGTCATATTAGGTCGACAGATTCAAGCTCTACATTCCACCAGGAGGACCATCTTGGGCTTGTATCATTGTTAGCAGAACCAACGTTTGATCCGCTCAAGTATGGAGGGAAAGGTTTGCAACACCTCTTAAATTTCTTGAAATTCTAGTTTACGGTAAGTGTTGTTCACGTATTGCCCTGTAACATGAATGTTGCATGGTTCAAATCTAATACGAGTGATCACTGTTGTTGTTCACTACAGATATTTTAGTGAATGGTAAGCAAAAAACGGACACATCCAGACGTGAAGCGCTGTTTATTTGGATCACAGATCTGTTACGGCAGAAGGAAGCCATTCTGTGAATGTTGTTTTTGCCTATTAATATTCATTTAATACAGTGGCTCTCAAATAGTTTGGCATTGAGACCCACTATCATCCTGGAATGACAAGCCGTGACCCAAATACGACTCAGACTTGTAAAATATTGTCTTTTCATCAAAAGTAGTTGTTGAATAAGCATTAAATAAGCCAGAGCTGAAATTATTATTTAACTAAAATTTAAAGCAGTACTAACTTGTTTACCTTAATAAATCCTTTACGGCTAACGGGCAAAGCTAACTGTGGGCTAGCGCCACTTTAGCCGTGTTTACAGCCAAGTTTGCGTGACAAAAATTATCTCCATTGTGTAATTGGGTTGTGGCACAGTGTACAATATCTCTCTCTCCCTTTGTCTTTTTTGTCAGCGTAGTATTTACTCTCACGGACAATTAATGTGTAAAAGAAAAAGCAACATGCTATGACACCTGCAGTGGCGCTTATGGCCTCTAGGGGCATGAGTTACTTAGTTCTGCTTTAACCGACTCAAGTAGTGATTCTAGACTTTTTCTGTACATAAATATTGATTAATGTTTTCTGGAAAAGGCCTGCAACCCACTTTTGGGTCCCGACCAACCAGTTGAGAACCACTGATTTAATACATTCATGTTGCCACCTAAAGCCCCTGACATTTTCATGGCTCGTGTACTGAAGATGCTCTCTGGGTAAGTCACCTCTCTACCATTGTCCTCTCCAATCACCAAAATCTGCCAAATATCTTTTTCTTTAAATAAATAAATACATTTCAGCATCACCTCCAGCCAATGATCTGATGTGTCTGTGAGGGTCACACCTCCACCTCAGCCTATCAGTGCAGAGCCACACCTTTGTAGCAGCCAATCATCGCCCTTGTTTCTGCTTTTAAGGCTCCGGTATTCATCATTCATGGTTCGTTGGCTTCCCAGCTGTGCTGTGACCCACCTCCACCTCGTCTCCGCCTCTTCAATCTACAGCCCTCCCTGCTGCATCCTTCTCAGGCCATACCACCACCAGTGTCCAGGCTCCAGGGAAGACATCTCCAACTCTAACCTAACCATCCATACAAACTTTAATTCATATATCTGATGCCTATGGTCTGATCGCCAAAAATATACATATGTCAATAAATCTTGCTAATCATTGCTTTTGTCTGTTTGTGTCTATCCAGGGTGAAATAAAGACTTGCTTTTTCACTTTAAACTGTGGGTTTAGACCACACATTAGCGGGCAAAGTATCGTTGTTTTCCTCCGTCGCTTAAAGCCGATGACGTCAGCTCCGGTGAGTATAAGATGGGGTATTTTGTGTCTCCTTGGTGAGTGTGGAGCGTGTGCACACTTATAAGTCACTGCAACTATTGTCACAAAGTAACCTGTGGATATATTGGATATAGTTTGTGCTGTGTGTGTGCATCATGTGGAGTAAAAGTGTAAAATACAAGGCGCAGTGCAGGATAAGAGGGATCTATGATACATTTAATGGACAATGACAGCAATTTAGACGCGGTCTCATATAAATTACTGCTTTTGTAATATACTCTGCGCGGCGGCATGAAAAAAAGTCAGGTTATTTCATGCCTGGAAGATGGAGTCGGTTATTTTTTCGAAATAGCGCATATGTAACTTTAAAAATAGGGTACCATTTGCCCTTCAAACATGCCAATGTGCCATATGACTAACAGTCGCACATTTGGATAGTGCTCTGCTACTGAGATGCTACTGGAACAATGTGAAACTGATGGAGGAGCAGTATTGACTTTCCTCGGTGTAATGCAGCTCACTCTCCCCCTTTTGTTGAGCACCTTCCTTTTCCATCAATCTATCTATCTGCGCTCGCTGGGTGAAAAATTGCTGCCATTACTTTTGGCATGTGCTTTACAGAAATAGCATTGGTTTCAGTCAAAAGCAGGAGGTAAACAGAAGCCGTTGTATATGACGATCGCTAACATTTAGGGGGAATAAAATGGACTCTATTGCTCTAGACCTGGCCTTTTTCAGATGCATTATGTGCTTCTAATGGCTTTGTGTGCCATAAAATCACATTTCAATTCTTGTTTCCCCCCCCACATCAGTCATCACAGGCACTCACAATGAAGGGTGTGGCCGAGAGGTGGAACCTGGAGACATTTTCCAGCTCACTTTCAGGAGATAAATACCACAACTGCAATTTCTGGACCAGTTGAAGACAATGGACTTTTAAAATTTTATCTATTTGATCCAAATTGGCTTTTTTCCCTTGGGTGGCTTAGATAATGTACGTCAGAGCCTTTAAGACTTTAATTAAGCAACGCTTCATTTTTCGTTTTATTTACTGTAAATTCCGGACTGTTGAGCACATCTGACCAACAAAATGTATAAAGATTATTATTTATTTATTTTTACATACATAAGCCGCACTGGTCTATAAGGCACAGCTGTTCTAAGCACATTTGAAGTGTCATCAGCGCTGAAAATACAAGACTTTTGTCTTTGTGCGCGGTTACATTTACCAAGAGAATGGTGGCCTACAGGTACATGCACTTTTACTTACTTTAAAGTGTGTTATGAACTTAAATTATATTATTCTTTAAACACACGTGTGCTCAGTGAAGCCAAAGCGCAGCCCGCACAGCGACTCCTCCTCGGGAGTGTGGCCGTGTTTAGAGCTGCCCTCCTCAGCCTCCTCAGCATACACAGCCTCGGGAGCTTGGGAGTTTACTGGTGCTTGAAGTTGAGCTGGGTTTGTGGTAACTGCTCGCGACTGGCCTCCATAATATATCAGTGGTGAGAGAATTAAACGCATTTATTTATTTTGCACTTCTGCTGCCCCCGCTCCGGTGTGCAGATGGAGGAAGACAGTGATAGGGCGATGGATGGCACAATAATCAGTATGACCATAAAAATCTATAAATTAGACGCATTGTTGTATTCGCCGCAAGGTTCAAAGGATGGGAAAAAAGTAGCAGCTTATAGTCTGGAAATAACAGTATTCATTTCATTCAAACATGGCATTGAAATGGTCACAACAAAACTTCCAGTTCGACAAAATTTCTTTTTCCTACAAAGTTGAGCCATAAGCCACGCCCCGGGATTCTCATTGGCTTTAATAAGGGAATGTTTTAGTTTTACAAATGTTTTGGGTTAGGGATCAATGTTATGGTTAAGGTTATGGTTATGGTTAGGAAAAGGAATTTGGTTCTGCATAAAGATACAAAATGCCCCATAAGCATTATGGTACATTTATGATATTCCAAACATAGTTTGGTGAGGTATTCGTAAAGGTTTTGACCTGTTATATACTCAAACCCAGGGCCGTCAACAAACTTACCCAGGCCCGGGGCAAGAAGGTTTCCCTTTAACCCCTTCCCCCACTTTCTATTATATTTAAATGGGCTCCTTCATGTGCCCCGCTGTTTTCTTTCTCTATATGGAATACAGTTTTCTATCCTTGTAGCTTACTTATTCAAGTGCATAAACAAAAATCCTTCATTCATCCTTCATTTTGACTTCTTTGTTAAAACAAAAGTTTCTACATGGCGATGCACATTTAGCCGGTGATAGATGGCGTCTTGATGAATAGTAATCAGCTGTGTGTTTTGCCCAGCGTAGCATTTTGCCATTAATTACTTTAAGTGTTGTTAAGGAAGCTGCTGCCACTGCATCAGCGACCAATCAATGAGCATTATCACGTTTGGGACAGAGGGCACAACCCCAGGGACACATCACACCAGAGTTAGACATGATCCTATCTGAAAACACTGCATGACTCTGCTAAGACTGCACTTTAGTCGGCCAAAGGGGACATGTAATGGCATAATACAGTATGTCCATAACAATTCTTTCTGATATTCTGAAATCATTTGATGATTTCAGAAATAATATTACGAGCTAATAATCTGAAATGATTGTTTAAGAATATTTTCCAACCAATTTAGAGAATCTGGCAGTTGTGGCTGCAGAGCTCCTCCTTCTTCTTTTTTAGAGTAAGGTTGAGGAAAGGAACATGGGGAGAGCATACAGTACAAACTCAGTCCCGGAACTTTCTTATAACGAAAATATCAAATATCAATACAACTTTTCATTCAGATTGTGGCATCAAGCAAATCTAGCATTGATGACAATGATAACCCTCAATAAATATCTAATGAATACCATATTGTGCCAGTCCCAAGCCCAAATAAATGATGACATGGTCACATAACTCAGTAAACATTGATTTATACTAACAAATATGAGAGCTCTTAACTAAATTACAAACCGTATAAAGGACACATGCAAAATCAATATGTTGAGCTGTTTCCCATGTATTAACATTGATCCCTCATCAAGAACAAACATGGTATTCTGCTCTATTCACACAGTTTGCAGTGATGCTGTTACTTCCTCCTCCGGTGCTGAAGTGTGTCTGAATGTTTTTGTGACTGATCCCTGGATGTCTGCTTTATCACAGAACCATTGTTTCTTCAGCATGTTGTGCACTAAAATAGTGGCTTGTCTCTTGTTTTCTCATGGGTAATTCCCTCTGCTGCCTGCTGAGGACGCTCTAAGCAATATACAATATCCATAAACATGTCATTTTCTTTCCCTAAACATAAGATGCTCGAAAGCAGATTTATAAGCAACAACTACCTATCCGTGTGTCCACTTTGATAGAAATCAGAAAGTCATCTCAGTGTATTCGTACAATGTGTCGTGTCCCAGCTTAGGACCAACAAAGGCACTGTGTAAACATGCAGTGTCCTTATCTGGCTCGCTTATAAGGATTAAGAGTTTACCAAGAGCACTTCCCTCCCCACAGCTTCTCTCCGTCGTCCAATAGGAGCGCTGCATTGGCACAGCTGGGCGGGACTTGGGGCGGGCGCTGGCATCAGCTTTGGAGAGCTTTGCCAACTTAGCGCACTTCAATAAACCACCAAGAGTTAGTTTGATGTTTTCAATTGGGTTCTGTTAGGAATACTGAGATGATTGAGTCGGTGTGCAAACAGATGAGGAAACATCCAGGGGTAGGTTCACGTTTTATATATGTGGAATGAAATTTAACATGATTCAGATGATTTATTGTGTTGATGAGAGGATGAATAACTAATCTGAGGGCAACAAACACAATGTATTAAAAATAGGTCTCACAAAAAGTATCAAGCATAGCAGGAAATAGCATGGTAAAAGTGTAATATGGTGGTTATTCAATTAAGTAAAAAATAAATACTCATGGAACTAAAAATCACTCCTGTTTTCCAGTGACAGTTACACAGCACTTTGTTACATTTTGTGTTAATGCACTTTTCAATCTTCAATAAATGTCAAATGGCATTTACAAAAGCAGACATCTCCGTTTTGGGTATCTGTTATTGTACTCGACAGATGCCACTTATGAAACTAAAGTTGCCTGCACAGACATTTACAAGTCTGGTAATGAAAAACACCGCTATGTAAAGAGAAACGTTCAAGCATACGTACATTGTGACAAAAGTGAATCATCCCAGCCCTACTATTTTCATCCTCTAACCAGGTGCGACCTATTTGTTTTTACCAAAAAGGGGTTGTGGCTCAGACCAGGAACTTGATTACTTGGTTATAAATGTTTGTGTCAGGAATGGTATCTGGAATAAATAAAACATGTCTTAAACTTAAACTTTTGTGCCCTATACAACAAAACCCTACACGAAACAGAAAACTCTTCTCAACTGAACCCACAAATGAGTCCAAACTTCCAAAAAATGGCCAACTCTTATGCAGTGATTGTTCTATTATTTCGCATTCCTGATTTTTTAATTGATTGAAGTGCAGTGAGAGCGCACTCATCTCAATCACTGGTAATGTGTGTCAGTTTGTTGTTCCCTCTTTGCTTTGCTCTGAGTCGAGGGTGACCCAGATCTGTGGAGTGACGGTCTGGTTTTGGCAGAGCACCAGGGAAGTAATAAGGCCAAGCAACAGTATCGAAGTCTGTGGAGGACAAAAACATGGACGACACGACTTCAGCACCAGGGAGGGAGTGGGCAGCTCCTCTTGCACTAGTGCTGCTGATTTATTTGTTTTTCGAAGAACAGAAGACCTAAAAGTACTTGAAATTGGACAGCTAAATCAGTATGTCCACAACTTTTCCTTTAAAAAAAAAAAAAATGCTTTGTGAAAGT
This sequence comes from Neogobius melanostomus, assembly GCA_007210695.1. Taxonomy (NCBI): domain Eukaryota; kingdom Metazoa; phylum Chordata; class Actinopteri; order Gobiiformes; family Gobiidae; genus Neogobius; species Neogobius melanostomus. The sequence continues at coordinate 3,140,212 of VHKM01000283.1, forward strand.
TGTGCAGTTCAGTTTCATGGAGTACTGCCCTACACTTTGCGACTTTGAGTGTCTGGAAAAGCGCTATATAAAACTAATGCATTATTATTATCATTATTACACACATTTTCATCATATGAAATTTCAGTCATTTATACATTGTTCCCTTGAACAGGCAGAGAAGGAATTCAAGTTAGTGAGTTTTTCCACCTCTATACAAATATTTATTCTTTAAAGGGGGGTATTATGCTTTTTTCAATCACATAGCACCAGTCTATAGCATACTACAATGATGACGTAACCTTCTGTTGGTCTGTATATGCAGTAAATTAAAATAACTGCCTTGAATAAAATTGCTCTCTCAAAATGGCTGTACTGAACGTCTTGAAATAGGCCTCTGTCTCTTTAAGAAGCTTTCCGACACGCCCCCTTCAGCACACTGCTGTGGCATCTAAACAACAACACTGTGCGGGGAGGGGGCTCTGCTGAGCTGAGGAGCAGTGGTTGGTGGCTTGGCTGGTGACGAAAGGTCCAGAGGCGTCTCCAGGAGGTGGGGGCGTTCCTAGGAGGACTGAGGCATAGCTACACCTAAAATGGCTGCCGTCTAAGTTTTTACTGATTACTCAAAAATATGTGAATGAGCCAAGGCAACACTCCAGGCATGTGTTTAATGAGGGAATGACATAATAACATGATATAAAGCTTGAAAAAGTCGATTTTACATAATACCCCCCCCCCCTTTAATTACGAAAAATTGTGCACACAGTCCATACCGCACAATATCTGAAGCATTTCCTATAAGTGGGTCTACACGCACACTGGGTCCACACATTTTATGCAAGTGAGTTTTTTTGACCATATTAATATTTCCTTCTCTTTTTCAAACGGTGTAAAACTGAAAAGCTGTTGGATTGAAGCGTCCCGGGTGATGGCGATGTTTGTAACTAGAGGAAGTGTGGCCAAAGCAGGTCCAGGTCTCTGACTCAAGTGCAGAATTATTATGCAGCTATTTTCCCCTCACACAAAACCCTGATCTCAACAGTCCATGAAAGCTTTGAAAACTCTGTCTTTAGATCATTCCCGACCCAGTAGCTTATGCTTTGGTCGGGTTCACGTATCTCACATCACTGGACACTTCAGGTCAGTTACAGCTGCTGAAAATGGCAGCACTGGTTGATACTGGATTCCTGATGGTTTTATGCTTGATTTTTCTTCGGTCTTTCACTGTGACTTTGCGTCTTTTCTTGTCATCTTGGCTTTTGGCAACAAAACATTTGATGGGGTCGCATCCCAATATATATATTTTTTTGCATACCTCTGACCAGCTTTTAACAATTTCATGAGGCTTTACTTCTACCACATCATGGACAACTCTTTCTGTCAAACTAAACTAAACTAAACCAAGTTGCTCTCCTCAGTAAGAAGCTGTCGCCCTGTTATTTTAATTCTACCTTGCTTCTTGCTGCTGCATTGTTTTCATCACGTGTGCCTGTCACGCATGTGCAGAGCGGAGATCAAAGTCATACAAAAGGCTAGGGGCCATCTAAACAAAACATGCTAATGATACGTTTACCCCATAAAACTGAAAATTCAACAAAACACAGCTGACTTTGTGTGGCATAAGAATGCACTGTATGTTGTAAGCAATGGCCGCTGGCTGCTCTGCTTTGTGACGACGACACTAGGGGCCGCCATTGCTGTAGTACCTCCATATACTGTAGCCACTAGTCCCCCATTGGAATGCATTGCACTTTAGACACGTTAAAAACTACTTTAAAGCCTGGTTGCTAATTTTTTTTTTTACTTTCTACAGCTAGATATTCCTCCTGTGATAACGCTGGGTTAGTTACAATTAAAGAAACCAGGCTGGTTTTTGTAAAAATGTTTTAGAAATCTTGTATACTAATGAAGGCCGGACTGTTAGCATTGGAGCTGCGTGGCTATGACCAGTGAAGATCCCGCCCTCATGCCCTTTTTAGGAACATGCTTCGTCAGAGCTGGGAGGAGGAGCCTGTAAATCCGCCATGATTTCCCCCTCGAACGTGGTCATTGTGGTAAACGGGAGGAGTGAGGAATAATGGTCTATTAACGGTCTATTAAAGGGGTATGTAAAATCGACTTTTTCAAGCTTTATATCATGTTATTACGTCATTCCCTCATTAAACACATGCCTGGAGTGTTGCCTTGGCTCATTCACATATTTTTGAGTAATCAGTAAAAACCTAGACGGCAGCCATTTTAGGTGTAGCTATGCCTCAGTCCTCCTAGGAACGCCTCCATCTCCTGGAGACGCCTCTGGACCTTTTGTCACCAGCCAAGCCACCAACCACTGCTCCTCAGCTCAGCAGAGCCCCCTCCCCGCACAGTAGTGTTGTTTAGATGCCACAGCAGTGTGCTGAAGGGGGCGTGTCGGAAAGCTTCTTAAAGAGACAGAGGCCTATTTCAAGACGTTCAGTACAGCCATTTTGAGAGAGCAATTTTATTCAAGGCAGTTATTTTAATTTACTGCATATACAGACCAACAGAAGGTTACGTCATCATTGTAGTATGCTATAGACTGGTGCTATGTGATTGAAAAAAGCATAATACCCCCTCTTTAACAATATCTCTATGGTTGTAAGCCAACAATGTAAGGACAAAAACCGCGCATCACAAAACTAGTGTGGACCTACTTTGACCACACTTCCTCTCATTACAAACACCCTCAGCTCCTGGGACGCTTCAATCCAACAGCCTTTCAGTTTTTCACCGTTTGGAGTTTGAACATATAGTCAATATGGTGAAAATATGATACAAAACACTTCAGCGTACAGTCACAAAATACCTCATTTGCAACATTCCCTGGGACAAATAAACCACACCAGTTGGTTGAACATAGTAACATGTACAGCAGACAGTGCAGATGTGCCACAGCTGAGCAGAGACATCAAAGCGTCACCTGTCTGAGGCTCCAGTCTGCGCCGTCTGCTGTTTTCTACACGACTCTCACATCAAACGCAAACTAATTCGGCTCTTTTAACATTTAAGCTGATAGATGTGCAATTAGGTCTATTAGAGATGCACCGATCCAGCTCTCTTGCTTCTGATACAGATACTGGGGGTTTGAGTATCTGCCGATAACCGATATTAACCGATACCAAGACACTTCCTTAAAAGTGTCTTGGTATCGGTATCAATAAAGTCGTATATTTTCTTGTCATGATGTTACAGATCAATTATCAGCTATATCTTTTAAAGCAGAACTAAGTAACTCATGCCCCTAGAGCCATAAGCGCCACTGCAGGTGTCGTAGCATGTTGTGTTTCTTTTTAATTGTCCGTGAGAGTAAATACTACGCTGATAGAAAAGACAAAGGGAGAGAGAGATATTGTACACTGTGCCACAACCCAATTACACAATGGAGATAATTTTTTTCACTCAAACTTGGCTGTAAATACCGTTTAAGTGGCGCTAGCCCGCAGTTAGCTTTGCCCGTTAGCCTGTTAGCTTCTACTTCATGATTCCATTAGTGTGTATTGGGCCGGAGGCAGGATAGCTGCAATTGTGGTTTTCTGGCCCCGGGGGAGATGAAAGACCCCCCAATCATCCCATTAACTCTTGTATCCCCAGAGGAACTACGAAATGGATTTATGAAGGTAAACAAGTTAGTTCTTCTTTAATAAACTAATGGAAAAACACTTAACAAGGATATTGATTGTACACTAGCCTTGGTTATGCGGCAGGTCTAAAACGCAGAATGGAAAACGCAGAATGAAAAACGCAGAATGGAAAACGCAGAATGAAAAAAAAGAAAACGCAGAATGAAAAACGCAGAATGGAAAACGCAGAATGAAAAACGCAGAATGAAAACGCAGAATGGAAAACGCAGAATGGAAAACGCAGAATGGAAAACGCAGAATGAAAACGCAGAATGAAAACGCAGAATGAAAACGCAGAATGGAAAACGCAGAATGGAAAACGCAGAATGGAAAACGCAGAATGGAAAACGCAGAATGAAAAACGCAGAATGGAAAACGCAGAATGGAAAAACGCAGAATGAAAACGCAGAATGAAAACGCAGAATGAAAACGCAGAATGGAAACGCAGAATGAAAAACGCAGAATGGAAAACGCAGAATGGAAAACGCAGAATGGAAAACGCAGAATGGAAAACGCAGAATGGAAAACGCAGAATGAAAAACGCAGAATGAAAACGCAGAATGGAAAACGCAGAATGGAAAACGCAGAATGAAAACGCAGAATGAAAACGCAGAATGAAAAACGCAGAATGAAAACGCAGAATGAAAAACGCAGAATGGAAAACAGAAGAAAAACGCAGAATGAAACGCAGAAAAACGCAGAATGAAAACGCAGAATGGAAAACGCAGAATGGAAAAACGCAGAATGGAAAACGCAGAATGAAAAACGCAGAATGAAAAACGCAGAATGAAAAACGCAGAATGAAAAACGCAGAATGAGAAAACGCAGAATGGAAAACGCAGAATGAAAAACGCAGAATGGAAAACGCAGAATGAAAACGCAGAATGAAAAAACGCAGAATGAAAAACGCAGAATGGAAAACGCAGAATGGAAAAACGCAGAATGAAAAACGCAGAATGAAAACGCAGAATGGAAAACGCAGAATGAAAACAGAATAAACGCAGAATGAAGAAAACGCAGAATGGAAAAAACGCAGAATGAAAAACGCAGAATGAAAAACGCAGAATGAAAAAAAAAAAAACGCAGAATGAAAAACGCAGAATGGAAAACGCAGAATGAACGCAAGAAAACGCAGAATGGAAAACGCAGAATGGAAAACGCAGAATGGAAAACGCAGAATGGAAAACGCAGAATGAAAAATGCAGAATGGAAAACGCAGAATGAAAAACGCAGAATGAAAAACGCAGAATGAAAAAGAAATGAAAAACGCAGAATGGAAAAACGCAGAATGAAAACGCAGAATGGAAAACGCAGAATGGAAAAACGCAGAATGAAAACGCAGAATGGAAAACGCAGAATGGAAAACGCAGAATGGAAAACGCAGAATGAAAACGCAGAATGGAAAACGCAGAATGAAAAACGCAGAATGAAAACGCAGAATGAAAAACGCAGAATGGAAAACGCAGAATGGAAAACGCAGAATGAAAAACGCAGAATGGAAAAACGCAGAATGAAAAACGCAGAATGAAAACGCAGAATGAAAAACGCAGAATGGAAAAACGCAGAATGGAAAAACAGAATGGAAAACGCAGAATGAAAAACGCAGAATGGAAAACGCAGAATGGAAAACGCAGAATGGAAAACGCAGAATGAAAAACGCAGAATGAAAAACGCAGAATGGAAAAACGCAGAATGGAAAACGCAGAATGGAAAAACGCAGAATGAAAAACGCAGAATGAAAAACGCAGAATGGAAAACGCAGAATGGAAAACGCAGAATGGAAAACGCAGAATGGAAAACGCAGAATGAAAAACGCAGAATGGAAAACGCAGAATGGAAAACGCAGAATGGAAAAAAAACGCAGAATGAAAAACGCAGAATGAAAAACGCAGAATGAAAACGCAGAATGGAAAACGCAGAATGAAAAACGCAAGAATGAAAAACGCAGAATGAAAAACGCAGAATGAAAAACGCAGAATGGAAAACGCAGAATGAAAAACGCAGAATGAAAAACGCAGAATGAAAAACGCAGAATGGAAAACGCAGAATGAAAAACGCAGAATGGGAAAAACGCAGAATGAAAACGCAGAATGAAAAACGCAGAATGGAATGAAAACGCAGAATGAAAAACGCAGAATGGAAAACGCAGAATGAAAAACGCAGAATGAAAAACGCAGAATGGAAAACGCAGAATGAAAAACGCAGAATGAAAAACGCAGAATGGAAAACGCAGAATGAAAAACGCAGAATGGAAAAACGCAGAATGAAAACGCAGAATGAAAAACGCAGAATGGAAAAACGCAGAATGAAAAACGCAGAATGGAAAACGCAGAATGAAAAACGCAGAATGGAAAACGCAGAATGAAAAACGCAGAATGGAAAACGCAGAATGGAAAAACGCAGAATGAAAAACGCAGAATGGAAAACGCAGAATGAAAAACGCAGAATGGAAAACGCAGAATGAAAACGCAGAATGGAAAACGCAGAATGGAAAACGCAGAATGAAAAACGCAGAATGAAGAAAAACGCAGAATGAAAAACGCAGAATGGAAAACGCAGAATGAAAAACGCAGAATGGAAAACGCAGAATGAAAAACGCAGAATGAAAAACGCAGAAGAACGCAGAATGGAAAACGCAGAATGAAAAACGCAGAATGGAAAACGCAGAATGAAAAACGCAGAATGAAAAACGCAGAATGGAAAACGCAGAATGAAAAACGCAGAATGGAAAACGCAGAATGAAAAACGCAGAATGAAAAACGCAGAATGAAAACGCAGAATGAAAACGCAGAATGAAAACGCAGAATGGAAAAACGCAGAATGGAAAAACGCAGAATGAAAAACGCAGAATGAAAAACGCAGAATGAAAAACGCAGAATGAAAAACGCAGAATGGAAAACGCAGAATGAAAAACGCAGAATGAAAAACGCAGAATGAAAAACGCAGAAATGAAAAAGCAAATGAAAAACGCAGAATGAAAAACGCAGAATGGAAAACGCAGAATGAAAAACGCAGAATGGAAAAACGCAGAATGAAAAACGCAGAATGGAAAAACGCAGAATGAAAAACGCAGAATGGAAAACGCCCAGAATGAAAAACGGATGAAACGCAGAATGGAAAACGCAGAATGAAAAAACGCAGAATGGAAAACGCAGAATGGAAAACGCAGAATGGAAAACGCAGAATGGAAAAAACGCAGAATGGAAAATGACGCAGAATGGAAAACGCAGAATGAATAAGAGGAATGAATAAGGAAGTAATAGTGTAATAACGTGTAATAGTGTAATAAGGTGTAATAGGGAAGTAAAGTGAAAAGGTGTAATAGGAATAAGGTGTAATAGGGTAATAGTGTAATAAGGGTGTAAAGGAATAATATGAATAACGGGTAATAGTGTAATAGGTGTAATAGGGTAATAGTGTAATAACGTGAATAGTGTAATAAGGTGTAATAGGGAATAATAGTGTAATAAGGTTAATAGTGTAATAAGGGTGTAATAGGGAAGTAATAGTGTAATAACGGTGTAATAGTGTAATAAGGGTGTAATAGGAAGTAATAGTTAGGTGTAATAGTAAAGGGTGTAATAGGGAAGTAATAGTGTAATAACGGTGTAATAGTGTAATAAGGGTGTAATAGGGAAGTAATAGTGTAATAACGGTGTAATAGTGTAATAAGGGTGTAATAGGGAAGTAATAGTGTAATAAGGGTAATAGTGTAATAAGGGGAATAGTGTAATAGGTGTAATAGGAAGTATAGTGTAATAAGGTGTAATAGTGTAATAGGGAAGTAATAGTGTAATAACGGTGTAATAGTGTAATAAGGGTGTAATAGGAATAATAGTGTAATAACGGTGTAATAGTGTAATAAGGGTGTAATAGGGAATAATAGTGTAATACGGTGTAATAGTGTAATAAGGGTGTAATAGTGTAATAAGGGTGTAATAGGGAAGTAATAGTGTAATAACGGTGTAATAGTGTAATAAGGGTGTAATAGGGAAGTAATAGTGTAATAAGGGTGTAATAGTGTAATAAGGGTGTAATAGGGAAGTAATAGTGTAATAACGGTGTAATAGTGTAATAAGGGTGTAATAGGGAATAATAGTGTAATAAGGGTGTAATAGTGTAATAAGGGTGTAATAGGGAAGTAATAGTGTAATAACGGGTAATAGTGTAATAAGGGTGTAATAGTGTAATAGTGTAAAAGGTGTATAGTTAATAAGGTGTAATAGGGAAGTAATAGTGTAATAAGGGTGTAATAGTGTAATAAGGGTGTAATAGAAGAATAGGTAATAAGGTGTAATAGTGTAATAAGGGTAATAGGAAGTAATAGTGTAATAACGGTGTAATAGTGTAATAAGGGTGTAATAGGAAGTAATTGTAAAGGTGTAATAGGGTAATAGTGTAATAAGGTGTAATAGTGTAATAAGGGTGTAATAGGGAAGTAAAGTTAAAGTGTAAAGTGTAATAAGGTTGTAATAGTGTAATAAGGGTGTAATAGGGTAATAGTGTAATAGTGTAAAGGGTAATAGTGTAATAAGTGTATAGGGGTAATGTAATAGGTGTAATAGTGTAATAAGGGTGTAATAGGGTGTAATAGGGTAATAGTGTAATAAGGTGTAATAGGTAAGTAATAGTGTAATAAGGGTGTAATAATGGTGTAATAGGTAAGTAATAGTGTAATAAGGTGCAATAGTGTAATAAGGGTGTAATGGGGCGTAATATTGTAATAAGGCTGTAATAGTGTAATAAGGGTGTAATAGGGTGTAAAATGTAATAAGAGTGTTTTCGCAGTGCAATAATGTAATAAGGGTGTAATAGTGTAATTAGGGTGTATTCGCAGTGCAATAGTGTAATAAGGCTGTAATAGTGTATAGCGGTGTAATAGTGTAATAAGGGTGTAATAGTGTAATTAGGGTGTATCACAGTGCAATAGTGTAATAAGCAAGGCAAGTTTATTTGTAGAGCACAATTCATACACGAGGCAATTCAAAGTGCTTCACAGTTGCAGAAAAAATTACAAAAAAACAGATAAAATCAATCAATAAAACATCAACATAAAGTTAATCAATTACAGTAAAAAGCAAGAGTGCAGATAAAATACTTTCAGTTTTCATATGCACGGGTAAAAAGAGCTGTTTTCAGCCTGGATTTGAACATTGTCAAAGTTGAGGCCTGTCTCACATCCTCATGAAGACTGTTCCAGATTTTAGCTGCATGAAACTGAAACGCAGCCTCACCGTGTTTATTATTGACTCTGGGAACCACCAGGAGACCCCTCCCTGAAGTTCTCAGGGCCCGAGATGGTTCATACGGCTCTAACATGTCAGAGATGTACTTTGGTGCTAAACCATGAAAAGACTTGTACACAAGCAAAGCTGTTTTAAATTATATTCTCTGAGTGACAGGAGCCAGTGCAGAGACCGGAGCACTGGACTAATGTGGTCGTATTTCCTGGTTCTTGTCAGGACTCGAGCAGCAGCGTTCTGGATGTACTGCAGCTCTAACAGCTCGTTTACAAAGGCCAGTAAGCAGGCCGTTACAGTAGTCTAACCTGCTGGAGACAAATGCATGGATGAGTCTCTCTAAGTCTGGTTTTGACACTATTTCTCTGATCTTAGCAATGTTCTTCAGATGGTAAAAAGCTGATGATGTTATTGCTTTGATGTGGCTGTTTAAGTTCAGGTCTGAGTCCATGATTACTCCTAGATTTCAAACCTGATTTTTTGGTTTCAGATAAGGGTGTAATAGGGGTATAAAATGTAATAAGGGTGTAATAGAAGTGCAATAGTGTAATAAGGGAGTGATAGTATAACCCCTGGCTCACATTAAATACGGTACGGGTTCGGTGCTGATCCGGTCTGGGTTTGCCCCAAAGTACCACTCACAGTGAGTCCGGCTGACACTGTGGCTCCGCCAGCTCCGGCGCCAGATGCTGCGCCAGGAACAGAAACGGCCCTCGTGAGAACAGAAGTGCACGTGAGTTTCGCTCTTGATGCGAGTTTACGTGATAAAAAGCCCCATATACTGTATAGGTAGTTTTTGTAAACAAAATCCGTATTTGCCAGTACGACTCTCCCCAGTGAAGGGGATGCTTTGCAACACACTAGTGCCTCTGTGTCACTGGTCATGGAGAAATGTTTACATTTCCGACGTTACACGCGTGTACAGGTGGTAAACGAGACCAAATAAGAAGTAAGCGGACAGATTTTATTTTGAAATACACGGATCTTCTTTTCTCACGAGACCTGACTTCCTGTTTGGCTCGTGTTTTTCCGTCAGCTTGATCCGTTGGGGCTCCGGTGTCCGGCAAAAATAGACTTCTTGCGGATTCTTTCCGGGGCCGCCGGATGGCCGCCGGATTGCCTCGGTAGCCAGACCCGCACTTCGCGGAGCAGTGTGAGCAAACACAATTATACACTTGTTATAAAGTGTAACATACTGTGAATGTTGACTCAATGTAATGCATTGTTGCACCTGTAAATATGGAACCAACTTAATTGTTTTGTAAGATAATAAGAACTAAACAGTGTTATTGTTGCAACCACATTATTATTTAAGTATATGAACAGGGGTGGGAGTCAATAAGCTTGTCTTCTTCCACTCCTTTTCGAGCTAGAATGTTATTTATTTATTTATTTATTTTTAATATCATTTATGGCTTTTGTGCCTGTGTTGTGCAGCTCGAAATAAAAGTAATAAATCAATCAATCTATATATATATATATATATATATATATATATATATATATATATATATGTGTGTGTGTGTGTTCTTACCCGCCCATGAACGCACCGTCACTCTCCGTCCGCACCACTTCCTCTGACTGCGCGATTACAAAAAGGTGTGCACCCCAGTGAGTTAGTGTCGGGGCTGGTATGCGGTCGTGCGGGCGCCTACTCGTGAGCAATCTCTCCACCTTGTGTTCTTTAAAAAGTACAATAATTGGTCTGACTTATTAAATTTGAACTGTATGGCTAGGGTTTTGTAAGGAGTTTGCTGGGCTCATGCTGCTCCTCGGGGTGCCCTGAGCCCCCCTGTTGTGCTCCGTTCTGTCTGCCTAAGGCTCTGTACACTGAGTTGTACATGAAATGTGCCATATAAATAAACGTGCCTTTCCTATTACACTATTACACCCTTATTACACTATTACACCGTTATTACACTATTACTTCCCTATTACACCCTTATTACACTAATTACACCCTTATTACACTATTACTTCCCTATTACACCCTTATTACACTATTACACCCTTATTACACTATTGCACCCTTATTACACTATTACACCGTTATTACACTATTACTTCCCTATTACACCCTTATTACACTATTACACCGTTTATTACACTATTACTTCCCTATTACACCCTTATTACACTATTACACCCTTATTACACTATTACTTCCCTATTACACCCTTATTACACTATTACACCCTTATTACACTATTACTTCCCTATTACACCCTTATTACACTATTACACCCTTATTACACTATTACACCGTTATTACACTATTATTTCCCTATTACACCCTTATTACACTATTACACCGTTATTACACTATTACTTCCCTATTACACTTATTACACTATTACACCGTTATTACACTATTACTTCCCTATTACACCCTTATTACACTATTACACCGTTATTACACTATTACTTTCCTATTACACCCTTATTACACTATTACACCCTTATTACACTATTACTTCCCTATTACACCCTTATTACACTATTACACCCTTATTACACTATTACTTCTCTATTACACCCTTATTACACTATTACACCCTTATTACACTATTACACCGTTATTACACTATTACTTCCCTATTACACCCTTATTACACTATTACACCTTATTACACTATTGCACCCTTATTACACTATTACACCGTTATTACACTATTACTTCCCTATTACACCCTTATTACACTATTACACCTTATTACACTATTACTTCCTATTACACCCTTATTACACTATTGCACCTTATTACACTATTACACCGTTATTACACTATTACTCCCTATTACACCCTTATTACACTATTAACCCCTTATTACACTATTGCACCCTTATTACACTATTACACCGTTATTACACTATTACTTCCCTATTACACCCTTATTACACTATTACACCGTTATTACATAATTAACACCTATTACACTATACACCCTTATTAACATTCCCCTTATTACACTATTACACCCTTATTACACTATTACTCCTATCACCTTATTACACTATTACACCGTTATTACACTATTACTTCCCTATTACACCCTTATTACACTATTACACCGTTATTACACTATTACTTCCCTATTACACCCTTATTACACTATTACACCGTTATTACACTATTACTTCCCTATTACACCCTTATTACACTATTACACCGTTATTACACTATTACTTCCCTATTACACCCTTATTACACTATTACACCGTTATTACCTATTACTTCCTATTACACCCTTATTACACTATTACACCGTTATTACATTACTTACACCCTTATTACCCCTTATTACACTATTACACCGTTATTACACTATTACTTCCCTATTGCACCTCTATAGTTTCTCATCTGCGTTTTTCATTCTGCTTTTTCATTCTGCGTTTTTCATTCTGCGTTTTCATTCTGCGTTTTTCATTCTGCGTTTTTCATTCTGCGTTTTCATTCTGCGTTTCATTCTGCGTTTTCCATTCTGCGTTTTTCATTCTGCGTTTTTCATTCTGCGTTTTCATTCTGCGTTTCCATTCTGCGTTTTCCATTCTGCGTTTTTCATTCTGCGTTTTTCATTCTGCGTTTTCATTCTGCGTTTTTCATTCTGCGTTTTCATTCTGCGTTTTCCATTCTGCGTTTTTCTTCTGCGTTTTCATTCTGCGTTTTTCATTCTGCGTTTTCATTCTGCGTTTTCATTCTGCGTTTTCTGCGTTTTCCATTCTGCGTTTTTCTTCTGCGTTTTCCATTCTGCGTTTTTCATTCTGCGTTTTCCATTCTGCGTTTTCCATTCTGCGTTTTTCTCATTCTGCGTTTTCCATTCTGCGTTTTTCATTCTGCGTTTTTCATTCTGCGTTTTCCATTCTGCGTTTTCCATTCTGCGTTTTCCATTCTGCGTTTTCATTCTGCGTTTTTCATTCTGCGTTTTCCATTCTGCGTTTTCCATTCTGCGTTTTCCATTCTGCGTTTTTCATTCTGCGTTTTTCATTCTGCGTTTTCCATTCTGCGTTTTCCATTCTGCGTTTTTCATTCTGCGTTTTTCATTCTGCGTTTTTCATTCTGCGTTTTCCATTCTGCGTTTCCATTCTGCATTTTTCATTCTGCGTTTTTCATTCTGCGTTTTAGACCTGCCGCTTGGTTATGTGACAGTTTACATTAATAAAAACACACACACAAAATGATCATTACAACTTGTGCATTAAAATATGTTAGATCAGTTATTCTTAGTTATTATTTCATAAAATAAAATACAAACACTTGGCCACTCCAGCAGTTTCTATTATAGATTCTGATCAAGCCTTGAATATTTGCCATTAGCATTAGCAAGCCCCCGCTAGCTTTAGCATGCTGTTGCTACCCGGGCATTTTGTGCGACAATCCAAAAATACATTTACGGAGGTTAAAACTAGCTCACTACTACTCAGCAAAATGACACACAGCCCATATTCACTTAGATTTAGTCGGTGAAAGTTGTGTTTTTAATACAGTGAGAGCCAAACCAGGTATCGGTTCAGTATCAGATATTTGTAGCCGATATTATTTTGACTGCTTTGCTGCATCGAAGGGAGTGAAGCAATTCAAACAAGGTAAAAAAAAAACACTTGTGTCGTCTTTGATTCGGGCAACATGGACAGTCGCGGCATTTAAGGGAGAGGGACAAAATGCAAATCAAGTCGGTGGCAATCCTGCAATAATTCTGAAAGAAGTCAAATCTTACATTCATCACACGCGTTCACCCAAAGCTGAATGTATAAACCCCTGTGATTTTACACTTCAACACCATCCATCCTGGAGCAAGTGAGCGTAAGTCTCGATTTTCCACACCTTTGCGGCAGTGATCTAATCCGACATTATAACATGATCATTTCCCCGTGCTTCTGTTTGGATTGCTGTCGGCCTGAGTGTTTGTGTGCCTGTCGCTCACTGTGACGGCTAAAGAAGAGAGCGAGATATTCACGAGTCTGTCTCTGCTCTTCGCAGCTCATCCCCCAGTTTGTCTTCCTCTCCGTGGGCATGACCGGGGCGCTGCTCTACCTGGTGCGGCTGTCGCGAGGCCCCCACGTCACGTAAGGCTGAACTCTTTCTAAAATGAAGCTTTGTTCATATGTATCTGGTGTCAGAGATGAGTCAAACTTAAAGATTTGTCTGAACAAATTCAGGAAATGAAAGGTGTATTAATCCGTGTAAGCACCCTTAAATGAATCGCTATAAATTGTTGGCTATTTCTATATATGTTTTTGTTATAATAGGCTTGAATGATTATATGAAACTGTGTTGATTGTAATCTGTGCTTTTGGGGTGATTTGAAGTGCTGTATTGTTGTCCTTACTCTTGGAATCCACTGGGGGGCAGTGTGTTATAAGGTGGAGTCAGATCGCGCAGAAGCATTCCAAGGACATTGATTGGTTCTTCAACAAGTAGCCGCCTACTTCCTGTCCTTATAAATTACTTGGACTACACCGGTTCGCTCTCTCTGCCTGCGGCCCTCTTCGCTGTCCACCCAAGAGCATCATGTAGCCTTCAGCACAGCTTTTGTTTTAGATTGTAAATTCAGGGAATAAAACAATGATTTTGATTTTAATAGAACGATTCACTGTATTTCAGACATGTTGTGTTATAATTTTTGTACGGTGTGTGTCTTTTAAACAAGTTAAACAAGTGCTTTCACGATAAATGCTGTCTGGTTTAAAATGCATTAATTTAACAAAATGAATCAGTGGTTCTCAAACTTTTCACACCAAGTACTGCCTCATAAATTATTTAACCTCTTAACCACCACCTGAACCGGGCACATTTCCTCCTGTTTGGCTAAAACAACAAAAAAATCATCAGAATAGAGATGAAAACAAGGATGAAAAAAAACAAAAACGTGCTGGAAAAGCAACAAAAATGTGCTGTGTGTGTGTGACAAAAATGTGGCAAAAACACGGCAAAAAAGCAATTAAATAAAGCAAAGAAAGATATATAGAAACTGACAATAATATGACATAAAAGAGACGAAAACACGGCAATTACGCTTCAAAAAGGTGAATAAAAACACGGCGACATAAAAGTTACGATCACTTTTGTAGGTCTTAGCTTCCAAATTGCTCTCCAGTCGAGAAGCTTTTAGATTTGGGTAAAGCCGAACTGGAGAAAAGGCACTCGGTATAGATTGGGGATAAGAGGTTAACTTTCAAGTACTAAGACTAGATGGAGCTCACATCAACCGGGACCAAAGAAAGGTAAAAAACAGACCTAAAAAATGATTGATTTATGTGTATATTGGGTGTTAACCATGTCTAAACCAGAAAAAACACCAAACTTAAGAACATATATGTAATTAAAATGAATAAAGTCTAAAATTGCAGCTGACAGTGGTGCTATGTGCATGTAACACAGTTTGAGTGAGAACCACTGAAATATATTATATTAAAATAAATAGATGAATAAAAAATCTAAAGTAAATACATATTTAAATGAAAAGGATAAAAAATAGACACAGCTGGCAGTTTTTCTCTGCGTTTTTGTGACATTTTGTGCTCTGACATGTTATGGTCATTGAACTTATATTAGCCAACAACATAAGACACAGCCAAGCAAAAGCCTCGTTTTACCGCCAATGGGCTGGAAAAGGGCAAGGATTTTTTTTTGTTTTTTTAAAGAAAAAAAGTCTGTCAACATGTTTTCCAGCATTTTTATCTTTTTTGACAAACATCAATCTCCTCTTTAACATCACAGTGGCCTCATTGAACATTTTACACCCTTTAATCTATTTGATTTTATTATGTGGCAGCTGGATAGGGAATGTAAGTTACTTTTTATTCTTACAATTCTGAACCTCAATGACAATTTAGTCAAAGGAATGTTGACACTGGCACTGTGTTCGCAGCATTAACACTTCGTCATTTTCGCATAATTTGAACATTTTGACAGCTCAGAATCCACAGAGTTAGAAATTCAAGACAGAGGCTTTAAAGACACATCTTAAACCAACCATAAACTTTCTGATGTTTCCTAAGCTGCGTGTCCAAACATACAGTGAACTGAAGTGAAGTCTGGATGAAAATACTTGTTAAGCCAAGGTGGATTTTTTTTTAACACTAAAATGTCATTGCAGGCCGGGAAAGAACAGACACACACCAGAGTAACCTGTGCAACATTGTAGTCAGTGATAAAGTATCAGTATCTGTGCAATGTGCCATGTTTTATTTGACAAATGCAAATAAGCCACATGCTGCAAATTAATGGATCGCTGTAGCGTGTCTTAAGAAGGTATTATTTGGTGTGTGTGAATAACCGACACATACCTTTGTCATAACTTTATCATCGCTCAGTTTAGAGATAGTCCCAGGTTAGACCTTGTGAGGCTTGGGTGGATCAGCATGTGCTGTGTCGTGGTGGGCCTGCCCATTTTATCAAGAACATTCAGAAGGGAATAATAGTTCACCAGAGAGATTGGTACTAGATCTAGACTATTATCGAGCATATCTGGTGTCTGTCAGTATCCGCCCGACTATAGTTGCAAACATGAATCAATGTAGTCAACTCTCCCTTTCATGTTTCATGTATTATCAATGGATAATTTGTAACATTTACTCAAGAACACGGACTGAAGAAGTTACTTTATAGTAGTTTTATGACACTGCACGTTTTACTGGTAGTTGAGAAATATTATTTTGAAACCTTTTGAAACGCGGCTGCACGCCTGCTCACAGGAACCAAACGGCATGAACATATTACTCCTGTTCTGTCTTCTCTTCACTGGTTACCTGTTGCTTTTAGAATAGACTTCAAAATTCTATTACTTGTTTTTAAATCCATCCATGGACTGGCACCGCCTTATTTATTTGCACGCCCCTGTCAGAGCTCTGCGATCCTCGGGCCAAAGTTTGCTGGATCGTCCAAGATCTCATTTAAAAACTAAAGGAGATAAAGCTTTTGCAGTAGCAGGCCCTAAACTGTGGAACTCCCTCCCTGTGAACATTAGACAGGCTACATCAGTTGAGAGCTTCAAAACTCTGTTAAAGACTTATCTTTTTACGCAGGCTTTTAACACAAGATGAGCTGAGCATTTTTCATATTTTTACAGTTTACATTTTAACTTTTCTTATTGTGTTATATTGTTGTGTTTTTGTAGTGTTGTATTATTGTACTGTGTACAGCACTTTGGGGCAGTGATGGCTGTTTTGTAAATGTGCTTTATAAATAAACTTGACCTTGACCTTGACCTTGACCTTTACTCTCCTTAATGATCATTGCTCTTCTAAAACAGTTGGCTATCCTTTCCACTGAGTAAATCTATATGTGACAAAAGCTTAATTTTGACAGAGAAAAAAAATAGAAAATAATTAAGATTTTTTTAACTTTCATTTTAAGAATAAACTGTTTATGATTTTGTAGTGTTTCAGATCAGTGGTTCCCAACCTTTTTTCCTTGCTGCGCCCCCTCAGTCAAAAACTGTGGCCCCGACAAATCAATCAAAACATAAAAATAATTGTTAATAAGTATTTATTTCAAACAAATAAACAGAAATTGGAGTGTTTAATGCACTTGTCCTTTCTCTAACCATATAATTTGCTCAAATAATCTTTCTCATTTATGACCTGAACATCTGCCCAGGGGCGCCCCAGGTTGGGAACCACCGTTTTAGAAAACGATCAGCATTTTCATATTATTTTATATTTTGTCACTTGGATTTTACCAAAACTAAAATATAAATCAGACTTTTACATTCAAACAGTTGTACTGAGTATTTGAATGCAAAAAGTCCGATTTAACTTTGCGCCTGACCACCCCTAAAAACATCACCTCCTGGATGGGACTAACTGCTGATTGAGGTTCAGCAAAACTATGTGATCGAAGAATAAGATCAGCTGAACATGAACATCCTGAATGACCAGGTTTATTCCATCAATGGATTTCGTCTTCTTCACACCGATTGGCCACCACAGAGTCCAGATCTTAACCCCATTAAGAATCTTTGGGATGTGCTGGAGAAGGTTTTGCGCAGTGGTTGCACTCTCCCATCATCAATACAAGAGCTTGGTGAATAATGTGTGTACTTTAAACTCTTACACAAGTAATTATTTGGATGATTACTTTTACTGTAACTCGAGTAACCCTGTCTTACTTCAGTAAATATACCGGTTATTGTATACCTATGTGTAGCTTCAGGCCAGTTAGATTCGGAGTGAAAATTAGCATGTGTATCAGGAATACACATTAGGGCAGGGCGATATGACCTAAAATCTATATCACGATATAAAAAAGAAATATCACGATAACGATATATTTGACAATATAACTGACAATGGACAAATTACTTCAAAATCCCAGCCTTACGTCTATTGGGAAGATTAATTCAGTGATTTTTTTTTTCTTTTTTTTAACAGTATACTAATTCTCGCAAATATGATCTACTCAAGCAGTTTACATCCTTCATTTCATTTCACTGTTTAAGCACCTGCTCCCGTGTTCTACAGTGTTTATGCTGCTCTGATGGAGCTGAGCGTAACATAAATTATATCGTGTCCACAATGATATCAATAATGACAACGATATCAAAAACGCATATCACGATAACGATATGCGATACGATATGGCCCACCCCTAATACACATATCAGGAATATACTGCATCCGTATACAACAGAGTCAGGCCTCATTCAGAAGTTATTTCTCCAATAACTCCAGTCCACTATATTCCACATATGCAGCATCTTCTGTCTCCATTCATCTCTCTCTCTCTTTCTTCTCTATGCCCCCATTCTTTCCACATCCAGCCTTTGGGACAAAAAGAACAACCCTGAGCCGTGGAACAAGCTTGATCCAACATACCAGTACAAGGTGAGCGCCCTGTCACCGCTCTCACTGTCAGAGCTGCCAAAACAACACAGCCATGTCAAGCCACGCAATTACTACTGGGCTCACTTCTGCTCTTGCTACTGCTTCCTCTACTGATGCTGGAACTGCTGCATAATACTATTTCAAACTTTACTGAGGAGAATCTATTGTGTTTTCAAAGCCAGAACCCAATGAAACCAGAAAAGCAAATAATGAGACAGACTTTTGCTAACAGTGTGCCTTATTCATTAGCACCGAGGCCACTCCGCGAGACAAAGGAATAAAAATACAAAAACACTGATCCACTACAAAGCGTATAAAAGCATACTGATGTGACACCGAGGCAGAGGAGAGTCTTTTGGCAGATATCACAGTGTTTTTAGTTTTTTTTTTGTGTGTTTTTTTTTTTTACTGTGGCGCTGTTATTGCCAGAGGAATGAAAGTGGCTGCAGACGAAAGGTCGCAACATGGCATGTTTAATTCTGCACCGAGCCAGAGGTCGACATCCAAATTCTGCGCAAGTCCAAACAATGATCATAATGAAAAGAGCGGGTCAGGGGTTTAAGGGGTATGTTGGTTAAAAAAGGACAGGAAACACACACAATTTATGAATAAATCCCCTTTTCTTTGTGTGAAGCACTTAGGGTGACTTGTGTCATGTGAAAAGCGCCTTATATGCAAATAAGATTCCATTCTAAAAAAGAAGATAGATGGGTGGCGCTATGTGGAATCTTCAGCTTCATACCTAGCACAGTAAGTGGCTGGACAGACAGCACTGTTCCCTCCCCAAGCCTTTCCTCCTATGTGCCAGATTGAAATATTTTCAGCTGCAATGGGTGTGGAGGTGTGTGGGGCACTCATGTTTCTGCAGCGTAAAGAGCCCCGCGATATACGCTAAGGGACCAGTGATCTCTCTCAGGACATGGACAGTGTTTAACTCACAGTGGGAGAAATTGTTTGTAGTTTGTCCTTACTAAGATGTGCGTGAGGCTGTGCTCGATGTAAAGAGGAGAGCGAAGGAAGCAAGTCTTCATTGTAACGTCTTAGTTTCCCAAAGCGACGCCCCCAGGCTACCGGCGAAAGCACTGCCGCACCGTGGTTTGTACGCAATATTCAAAGGTTGAATCTTGAAGGTCGGGCCCTTGAAGTGTTTCCCGCGTACTCCTCCACTAACGCATCCAAATTCAAGCCTCTGATCCCAACCCCAATCCTAACCCCTAACCTGTAGCCCGGGGGGGAAAAGTGTGAACTGGGGAACATAAGTACCGCTGGCGTCTGGAGGTATTGCTGTTGGGGAACATCAGGCTGATCCCTAAAAATAGCAAAAAAGTAAGTAGTCCTGAGTCTCATTTCGCTTCTACTGTTTGCTCTGTTTTGCATTGAAACTAATGTGCACAATAACAGGAATAGCTTGGAAACTGGCAATGACAAACATTTAAAGAGGGGGTATTATGC
This sequence comes from Neogobius melanostomus, assembly GCA_007210695.1. Classification (NCBI taxonomy): domain Eukaryota; kingdom Metazoa; phylum Chordata; class Actinopteri; order Gobiiformes; family Gobiidae; genus Neogobius; species Neogobius melanostomus. Next base: position 3,160,346 of record VHKM01000283.1, read on the forward strand.
TTTTTTCAATCACATAGCACCAGTCTATAGCATACTACAATGATGACGTAACCTTCTGTTGGTCTGTATATGCAGTAAATTAAAATAACTGCCTTGAATAAAATTGCTCTCTCAAAATGGCTGTACCGAACGTCTTGAAATAGGCCTCTGTCTCTTTAAGAAGCTTTCCGACACGCCCCCTTCAGCACACTGCTGTGGCATCTAAACAACAACACTGTGCGGGGAGGGGGCTCTGCTGAGCTGAGGAGCAGTGGTTGGTGGCTTGGCTGGTGACAAAAGGTCCAGAGGCGTCTCCAGGAGGTGGGGGCGTTCCTAGGAGGACTGAGGCATAGCTACACCTAAAATGGCTGCCGTCTAAGTTTTGACTGATTACTCAAAGATATGTGAATGAGCCAAGGCAACACTCCAGGCATGTGTTTAATGAGGGAATGACATAACATGATATAAAGCTTGAAAAAGTCGATTTTACATAATACCCCCCCTTTAAAAAATGTGTAGCGGTAATACAGCTAAACAATACGGCAATATCGGGCAACCGGGAGTTAGATGTGCATGTTATTGTGTTTGCGCCAGTGCTCCCCAAAGGAGAATAATAATGTGTACGCACTCACTGGAGGACAGCGCTGATGAACTTAATTTAAGCTAAACATATTCAAATGTATTCTTCCTGTCTCCCCTTTGCAGTTTGTGGCCGTCAACACGGACTACAAGAGCCTGAAGAAGCAGGGCCCTGACTTCTAAAGGTCCTCCGGGCGACGGCGGAGGCGCAGGCTGCAGGACGTCCCGCTGTCACCGCAGTCACATGGCACGCCGCCCTCAAAATGTCTGCTCACACAACCTCCCATGTAACGCCCTCACCTTGGAATATAATGAGGAATAAAGAGGCCTGACTCTCAAGCGTGATGTAATTACTACAAAAACACCAAACAGATTTAAAATGTCTTCTTTTGGTTAAAGGGTTTTAATCGGGGGTATTATGCTAAAAATCTACTTTTTAGAGCTACCATGTTACAATGTTCTCTCTTCGAAAACCTACCTGGAGTTGTGTTTTCAGCTGCTTGCGCATCTTTGAGTAATCTTTGGGTCTTCAGTAGTGGCTATTCTTAGCATCCCTAAAGCCTGAAATAAGATTAGATAAATATTGCATTTTCTAACCAACAAAGTGTAAGATAGTGATAAAGATGTTTTTGAGACGATCACCAAATACCTGCAAAAAGCACAATAACCCTCTATTTATTTAAAGGGCCTCTGTGGAGTTTGGCAGTTTTGTACTCGCAATTGCCCCCTCAGGCCAAACGCGTAACTGCAGCCTCGATGATAAACTCGTGCATGAAGCGCTCAGACTTTACCAGCACCAGAAATAACAGTCCCGTCCTGGTCAATTTACAGATTTGCAGGCGTGACTTTAACTGAGGTAAGAAACTGTTTTGTAAGATATTTAGACCAAATCAATTTGAGTGAATGTTTTCCAAGATAAAATACTTGAGCAAATGCAGCAAAGTGAATCGAGTTAAGAAGCCAAGTAATACATATAAACGCATAGCTGATGTTTGAAGGAGAAAAAAAAAAACCTCGTATACTTTGTCTGCGTAAACGCAGGCCTAATTGAAATAATAAAATAATTCCACTGGTAGAAATGCTACTAGGAAAAGCCAAAATCGTCTCTTAATTTCCTGGGCCCAAAGTTAGCGTAGCTAACTCGTAAACTATATTGTAAACGGCACATGTTCACTTTTTGTAGTCGTTTCACTGCTTATAAATCCGTGAACAGTCATGCTTATTTTGCGGCCAAGAAAAGCTAACATTAGCAACATTATTTTTGCCATTGTAAATACAGCACCATTACATATGAATAATGACAACAGTGTAGCGCTTTGAGAAACTTGGTAATACAGGCTTGTAAAGCGCAATACAAGTGTAAGGCATTATTATTATTATTATTATTATTATTATTACCACTGTTACTACTCAAATGTTTTGTAGGTACAGCACAATTACTGTTATTACTGACACTACTAGTCTGCTACTAATACTACACAACTTCTCTGTAGGTATAAAACTATTAGATCAACTATTTTGGTAACTTCCAATATGATTATTTTATGGCTTGTTTCAGTGAAGTTTGTACAACATGCACGGACAGTCGGACACCGTTGTTTTGAAGCATCAACAACACTTTTCCTCCACGTATTTAGTAATAATTTCTTACCTTTCAAGCAAAAATAAGTTGCGGGTCTTATGAGAGATTCTCTCAACATTTTCCGATGTTTACGCTGGTTCTTTGCCTACGCCGATCAGACTCGACTTTCGCCTTTTTTGTCACACTCGAATAAACTCTTTGTTTCTTTTTGTTATTTGGGGTCTGGGCTGGAGTTTCGATGATGCTTGAGGCCGGTCTCCTCTTATTCTCCGCTAAATCCATCCTTCTGAAGTTACCACTCGCGCTGCAGCGTCAGTATAGAGGAGATACAGCTAACGCTACAGCTGAGCGTGAACGCATGACGTCATTACGCTGTTTGCTTGTTCGCCCCAAACAGACAATTCAAGTGACTTTACAGGCATATAGAGGCAATTCTACTCACCAGGGCATTGCTGGAGCATGTATGAGGAAGACATTTTAAATTTGTATACATTTATTTGTGGTTAAACTTATGTATAGTCCCTTTAAGGAAGTAACTTGGACCAGTTGGTTAGAAGTCAGGAACAATCGAATAAGGCTTGATCTTTCCATCCTTCAGCTGTTTCACAAACTGTGCACTGTAGAGACAAAGTACCCCACATATACCTGAGTAAAACACACACAGTTTTGTAACGGGATCATTTTGGTACAAAAGGCAGCCCATAAAAGAGTTGAGTTGTGTCTGGGAAACATCTTGTATCGACTTCTGAAAGACATGTTGGGAAGTTTTCAGAAACAGGCCGACAATGCGTCAACATTAATCTATATAGTTCGATGCATCAAATCCACGAGACAGTTTTCACTCGTATCTTGTGGAATAAAAAGCAACAGAAACGGCGCTCTCCTCCACTGAACCCTCTGCCGGCATCATTTCCCCAAACGGAGACAACAACATAAAGCCCTCATAATGGCCCCCACTGTCTGGATGTCGGGCCCCTGGGTGCCTCTAATACACTCCTTAATAGACAATCTGTGAGCGCGTCCATTTAAAGGGGCGCGCTAAGCTCCCTGCACAGAGCTGACCTGCCCAGTGGGTCCGATCGGTGACAGGTAATCAGCCGCACCGGAGCAGCGCGGAGGCATCAGGACAAGGTCACGCCCCGTCATACACACATATAACATACACACACAGACGAGGCGGCGGGACGGTCAATATCAGAGACCACTGCTCATCCTAATTGCATTGCAGTCTGTGTGTCCGTTTGGGGCTTCTGGTTGGGAACAGCATGACACCAAACACAAATGACCATTTTGGAAAAAAACACGATTTTTCCTATTTTTGAGGTGCTTAAAGGTGCACTATGCAACTTTTATGGGGGAAAAAAAAGTTAATAATAGTGCATATTTTACCTTTCCATGCCGGTGGCTCCTATGTAGCTTCAGGATCAATTATATTTCATGTTTATTAGGATTTCTGGTAGGTTTTTGGAATGGAATGCATAATGTAACCATGGATACAGTTTAATCAGCAGTGAAAACCTAAAAAAAAAACTGATCCTGGAGTGTCCTACAGGCCATCGGGATGGTAAGTAAAGGTGCTATGTCAACCACCCAAGCGTTCGCTGAGTCACTGAAAGTTGTATAGTGCACCTTTAACCTCTTGACCAAGCCTTAACCGAGCACATTTTTTCCAGTTAGGATTTACCCATAAATAATAATTAGTGATAGATTATTTCCTGTTCAGCCCCATTCATAGTAAAGGTCCCGAGTCGTCTGTGAAACTTATGGCTGCTCAATCTCCTCCTACGTAGCCTGTTCCTTAAAAGAGCAAAAAGGCAGGAAGTCCCGCTCTTACGGGGGCGGGCAGGGCCTCCACAGAGCTCCAGAGCTTGATTGATTGATTGAGCTGTTTAGATTCTTAGTCTTACAGTAGTTAAACATTTCATCACACTAAAGCGCAAAAGAAGTAGGCTGAAGCAGAGCGCCTACCCCTCATTCATCATTATCAATCACCCTCGTGCTATACATATTCACTAGTAACTTCTAGGCTTCTAGATAATTCAGAATTTTCCATACGCAAATATACACACAGTAACATGCGTGCACTTGCCGATGAATTAGATTCAGTCCTTCTTTCAACCATACAACAAGATCATATTGACTGACATCATTGGCATTTTACAGTACATTGTGTATCAATATGGTGCGAGTATCTGTGTGTGGTGATTGATCGACAGGCTCTGGAGTCAGTCATTGCCCTGAAAATGCTTCCACTATTTTGGGCTGATATACAAAAAAACAGCGTGGTTAAAAATATTTCACCTACTCCAGCACTGTCACATGGATCATAGTGACTTTTAGAAAAAATACAACTCTAAGCTGGTTTTTAAGCCGTTCTAGGGAGGTCTGAAGTCCCATTAGAATCCTGTCTACCAAGTGTCTTTTGGAGGGGGAGGTATTACAGCGATGTCAGCTCCCCGCCATAGAGAAGCACGTCCCTCGCCCATTAGCTTTACCCAAATCTAAAAGCTTCCTGCCTTTAGACCTTATAGCCTATAGGCAGTGTAACGCCTCATTTGAAAGCTAAGCTAAAAACTTTTTTGTCACATTTTTTAAGCGTTTCTGTCGTGTTTTCGTCATTTTTTGGTCGTGTTTTTGTCACTTTTTAATCGCATTTTGTCACCTTTTCGAAGCTCTTTTGTGGTTTTCTTGTTTGATTTTTTTGTTGCTTTTTCATCTCTCATTAGTTCATCTCTCATTTTTGCTTTTAGATTTGGGTAATACCAAACTGGATCAAATGTGCTCGGTTAAGGGGTTAAGCTACTGTTACACAACAAAACTAATACAATTTAAATGACTTGAATGGAGATTTTTCACTTATTTAGACAAGTTTACTTTGCTTGTTTACGCACATTTCGCACTGGTTCTGAGGTCATCTGGCTTGAAATAAGAAAATAAAACTGCCAATGGGACAAGTGCAATTTTCTTACCCCAATGGCAAATAAATCAACCTGAAAATTAAGACAAAATGTATTGAAACGAGTCGGAAACATCTCAGAACAAGTGAAATAATCGGAGTCAAATGCCCAACGAAATCTTAATTAGACAAAAAATTTGAGACATTAAACTAATCTAGATTGATATTTTTTAGCTAAGCTGTACAGTGAAAGTGCTGAGGTGATGATTTTTACAATTTTTTCAGATTTCTTTTCCTGTAACCAAAGAGAAAATGATTCATTCTTAACAGCATTTCAACTCTGTCACTTTCAAACCATTTGCCATTGAGCGAATAACTTTCCTATACAAAAACAGATGGCTGACATCCCATGTGAGAAACTGAGCATCCCAAAGTTGTGCAGCTAAGGCTGGTTCAGAGACAGGCAGACAGCAGCGATATTTTTAGACTGGGATTGGTCTGAAATGGTTGAGTTTAGAAGTGGGAAGTGACGAAGGATGAATAAGTAACAAACAGGAGGCGACAGTGAGGTGAGATGGCTCTGGGCTCAGCACCGATCGAGCAGAGATACGAGCCTTTCATCCGGCTGCCTCTCCAAGAACCTCCAAGCGCGGGTCTCATTCATAGGTCGAGATAGAAAATAGAGATTGGGAAAGTACTGGAAAGGTGGCGTGTAATTTTCCCATTCCTGAGCCGTCAACAATGTAGAAATAAGAAGTAGTATGGCCTTGAATATAGCCTAAAACACACACCAGCATCACAGGGTGTATAGGGATTATGTGACCTACAGCATGTACCTGTATAAGTTGCTAAATATGTTGCCCTTTGGTACAATGACAAAGAAAGTGCTGATTTGGCAGTCTTTCACGCCCGTCTTCAGCAGATGTTTCCACACAGGTGCGGAAACTGATTCTGTCGACTCAAGGTACACATGCGAGAGCTTTGAAAACGGGCACTATTTTATTGTAGGTGTCCTGCGCATCCCCAGAGAGAACTCCTTCAAAGTTCAAAACTGTCCACTGTAAACTGGGTCTATACTGCCTATTTAATCGTAAAAGCAAAACAAAAATAACATGCTTTTCTAAATTATTCAGCCCTACTTCGAGACGCTACACACTCCACTGATGTTCTTGGGAGGACGTTGACCAGTGGCGGTAAGTGACAAAGTAAAAAGCTTAACCCTTTATAGGGCAAGTGACTATTTTTGGTAATTTCCCGCACACTTTACATATGGCCTCCCTGCTGCACAACAGTAAGGTAAAAAAGCCTAATGTAGTCCTCACTCAGCCAATCAGAAGAGCTCACCCTACATCGCAGATCCCACTACTGTGGCATTTGACCAATCAGCAGAGACCGGTCGCGCTCTCAACTTCCTGTTTTCTCTGAAGTCTGAAAAAGACCCAAGTCTGGCTAAATTCGTGGTACATTTCTTTACATAACTTGAAAACTAACCATAAGTTGATGAAACTCACACATTTTATTGGTGAATAATTGTGCTAAGTGATGATATATGTGTTGGTTTTGGAGGACATAGTGAAATGACTGAAATTACAGCATGAAAAAGGCAGGCACCATATTTGATCATACGCCCTGTTCACTTAAACCTAAATTTAATTAGTTTTATGCCCATTGCACCTATAATTCATATAGGTGCAATGGGCATCTATATGAATTGTTATTTTATTCACAAATAACCAATAAACCTTTTTATTTTGCCAAAGGTTATTTTTTAGTAAAATTAGGTAAACAATATTGGAGGTGACCAATGGCCGCTGGCTGCTCTGCTTTGCGACGACGAGACTGGAGGCCGCCATTGCTCCGCCATTGCTGTAGTACCGCCATATAGCCGCTAGTCCTCCATTGGAATCCATTGCACTTTAGACACGTTAAAAACAACTTTAATGCCCGGTGCCTAATTTTTTGGAACTGTCTACAGCTAGATATTCCTCCTGTGATTACGCTGGGTTAGACACAATCAGAGGCGCCGGGCTGGTTATGGTAGGATAAATTTTAGAAATCTCCTACTTAACGGGGGTGGGACTGTTAGCATTGGAGCTGCGCGAGATACACGTCACGCAAGGCCCGAGTCTACAGTGAAGATCCCGCCCTTATGCCCTTATTAGGAACATGCTTCGTCAGAGCTGGAGAGGAGGAGCCTGTAAATCCGCCATGAATTCCCCCTCGAACATGGTCATTGTGGTAAACGGGGAGGAGTGAGTAATGACGGTCTATTAATAATACGTCTATGGAGGTGACTGACCCCGCCCACTGCACCTAAAGCATAATCACATTACAAGAGCTCTTGCCTATGACAGGTCGATCATCATTGATCAGTCGATCAAAAAAATTGAAAAATGTTACAAAAAAGAACTAATCTTGTGTTATGTCCCCCAATAACACTCTTAATTATTTATTTCAAAGTATTTCAATGAATGCCCTATACAGGGTTAAGACAAAGTAAAGACTACACATTTTTTGGTACTTGACAAATCCTGATTTTTTTTAATTACTTTGTTGGCTTTCATGATTTGCAAATATTTGTTAGTCATGTCCAAACTCAGTCCTAAATTTCTGAAGGCTTTATATTTGTACGCACTTTGCCTTTTAACAAATTTAAGGGAAACAACCATTTCATTCCATCCCCAGGTAAAATATCAGGTACAGAGCCTTTACGTAGAGGACTCCTGTATCTGTACATTTACTGAGGTCAACCATTTGAGTACTCCTCCACCAACTCATGAAAAAGTAACATATTTATTCAGTATATAATTCCAAAGAAAATGTATATTACGAAGCATAAAACTGTGAATCCATCTGCAGTGGCACGGGGAGGACAGAGACATTTGTTTTACGCTGCCTCAGGTGCCGCATTAAAAGTGAATGAAGATTATTATACACGCGAGGACAAACACATGATCATTAAGGCGTAATTACAGCTCCTCAGCGTAGCTTCATCCCGTCTTTGTATTCAAATAACTCATCCGAGCACCGCTGTATTTCTAATTAAAGTCTTTCATTGTTATTAAACTAAAGTGATAGATCATTTCTTGACTGGCGTGGTGTGTAAGAGCAAAGAGCAGATAAATGGCATACGTTACAACGGCACGTAGGTAAAGTTATGCCTTATGTTTACATTTCATTATATCAGGAGTTCACAGTCATCTTTGAACAAGGGTCTCAACCTGTTTTCCGACTGAGCAACAGAAGAGGAATTACAATGGCAAACCTGCGACATACTAGAAGTACACGGCACAGACAGTAGCAAAGGTGATGTTTCAACTCCTCTTTATATACGCGCTTACACTCTTAGATCTGCTGTAATAAGTGCATTTCTCCATTGTGAGATCAATACAGTTTATTATAACGTGACCTAAATGTTTGCAGATTGTGTTCAGTTTGGTCATAACTAAATCTTTTGCTTGAGACCGTGGACTCTACATTCAGCACTGACATAGAGTTCCTGCAGTATTTTACATCTAGAATGTAAATGCAAACATTAAGACCAAAGTCAATTTTATAGTTGCCTTTTATTAGAAGTGTTATTATTAAAACTCTGTTTAAGTAAATTCAATTTACAATTCTTGCCAAGCAAAAAACATAGACAATAGACTTTAACACTGTTGCATCACTCCGTTGGTTCATTGTGGCAAAGTGATGTGAATAATTGTGTTTTGGTTCATTTCACATGTGGCACTTCGAGAAAGCACATCGTCTTTGACAACAATGAGACATATTCACTTACTCAGCATGATGGCGACTGTTAGTGATTGATCTAAAAAATATACAAGACTAAAAAAACGACCAGACAAATGAAGTCGTAGTTATTGTCGATGTTCTACAACAGTGATATGCTGAATACAGACAATGCACAGTCACACACTGAGGCTTTGTCTTTAAGACTTGAAGACAAGGTTTGGAAATGTAATCAAAAATACTTTCTTTTAGAAAAAGTCTGATGTGTTTCAATAGTATAATACAAAAGCAACGGTTTCATTCTGTAAACTTGATCGTTTGAGACAAAAGTACTGAATCCAGTACTTTTTGAAACATAAAAGAAATATGGCGCCAAACTATTTGGTGAATGTAATCTAGTTAAGAGACATTAGTTTAGCTGGTTCATTTTATTAAGACATTTTCAGCATGAGCTTTTTGTTGTACTTTAAGTCACAGTTAAATGAGCAGTTTATGAACCACTGTCTAAAATTGTTGATTGAATGAACTATGTGACTCACGTTGGTAAAAAGGAAATGTGAAGCCACAAAAACGAGATTTAAAAACAAGATAGAAAAGTTCTTCAGCTTTTGATGAAGATCTGTACCAGCCTCATCAGAAACAGCCTGATGTGAGAGTTTGTTTTGTTTCTCAGGTTGAACAGCGGATCCTCACTTTGTCCTCCTGAGCACGCCTTTGTTCTTGTGGATCTGTCACCAGGCTGTGGCCACTTCACTTGGTGCCGTTGGATTAGTGGTCATGAAAACCTGGCATAGGGAAGGGTCTGGCGAACGCCTCCACGCGCTGTCGCAGGTGAGCAATGCGGCTCACAGTCTCAGGGTCTTCAAGCAGGAAATTCTTAAAGTCTTGTAGTTTTGCTGCAGAAAACAAAGACCTCAATTTAGATTTGGACATCACTGATTCTCAGACTAAAACTAAATAACACCATCGTTTTGATCAAGGAAGCAAACAGAGAAATACATTTTACCGGGTGCAAATATAATCTGTCCATGCAGTGTGGAATTACCTGTCTTTTTCTTGACATCCAAAGCAATTTTAAAGCCTTCATCCATGAACTCCACAACTTGGACAAAGTCGGCCTCTTTGAACTGTCTGGAGGTCAGAGCTGGAGCACCTGCAAAAACATGTTGGACTTCACTATTGGGTATTTCTGATGTCGTGTTATAAAGGTTTTATTTCAGTCTGGGCTGTTGTGTCTTCTAACCCTTTTGGATAATTATTTGTATCGAGATTAGAGAAGAGATGAACATGAAGTTTGCTATAATCATCTCATATTTAGAAACCACTAACTGAAACACAGTGTTAAATTCTATGGTAGTTTTTAAAATGTGTGATTTAAAATAGTAAAGTAAAGCCAGTAGTGCCGAGCACATGCTGCATATTTAATCTAAAGCCTTCAGACAATGAGGCGGGTGGGTTGGACTTCCTGAAAGATAATTAAAAATCCAAACATGCTTAATAAATCATAATCTCTGCTTATGGCCTAATTGTTAGCTGACTCAATGTAAACCTGACTACAGTTGAATGAGATAAAAAAATAACAACAAAAAAAGAACAGTTTGAGGTGAAAAGCCTGTCTGACACATCTCTAATTTAACACAAACCTAATAAAATGGGTTTATTAGGTTTAAATACAGTGAACACATGCCGACTGAAGTCTGTGACTTCACTCCTGATTCCATCTTTAATTACGCCACTCAGACTCAGTGTGAGGGTCTCACCGAGGCGCAGGCCGCCGGGCGTCAGTGCGCTCTTGTCCCCGGGGCAGGTGTTTTATTGGCAGTGATGGACGCCAGCTCTAGAACCCTCTCGGCACGAGCCCCATCGAGGCCCTGAGGCCTCAGGTCCACCAGCACCAGGTGGTTTTCAGTACCGCCTGAAACAACAGCATTTAAAAAAATGTATTCTACATACAGTATCTTTAATACACTTAGGTCATTTACCAAGACAGTGCTAAATATATATCTGAGAGAATGCACAAATGAATCTTGGTAAATGACCTCCCTAGTTTTTAGGTTGTCTCGTAATATACAACCTTTTTTATTTTCATGGCCAGTGCCAGGGCTGCGACTTTAGCCTATTAGCCTTCATGAATGTAAATGTCCTGTTTGTTGCTTCACAGTGACAGGACATGTTATCGATGAAGAGCTGCAGAGTTTGCTACACTAAGGTCTTGTTTAGGAACATGTTTAAAACAGGCACATTACCTGAGACCAGAGTGTAGCCTTTGCTGAGGAGCGTGGTCGCCATGGCCTTGGAGTTCTTCAGGACCTGAGCGATGTATTCTTTAAACATGGGAGCCTGGGCCTGCGAACAACACCACATGTATGAAGGATAGAGGCTGATGGTTGGCTGAAATGGCCTGTGCCAGGTTCTATTATTGGTGAGTAAAATAGATCATTCAAAATTACACAAAATCTAGTTGTGCTAGTGTCCTATAATCTACAGCATGAATTGATGTGTTTTTGGAATAGATTAGATTTACTATCAAAGAATCTGTGTCTGACCTGTTTGAGCGCCACAGCGACGCCAGCAATGGCATGATTATGAGGTCCTCCCTGAAGAGAGGGAAAGACCGCGAAGTTCACCCGGTCTTCCAGATCATACAGCGTCTCCTTGCCCTTCTTGTCCACGGAGCGGACGCCCTTTCGATAGAAAATGAGTCCAGCCCTGTAAAGACATGTCCCTTAATGTTATTTGTGAAAAGTTCTCCTGGTCAGTGCTTCCTCTTGGACTCTTACCGTGCTCCACGCAGAGACTTGTGGGTAGTTGAGGTCACGATGTCAGCGTGGTCGAAAGGAGAGGGGACGGCTTGTGCTGCTACTAGTCCACTGATATGAGCCATATCCGCCAGCATGTAGGCCCTAATGTCTGTGCACAGCTGGGAGAGGCACATTTGAGGAGTTCAAGAGCAGCTTTCTTTAGAACAAATATCTGCACTTTACCCCAAAGATAATCTGCTGTTTGGCTCAGACTCTGAGCCAAACTTTGGGGATTGTTTCTAAAGTATGCATTTCATATAACAACATTACACTTCACACAGTGGAGAAAATAAGCAAATGATTAACGCTTTTAAAGCCTTTTTTTAATGAACTGGACCATTTGCATGTAATATTCGCCCCAAAATGTTACAACTACAAGTGATTTGCATATTTGTCGCGCCCGTCCTACGGTAAATACATGCGAGCTGGAAACCGCCAGAGAAGATGTAAAAAAACGATTTGTTTGTACTAATAACTTTAGATTTCCCTGCACTTACTATTCGGTAACTCAATCTAAGCATGTTAGCGGTACCTTTACTTCCACACATTTCAAAGCCAGCCGATGTAATTATGCTGTTTTGCAATCTTCAGACACTCAAAATATTACAGCATAATTCAATAAAGCCCCTCAGTCTCTTGCCAGCACTTATTGAAAAAGGCACAAACAATAAATAGCTCGCTAACATGCAAATGAGTCTCTGGCGAATGATCAGAGAAGTAAACAATCTTTTTACTGCTCCAATTAATATGCATTATCATGACAATCTGCTCCGCGCTCCTATCTAAACTGGATCAGCCCATGTGCCTTGGATTAAGCGCCGGGGTTACTGCAGGGAAGGAAGCACACCACAGGTCACGTGCGGCAGTCTTTAAAAGCCAAAAAGTGAATTTCCGACCGGTCCAATCGAGGTAACACAATGCTGCAAGGCTGGAGAGGAGCCCGAGCAGCAGATTTTCACTATAAAACTGTTCCGCCGAGAGCTGCCAGGGCGCAAAATATGGCCCTACTTCAAGCCTAGTGACAAAGCAGTTATGGTGCTTAATAAAAACACAGCTCCGTAATGGCGGGACGGTCCATCTGATGCTAGTGGCTAAAGTAGGGCTCGGCAACAAAGGGAGGCAGCCATAGAGACAATGAGGAGAATGTGCCGGGGGGGAGCGCAAAGGGGATGAAGCACTGTCAGAGCAGCACAAGTGTTGCAGTGTGTGCGCTCAGGGCCGGGATGAGGAGGGCTGAGGAGAAACAAGAGCGAGAGAGCATCTGCGCTGGTGTGGGCACGGGTCAAAGAGGCGAAAATGGCTGTTGTGTTTGAAATGTGTAAAAAATAAAAAGGCTGGAAATACAAGAGGGGGTGAGACCAGAGTCCAGAGTGGTCTGTGTTTTAACTGGCAAAAAGTATAGTCCACAGATGCAGTTGAATTAGAGCATATACTGTATAATAAGATCATTGTCGGTAAACTAATTAAGCTTTTGAATTATGAGTTAGGGCTGGGCAAAACATCGATTTGAATTCAAAATTAAGTTGGCAAGTCAAATCGATTGTGATTAACCACCGGTGTCTGGGTTAGACATGATCACGTTTACCTATCGCTCTTAATAATGCTAAAATAAGGCTGGTCTCATCAAAGTAAACTTTAAGATATAACGACATATTTTCTGTCGTTATATCACAGCTCATGAAGTATTTGACCAGTTATCGCTTAATGTTTATGCCGTTTGTTTTCATTTTGGGCAGTCTCATGTCCTCACAGATTTGGGTCATGCAGACTGAACTTTGCTTAAACCAGTTCAGGAAAGTATTGTTTTTTAAAGTGAGACAAAGTCCGTGCCTAGCGCTGCTTGCACCTTCTTGATGCGAGCGTAGTCGATGAGGCGGGCATAGGCGCTGGTGCCAGCGATGATGAGCTTGGGTCGGAACAGCTTGGCTGTCATCTCCATCTGCTCGTAGTCTATGAGTCCTGTAGAAGGCTGCAGAGATGGAGAGAGCACAGTCAGGGTTTGGATCAAACATACAAATAAAAAACACATTTGAACATCAACGCCAAAAGAACTCATCTGCGGCAAAGAGGTCATCATACAGCACTTTGGCACCTGCGATGGAAGACGTTTATAATTTTCTCTTACAGCAGCGTATAAGGGAGATGAGGCAGTTGCAGTAATGCCTACTTATCCTTCTCCTCTGCTGTTATGTGACTGAACTATAGAGGCTTTCAAACTTCTTGTTAATACAAGATATTATAGATTTGCTCAGTCTGTGAGTTTAAAGTAACATAAAATGGAGCCAAAAAATAACCAGTGTATCAGGAAGATACACTGGTTACAAAATAACACAAACAACAGAAGAAAACAGAGGCAGCGAAAGAGCGAGCAGTGAAGTCACACAAAAAGAAGGAAAGACGAAGGGAGCTTTATTTAGACAAGCTGATAATCTCCCATCTCTGGGACACATCTATAGCTGCCCCCTCACTCCATCACGCCGCTCGTTGCCAGGACAGAGCCAGTGGTGCTGGCCAGCCTGTCGATTTCCCATTATCCTTCTCACAGAGGGGTCCTGCCTGACCATACATCAGCAGGCCTGGACGTCCCCACTCTCATGGTCATCCATCAGCCACTACCAACACTAGAGCGCCGAGATGACTGCAGCGATAAATACTGCGCTCTGATGTACCGCTCACTGCTCATCTCCACACAGCAGATGAATGTCACACGAGTGCAACACAGAATAACGTTACAATTTTTAATGATCATTCCTGAAACAAAATACATCTCACTTATTATAAAGAAGGTGTACTTTAGAGTGCTGAAATCAAAGCTTTTGTTTTTGTGTTGTTGATTACTGAGGGGACATGGATTTCAGTGTATTTACTTACATTCAATTTGTAGGGCATAGACTCAAAATAAATTGAGGTTGCAGAAATTCGCTTTACATCCGACATGTAACCGTGGGTGAGACTGTGAAAACAAAACAAAATTAATCTGGGCAAAACAGTCAGAAATACAGGGTTGTTTATAAAAATAAGCAGCACTGACTGTCCTCCGTCGGGCAGGTCCAGGCCCATGATGCGGTCGTGTGGGTCGAGAACAGCCGTGTAGGCGGCGAAGTTGGCCGGGGAGCCGGAGTACGGCTGCACATTCACACCCCACTTAGCAGGGTCCAGGTTAAAAGCCTCCAAGGCACGTCTCTGACAAAGCAGCTCGATCTGGTCGACCATCTCAGCCCCACCATAATACCTGCAGAGAGGGAAGGAGAAGAACAGTCAATCTACAACTCTTTAAAAAGTAATGGGGGGAAATTACATTATAAGAAAGCAGTTAAGACATGTTCAGATTTCCATTTTCTAGTTGAACTGGTTTTAATTACATAGATGTAGAGCATTTCCATAAGCTTATTCGACTGGCATGAGCTTAAAAATACCGCTTACAAAATTTAAAAAGAGCAGGTGGCCGCTCTAATACCCGACCGATTGTAATTCCTTTGTTTCATTAAATGACAAAGGCACAACATGAAGTAGAATACAAATAAAATCAGTGTGGGAGGCAGATTCCCGATACTAGTCTTGTATCAAATTAGTAGTCCGTGTAACCCTCTGGTAGCTGTTGATAAATGAAAATGATCTAAGGGGCGGAACAAAACATGTAAAAGATGATGCTGGGCTGGTAGCTTTGAAAGCATCCCCTCAGGGCGTGTCTTTGGCAAAGCTCACGCCCGCATAATGTCTGTGTGATTTGAATGTACCATTAAAAGGACGTGGAATACATCTGAATGTGTGGCACTAGCGCCGCTGTTTGATAAGCCTGGGGCGTGTCTGCTCACCTTCTCCCCGGGTAACCCTCCGAATATTTGTTGTTCAGACAGGAGCCCTGAGCCTCCAAAGCGGCGCGACTGCAGAAGTTCTGTATGGAGAGAGAAAACATACACACACACTTAGATCAATGTGGCAGACGAGCAAGGGGGACAGGGACAGTGAATTGAAGACTGTTAAGTGATCGTGAGAATCACCCCGCAGCTATAGACATCATTATAGCATTGAGCTTCTGTACTTGCATAGACTTAACACTCCCCAATTTCTTGTTGTAGCAGCTTTAAGTCTAGGGCTGATCAGAAAAGACTGTTTCCCCGATCGATACAAAAACTTAAACAAAAGGCGAAGACCTCCAATTAGGCAGTCCTTTGCAAACCGAGCAAAAACAAAACAAAACAGGGGATTCGAAGCAGCATTGAAGGATGGGTCAAAGGCAGAAGACAAACATCCCTACGACTCGAGGACAATTACACTGACATTTGAAAGAGACCGATTTATCAACAGCTTAACTTGTATATCCACTCTGCATGTCAGTTATGGGTGGGAACCTCCGGGTACCTCACGAGTCGATACGATACATGGCTTACGATAACGATAATCTCACGATACGCCGATACTGCGATAATTGATATATTGCACAAAAATAACCTACGATACGTCACAATTTATCTTTTAAAAAACATGATCTTTTAACCTTTATTTTAACATAGTATTTACATTTCTTTTCATGTGCTTTGTACCCCTTTTCTTTATGTATAAATGATCCCTGACTTACTGAAAATGGTTCTATAGATCTGTCAGTGACTTCATTCACATTTAAATAAACAAGAAACCACAGTCCTAATTCAAAAGGAATAAATCAAACCCCAAATTAATCTTATTCATAATTAAAAGTAATATATCTGTGTGACGATGTTTGGTGCTTAAAACTGTATCGCTGCCCTCTGCAGTTCTGACTGAATTCTTGATCATTATTGGCCTCTATTGACTGAAAACAGTGGAGCACTGTTACCTCATTAATATGCATGACATGGCTCATTAATATGCATGACATCAAAAGTATCGATGTCGGTATCGTATCGTCCCCCAAAATATCGCGATATATCTGAGAAATCGATATATTGTCACACTCCTAATATCAGTATTTGTCAACTACAAAGTTATTCCAGAAATTAGTAAAATCCTTTCAAAATAAAGTATGTTTGCATCTAATATGAGTAAGTAATTGAAAGAAATCTGTCCATGAATCAATGTTTTTGTTTACAATTAAATTAAGAAAAAGATTAAAATAATAATAATTTGCTTTACTACTTTACATAAAATGACATTGTTGTGGAAGTTGTAAAAACTTGCCTCATGGACAGATTTCTTGAAATGATTGATTAAAATCAAGGAAATTTTTGCTTATTTCAAGAAAATTCAATTTATTTCTTGGTCACTTTTTGCAGTGCACAAGAAAGATTAGGTCTTCATGGGGACGACTATAGAATTTTCATATTACTAAAATAAACCAAAATCACAGCCTTTTGCGATGTGACCATTCAAGCATCGTTTTGATTGAAGCTCATCTTAAAGCTCTACGTCAGTGAATATACAGTAAATAACACAACTTTACCATTACGTTTCCGGTAGTGCAACGATAAAATGACAGAAAAACAAAATAACAGAATTTTACTCTGTATTTTGCTTTGAATATAAACTAAAAATCAACCTGCCACACTTGTCATCGTCAGGGAGAAAACACTTCCCCTGGTTTCCGAGTCTGTTGTTGACTGAGGTTATGCTAATTTTACACCTACGAGGTTAGGAAGATCAGTGGCAGAAACAGCTTCCTGTGTCAAGCACTGTCTATCATGAAGACTATCCTCAAATGCATCATGGTTTATCTCAAGTAGACCTATTGGCTTTCCAGATCGGACCCACATGCTACTCTTACCCTTCTCTGAAACCCTTCATATCAGCAGCCAATACTTTTGAAATCACCATACATTAATGTCTGTATGGTGCCCTAATTAAAGCCTTGATTTTAATTCTATTTGATTATTATTATTATTATTATTATTATTATTTCCTCTGCTCATTCCTTTCTATTTAACTCTACTTCCCTGTAAACCCCAAAAGTGCAGAGATAATAAACTGTTTCTCTTACTCAAACTGCAAACTAATATTTTTTCAGCCAAAACCAGCTCTGAAACTAGGGCTGTGTGATGTGTCAGCGCACAGCCATTAAAATACCGGTTCACAGCAGCCTAAACCTACCTGTGTTGCACAAGAAATGGCAGTGCTGAGTGAGGTAACTCGGAGACAAGCAGGACACTATACCCCAATCGCAGCAGACCTTTAATGTTTCAGAGGGCGCTAACACAAAAGATTCAACATGATTACAAATTACCTTACCCTGTTACATATTTAAATATTTAAAAGAGCCAACAAAAGCATGGGGATCTGTGGGCTTTTTGATTGAACATTTGGCATTGAATCAAAACAAGCAAAGCTAAATTACAGAAAGGTGATCTTTAGGAAATATTATACAAATCCTAACCTTCCTTTACATACAAGGTGTTACTACTTTTTATGTGTGTGACATTCAACAAAGGCATTAAGATTTACTTCATTATAGATTAACAAGAAAGGTACAGCATGTTACATACCACAAACCTACAAATGGTTCTGAGGTGGATCTATTCTGCGCTGCATCTCTCAGCTGAGCAGTCAGGCTTTGTACAGTAGGTTTACCCCACTACACCGCTGCTGCTGCTGCTGCAAACACACTGCACTGGTCCTGAAGAGAAACATCCCTGTCTTAAAATAAAACCGCAACTGAAATAATACATATTGTTGTTGTCGCAGCTCAACCCAGTAGGTTTGCGATTGAAAAACAGAGGAGACCAAGGTCAGTCTTGCTGTTATGTCAAGGCTGTTTGAGGAAGAAAGTCCATGTCCATTATTTCTGTGTTGATCAAAGACTGCGATGTTGCTAGTGACATGCAGTATTTTAACAACATATTCATCTTGTGTTACAATCAGTAGAGACATATTAAAGAGGGGGTATAGATACAGACTTGTCCTTTGAAGCTGTTGCTCCTAAACTGTGGAATGACCTTCCTCTGTCGCTACGTGTGACCGACACCATCGATTCCTTTAAAAAACAGCTGAAGACACGGCTGTTTGGACGAGCTTTTAGTGGAAAAGGCTGTGATTGTTTTAATTAATTTGTTTTAATACATTTCTCTGTAACATTTGTTATTTTGCCCCCCTGTGAAGCACTTTGTGATTTTATCTGTGAAATGTGCTATATAAATAAAGTTTCTTCTCTTCTTCAGACGGCATTGTTTGGTATTGCCCATATATGGTCATCTTTGAATTAGTCAGAGGGGGAAAACAAAGAAGAGAAAAAAACTGAACTTTCTCCCATTTCTCCACCTAACAAATGTTGAATTAATATATTTATCTACTAAACAAAGTGACAGAGACATGGAGAGGAGCAAAGTGGTTCAACAGCCCATAAATACTTACAAAAAAACAGACAATGCTAACCAGGAAGCTAGTCAAGCTAACATTAGCTTCATGCTACGTTCGCTAACGAGTGCCGTTTTTCGCTTCTACTGAACAATTTGCTGTGAAGAAACATCCATATGGATCTGATTTTGCCTCGACTTTATTGGTGTGTGATAAATATGTTCATAGTCCACCAGAAAACGGCTATTGTGACTCTCACGAGAGGTTTTCTACCCCCTCGGCTAGGCCACGCCCCATTTTATGAAGCATTGCAGTCTGTATCTATTATGCTTTTTGTAGGCAGCCCATTTGGTAATAATCTCAAAAATGCAATAATAATCTTTAATCTATCAGAAATATGCAAATATGTACTGACAAACACCTCAAGTTAGATTGCTTTGTTGTTCAAAAAGATAATTGTCTTGAACTAACAAACAACAAAGGTGCAGGAAAAAAAAAACACTTTAAACCCTTTTTTGAGACTACCCTGTATACATCAATTATATTTTATTTGTATGTTATAGCAGCAGTTTTTGCAACGTTATTGTTGGTTTCTTGACATTGCAGATGTACTCGATATTGTAATATCTCCCAAACAGCAATTTCGATATTATCTTGTAGACGATATATTGCCCACCTCTACCCTCAACTCTGCAGTGACTTTTTGTAAATCCACAAAGAGCAGCTTAGTTGTAAATGCTTCACTGGATTCAAACTGAAAAAAAGATTTCAAGGGCTTGAAAAGGGAGGACTGGACATTTACCTCTGATGCGATGAGCTCCAGGCCGCGGCACTGCCTGTCCTTCTCCTTCTGCAGCAGGTCCCACATCTCGGGGTCGTCCACAGCCAAGCTCTCCTGTCCCGTCCACGGGCGCTCCACCTCGACGGAGCGGGTGGCTGCATGCTGTCCACGAGCACACAGCCGCACCGGAGCTCGCTGGCACAGGGGCTAGTAACAGAGACATCACAGGGCGGTTTAGAAGAGACGCATTTAATTCTATGACTGATAGTATAATAGTTATGTTTAGACTGAAGATCATTTAAGCTGCTGCAACTTTCCAGGTCCTGTTGCCATGTCAAACTGTACTGTGTCAAAGCTCAAACACACTCAATATTTAGCCAGACACATATGTTTAGAATGATTTATCAAAAACAGCCAAAATATAAACAAGTCTATTCTGTGTGTGTTCTTTCTGCAATAATGGGACGAAAAATAAAACACCCATAATGAAATAAAAGCATGGACTTTACTCATTTATTACAGTGTGGGTTTAACTAGAAATCACACAATGCCTCAAGTCAGAGCTGTGAAATTTAATCAAGAGTCTGTAATGGAATATTTGGCTCAGCAACAATTCTTGTCCCAAATAAAGTATTTAAGCCCCGTCCTCTCATCAACTTTTCATGCCTCCTAATATGAAGCCGGCTCGCTCTAATTAGAAACTGGCATGTTTGCATGATATCAATAATCAGCACAGTTGTTCAATTATGCTTCTATCAGCACTTGTGCAAACGGAGGGAGCGACTTTTACAGCCTCAGTGTACCGACCCAGGCACAAAGAGAACACATTCAGCACTTCCTGCTTATCTAATCTGGACTCGGGCTGCCAACTTCTGCCGCTGCAACGCCTCATCGCAAACGGAGAAGAGTCCACTACTCTCTACTATGGGAATTTGTACTTGCTCTTGTTATGACACAAGTTTCATGAGCAGAATGATTTTTTATAAACAGTACAATTAATAATAACTTAACAAAAGGCTGAAACAAAAAAGGCGCGACGTCCTCAGATCACGCACAGGGCAACGCACATGTTCCTTCACTGCAATGCAAAGTCATGGATATATATTTAATAAGAGGTTTATTTTTAGTGTGACTAAGTCGTTCCTCCTATTGCAGACCAACCCTTTAAATGTTGCTAAAGTAAATATTTGCTAAACTCCCCTCAGCTGCCTCCACAGTTTATCGGCCCATCACTGTGGCCCTCCTGATCTGTGGCCTGGGGGCACACAGGGGGAAAAGTGGTGACACCGGCAGAGCTGAGTGGCACATTAACGGCCTGATTGTAACAGTGTGTCCTGGCCTTCAGTCACTGTTGGCAGAGGCTGCAGAGGCTTGGGCCCCTCTGGGAGACTGTGCAGGAGATGAGGGCCCGGGGAGACAGGCCAGGCTGCCTCCCGAGGACACTCTTCTCACTGAGAAATCACACGGGTCATTAAGTCTTGACGGGAACTGTCCTTGGCTGTCTACATTTCAGCTGGGACAACACTGGGGAGGGAACAACAGCGGCTGCTCTGCCACCTTCACTAAAACAGACAGCGTGTATCTCCTCAATGTCCTGCGCCGCTACACCTTCATCAGCACTTTCAGTTCCCTGGAACAACAACAGTTCACATCACAACACTTTTTATTTTTTGCCTTCACATCAATATCGCCCCGCTGCGTGCCAAAAGGCGAGCTCTGCGCTCAAATGAAGACCACGCGAGACTCGGTGGTGCTCCTCGGCTCACTTGCCTCCAACCTTTACAGAGATTAATTAACAATCACAAGAAACTGATCTAAAGAAAGCGAAGCCAAGAAAGTAGCATCAAATCTGTCTCAGGTGGACTATTTTTAGGTGGCAGATTACACTGTCTTTTGAAGGTGAATTGCTATGAAAAGGTAGCGGTGAGAAAGGGGGCGGGCAGAGTCACATCCGCCTGGGCCCGGGCTCCCGTTAATGGCAGCCTCACAGATGTACTGCGTCTGCGACAATGAGAAAGTAATTGTTGGCAGCGCGCCTCTCCTGTCAAACATCGCTACACAAAAGAACAATAGCAGAAGACGGCGAAAAAGGGAACAAAGAAAATCATTCCATTAATCCGAGCTCCATTTCTTCCACAGCTCCCGAGATGAGTCAATTTTACAGATGACTGCTGTCCATCACTGGTCTTAAACAACTATCTGAAAAGAGAGAAAGACTAAAACCAATGGAAATACACGAGAGGCAGGCAGCACTGATAAGTGTCAACAAGGCAGTGACACCCATCGGTCCGACACGCAGCGGTTTCAAAATCGACTAAAGATACACTGTTCCTTACAATTTGGCTGTAAGACTGACTAAAAATTACACTGGGCTAAGAAACGTGAAGATTGCAGAAAGTCACAAACAAGGGTTACAAATACTAAGTGCACCTTAAGAGCAAAGCTTGAGCGACAGAGAGAAGAGGAATTTTAAGATGTAGACAATTCAAACTTTCTTAGTTTTTCTGGAATTTAAGAATGCAGCTTCTTGAAGGCTACGAAAAAGTAGTTGAAACTAGTCAAGCTGGTTAATAAACCTTTGGTCTTACAAAAAGAAAGGTTAAAACAGTTAAAACTAAGAAGACAGAATGACCGTTATCAAAGAATGTAGCTTTTGGCTAAAACGTTTTCTAAAGTATGGACGAGCTCCGGACAAAGGCTTGAACCTGTATGGTACGTTTCTTTGTCATAAGGCAGTTTTCAGAAAAACAAACAATATTGTGGTATAGTATCAAAATTTGGTTTGGAGCAAACCAAGCATTATCAACAATAAAATAAAAAGTCCAAGCCTTCAGGCAGCTGCAGGTTTTCTGACATAAAGTGAACACACCACGTCTTCACTAAAGAAAGAAATGTCTTGTGAGTCAGTTTGCAGTCAATTAAAATGCACTGAAAACCAATCAGCTCCAATAGGAAAAGCATGAGACCCAACTTCAAACACACACTGTGTAACTCATCCAGTTGAGGCTTGACTTGCAAAACTAGGACTGACTACAGGCCACTAGGGTCTTGTAAAAATGGGTCACATCATAAAGTTTCTCAAAATTAGGCTATAAATAAAAGTTGCAAACATGGCCTGATAGCATAAGCTGACCAACTTTTTTATAAACTTGAATAAGAACCTTGTATCCCATCTCCAGAGAATGAGAATTAAACTCATGGTACATGAACTGTGGTCCTGTGAAAAATCCCACCTTTAAAAGTGTCACAGACACTGTGTATGAGGTGTTAATTAAGTTGGGATAAAATATCAATATTTTATAACTATAAGTATAAAACATACAGTATCTTCCTTTTCATGCGCAGGTGCAGCAATTTTAGTAGAAAGTCTATGTGCGTTCTCTCAAGTGTCAGGTATTAAATACAACAGGTGGTTGTTTCAAACAAGTATCCAATCAGCTAGCGGATCTCCACTGGTCTGGTTCCACCATCACCAGAATAAGTTGCGACCCAAAACACAATTGAATTTGTTATAAATATATAAATACTGTATTTTCATACAAATTTGTTTTCAATATGCATTATCTATGCACAAGCCTAAAAAGCTGAAATCATAATAAAAAACAATCCAATAACAGTTTCTCAGGATTCCAATACGTGTTTCAATACCTTTTCAGTAGATAGACGTTGAAAGAACTGTTTTCTGGGAAAGGCTTGAGTTGAGATTGATTGAAATGGTTCCCGACCCACCAGTTGAGAAACACTGAGCTTAAAAGGTGAATTATGCAACCTTTTATGTGAAAAAAAATAACCCTTGATATGTGTGCGTAATTGACCTTTTTATGACCCAATGGCTGTATGGGTGGTCAGCATGGCGCCTTTACTTTCCATCACGGAGCCCTCTATGACTCTCAAAGATCAATTGTTTTGTAGATTTTATGGTGAGAGAGTCCGTCTGCAGCAAAAAAACAACCAGAAACCCAAAGTGTTGGGGAGTAACTGAATACATGTAGAATACTCATTTTGAGTAACTGTATTCTGGTAAAGTTACTCTCTCATTTGAGGGTATTGATTACAGATACTGGTACTTTCCTAGTATCAAAGGGATACATTGCAGTTAATTAATAATCTAATTAATTAATTAATTAATTAATTATTAATTAATAACATTTCAGTATATAAGTATATTCATAGCTCTATGTTATTTGGGACTGTGGGCATTTGCGAACTGCTTTCATGCATCTGAATCAGTGACAAATAAGTTTGTAACATCAGTGTAACAAGTGTTCTGCATGTTTTTAATCATACGTTTATGCATGAATATTATGCAAATCACCGTGAAAGTATTTTAAGTATTAGGAATAAAGTACTCTGATTGGACAAAGTAACAGAATACGTTAATGAATACATTTTAAGACAAGTATTCAGTATTCTGTAACTAAATACAATTTCAAAGTATTCTCCCCAACACTGAAAAAGGTATATAATGCACCTTTAAAGACTACAAGTCAAACATTTTTGGATCAATTACACAAAAACTAGTGATAAGTACCATCGGTATGAACTGCTGCCACCCTGACTATCTGTAATATGGAACATGTACCCTAATAACCTTATCAATTCTAATACTCGACTTACTACCAGTGCAGGCGTGGCTAATCGGGAGAGTCGGGAGATTTCCGGTCGGGGAAAGGGCGGGTCTGGCCGCTGATTTTGCCTGGCCGCGCCTCCACGGTCATGGCTGCAGTGTAGCAGCCCTCACTGGGCTGATCCGTATACCGTGCGGCCGGGCCTAATCAGTGGCCGGCCCGGAGGGTAGATCTGGTCCACCAAACAATCAAATATGGCCCATGTCTCATTTTCCATAAAAACATAGGCCTATATTTTAGGTATTATTGGCGTTACTTTCGCGGCGCATCTGCACCTCTTTGCGCAACGTCTGCGACTCTGCGACCATCACCTGCCGCAGCGACTCAAATGAAAACATGGCTCTGTCTAACGGGGTAAAAGGACTTTTAACTTAGAAAACAGGAGGCTTATCGTTGGACAGATTGACAGAGACAAAGCAGATGGCGCATGAGTTTGGGGAAAACTGCACCGGCAGCACGAGTGTTGTTAACCGGTCAACACGCGCATTAAACCTCGCCATCAGTACTCTATACTGAGCCAAATAATATCCGAATCATTCATTAGACAGGTGCATTTTGTAGCTTCCTTTCTCCACTGACTTTATTCGATCCGCGTTTGTGGGGAAGATACAAGTGCAACAGAGATGCTCTTTGCGATGATAGGAGTTATGAGTAAAACTTGCCTGAAGCTGAATAAATGACAATGCAAACATGAGCGGGC
The DNA here is from genome assembly GCA_007210695.1 of Neogobius melanostomus. NCBI lineage: Eukaryota > Metazoa > Chordata > Actinopteri > Gobiiformes > Gobiidae > Neogobius > Neogobius melanostomus. Next base: position 3,185,287 of record VHKM01000283.1, read on the forward strand.
CATCTCACAAGAGCTTAAGTTACTGAGTTTTATCATAAAGCGCAAGGTCTGGACATAAGAACAGGCTCCACAGGTGTTTGCTCAGCTGTGAGGACTGAGCAGAGTCTCATGTTTGAGAAGCTCCTCACATGAAACTGTTATTCTGTATTACCCTGGGTGGTTCAGATGTAGTTTAGTCCTGCTTTAGTCCAGATATTGCCTGTTTTTGAGTGTCCAGAAAAGTGCTATATAGAACCAATGCATTATTATTATTATTTTAATCAAAGTTAATAATTGCTTGGTACAGGGCAAAATACTGGCAGGACACTTTGCACTTTGGCCGTTTGTCCATATTCTTGTTGTCCATTGAGAGAAGCCTGAAGTGAACTTTATCGGTGCTGGTGATAATAAATACGGATAATTTACAGTAGCAGATATAGACTAGACCGTTAAATTATTGCATGCAGAGTAAATGCTGTTGCTACAAATAATAATTCCATAAGAGTAGGTGTAAAAGTGGGATCAGACGGTCTGTGCCCTTAGTATCATGTAACTGAGCTGAGGCTGTTGCGTCATTTCAGCTGCAGCTGTATGTGGCATGCTGCTGAGGCTAACAGCTTAGCATAAAGCTAACAACAGGCTTTTCACAACCAAAAACAGGGAGCAGAAGACAACTGAGCACTGTTATAGCGTATGTCATCAGCTTCACTGCCAAATGAAATTGCCTTTATGAGAATGTCCATATGCAGTGTTTATGAGCACAAACTAACTGGCTTTAGCTAGCTAAACCACTAACGAAAGCTCTCTCAGATACGCAACACAAATAAACATTTATATTAAAATGGTATGCACTTCTCACACACTGTACTTACCCGGGCGATTTGTCTGAGCGTGAGGGTCAACATGTTTTCAGATGTCAGGCCAGATCCGATGCTGCACAGCCACCACGGGCACACTGTGTGGTTGTTGGTTACATCAGGCCACGCCTCTCTGCTGCAAGGGATCATGGGATATGTAGTGTTGAACTTAATAAAGACTACTATGGCAAAAAATACGCCTAATCGTCAAAATTTGTAATTCATCTTTATCAACTCATATTTTATTTTCTACATAATGTGACGACCTGGGAAGAGTTTGGAAACATGTATTTACTATTATGAATATATAAACTCACTCATCTTATTTTTATTCGGTTTTTAAACCACATTTTGTAATGGCAAGTGACACCTACCTGCACATCCTTTTCTCTTGCAACATGGTATTTTCTTCTCCACTTGAGGCATAATATTAACAAAATAAAATAAACAAGAATTGCATCAAAATCCCTTCCAAAAGAGATGACTTGCGTAAGAAATAGGGAGGACTGGACCATCCATGACCAATCCATCTCTGCACTCCTGTAAGGCACCAGGACCTAAGTGTGAATGTCATTGATCAACAGCATAACAGGCAATTGAGCCAGAGGAAGATGGAGATTCAGTTAGCATCGACTGTGTGTTTTCTAATGTAATCCTGAGCACCATTAGAGTCGTCTCGAAGACGAAAAAAGAGCTGCACTTACAGGGACTGAATATTCAAGCTGAGGAGACATGCTTCAGGTCTGAAAGTATAGGATTTTTCCAATGCTACAAATAATACAGAAGTAACAGACTGAAGGTGCACTGGCAGAGATGGTGCTGAGATGACATCATCCACAGAGTTAAGGCTGGTTGCATTGTAATTCTTGAGCATTTTTCCAATATCTTTGCCTTGCCGTTGTAACTATTTTTCATTGAATTTTGGGGCCAAACTGACATTTAATGGAAAATACTGATTTCATCCCGATAAGGACCAGCATAGACACATCTATAAGAAGTTAAATACTTGTATATTCTATGTACTGGGTGAAATGTTATGTGGTGTGGCTTTTAGTTATTGCATTTTATGTGTTTATACATGTACCAATAAAATGCTCAGTTGTGCATCACATTTCACTGTTCTAATTTTTATTTTATTTTTGTTTTCTTATCGTTTATATTTTTTCTGCTTTAAGCTTTTTGTTTTTACTCATTGTACGTAAGATACCTCTATTTACTATTTCACTGTTTGCACATTTCCTGTCTATTTTGCACACAGAGTCGAGAGTCGAATGTAACAAGTGAATTTCTCCATTGTGAGATCAATAAAGGATCATCTTATCTTATCTTATCTTATTTGTATCTTGCATGAGTCAGATTTTTTTTTTGCACCAAGCACCTCAATAATAAAATCTAAAAAACTAATTTAAACCATGACTGGCCTTGAACAAAAACAAGACTTTATCACATTTACCTAGGGACTGAACCTTGGAGACTAAACTAGGTGTAAAATAGCACTATATGCACTATAATAGTTTACTATTAGCCACTTCTAAACCGCAATAAATCCAGACTTACATAAGCTACACATGACAGTTAATAGACTACTGATAGCAATGAATCGATATTTTAAGTGACCCAACTTTAAAAATCAATACCAAAGAATACTGAAGAAAATTAATATAAATAAATGTTTTTAATATTCTTTTTAAAAATTGTAAAAATCAACTTGTGTCTGCTTTACAGCAACCTGACAATGCATACCCTAACCAATTTGTTGAGTTCTGCAGCTCCAATGGGATAAAGACGTTATATATGCCTATAGGCTAGCTGACAACAATTCATTAATACTGACAAGGAAAACATGAGCGGTGACTGAAATCTGTAGTCGGCAATTGGAACTATTGATTAGCCTTGGAATCAAATTGAAAGTGAAAATAGATCCCTATACTGAAGTTCTTACAATAAAGACAGTATAATCTCACTGATATAACTCAATAATTGAATTATAGGCTTCTCAGTGATACACAGAAAAAAACACTATTTCACCTTGACTAGCCTGTGCACTATTGGCACATTAGTATGCTTGTTCACGTCTTCAGTTTCTCGCTTGACCTGATATACATAAGTAGTGTGTTATATGCTTTCCCTGAAGCTTTCGGAAACATTTTAATTAGAACATCATCTGATATTCATTGGGTTAAAACAAACTCACATTATTGGCTATTATGTATTTCTTGTAAGTCCAGCCTCACGATCTCCCCCCTCGGTGTATTTGAGAAAATGAAACTGACATATCTTCAGAGAAAGCCCCGGCATGAATTTCTAATCAGTATAAAGTGTAACTTCTTTTCATGGTGGTTAGATAACACATGAATGCTGCAGTGTTTGAGCCTGTGGACAATCGACACTAGTGCGACACACAATAGTCCCCCCAAACACAGAAAAAGGAACAGACGGTTTAGGAGATTTTAATGTGCTTTTTCATACAGTATATTGTATGCATATCCAGCATAGCATTTCTCATACATATATCTCTCTTATATCCAGGAGTTTGGTAACGTATTCTGAGAGGATGACTAACAGTCAGTCTACCATTATATCTGCCATTGGCCACCATACAATCATAATGTTTTGGGCAGAGGTATCCAACTGCAGAGGGAAAAAGAACACAAACAAAGGCCTAAAACAATCGTTTGAGGGTTGATAATCTGAAAGGCATAAATGACACTGTTGGCAAAAGCTTATACTAAGTGACAACTTATGGTCTTTCATATTGAGATTGAGGGATGGCTTGTCAGAGCTGTTGCAATGGTAAACCTGGTAATTGCTTAGGGCCCCATGCTGAATAGCCTGGCCAGCCAGAATACACGCTTTTCCTATTCTTTACAAAGCCGTATAGTCTGGGCTCAGGCGTGATTTCTTCGAATTCCCGATGGGCGTGACTGACAAGTGTATTAACCAATCAGAAAAGCCGGATATGATGCCGGCAGCATGCGGCTTATTTTGTAAACCAGGAAGTTTAGAGTTTTACATTTATATCAGACAGAAGAGCGGATTTACGTCGTTTCTGCTAAAAAAAATAAAAAAAACCTGAAGGGTCATTAGCAACTCTGTTCAGATTTTAAACAGGAGAATTCAACAAAAATTATATTTGGAACGGGGCAAAAAAACAAGAAGAACGGCAACAAGAAGAAAATACTCTTAGCATCAACATGTACATTAAGTACATTTAAGAAAATATTTTACTTGTGGTTAATTTTGTCTTCCTGTCATGGCAACAAGCTCTGTTATTGGATCAATATAAAACCTTTTGAGATTTGATTGACTCTTAGCACAGTTCTAGATGGTCCTGCTTTTTGCATCTGTCAGCAGTGGACGGGTGGCCAGGCAACACGCTGAAGGAGGAGCCTGAAACATGGCTGCCTTAACTAGAAGTCTTGTTAATGTTGAAATAGTTATGACTACTTCTCTCACCTCCTAACTTTATATAAAAAATATTGATCTTTTAAGGGTTCATTATTTAGAGCTTTTAAACAGTCAATGTTGTTTCCTCCTCAAAAAACATGTTTGTAGTTGTGTTTTGAGCCATTCTTCTATGTGTCTGAGTAATCTTTGAATATTCGTGAGGACTATTTGAAGTGCCGCATGCCAGCCACTGCTCCACCAATTCAGCTCAAGCTCCCCCCGCGATCTTACTGTAACCAGGAAGCGTGTTCATCACCTCGCTCCATCTGCAGCACAGCTTAATGCAAAATCCATATGCAGAAGTTTCACTATTACAAAACAATCTTACAACATGATAGTGCTATTTTGAATAAACAGCTGTGATCCAAAATGTTAATTTTGTTGTGTCATAATCTAAAGAAGATTCCAACCACATTTGTTCATTTGTTAATTGTTTTTCTTCTCTTTTGGGCGTTTTAATATGTGATCATTCCTCAGCACCTACGAGCCTTTAAGACTGTGTACATTACAGCATCCACTTTGTCACAAGCTAAAAACACATAGACAACCATTCACTTGCAAACTCAAGGGGCAGCCAATTCCCCTACACAAGCATGGTTTTAGATTGTAGCCATTAGGGGAATGTCACTTGTGCCCTTCACATTCAAAACCCATCTAAGTAGGCTGAGGTTGCGTACAATATTTACAGAAAGAAATGGGTTAATAAAGCAAATACAAAAATGGAAGAAAAAAATCAGGTCTGGCCACACTTTATCCCATTCATAACTGTGAGTATATTTTTAATTTAAATCCACAATTCACAGCAGATTTGGAGAAGCAGAATCAAACTGTCCACTGCTTCTCCAGTAAAAGTCCATTGTCTGTTTGCGATACGGTCCATTTGCGCCCAGTCCAGTTTTGCGGTTACTATCCAAGGTATGGGTGTTCGCTTTGGAAGTTGTAGTCCGGACACACTTTTTGAACGAGCTTGTAGTCGGTGCTACGGAAGGAGATGAAGATGCAGATGACTTTGAAGGGTTTAGCACAGAGCCAGGAGGCATGGGACTGGGTGTGCTCCGTGAAGCAGGTCTGCGACGGATCGTACTGGCATGGTTTGGGCTTCTTAGATCGATTGGTATTTTCGTACTCCACTCTGCAATTAAAGGTTTTGACTTCTTTGGGATTGATTGTGGATTGCTGGGTCTCGTGAATTTGCATCTCCTGTTGGGTGTGGGGGTGCAAAGGCTGCAACACTTCGAACTCTACCACCTTAGTGGGGGGAACGATACTGACGGAAACATTTCCGAGACTGGACGAATTGTGCCGGAAGTAGACAGTGAACGTGCCGTTGATGTGATCCACGATCTTGCCCGTTACCAAGAGGCTAAACTTCAGAATCTTGACGTTAAAGTAGAAGTCGCCCCATCCAAAGATCTTTTTGGTCTTCATGGAGGTTTTCAGCGAGGGTTTGCGCTTGGAGCGGTAGCCTGTTTGGTCCTGGAGGATGGAGTGGTTCCTGCCGTCGTATGGGTTGTAAAAGTTGTAGTTCGGGGGCTTGGTCTTCATGGGTGTCTGATCTATGGAGGTGGAGAAGACCCTTGTTTGGTATGGAGGCTTGACCACACCTCCTGCTGCCCCTCCCACTGTGCCATAAGGCAATGTCTTCATCACCGAACCCACCGAGCCAAGATCGGAGAAGTCCACCTGCTTCTCCAGTCCTTGGACCTAGAAAATTCAAGACACAAGAAAAAACAAAACGATGTTTGAGTACCAACAACTCAGTAGAATTTTGAGGGCTGTAAAGACATTATTTGTTACTGTGAAATTCCAAACACACACTATAGACCAGAGGTAGGCAACGTCAGGCCCAGCGGCCAAATCCGGCTTTTTTATCCTTTGTGGCAGGATTTGTTCACAAAAGTTGTGTTGGTGTGTCGTCCTCATGTGACATACGGCTTGAATGGTTGACTACCCAATACTCCTTTCTTAAAAGAAATTAGTTGTATGCAAATGTTCTGTCTTCTGTCTGTCACTGTGAATTGCTAATTATTTTGAAAACATTACTTGAAAGTTTTAATAGGTTTTTTGTTACCATTTAAATGTTTATTGTCAACAGTATTGACCTAATAACATTACCAGGTCACAGTATTGTCTCTTGTCATAAACTTAAACAAGACTTTTTCCACTGCACCACCCAAGCTCTGCGTGTCACATTTGATATCGCACGCTTGTGTGTCTACAGCTGACACTAAATATTATTTCTTCAGTTGTCTCCAGCTCATTGCGGTGCTACGGGTCACTCGGCAGCGGAGGATCTTTTTACTATGAGCCTCGAGGCAAAACTGACGCTGTGTTTCATCTGCAGCAAACAAAACCATCTATTTTTGTTAACACACTTTAATTCCGTTGTCAGTGCTGCTCCACGGTGCAAAACAAGTCTGCGCGTGAGCGAATGGATGTGCGCTTTTGTTTGAGGAGACAGCTAGTCTACCTTCAAATACACAGGCTAGGTGCGTATGTGTCGTTCCAACTCTCATCCATCACATCACTGCCATGCACCCCCCCCCCCGCTCATATGCATAACCACGCACACACACACACAAGCAGACAGTGACAGAGAGCCGTATTACGACTATTGGAAGAGGTTACGAGCTGCGTCTTCCCATGGGAACACACGAGGGTGAAGTTGAAAAGTATATTCTCAGAGTGAGTAAACAGACGGGCTTAACCTGCACTGCCATCAAAACCGAGGGAGAGGAAGTGTTTTGCTGCTGTGGACACTTTTAACAGTTATTTATATGTATGGAGTATATAAAAATATCGTCATAATATATAAAAACACTGTTAAAGTGGACACATGATTCATAATTGAGCATTCGTTTTGGTTCCTCAGCACTAATGTTTAACGCTATGAAATGTGAAATAACGTCTATGTATAGAAAAGACAGCAAGGAGCGAGAGACTTGGCTGGTCAAGATTTCGATAAGGCCTGGAGTGTTCTCTGTTGGGAGTGGTGGGAACGATGGGTTGAAAACAGCTTCCACTTTCAGCTAGCGTTCCGGCCGCACTCAGGGTCATCTGCAATGTTTGACTTCATTCCCAGTTCAGTGCTGAATCCTTCAATTCACCGTATTCCGCCCCGCCCACTTTTGCCTCTTTTCGCGTTGGATCGGCACTTCCTTTGTATTGACACTTCCGAGAGAGCGCGAAGTCCGTTCAAGAAGAACAAGGGAAGATGTTTGCCGCTAAAATCTGATGTTTAGTAGATTGACTTGTGTAAAATGTCCAATGTTCATTTGCACCAACAAGTCAACACTGCACCGTTTCTCTGCACGGCATAAAAACGGCTTGTGTATAGAACTGATTTCCTCTTGACTCCCCCCCACGAACTTCCCGGAATAAGACTTGGTGTAACTTTGAGAACCTCTTTTGTACATGCTTGTTTTAGGGTTGGGTTTTTGCACCATTTATGCACTTATACAGCGTTGAATTATGATGTTCTAACACACTTTACCTGTTATGACAATGATAAAGTATGGAATTGAAGTGTAAGCAGAGATGTAACACAAATTTCAATATTAATTTCAAAGGAAATATATTTGTTGATGTTTTTCAGTAAAAGGTTTGACTTCGAGAGTATTTTAGCTTCATCTTTGAACACAACACACAATTAAATACGTAATAATCTTAGTTTATTTGGTCACTTTGTAATAATTTTGGCAAGATCCACTAATCTCCAGCAGTGGTTCCCAACCTTTTTTGTCCCACGTACGAGGATCTTGCCAAAATGATTACAAAGTGAGCAACTAAACATAGATTATTCAATATTTAGTCGAGCGATGTATTCAAAATATAGCCAAAATACTCTCAAAGTCAAACCTTTTACTGAAAAACATCACGAAAACTAACTTTCCTTTGAAAGTAATATTGCAATTCGACTTAGTTTCACCTTCTTTGTTTAATCTGAGGTCATTCCAAATACCCCCTGCCAAGAGCTCAAGGTCCCCATACCCCTAGTTGGGAAACACTGCTCTACAGTACGTACCAGTCATAGGGGTTTCTCACAACATAGAATTCTTTACATGACTGCACAATTGATTGCATGCTATTTGAGGGCCCCCCACATTCAAGGGTTATATCATATCAAATTCTTTATTATTATCATGATTATTTATTTGTTTTGACCTGTGTGGGAATGTGAGAAGATTTGTATCACATCAAGCATAAAATAGCAACATTATGGTGCTGTGTGCTTGGATCTCCATTGCCAGTTTATATGAGCATTTTAGAGAGAAAATATGGATAGAAAACAAACAAAAACAGAAAATATGAATGAAATAAAACATGTTGCTGCAGAGAGACCTGATATCTTTCCTATTGTTCGTCATTCTAATATCTGGAGAGCGAACAGTGCAGCACTCGTCGTTTGGTGTCGTCCATCACTGAAGCAAATCAAAAGTCTGTATTTGTCAAGGCAACGGCACACAACTCAATATGTCCACTAATGTCCTCAGCCTTTCAATTAATGTATCTATTTCTGCTGGCTATTCATTAACGGGGCCCACTCCTAAGTGGATTGATTGAGGGGAGGATGAGTTGAAGTTTATTGACCAGTGAAGAAATGAATTACAGGAAAAGAGAGAATAGCGCTGACAAATGGCCGGTGACCGCGGACACGCACCTGCTGGAGATTTTATCCTCTCTTTCTGGACTCTCACAAAAGTCAGACCGTGCTCTTGAAATGTTAGGCATGTTGAAAAAGATAATGTGGACACAGGTTTACAAACAGTCAAAAAGTAAACTACCAAGTGAAACTTTCAGACACAAGGCAATGTTTTGGGGGTTTACTGCGCATTTATTCAGATTGTGTTATACGGTACATTATAAAAGAGAACACAAATAAAGCATGGATTCTTTATCATATGGCTGCTCACTCTTTTCAAGTTGGAGTGTTGGCATGGTTTTAACCCTCCCCCTGGAAAAAAAAAAAAGATAATTTCAGGGGGTCGCCAGATCATATAGAAAGCTATTTTCTATGTAGTTTATTAAACATGTCCTGTTGAGGACATGTGTTTCTGTTCAGATGTTGAAAACCATTGAGCAAGACAATGTTGATGCTGTATAGTTTTTGAAGTGGACCTAATGTATTTTGTGGATGCTCGTTTTCCCAAGATGTGACATCATTGCCCCCTGTTGGTTGTGTGCAAGTGTTTTTTTATGTGGGGAAAGTGGGGATTTTGATGTCATCAGTCTTTTATCACTGATTATTTGAATTTGGCATTAGCTTCTCAAAAGCTAAACCTTGATTTGTTAATTTAAAAAAAATATATCACATACATTTTCTTTTGCTATAATGTTGGGCATTATTTTCTCTCGCAGATGTTACTCCGAAGTACAACAGTTCACACGAACCTGAAGAAAGTAGCAGAGTTTAACAAAAAACATAACAAATCAGCTGATATCCGTAGTCAGGTGACTCCGTCTCCTCACTCCTCCCCGTTTACCAGAATGACCACGTTCGAAAGGGAAATCATGGCGGATTTACAGACTCCTTCTACCTTGCTCTGACTGAGCATGTTCCTAAAAAAGGGCATAAGGGCGGGATCTTCACTGTAGACTCGGCCCTCGCAGGGCACTTCGTTCGGTCGTAGCTCTAATGCCTCATTAGTATATGATTTCTAAAATATATCTTACAAAAACTAGGCTGGTTTCTTTAATTGTAACTAACCCAGCGTTATCACAGGGACAATATCTAGCTGTAGAAAGTAAAAAAATAAATTAGAAACCAGGCTTTACAGTTGCTTAAATCGTGTGTAAAGTGCAGTGCTATCTAATGGAACACTAGCTTTTTTTGCCGCCCATATATGGAAGTACTGCAGCAATGGCGGCCCCTTAGCGTCGCAGTTATAAAGCAGTGCAGCCGGCGGCCATTGTGCAGAAGTCGAGGAGCTTGTTTTGACCCGAGTTGTTTTTCCCAGTTGAGCGGGCGTTCATGTGCACTATATCAAAAATAGTGTAGTGTTCATGTGGTCCTCTGGAACCGGGAAAAACGTTTTCATTTCCATGGAAACGAGATGGTGGCGTCTCACTTTCAGCAAATGTACATAACACATCAGGAAAGGTGATTGTCAAGATGTTTTAGATGTATTTTTCACCTGTAATAAATTGAATGCTTGGAATTCACTTAGATTGTCGAGTGACATGGTATGCAGTGTTGCTTTAATCTGTGCGCAAATGTAAAATCTATAGAATCCATTAGCAGTAGGATGAATACAAACGATAACATTTTACACAAAACCGGTTTATTAAAAAAATAAACACAGTGCTGACAAATGGCCAGTGCCTCTTGAAGATTTGATCATCTCCCATCTCGCTCTAGTGTCAAAATACAAACCACAGGTCCTGCATTTTTAACCATCGACGATACAAGCTGACTTCACTGTTGAGCCGGCGTTGACAGCGCACGTGCACACACACACACGCACACAAAAGAAATCCATCCGCGCAGTAACAAACAATGGAGCGTATGCAAGAAAGAGGAGGGGGGGGGGGACTTCCTGCTAGTGCCATGTCAGCAGTGTTGTCAGCTCGCTCCATGTGTTACCATCTGTCAAGCCAGTACAACATTGGGCTAATCATTCTCCGGCTCCAACTGTATAGCCCGATACTCATAATCCGCAGGCATCTCCACTGCACCATCCCGCCTCAAAACCTCCACATAACCCCGCCGGGTCAAACACACACGCTTAAGATGGAGAGATTGGCGTGAGTCTTTCTGGGGTGAAAAAAGAAAAAAAGAAAGAAAAAGAAAAAAAGGCAACAGCACATAGTCAGCAACTTGAACAAACATCGATTGTAAGGGAAAAGATGAGCGCGGAGAAGGGGGCTTGAGAGTAATAAAATGCCAGCAGAAACCGATAAATAGACGGACTTTCTATTAGCATAAATATGACATTTTTTGTGCTTGACAGTAAATCCATTTCCAGGGTGAGGATTTGTTAGAAGAAATATCTGATATTTTTCCCCGACGTGAAATCCATAAGCTATAGACTTTTTTTGTGTGTGCAAAAGCGAGGATGTTGGCTGTAAGGTCATGTTAGTCGTTTGGAGAAACCACCGCGGCTCCATGTTTCGTTTCCACAGAGGCTGTCGACGGATACAGCGAGCCGGAGGAAGGCTCCACATCGAGAAGCAAAATATCTACAGCTCGACATCAGCATCATCAACTTCAGGTCGTTTGGGGTCTTACCGTGAATCATTGGAGTTTTATCAGCAGATGTATTTTCCTTTTATATGACCCTGTGGATGAGCTTTGCTTCAGAATCAAAATCATTTTCTTGCCATTGTCAGGAAAAATAACATTTTCTGTGGTGCAATGGTGCAACATGAAACATTAGCAGCAATACTAAGGAAATCCACGTAAAGGAACGTGAATAAAATGGAACAAAACATGTGCGCACTGACGAACAAAAGCAACGCAAGTAAAAAGGTGGATTTACAAATGTAAAATAAAAGTGCTGGTCAAGGTGCAGAAAAATGCAGCTTATGATAAGTGTTGGCTCAGTTTGAAAGGTTTATGCCAGCTGTGCAGTCTCTAATAAAGGGATGAGTATAAAGGATTTAAAAACTCTTGAGTGTGAGTTCTCAAAAGAAACAGATCGTTTTATACAATTCTGTTGTGATCATATGGCAGCTGAAACTTTAAATCTAATTGTATATTTATGATGCATTGTTTCTTGATTTGATATCCTTCTTAGAGGTGTTGGAGAAATCTAACAAACGATGATCGAGAGATTGATGAAGAATAGGCAGCAGTCAGGATGTCTTATGCAGGAGAAGTTTATTTTGCCATCGTTGCGGGACCCGGAGACATGAACTCAAGACATTGCAGTCCTAACATTCAAGCCTGTCTATACTTCCACATCAAGAGAGTTAAGTAATCCTGGTGACACATAGGCACTAAGCATCTACCACTGGCAGTCTGCCACGTGTATTTAGGCCACAAGTCATGTAGAAGGCCGAATGTACTGATTTAGCAGTACGCTGTGATAAGGGCAATGTGTGAGGGCCGAATTAACTCTATAATTCCCCATCAAGAGGTATGTTACATCCTCTGCGAAGCGCTTCAGATTTGTGTGTATACAAATTGTGCTGTGAACTTCTCTATTGTGCTCTAAATAAAATCGCCTTCCCTTGCCTTACAATACTGTGTATAGTGTACATTGGTCCACACACTTTTCAAACAAAGTCAAATATTGGAATTTCCGAGACTAGACCTACAGTACAGTACCAGACAAACGTTTGGAAACTTACATTTGTTCAGCTATTCTTTATTTTCAACACTGTGTGATTCTCATTGAAGGCATTAAACTATCAACTAACACAAATGAGATTATGTAGGAAATAAAAAAGGGTGATATAACTCAAAATATGTTTTATATGTTCAATTCTCCATCCATCCATCCATCCATCCATTTTCTTCCACTTGTCCATTGCCGGGTCGTGGGGGCAGCTGTTGGAGCTGCACCAGCCCCTATGGCTCCATCTGCAGGTGGTGGGTCCACAGAAGGACGGCCTCATGGTTCTAACCGGGCCTGTTGGTCTCTCATGAGGGGCTTCTATGTTCAATTCTTTTCTTTAAAATTGCCGCCCTTTATTCTTGGCATTTTCTCACTGATCTTCATCACGTAATCTCCTGAAATGGTACTGAGGTACTGGGTCTACAAAAAAAAATCAGTAAAGCCTTCTTGGTGTTACTCAGCATAGAGTTGCTGAGTAACACCTAAAGGACCTTTATTCAACGCTCTCCTACACACATTCCCCTATCTGTCAATATTTTAGGATAAAAGGTTCAGATTTTTTTCTTTATTTTCGGAGATGATACAATGGAGTTTGATGTGTGTTCCTGTAACAGTTTTTGCCTGTTCCCCTAATCCGTCACATTGGTTAAAAAAGTTTCCCAGTAAATACAGACAAAGTAAACACAGTGAGTGGTCATATTTCTCTATTCAGACAGCCAAAAAGGGTGGTTTTAGTTAAGTAACACACCGGGCCAAGAGCCAAGCCAACATTATTTGCATAGCACCAAGCCAGCAGACAATATGGCCAAACCTTTTTAAGATTGTTTCTCCCCCATCCAGCTCCGCAAACCCACACACAATGCAACTTAATGCGCGTCAGCACGGCTTCCTTCTATTGTGGAAGTGATTGGTTGTTGTTGGGACACTGGTGCGACTGCGGAGGGTGACGGGATAAGCTTCTCGGCGCACTTATACATATGTATGATACCAGCAACTCAATAAAGAGAAAAATCATCCCAAGAACAATCAAATTACAAAGGCTTCGAGATAGAGCGCCATGCTACGGGAAATGTTATTAGTGCCCAAGTGAGATGAGGAGAGGGGAGCTTCTAAGGATGTGCTACATTTAAGGGAACGGCCAACATTCGTCATCCGTAACTTCATTTGCAGCTTCATATGAGCATAAAAGCACAAGTGTGAATGTAGGAGCGGTTCGCCTGTTGTAAGCACAGGCACGAATGAAATGCATGGAATGATAATGAGCCGGAGTCGGACCTCACAGAATGAGAATTTTTCCCATTAGAGGTCAGTAAAGTTCCTGCATTATACGCGCTATACGTTTTCATCTTTGGCCAGCGAGCACTGTAGGTTTTCTATTGCCGATATAATATGTGAAAGTATTTCAGTAATTCAGCTCTGCCAGATAACTCAGGACAGCTCGGATAGTTCCTGTGCCTTCTGTTGACAACAATGGGGAGCGTGAAGCACCTTGGATAAAGCTAAGATCCGTCACTGCTTGTGCCAAAGGTGACTATTAGCTGTGATACGCTTTGCACGGCGGCATTTTGAAAGAATGTTCTTGAAGGAGTTTGACGAAAGAAAATAGACTTAAGAAGAATGGAGGTTCGGCATAGACCTTTTAAAGGGGGGGTATTATGTAAAATCGACTTTTTCAAGCTTTATATCATGTTATTATGTCATTCCCTCATTAAACACATGCCTGGAGTGTTGCCTTGGCTCATTCACATATTTTTGAGTAATCAGTAAAAACTTAGACGGCAGCCATTTTAGGTGTAGCTGTGCCTCAGTCCTCCTAGGAACGCCCCCACCTCCTGGAGACGCCTCTGGACCTTTCGTCACCAGCCAAGCCACCAACCACTGCTCCTCAGCTCAGCAGAGGCCCCTCCCCGTACAGTGTTGTTGTTTAAATGCCACAGCAGTGTGCTGAAGGGGGCGTGTCGGAAAGCTTCTTAAAGAGACAGAGGCCTATTTCAAGACTTTCAGTACAGCCATTTTGAGAGATTTTATTCAAGGCAGTTATTTTAATTTACTGCATATACAGACCAACAGAAGGTTACGTCATCATTGTAGTATGCTATAGACTGGTGCTATGTGATTGAAAAAAGCATAATACCCCCTCTTTAAGACCTGATTTTTCCACTGTCAAAAAAAAAAAAAAAGAAATAGCAGGTCGCAAGAATGCAGGATTACTCAAACGTGTGAATTAGATGGATTTTGTTGGACCGCTTTTTAGCTTATATGGCACACATTCACTGTGGTATATAGTTTCTGCAACAACAAAAGATCCAGCTTTGCGTTCATTTTCTCACCAAGATCTTGTATCGATGATGGGAGACTGTGACCACTGCGCCAAGCCTTCATCAGCACATCCCAAAGATTCTCAATCGGGTTAAGATCTGGACTCATGCTCCCTCACTCTTTTATGACGTGAGCCCGATGAATCCCGGCATTGTCATCTTGGAATATGCCCATGCCATGAGGGAAGAGGAAATCCATTGATTGGAATAATCTGGTGATTCAGGATGTTCAGGTTCAGGTGATCTCATTCTTTAGGCTCATAGTGTTTCTGAACCTAGACCTGATATGTTTTTTAACACAAACCAAAATGTCAGATGTTCGGTAAATGGATTGTTTTAGCCTTTGATCAAATCAGTTTTTCATTATACACTTTTTTTTCTTCTTCAAATTAATGAAGCCCATTTTTCATTCAAGGACACATGTCACCAATGAGGGCTTTAAGTTGTGTGAGAAGGTCATGATGCGCTCGAGAATCGACTCTTCTCAACCTGATACTCACTTGCCACTACAGTTAAGATGTCCGCTGTTATCATTAGTGCTGCCTTGGATCAATGCTAAAACTCTGTCTATCACACATTGCCCCCTTCACCTGCCTCTCAGCCGACCTTCTCCAGGAGAGCGCTCTCCACTCCGGGCTCTGCCTCCTCTGCTGCTCCCTGGGGGGATAGACGAGCAGATAAGGGGCTCCCTGGTCCTTGTTCTTTTGTTTAATTGGAGTTTTATTGGTGACAATCAATTTATTTCTATCTGCACTGCGGGCTGCATTGATCTACTGTCACCCGGAGTCAAATGTACACATCCACTCCCACCTCTGCAAACACAAGCACAAGATAGTAACAATGCAAGAGCTCTCTCCTCTTCTGTTACTGAGGGCCATGTGGTTCATTTACTCTAAACTGCTAAACCCCTAAATGATAAGTATAATATATCAGGCTTATTTTAATCTTAAAGGTGGGTGTTATGCTTTTTGCAGGTATTTGGTAATAATCTCAAACACATCTTTATCACTATCTTACACGTTGGTTAAAACATGCAATGCTGATCAAAAAACAGCAGAATCAAAATATCGAGTAGTTTCACTTTTTAAAGCAGAACTAAGTAATCCCTTAATAAATCCTTTTCGTAGTCCCTCTGGGGACAATACAAGTGTTAATGGGATGATAGGGGGGTCTTTCATTTCCCCCTGGTGTCTCTGGCCAGAAAACCACCCTTGCAACTATCCCTGCACCGACCCGGAGGCGCAATACACTCTAATAGAATCACGAAGAAGAAGCTAACAGGCTAACGGGCAAAGCTAACTGCGGGCTAGCACCACTAGGAGTGTTTATAGCCAAGCTTCAGTGACAAAAATTATCTCCATTGTGTAATTGGGTTGTGGCACAATGTACAATATCGCTCTCTTCCTTTGTCTTTTTTGTCAGTGTAGTATTTATTCTCACAGACAATTAATGAGTAAAAAAATTATAAATAATAAAACATATTATGGCACCTGCAGTGGCGCTTATGGCCTCTAGGGGCATGAGTTACTTATAGTTCTGCTTTGAAAGATAACATATATAGTCAGTGCAGCTCGTGTGTGTAGTAATGGCAAGTGTTTTTACTTTGCAACAAAAGGATTAAGCTTAAAGAGTATAACTCACCCTCAAATCCACTTTGTTTCCCTGATAAACTGTATAAATGAGTGTCCAATAGTGTTGTCTACATGTCCTGGTCATTATTTTGGCTATTTAGTGCAAATTAGTTGAAAGATCAACTTTCTGCCTAAAACCGTCAGTGAGGCGCCATCTACAGCGAACTGTCTGTACTGCATTTGATTTTTGAATTTGGCGCCACTATTTGCGCAGGCGTTTGAGTTTGAGATGACGTTAGGCGTTAGAGATGACGTCAGTTGCCCTGCCGCTCTGGGCTATAAAAGCGGACCAGTCGGATGGTGGCGCAAGATGGCGACTCTGTAAGGCGTCTGCATTCGAGCTCCGCTGAAAAACTAGATTTTGAGCCAAAATATAATAACTTAAAAAAATAAAATAAATCATCTTTCTGCCAACATGCCTAAATCAGATATCAAGAGGAAGGAACGTGAATCGCTCTCAGTATCCCAAGCGGACATGGAGGTTCACAACTACGCTGGCACCTCTGCCTCTTCAGAAGCCCTGATGGAGGCGGGCGATTTCGCGCTCTCCCCGTTGCCGGACTCCCCGCTCCATTCTCCGGCAACCAAGAAGGGTAAGCCCGCCGCTGTTGACGAAGACCCAGACGGCATTGTGGCCAAGATTTCTGCCCTCATCAACTCCTGAGCCGACTCACTGGAGAAAATGGTAACTCTAAAAATCGAAGGACTTAAGAAAACTATTGACTTTGTGTCGGACGAGGTGAAAGATATGAAAACGAAGCTGAAGGAGGTTGACGCTAAAACCACAATGGAGGAGACTCGAGTGAAAAGCTGCGAAACACGCATCACTGAGCTTGAACGCTACTCTCGAAGATGGAACCTGAGGCTGGCTGGGGTCCGTAAGTGCGGAGAATATTAAAGCCATAGTGATTGACATTTGTCAGAAAACGGTTGCTAATGAGAATGTGAAAGTGGAAGAGGGCATCGACATTGTGCACAGGCTTGGGAAACGGGACTTCACCAAAAAGTCTCCACGCAACGTCATCATCAGGTTTTTGTCACGCTCTCTGAGAGATTTGGTGTGGAAAGCAGCAAAGCAGTCGGCATTCCTGAAGCACAACAACCTGCGCTTCGCCGAAGATCTCACTACTGAGGACCGGGAGAAACGTCGTGTTCTATGGCCACAGGTCCAAGAGGCTCGCGCTCAAGGGAAAGCAGCGTTTTTCGTCGCTGGACGAGCCTTCGTAAACGGCGCCGAAATCTTCCCGCCTTCTTCTCCTTTAACCTCTACCCGGATGACATCAAGTTAAAGAAGACCCCTGCGCCATCTTGACCTCCTCTCATGATGGAATCATCTGCAGGGAGTCTATATTGACACTTCTAAATAAGTTTATCAAAAAAAAAAAAGGAAAGAAAAAGAAGTTATTAATGCATTGAATCTCCTTTTGGCTCATCAGTTATTATTGTTATAGTTGTTGGAGCTCTAGTCTTTATAAGAGTAAGGTCCTATTCTTCTGACTTTATTCTTTATTCTCTGTGACAGAACTTGTTCTATTTTGTATATCTCTCTCTTTTGTTACTTTTAATGCCAGGGGTTTAAGAAACAATGTAAAGTGTAAAGCAGTGTTTTTGTTTATTAAGCAATTTAAATGTGATTTTTATTTTATTCAGGAGTCACACAGCACTAAAGAGGATCTGGCCTTTTGGAAAAGTCAATGGGGTAAGGAATTGTGGGGGGCACATTGTTCTGAGAGAATGGCTGGGGTCTTGGTTCTAAAAGACAGATTTTCTGGAGAAATTTTGAACGTTTATAGCGATCCAAAAGGGCACTTTATTATTATTGTTTTGTCCATTTCTAGAAGCGTAGTGGTAATAACTAATATTTATGGCTACAACTCTCATTCAGACAATAGAAAACCTTTTGATATATGGGATGAAAAAATATCTTCTTGGTTGGCTAAATATCCTGACACTTCCTTAATTTTTGGTGGTGACTTCAATGTTGTGTTTGATAATAATTTAGACAGATGTCCTCCTAGTAGTCTAAGTGTGTCAAATGGTTACTTAAAGGATTTCATGGAGAAATTTGATGTTATAGATATCTTTAGACAGAAATTCCCTACACTGAAATCATTCACGTGGAGCTCCAAAGATCTATCTAAAATGTCCCGTATAGATTATTGGTTGGTTTCCAATAAATGTAACCACACCAATTCAAATGTAAATACACATGCAGCTCCATTTTCTGATCATAAAGTTATTAGTCTTATCGTTGAGGTTTCGCCTAAAGTTAACATCCCGAGGCCTATATGCTGGAAGATCAATAACGGCCTTTTGACTCATGCCTCAGTTACTGAAACTATTAGAAATCTTATATTGTCACGCTGGCAAGAGGCCTGTAACAAAAAATCATTCAGCCCATCCTGGGAACTACTGAAATATGACATTGGTAAATTTATGAGATCATACAGCAGTAACCTAGCAAAACTCAGAAAACAAGAGGAAGACGATCTCTGCTCTCAGATTGCATCTCTGTCTTCTATTAGTAATGAGAATTTAACTGAAGAACAGTTATTTCACCTTGGTGAGTGCCAAAGTAAACTTGATGAAATCTACAAAAGAAAAGCCCGTGGTGCTTTTGTTAGATCCAGAGCTCGTTGGCTGGAGGAGGGCGAGCAGTGCTCTTCATATTTTTTTGGCCTAGAAAAATCTAAGCTTAATAATTCCTTGGACACACTTAAAATTAACAATGAAATCATCTCTAACTTTAAAACCGTAGCTTCTTTTTGTTCCGAGTTCTATAACAAACTGTATTCCTCTAATTATTCAGAACAAGCAACTAGTGAATTTTTAAATTCTATTAATTGTAAAAACATTTCTGATGCTGTTAAAAAACTGTGTGACAATAATTTAACCCTTGATGAAACTCAAGAAGCTATTAGGTGTCTTAAAAATAACAAATCACCTGGCAGCGACGGTTTGTCATGTGAATTTTACAAGACATTCGAAAATGAAATTAGTCCCTTCCTTCTTAACACACTCAATCATGGTAAATTACCAACAACCCTGACTCAAGGCATTATTACCCTTATTCCGAAACCCAATAAAGATAAGTTATCAATCGAAAACTGGAGACCTATTTGTCTGCTCAACAACGATTACAAAATATGTGCCATTAAAGAATTAAAAAAAGAATTAAAAGGACCTTATCTTCTATTATTGATGAATCGCAGTCAGTTTTCGTATCCCATAGACATATTACTAATAACGTGAGGCTTGTTCTGGACATGCTGGACAATTCTGAACTTGCATAAATGAAAATAGCTAGTTATGTTCTTAGATTTCTATAAGGCGTTTGACTCCTTGGAGCACAAATTCCTCTTCAAAGCCTTAGAAAAATGTGGGTTTGGTCGTTTCTTCATAGATTCCATTAAAACATTATTCAATAATGCAAATTGCTCAATCAAACTTAAATATGGGACTACTCCTAGATTCCACCTGTCTAGAGGTGTCCGGCAGGGCTGTCCCATTTCACCATACCTTTTCTTAATAGCAGCTCAACTTCTGACAACTTATATTACACAGAATAATGTGTGTGGTGTCTCAATTGCTGATAGAGAAGTTTTGATTAGCCAAGTGGCAGATGACACAACTCTTTCTTAAGAGACTGAGCAAATTCCTATTGCCATTGATCTCATCCAGAATTTTTCAGGTGCTTCAGGCCTTAAACTTAATATTAATAAATGTGAACTCCTTCCAATTAAATCTTGTACTCAATCGTCCTTATATAATATCCCTGTCAAATCCAAAGTCACTTACCTTGTTGTTTCCAAAAACATAGAAGAAAGATGCACTCTGAACTTTGATCCTATCGTTGAGAAAACTAAAAGAAAATTGAACCACTGGCTTCAAAGAGATCTATCTTTAAGAGGCAGAATCCTGTTATCTAAATCTGAAGGGCTGTCTAGGTTAACATATGCTGCTCTCGCTTTGAATGTTAATGCTTCAACTTGTAAATCCATCGATAAAATGCTCTATAGGTTTGTTTGGAAAAACAAGCCCCATCTTATCAAAGATAGTGTGCTTGTAAACCCAATAGGTTCTGGAGGACTCAATTTCTTAGATTTCACCACTTTAAATTATACTTTTAACATTAAATGGATTAGAAAGTTTTTAATGGATCCTATTTCCGTGTGGAATTTTATCCCTAATATATATTCTCAAAAGTCGGTAGCCTCTCATTAGTTCTAATGTCAAACTTTAACATCGAAAAACTGCCTGTAAAACTAGCTAATTATCACAAACAGATGCTCCTTGCATGGTCTCTTATTTATAAACACTCTTTCTCTCCCCACACATTCCAAATTTGGAACAATGCGTGCATTCTATATAAAAACAAATCGATTTTTTTCTCAAACTGGTATAATAATAATTTAATTTTTGTCAAGCAACTTTTCAATCCTGAGGGGTTCCTGATGTCATACTCTGAGTTTTATCATCCTATCACATTCCGGTAACTCCTAAGGAGTACGCTATTGTTATGGACGCTATTCCTCAAGGTGTGCTCATGCTATTTCGGGGTGGGGTTCTTTCACTTATCGAGAGGCCGATTGCTTCTTTGTCAATTTTTGAGACTGGTGTGGGCAAAATCTGTTTTGCCTCCAGCCCTTCCATGAGTAACAAAAAAATTAGAGCTTTACTTCAGAACGATATTGCTACTGTGCCTTATGTCATACATTACTGGAGGCAGTTTGTACCTGATATCAAATGGACTACTGTATGGACTTTACCTTCTAAATATCTAGTGACAAACACATTTCGGGATGTCTGTTTTAAACTTCTCCACAGGTGCTACCCAGCAAAGCAATCTCTACACAAGGACATTGACTGTAGCTGTTCCTTTTGTCATCAGGACAATGAAACTGTCATCCACCTATTTTGGAAATGCCCCTTCACTGTAGCCTTTTGGAAAGACTTTATTCGTTATATACAAACTAATATCCTCAGTAACTTTTCGCTTTCATATTCTGATGTGCTTTTTGGTTTTTACAATCCCTGTAGCTCTCAACGAAAAGAATTCTACGTGATACATTTTTTCATTATTTTTGCAAAATTTCATATTCACAAATGTAAATGTTCTGGTAAAAAAGCCCCTTTTTAAACTCTACTTGCTCGAAATAATACAATACAAAGAATCAATACACTCCTCTTCAAACCCCAAAGCTATTAAGACTCTTGATGCTTTAACTTTTTTTAAGTGCTGCTGCTAAGGGCTACCTCTGCTATTTTTTTTTGTGTTATTTGTTTTTGTTTAGTTTTGTCTTTACCCCTGGCATAAGTGTTTGTAACAATATTATTACTGTTCAATTAAAAAAAAAGAAAAAAGAAAAAAAAAAGAAAAGCGGACCAGTCTCGCTCACGCCCCCGTAGCGAGTTGGAGTTGGAATAGCGAGAGAATATTTTCATCGATTGTCAGGTTTGCGAATTGTTAACATAGCATTTAGGTAGATTTATTAGCATAGCTTTCTGTATTATAGATCATTTGTATAGTGTTAGCAGTGTTAGTTGTTGAATAGTAAGAAAACAGGCACTAAAAAATTAAGATCTATAATTTTCATTATTTTTTCATCATTCAACTAAATAAGAATAAAGATGGAGACTTATAATAAAGTCTTTACTCTACAGAGTGATCATTCAGTGGTAGTTTAGTTAACATGTTACATTGGTTAAACTTAAAATTTAGTAATAGAAATTACTTTGGACTATTTACTTAGGGAATAACTGGGTCTTTGGGTCCACAGTGTTACAGACCCTTAGTCAAGCCTTCAGATAAACATGACCTGGATGATTCTGTACTATCTTCAATGATAAACCGAAAACAATTTCACAAGGACAGTGTTCCTGCACAGTAAGATATTTTTATTTTTATTTATCTGATATGTTTTGTGCACTTTGCTGTAAGAAAAATAAAATAAAGCTTTGTAATACATATAGTCACGTCTCTATACCTCACACATTATCTGCTGAGGACACTGAGTTACATCTCCCATGCTTACGTAGACTACAGCAAAAAGTCTACATCTAAAATAGATTGGTAAATTCTGAAAGGACAGTTCGGTCCCTTAGCTGCGATGCTAACATCGATCGAGCTCAATGCTAAGCCGCTAGCTTTGTAAATTACAGAGGAATCACTCTAATAAAATAAAGAGGAAGCGTCTGAGGTGAGGGAAGTACTGTAGGCAGCAGTCTAATCATAGTAATACTTGTGTAAAACTATGATTAATATACTTGCCACCAGTTATATTTACTTTAAGTACTTGGATGGATAATAATAGCAATTGTATCTAGTTAATCATCTTTCTTTTTTTTTAAATACAATTTTAGTTAAACGACACAAGTGAAAATGTAAGACTCAAGACTGTTGGGGAGTTTTTCCTCACCGCAAGTCAACTCTATAATATTGACACAAGATCATGAAAAACTGACGAATTGAGAATGACATTTAATTACATGAAGCAAAATAAAGCCAGAAGGAATGAGATAAACCAGTTGGAGAACAGAGAGGGGAGAGCGGTGCCAAAGAGACGGCGACTGTGGGAGCGATTTCGCAGTCCACTGGTGTAGCTGGATTATCATGAAAATGAAAGCTACTGAGTCAGGCAGTATCACAGAGGAGAGGAATGGAGCCCCGGCAGATAACAGAGTCTGGGAGAATGAGCGCACCCGTGTAGAAGCCAGGGAGACTGTAAGACCATATGAAAGTGCATCGGCAAGAGAGAGAAAAGCTAAAAAGACAATATATATACGACACACTGTGATATTATGAGCGCAATAAGACAAAAATGAGAATCACTTCACCCCCATAGAAAATAATCACAACTTTCTCCACAAGTAATATCTGCAATATTGTTTCAAAAAAAAGAGAGGGGCTCAACTATGAAATTAACTTTTCCTTTAAGAAAGTCTGGTATGTATCTAGGCAAAACGCACAGGAAGGTGAATTCGGGACAGGCTTTGCGAAAAACTAAGGCAGGAACGATTTTGGAAAATGTTCTAAATGCAATTTTTGTAGCATGTGAATTGATTTGGGAGTTTTGTTTTGCACTTTTCAGACAGCATTAGTATGCGAAAAAAGACTGACATAAGAACTACGAAACCAGTATAAGTTTGCTTGGTGGAAGGGCCGGCCCTAGCCAATATAGCGCCGTAGGCAAGATTGAACTTTTGAAATAAATAAAGAAATAAAACGTTTATTTGTTCTTCTTTTTTTTTTTTCTTCTTTAACTTTCTGCGTATTTCTTGATCCAAATAGCATGCTATAGTTAGCATGTCTTTTGTTTTCCAATCCTCTGGACACTTTTTTGGATATGGTCACGGCTTGTTTTTATTTTATTATGATTATCATTGTTATATTATATTAATGATTATCTATTCAACAAAAAAAAAAAAAAAAAAAAAAAAAAAAAAAAAAAAAATCAGAGCATATGCATCATAAAACGCACAACAGTTCTCTTAGAGGAGGAACCTCCACATCTGAAGTAGATTTCCGAATTTTCATTGCGATGTTACACGGCTCCCCGGACCGGGGCGTGGAAGGACCAAAGAAGGCTCGTTTGAAACCAATTTGAAATAGTAGTTCATGCCCTTGGACTACTGTAATTCACTTTATTTTGGTCTGAACCAATCCTCGATTCAGCGCCTCCAGATGGTACAAAATGCAGCTGCACGACTGCTTGCATCTCTTCATTGGCTACCTGTTGTTTATAGAATAGATTTTAAAATCCTCTTGTTTGTTTTTAAATGTCTAAATGGATTCGCCCCACGTTATTTGTCAGACTTGATATCCTTGCACAGTCCTGTCAGAGCTCTGAGGTCTGCTGAACAATGTCTTCTAGACATTCCCAGGTCTAAGCGTAAGAGCAGAGGGGACAGAGCCTTTGCTGTAGCCCTAAGTTGAGGAATTCTCTCCCTTTAGATATTAGAACTGCCACATCTTTGGAGAGTTTTAAGTGTTCACTGAAGACTCCCTTTTTTGCGTTGGCCTTCGGCACAAGCTGAGCTGAATACTTTTCTTATGCTTATTCTACTTTTCTATTTTGTATTAAATGTTGATTGTTTTATTTTTATGAACCTGGGGCAGTGCCTGCTGATTGTAAATGTGCTTTATAAATACATTTGACCTTTGACCTTTGAAAGCTTGAAATCTCTAGTTTCCAACACAAAAGGCCGCAAGTCTCAATGTTGTAGATGGTGGGAGTATGGGGTTCAAAAATTCAGGCCCCCTCCAGCAGATGGCGCCCCAGGTGGCCGCTTGGCCTAGGGTCGGCCCTGTTTGGTGGAAGGCCAGAAGACCTAAGGTCAGACTGTCCAATTGCAGGCTGAAATAAAGCATAATTTCTACAAATTCAGTGTTGTACATCATAGTATTTTTCACATTTCTAGAGTACTTTAACAGGAATTTGATCTCGGCCAAACATTCTATGATGGAGGGCTGGTTTTGGCTTAAACTAACAGTAGTACTAAACTAATACAAGAAGCATGTTTGTATTGGTCTAAACAGTAAAAGTAGCAGGTTTTGGAGATGAGATTATGTTTCACTAGGCTCTCAGTCATCCAGAAAAGTTACATTTTTGTAGAGATTTCTTTCATCATCGACTTGGGTTGATTAAGTAGATCTGCTTCTTTTTTTCAGCAGCTTCTGTGGTCGAATGTAAGACACAAGCAAAAGGCCTATTCAAACTCTGCCACTATATTTCAAAATAGTTGTCCGTGTAGGCTCTCAGTCGTACAGGAGTTGTCCATCTTCAATCAAGGTTCTTGAGTCATCTTCTGTACTCTGCGGTTGAAGTCTTGAACGTTGTGCCAATCAAAAACGTGTTTGTTCTGGGCTGGGGCGAAACAGAGGTCGCGCGGTCTCCTTTTCAATCAGCCCAGTCCAGTTAATAATATTGGAATATCTATATTACGATGCAATCAAATGAAACGTCCCCTTTAGAAAATGATTAGAACTCATATTAAACTATGCATAGTCTCTGAACACAGTTGACCTGATGATACGGTGCAGTGACCCGCTCTCTCTCTCTCTCCAACTCATCCCACAGATGTCATTAAACCAGTACTGCTCTTATGTCCCTCCAAATAGCGCATCACTATTGCATCGTTATACATTATACATATCGCTTGTAAACTTTGTTCCCTTGGAGTTAAATAAATCGCCCACTTTGTCTTCCGTTGACATCGTTGTATCATTTTTATCAACCTTTGCAACTGTAGCCTTTGCCATTTGCTGATTGCGACCATGCAAATTGCACTTAGTGACGCAGTGGCGATATAACGGTACAAAGGAGCAAAAAGCAATGGATTTGTGGTGCCGTGCGCTTCCTTAAGTGCAATGTGCTGACAATATTACAAAATATTGCAGATGCCACAAAGATTGGGACCGAGAGGGAAATACGGAAATCCTCCCCAGTGGGATGAGAAACAGACAGGCAGTAAGAAGCCCAAATGTGCACAGTTACAATGAGATTGTTTTCAGTGGAGCAGTGTGCAGTGGTATTGCTTTAGCTGTACACAAATACTTTACCGGGTTTCCCTCAATTGGTTTGTATAGAAACAAGAACACACAGAAAGTAATTGCAAGACGCGTTCATTTAAAGTACCGGTAGTTGTTTTCCCACCAAGAATGACGGTAAAATAACATAAAACATCATCTTCTCCTGTATATGGTAACCCATGACCATTCCAAAAGGCATATTGAATTTTTCAAAACAGTTACGGAAAAAATTATATTTGGCGTGTTCAAGGCATTTTTCCCACTTGAAAATGATAGCTTACGACCTCAGAGCGTTCCAGCTGAATGCTAAATGCTAGATGTTGAACGAATGTTTCTCCACACTAGATATAATTAAAAACATGCTGCATAATGTTATAATGAAGTTATATTGTACGTACGTTAGATTTTCCCTTCATCATTTTTTGACAGTGATGGGATTTACGAACCTGCCTCATTATTTTTATGGCTGAAAGTCCTTTCTACAGGCCAACATCACACAGATGTTTTTTGAGAAAAGTAGGGAATAATTAGACCATAGTTAATATTTGCTGGAAGAGATGGCTTTGAAGTTTGTGACAGTTTAGAATTACAGAAAAATTAGCAATAAACTAAGACTAGAAATCTGCATTTTGACAGTTACCGTAGTTACCACCATGGCATTTTCAGCTGCCCTCCACCTCAATTTTAAACTTTAGACTCTTTAGAACTAGTGTGTCAAACAAAAGACCTGTGGATTCAATCTGGCCCGCGACTTGTAGAGCACAAATTCATGTGTATGTAAGAAAAAAAGTAAGTCTCTGGCCCATTTCTGTGCAGAGTTATGAAATTTTAAAGAAATACCCAGAATGCCACCTCCAGCCACTAGGGGGCAGTTTAAATTTACTGAATTCCAAAGGATTCCACACGTATCCAGCAGAGGGCACTGACGTAATAAGAAATCAGGATATGAACAACACATCATAGCCAAGTGGTAAATGGTCAGTCTGCCCCAGGGCTCACCACCACCAAGTGTGGAGTGAGTGAATAATGACTACAATGTAGCAGAAACTTGTGACAGGCTTGTAAAGTGCAATACAAGTGTAAAACGTTTATATTAATTGTTAGGCTACAGTCCTGTTGGGCTTTTATTTTAAAATCACAGCTCATTATTATTCATTTAGTGAACAGCGACAGTGGCGCAGATGGTAGAGCGGGTCGTCTCATGATCGGAAGGTCGTGGGTTCGAATCCCGCCTCCTGACCGTGCACATTGTCGTTGTGTCCTTGGGCAAGGCACTTCACCCACATTGCCTCCAGTGTCTGCCAACACTGGTAGCCCCCTAGGAGAGACCAACAGGCCCGGTTTGAACCGTGAGGCCGTCCTTCCGTGGACCCACCACCTACAGAAGGAGCCATGGGGGGCTGGTGCTATGTGATTTGGGCAGCTCCGGCGGCTGCCCCCACGACCCGGCAACGGATAAGTGGAAGAAAATGGATGGATGGATGGATATTTACGGTATATGCGGTATATGCGGTATATGCGGCCCACGACCCGCTGTGGGAGCTGAATTTTGTCCCACTACCCAAAAAGAGACACCCCTGCTTTAAAATGTTGTGATGTCACATGAACGCCTATTACCACTCCGAGCGGCGTTCCAAGACATTTTTCCAAGTGGGAGGTCAGAAATTTAGCGCCATATCTTCTGGAACCAGAGCTGATGTCAAAGTGGGCGGGGACTGTTGAGCTCCATTACAGCTAAATGAAGACACGTTTACTGGTAAAGATAATGCGACATAACAGCTTCCCTTTACCATAATGTCTGAACACTTTACCAAACAAAATAAAGTTTGTTGCAAGTAAACCAACCATGCCAAATGAAATTGACAATCCAACGTGCGAAGATAGTCGAAACTTTGACGAGGAGGAGGGGTTCTCAACTGGTGGACCAGGGCCCAAAAGTGGGTCATGGAACCATTTTCAGTCATAGCTTTCAATATTTATCTGCTGGAAAAGCACTAAAATCTTCCTGAGCTGTTCAAATTAGTTCTTTTGATCATGATTTCAGCTTTAATGGATTATTTAAAGTGTATAATTTGTCGGCATATATTTGACATTATTCATATAGCAAATTTAAAGGGGGTATTATGTAAAATAGACTTTTTCAAGCTTCATGTTATTATGTCATTCCCTCATTAAACACATGCCTGGAGTGTTGCCTTGGTCATTCACATATTTTTGAGTAATCAGTAAAAACTTAGACGGCAGCCATTTTAGGTGTAGCTATGCCTCAGTCCTCCTAGGAACGCCCCCACCTCCTGGAGACGCCTCTGGACCTTTTGTCACCAGCCAAGCCACCAACCACTGCTCCTCAGCTCAGCAGAGCCCCCTCCCCACACAGTGTTGTTGTTTAGATGCCACAGCAGTGTGCTGAAGGGGGTGTGTCGGAAAGCTTCTTAAAGAGACAGAGGCCTATTTCAAGACGTTCAGTACAGCCATTTTGAGAGAGCAATTTTATTCAAGGCAGTTATTTTAATTTACTGCATATACAGACCAACAGAAGGTTACGTCATCATTGTAGTATGCTATAGACTGGTGCTATGTGATTGAAAAAAGCATAATACCCCCTCTTTAAAGTGTATAATTTGTCAGAATATATTTGACATTATTCATATAGCAAATTTAAGTCTTATTTGAGTCGCAGCATGTAATTTTAGATTGATGGTTGACCCCTACGCAATACCGGTTGAGAACCAATGAGGATAGACCCCTTTTCCTTATGTGTTGTGCAGGTTTGAATCAAGTGTTACAGGAGAAGTTAGCTGAAAGAGTATTCACGATACTTGAGTAACATTTTGAGATTCTTCCTTTGATTCTGACCAAACGTTTCCGACTTACACAATCTCTTCAAAGCTAGACCATTATCATCAGGAGATCTTTGTGGTCATGGATCAAGAGAGAGCTGCTCCGCTGTTGTCGCTTCCATCTAAAGGCTCGCCCCAGATGAGCATGCCGGGAGTTTTGGGGTGGGCACTGCTCACTTGTGCTGCCACGGCGACCCCATCAATCACCCACGGCAACCCATCGTAGAGGTGCATCCAGAAGGAGGACAGAGAGTTAGAAACTCGTAGCTCGGGGTGCCTGATTTGCATCCTCCACGGGTAATGCATCAAAACATGACAGTCTCTCCCTTCCTTTAAATAAAAGTGGTGAGAGCGCCTGGCTGCAAGTGTCCTAACTTTAATCATTTGTCTAAATAACTGCGGTAGAAGTCGGCTACGGCAGCGGCGGTGGACGAGGCAGTATGAGAAGTGGCATCTTTAGATTTCTCATTTATAAACGCGTAAACATATGCTGGAGTCGGATGACCAAAGTGCAGAGAGAGAGAGAGAGGGGGGGGAAAAGCTTGTCCAAATCAAAGA
Source organism: Neogobius melanostomus (assembly GCA_007210695.1). Classification (NCBI taxonomy): domain Eukaryota; kingdom Metazoa; phylum Chordata; class Actinopteri; order Gobiiformes; family Gobiidae; genus Neogobius; species Neogobius melanostomus. The sequence continues at coordinate 3,214,728 of VHKM01000283.1, forward strand.
TGGTCCCGTCAAACTCAACCGGGCAGAGTTTGCGAAGAACTGTCTCGAGCAGCTAAGTGACAGTGATGGATAGTCTCGACACTGAGCAACTTATAACCAGTAAAAGCATTTGCAAAGAGGTAGAAAGAGTGAAGAAGAAAATATGCATAATGAATACGCGGGGATGGAGCAACGTCCCAGTGGGTGGATTTGAGCTGTGGGGAGATATCAGCAGCAGCGACACGCGGGCCCCGGTGACGACTCCGACAAGTCACCCAGGCGGCAAAATAAAGCCGGGCCCCCTCCTCAGAAGTGTTTCCAGGGCCGGTCGGCGGGAGAGCTGGATGACGGATGGACTGGCACTGAGCAACGCGAGCATGTCACAGTCACTCACCATAATAAAGATCTGCTCTATGCACACACACACACACACACACACACACACACACACACACACACACACACACACTCGCATACCAACCTCATCCTCCGTGAGTCCCCGTGCCACCTGCATCCCGCTGCAGACAAACACTTTCATTTCAATCTGAATATAGTAATATTTATGGACGGTATCTTCAGTCATGTTTCAACCATGTGGATTTTTCTCATGCACGACCGACCGTACAGATTTGTAAGACATCTTTTATAAATATTGATATTTCACGATTTTTGCTCGAGATATATTGTTGACCCTTTTGTTTACCGACAGTGTTGTTTCGTCGTCAAAAACATACATAGAGTTGTGTTTTGAGCCATACAAATCATTTCAACAATCTTTGAATCTTTCATGGGAACTATTCAAAGTGACATGGAACCTGCTCATACAACGCTCCTCCGATTTCCCCGGAGTTCCCTGAAGGACTTTAAAGAGGGGGTATTATGCTTTTTTCAATCACATACAGTGCATCCGGAAAGTATTCACAGCGCTTCACTTTTTCTTATGTTTACAACCCTAAACATAAAGATTTTATTTTGAAATTTTTACTGCAAGTTCACACACAAGTAACAGACAACTGTGAAGTGAAAGCAAAATGATTCTGTCATTTTTCAAAAAATAGAAAAGTGAAAAGTGGGGCGTGCATAAGTATTCATACCGCATTTTCGGAGTGCATTAAATTGCCTTTATAACATTCCTAATGACTGCAGAATGTTCACACCTTGCCCTAACCATTAAATAGAGGCCACCTGTGCATAATCTACTCCCAGTATAATTACAGCTGTTCTGTGAGGGCCTCAGAGCTATGGTCAGAGTGTATTGGTCACTAAACAGCATCATGAAGTCCAATAACACACCAGACGGGTCCGAGATAAAGTTATTGAGAAGTATAAAGCTGGGTTAGGTTATAAAAACATTTCCAAAGCTTTGAACATCTCTCAAAGTACAGTTAAATACATCATTCAGGAATAGAAAGAGTGTGGCATCACTGCAAACCTACCAAGACCCGGCTGTTCTCCTAAACTTACTGACCGAACAAGGACCGCACTGACCACAGCTGTTACCAAGAAGCCTATGATGACCCTGGATGAACTGCAGAGAGCTACAGCTCAGGTGGGGGAAACTGTACACAGGACAACTATTAGTCGTACACTGCACAAATCTGGCCTTATGGCAGAGTGGCAAGATCAAGCGATTTTTGAAAGAAAACCATAAGAAGTCCCGTTTTCTGTTTGCTAGAAGCCACCACGTGGCCTCCATGTGGCTTCTAGCAAACAGAAAACGGTATTTCTTATGGTTTTCTTTCAAAAATGCCACTCTGCCATAAATATATTTGATCTGCACTACTGATATTGTTGGCAAATATTTTTTTAAATGTCTGGTCTATAATCATGTGTATGAAGCTTCTAAACGTGTCAGTGTTGAACAGTGGCAGCAGGTATATTCATGTTTAGGTGTTTAGTAGGTACTTCAGAGGGAGCTTGTTTAAAAGACAAAAATCAGTAGATTCAAAAAAAGAAAAAAAGAAAAAAAAATGGTAAGTCTCTATCTCTTATAGGTTCCGAAGTTATACACAAAAGTCTGAAACATAAAATACGTCAAATAGGTGAACAAACTGTTGACCGATTTTCATTTTACTCATTTTAAAGCCCAGACTGAGCCCTTTCCAGTACAGCAAACATCTCTATCACTTTCGGTTCCGGAGATATCGGCCGATATCGAAAAATACCGGCCGAAACATTGGCCCTATATATTGGTCGGGCCCTACATGAAACGAAACCCTAAGAACAATAATCAATCTAATAACTTGGAAGACGTTACTGAAGAAGAAGGAAACTGAAGGTGTTTGTTGTCAGTTACTTCGTGTTGCATATGGATCAACCAATCACAGAGCTCGCGTTCTCCATGACCATAAACTGGGCTTTACACAGCTCACCCGTCCACTGCAGAGAAGCAAGAGGCAAAAATACCAACTGATACAAAACAACGTACAGCAGCTTCTTCTGACAATCCGACATCAGCGTTTGTTTTTGTTGAACAGGAGCGGGGAATAGAGGGTCTTAAATGGACAGAGGTGATGCATGTTAAACGGCGAATCTAATCAAGGGAATAATCTTTTTTATACCCATATATATTTTCCAATCCACCCAACAAGGCAAGCGAATGATAGGGTAAGATGTGTTTGTTCAAATCTTATTCCCTTGTCGTATAAGTAAGCTTCTTTTCGCTTCCCCGTGTTGTATTGTACCATTTCTTATGTAACCACCATATGTGAAAAAATGAGCTTTTGAATCAGCTGATGATGTTTGTGAATCGCTAACACCGAAGAGAAGAAAGAGAAGTCTAAATCAGCCCACTCATAAAGCACTTCAATGTACATATAATCAGCTAAACGTGAACAATTTAAACTCCTCTTTTACGGATTGAAAATGGGGACAAATCAGGTACCCCGGCTTTAAAGACTAAAACTCTGACAGAAGCTTCAGATATTTGTGCCGTATTTCCGTAATAACTAAATGAAGACTGACACGACAACAATACAATTTCTTTCTTTTGCAGCAATGAACCTCAAACCTTATTTGCAGGACATTTTCTGACCAAATAAAACTCGTCAATATCGCTGTTGGCAATGTCGTGTTCAGCCGTGTTTCAACACTGTCAATCCTTTTGCTCATGCATGACTCCAGATTCTTAAGGCATGAGCTGTTCTTCTTTAACTAATTTGGAGCTTTCACTCGTCAAGTCTGTCATTCATCTGTGAAATAAAATCACGACTCAACGGGGTTCCTGGCGGCTGCTTCAAATGAGTTGGTTTAACATCGGTTGCTCTTTGGTTGTGATTTTCATCATCAGAAATGGTGTTGTTACAAGCAATTCTGGAGAATAATTGGACACTTTTTAGAATTGCATTTGTACTTTCTGCATAACATTTTAGATAGTATGTTTATGAGGTTATGCCCCACATTGAAACTTTACTGCAGCAAACAATGTAATGCTATTCTAAACATATTTCTGGCGATGTTACGTTAAATCTGTCATGGCCTCACTTTTTAATTTTCTTATCCAGTGATCTCGCTGTATTGACTTTTCATTATAAAAGCTACTAAAACTATTTCTCTGCCCGGCCATCATTGAACTGAAATGAACCAATTCTCTCTCCAAATATTAGTCCCAAAGTCGCCTGCTCTTTTACATGACTTTATTTCTGTCTTTAGCTGCCCAACCGGAGGTCACCTGATCTGATGATGACATGGAGATGAAGAGCCCGAGCCCCTGCTGCGGTGATGAGGAGACCCGGGTCAGAGCTCAGGCTGAGTTTGACTGGGGTGGGGGGCGTATGGGGACCCTTTGCACTGTCTTCACCCAGGCTCATTGTACGGCTAATTGCAGAAATAACAGTAGGGGGTGGAAGTGAATGCAACAGCTGGGAGAGAGGCTGGCAGCGGGGCACAGTGACATTGGCCCGTTCGGTCTGAGGTCATAGACGTCGTCCGCCCTCACTCACACCTGCTTCACTGACCTCGAATTAGCACACGGTGACTCTTTGGCGCTCGCAAAGATGCTGCACCGGACTCCCCCCATTTTCAAACTGCCACAGAGGGTGGATGTTGCATTTAAATAAGTTAGTTAAATGATATGCAACCACAAAAAGTTACTTTGAAGCCTCAAAACGGCTAAATTGTGCAAACTCAATCAAGAGATCTGCGGCGTCACTGTATTGTCCCATTCAAAAACATGCACCTGTGATCAGTGTTGGGGAGAAAACGTTGAAACTATTCAGTCACAGATACTGAATACTTCTAGCCTCTAAGCTACCCTGGGGTGTGCGGTGAGGTGAGGGAGGTGTGGCGCTCGTTTGCCTCTGCGGGACAAAGTTTATTTATATGTTTATTTGATAGGGACAGAACAAGAAGCATTGTTACACATAACCGATGCCATGTTCATATTTCATTTTCATTTTCATTTATTTATTTATTTAATATGGACATAGCAATTAACATTGGACGAACCAGATGCATTGTTTAAAGTGTTATAGCACATGTGCTAATTTTCAACACCTGTCCATAGAGGGCTTTTAGGCCATATAGCTAACAGCTAATTCTAAGACCCGGTCCCTAACACATAAAATTACATAATACATTTATGTAAATCATTACAAATAATACAAATTACAAAAGGTTTGCAATAAAATATTATACACTTATGTTGAGTCCACAAGTTTGATTCTGTTTGAGCCATTGTTTGACTTTACTTTTAAACTTGTTCTGGTCTGATTTCAGTTCACTGCTCGCTGTTTCGAAGGTGGTGCTTACTGGTGGCACATCTAGTGATGCAATGTGGGAATGCAACCATTCTGGTTGAAATGGAGTAGCTGAGGGTGGCTTTAAAATGTATTTTGTAATGTTTTCTGTTACTTTGCCAGAGTATATATTCTGAATATTTAAAATACTTTCATGTTGATTTACATTATATTCATGTAAAACATGCTGTTTTGACCTTTTCATTCTTATGAATATGAAACAGAAATGTAACTGAGAATACTGTAATGTATGTCTATTCCCTATTATTATAGGAAAGTGACTGTATTCTAAATACCCTCAAATGAAAGAGTAACTTTACCAGAATACTATTCTAAATATTCAGTTACTACCCAACATAGCCTGTAATGTTTAGGTTGATCCTGTTCAGTAATCCTATTTTCTCAACACTCACTGCTTCATTTTGATTGTAACTGCCCTCAGTTGATATCATTGTCTGTCTGATTGTAACACTTGGCGACCTGTTAACTCACACAGCAAATACTATGACCAATATATTGCATAACCAAACCAAGCATTCTTGAAATATATATAAAAAAACAACAACTATAAATCTATAAAAGTATAGACACTTAATCACATCATTGAAAAGTCACATTTCTCATGTGCTTGTGGGATGCAGAGGGGGTTGTGATGGTACACACTGACATGACCCAGGACATGACTCTTGAGACTGGCCCTCCCGCCCCACGGTGAGGTCCAGACGCCGCAGCACATGCTTCTTTGAATAAATCATTTATTTATATCTGAGGAGCATGGCTGTGAAAAACCATGGTGCATTTGAAAGTAAAAAAACAGAAACAACAACAGACATATATTCCCGCTCGCCCAGTCATGAATTTCTTCGCTTATCATCAGCTGGGGCGGAAAATTACCCCACATGATGGACGCACGCAATTAACAGCGCGTGTCATATAGTAAGTTTTGTCTGCGCGTGCCTTTCCAATGCCTTTGCCCGTGTATAAATCACAGGGCTTCAAGGACGCAGCGTTGGGACCCCTAACTGGGATCTTTCACATCCACCATCTGGACTCGTAGAGGCAGAGGAGAGTGCTGACCAGCCGGCCCGCTCTCATTCTGCTCCTCAGGACGAGCCACAAGATGGGGGCGGGGTGTTCTGTAACTAAAGATCACGATACCCGACCAATGCTTGTTCATGGATTGGTCTTGCCTATACTGTTTTGTCTTTTTTGTGGCTACCCTTTACGTTATAATAAACATGGACCTGAAAGGAAATTACAGTGTTGTTTTGTGCACAATAATTAAAGTAAAGTCATTAAAGTAAGACTATTATCAATAAATTGTATAGCCTATAGGTATGTTGACAATATGTGCTTGCAGAAAGAAATAGCACACCAGGAAAGACATGAGAACATCCAAAACAACCAATCACTCCTACAAATTTGGACGGTGTAACCAAGCATAGAGCGTCTCCTGAGATAAAGGCGTGTATAGATAGAGCAGTAATAATATTTTTGAGAGTGAATGAGACAGAGATGGGCTGTCAGCATGTCCGCTCATCCAAAACTCTCCATCGCAAAGTGTCCCTTCGCACACGCGTCACCCACCGGAGACCTCGCGCCTCCATCATTCGCCTCGGTTTCGCGCGCTATGAACCAATATCAAACCAGATGCGAAGAGAAATGAGAAATGCGGCCCTGTCTCGGCGCTAACCAATGGCCAATTGTGTCCACTGCGGTTGTTTGTCCCACGCTGGCGTAAGCAGGTCTCTCTGTCCGTCCCGGCTGCCTGCTGTCTTTCCATCAACTCCTCACGCGTGGATGTGAGCAGAGGTTTCTTATCAAAGCCAAGAGCCCGGCGGGGGTGTTTGGCTTTGGGTCATGTGTCCCGCAGAGGACCGTCCTACGAATGGACCCCGGGTCACTGTCCCCACCCAGATGTGCGATTCGAAAACAGCAGCACGGGACCTCTGCTGACCTCCTGTCTTACTGCACAAACAAAGTCAGATGCTCAAAGAGAAGGAGGGATAAAGTGACATTTCACAAACTCCACGTTGGTTGTGGCCACATTACAGCGCCAACGTCAAACTTTGTACCTCAATCTGACCTGAATGATAATTACGGAAATATTGCAATATTTTCTTCTTTTTTTTGCCACTTATCATTTATGTGTGCAGGTCTTAGGAGGTTTTAGCTTCCATCACCTTGAAGAAAAAAGTATTGTATCTCTCAATGAGAAAAAAGTCTCTAATTGAATATTTTTGGGGGGGGATGGTGGTGCAGATAGCAGAGTGGGTCGTCTTGTGACCAGAGGATCGGCGGTTGGGTTCTTGGGCTAGACACTTCGCCCACCTTTCCCCCAGTGTCTTACAGCCTCTTGGCTAGAGTAACGCCTCATTTGAAAGCTAATGCCGAGTTGAGACCAAATGCGGCCAACGCCTCCAAAACGTCATGTTTACATTGAAAAATGAATTGTTGAACTTTTTGGAGAGATTTGCGAGCGTCGACCAATCGGGAGCTTTCCCCAACAGTAACGTGCGTTGGAGCTGAGCCACCGGGGCAGATCCTATGCCGGCCCACAGATGTAAACAGTCACGGAGGTTAGCTTCATCGTGTTGTGAACCGGAGCTACAGCAGCTCCGGGACTTTTACAAAGACACACAGCAGTGTTTCTTTTACCTAAACACTGTGGAAATATTATTATACAATGTGGAAATATTTCTATACATATTATCATACTAGGCTTTAGTGATTATATATAAATCTGTGTTGATGTAACCTGTGCTTTAAGGTTAATTTGAAACTGGGGTTTATAACTGACCGGCCATTCCATTTTACTGCCCCATTTTTATTGTCTTTACTGTTGGAGCCACTGGGGGGCAGTGTGTTAGAAGGAAGAGTCAGATTGTGCAGAGGAAGTGACGACGACAAGGAGACGCCTACTACTTCCGCTTCCTATAAATTACTCACGCACAGAAGGTGCTGTCTCTCTGGCCAGAGGCCGCTGGCCTACCAACATGCTGAGGGACAGCGTTCGCATAACTTGTGTTTTAGATTGTAATATAGGGAATAAAACAATGATTGATTTTAAGTGAACGAGCCTCCGTCTTCTGTCCATATAGTAAAGAATATGCCGACAACACCCAGGATTAAAAGCGGCGACAAGAAAACTTATTTGAGTGGCTGGATCTGCGCTGGGAATGTGTTTGGGCCTTGATGATGCACAGAGCATTCCCAAAGCTAATGCTACAAGCTAAAGCTCCAATCGATGTGAAAACGAGAAATATGCACAAATAAAGTCTATTAAGCCCCATCTACATAAAGCAACCGTTTAACAATGATCACACACTGAGCCGGGCTTATTGATTTTTAAGTTTATTGCTCACAATTTATCTACAACGGGCCGTAGTCGATCTGTTTTCTCCTGGAGCTATCTGTGCATAGAAATAATTATTGTTATGCTAGCCGCTTAGCAGCAAACAGATCGCTCGCATTGACCCCATGAAAACAAGTATTATGTACTAATAACGTCAATAAAGCCCTTAACTACACAGAACAGCCTTTATGATGGTCACACACTGAGCTGGGCTTGACACATTTGTGGTTTATTGCACACTTTTTTTTAATCAACAATGAGCTGTAGGCGATTGTAACAAGCTAACCGGGCTAACCTAGCCTATAGCCACTTGCCACCAATGTCCCTTCAACTGTATGGGCTGGATATGAGCTTAAAAACTGGGGAGATCCTGCGTAGACCATGGGGGTATAGTTAAAATCCATAGGACATGGCAGGAGCAGAGAGGGAGACTAGTTAGCCTCCAAACAACTGTAGTTTTCAGTCAAGAGCTGCTTCCAAGATGGCTACGAACGCACTCTGAGCTGACGCGCGGCCAGGGCGTCTTGACGCTCGGTGACATTTGTGACAAGCGTCTGACTTCAATAAGCACAAGCGTCCAACTAGGGGCTTTGGGTGCGATTTTGAAGCCCGAGAAGCGTGCGGTCTGAACGCAGCATAAGGCCTACAAAACTGATTGGAACATTTTGTGTCGCGTTATCGCTGAGTTTGTGGCTTATTTATTAAGCGTTTTTGTCATGTTTTCGTAGGTTTTTATTGTCATGTTTTGGTCACTTTTTCATCACATTTTTGTCACGTCTGTCACATTTTGGAAGCGTTTTTGTTTTTTGTAATTGCTTTTTTATCATGTTTTTGTCGTTTTTTTGTTGCTTTATCGTCGCTTGTTTTCGTTTCTTATTTTGGAAGCGTTTTCAGCACTTTTTTGTTGCTTTGTCATTACTCTTTAATCGTGTGTTTTTGACGCTTTTTTGTTGTTGTGTTATTGTTGCTTTTCCAGCACGTTTTTGTTGCCACTTTTTTTATTTTAGATTTGGTTAAAGCCAAACTGGACAAAATGTGCTCGGTTCAGGTAGGAGTTAAGTTGTTAAACCTTCAACCGCAGAGCAAGATGCTTCACCCACATTACAGAGATGAATATGGCGTGGGAGTGAGTGGTGGTGGAGGCTGTTGGCGCTGACTGGCAGTCAGGTTTTCAGTCAGTCAGTCAGTCCCCGGGCAGATCTGGCTACAGTTGCTTGCCATCATCCCTATGAGGAGTGAAGGAGTAATGCGATACATATTGCCTTTAAGTACAACATTATTATTAAACATTATTAGTATTATCCTTTTCAAGCAATATGTTTTCCTTTGTCTGTTCCCTTCACTATCCACACACACACTTCCCTATACCTCTTCCAGGGGATCCCAGAGTGTCCCCGGGCCAACCGAGACACATAATCCCTTCAGAGTGTCCTCGGTCTTCCCTGGGGCCAAGCTCCATCGGGATATGCCTGCTGCACCTCTCGAGAGGCGTGCCGGAGTCATCACTCAGTCGGCTCCTCTCAATGTAGAGGAGCAGTAACTCTGAGGAAGGTCTTTTCAATCACTTGTAACCAGGATCTCGTCTTTTCAGTTATGATCCAATTCATAGAAGAGGGGAACGAAGATTGACCAACAAATCAAGAGCTTTATCTTCGCCACAACAGTCTGATACAACAACTGCACTGATCAATCTCATGATCCGCTTTCATAAATTGCTCAGTGTATAAGCCTGAGTATATCCATCCATCCATTTTCTTCCACTTGTCCGTTGCCGGGTCGTGGGGGCAGTTGGAGCTGCCCAGGTCACATAGCACCGGCCCCCATGGCTCCTTCTGCAGGTGGTGGGTCCACGGAAGGACGGCCTCACGGTTCAAACCGGGCCTGTTGGTCTCTCCTAGGGGGCTACCAGTGTATGCAGACACTGGAGGCAATGTGGGTGAAGTGTCTTGCCCAAGGACACAACGACAATGTGCACCTTCAGGAGGCGGGATTCGAACCCCCGACCTTCCGATCATGAGACGACCCGCTCTACCATCTGCGCCACTGTCGCCCCTGAGTATATCCTTTTCTTTAAATGCATTCATGTTGCAGTCCCACTCTTATCCCTCGGCGATAATGCAGCGCAGACAGAGTAGCGCCTATAGTGACTAATAGTCCTTCAGAACATGTGCTTCAATTACAGAGCGGAGCTGTCCTTTGTCCCGCGGCCTCAGTAAACACTGCGCCGTATGAATGTGCTGTCACTGACCAAAGCACATCACACTCATACATCCCTTCCACCGTTTATCCTCGAAAATGTTCAGAAGAAACACATGGGAGATTGTCTATTGGCACAGTCTAAATGACGCTCTTACAGCTCGAGGGGACAACATGTTCACTGGGGTACTGGGAAAAACAAACAGCTACAACTTAAAAAAAGCTCGAGAGAACATCTGTAAAGCAATGAAAACTCAATCTATTCTAAGAGTTTTCCGATGTCTCATAAAGATCTTTACTTAATTTTCTTTTTGGAGAGAGAGAGAGATGAGAAAAGCCCCCGTGACTCATAACTGTACATAGGAAAACAGTTTCAAATGAGTCCAGAATCCAATCAGACTTGGCCTTGGCGCTCAGTAGAAAGCCCATTTCAAACACCACACATGCAGCGAAAGGCTACCGTTTCCTTGAGCTTCCCACTGCTCCGGTGACACACTGAGTCTAAACACAAGACAGGGATGTGGCCCGCTTCCAGAGCAGATGGGTGGGTTTGGTTTGTAGAGCGGGGTGCGCCTGGTGAGTGGGGGATTGGGGGGTGGGGAGGGGGCACCAGAGAGAGCGTCAATCTGTCATATATGTAACCAGGAAGGGGGCAGGTCACACTCGTAGGACACACGCCGCCCTGATGCACACGCCCCCATTCCAACTGTGGCATGTGCCTAATTAAAGCTCAAATTAATGATCCCGGCCGCCGAGACCGACTGCCTCCAGTCAGCGTTCAGCCTGCCACGCCGGCTGCTCACACCTTTGTCTCAGACGGCTCTGCATCAGCATCTAATGTTCCGAAAGTTTGGGAACTCAAATGGTTCTTAGTGGAAGCATACGCTGCCTGATAAAAAACAAACAAACTCCGGAGCGCTTTGTGACCATGTCTGTGAAAGGCGCTATATAAATAAAGTTCTTCTTCTATAGCTATGACTTTTCCACCAAGATCTTGTACTGATGATAGAGTGTGGCCACTGTGGAAAGCCTTTTCCCGGAACATCCCAAAGATTCTCAACGGAGTTAAGATCTGGACTCTATGGCGGCCAATCCATGTGAAAGTGATGTCTCATGCTCCCTGAACCACTCTTTCACAATGTGAGCCCGATGAAGCCTGGCATTGTCATCTTGGAATATGTGACCCGCCGTGGATTCCAAAGACACAAGTCGGCACGTAGTCGAAAAACGTAAATAAAGTTGTTGTTTTTTTTTAATTGGTGATTTTCACTTTTTTGCAGAATCGTTCAGTTGAAGTCACGAAGAAGCCTCTCCATGTTTAAGCTAGCAGTATTGGTATATTTAAAAGCGTAAACTTTGGGGAATTGTTAACTTCAAATTACCGCTACGCCTCCAAATATTATTAGATTTCCATGTGTCATGCTTCGTTGCAAAGCTTGGAGACTACACTTTAATAATCTGTGAAAATCTCAAAATGCCCCAGAACCGACTTGTGTCTTTTATTCTAGTGACTGATCACATAATTATGCCCATGCCATCAGGGAAGAAGAAATCCATTGATGGAATAACCTGTTCATTATTTCAGCAAATAGTGTTGCTGGGGTAAGACCTGACCTGACCAACCTGAGCAACCCCAGATCAGTTAGTTAAATCCAGATGGTGACTCTTTTCTTGGGAGGTCAGGTATCTTAAGATCATACAAGAAACATTGATTTATTTGAGTAAATTGCTTTCAAATAATATGTCTCAAGTATAAGTGATCGTATGTGTCACAAAACTACTTTTCTAAGTGCTTAAAAATGTTTCCAAGTAAATGTGCCAGAGTAGATTTAGCTGATTACAACCCACTTCTGTTAATTAATGATTGTCCATTCCTTTCCAGCGGTCTTAAGTGCCGTAGTTCATCTCTCCAGTAACATCAGAGGTGTTAAACTGAAGTGTGGATTCATAGCTCATTTTTGGAGACTCTTTTTCATTATGTTATTCGTGAGGGTAAGTTGCTACAATAGCTACAGGCTGCCCGAGCAGAGGACTTACATGTACAGACCTGTGTTAAGAGCTTAGAAGATATAACCACTTCTTCTTTTGCAAGTGCCTCTCCCCAAAACACTCGCCTTTGGAGTGATTGCATCTGTTGTTCTCTCAGCGAGAACATTGCTAAATTCTGGGGCAAAGTCACACAGGACAACAACTGCAAACTCAATCTGGCAACACTCCTCAGCCGTCCCGGACACCTTACCCACAATGCATCACTGGAGCGCTGACCTTGAGCGCCAGGCAATAAGGTCAGGTAGCATCATTAGTCGCGCTTCCTGCTGCACGGCTAAGAATAGGAACGCGACTGCAATCGTTCGCCGCTCATTGTTACTCCTTTGCTCATTTTTTGTTCATTTTATTGCTTTTCAATAAAACACACGATAAAATAAACAGATGAAGGGCTCTTGAGGGTAATTGCCAAGGCATTAGGAGATACAGTATATCAGAAAATGGTTTACCAATGCGCAAACCTAGAATTCAACAGAAATGCTCTATTAGCTCACTACTCCATCTAGTGGTGTCAAAATAATGGTAACGCTTTAGAATACAGCCCGCGAGTTCCAGGTGTAAGTACGGGTAACAAGAAAGTAATTACACATGTAAGTACAGGTACTCTTACAATGTGTAACAAGGGGGAACAATGTGTAACAAGGAAGTACAAAGTATAATATGGTGGAACAATGTGTAAAAAGGAAGTAGAAAGTGTAACAAGGGGGAACAATGTGTAACAAGGAAGTAGAAAGTGTAACAAGGGGGAACAATGTGTAACAAGGAAGTAGAAAGTGTAACAAGGGGGAACAATGTGTAACAAGGAAGTAGAAAGTGTAACAAGGGGGAACAATGTGTAACAAGGTAGTACAATGTGTAACTACGTGTCAAGGTATAGTAAAGGTATTCTAAGAGCAATTAATGGTGCTGAGCTATCACATAGTTGTAGCAAAAGGGAATGTGGTATCATTAATAGTGCATTAATTTTAATGTTGCAAGACAACAGCATTACTGTTGTGAAAGTGAAGACATGACTCTCACTTCATTTTACAGCCCGTGCTGTCCTGTACACATTAGTTACAGTATTCATGCACATCGATAACGTGGTCATTTTCCTTGTTTTGCTGTATTTTTGCCTGGAGTCATGTCTTCACTTTCACAACAGTAATACTGTTGTGAAAGTATGTGATAGCTCAGCACCATGAATTGCTCCGTTTCATTCATACTGTATTGGCTTAGCGGTTTTGTTGTGACTGTATGATGTCCTTTTGAATGAAATAAATAAATAAATAAATGAAAAAGATTACCTTTACTACAGCTTGACACGTAGTTACACGTTGTACTACCTTGTTACACATTGTACTGCCTTGTTACACATTGTTTCCCCCTTGTAACACGTTGTACTACCTTGTAACACTTTGTACTGCCTTGTTACACATTATTCCCCCTTGTAACACTTTGTACTTCCTTGTTACACATTGTTCCGCTTTGTAACACTTTGTACTGCCTTGTTACACATTGTTCCGCTTTGTAACACTTTGTACTTCCTTGTTACACATTGTTCCCCCTTGTTACACGTTGTAAGAGTACCTGTACTTACATGTGTAATTACTTTCTTGTTACCCGTACTTACACCTGGAACTCGCGGGCTGTATTCTAAAGCGTTACCAAAATAATATACACACACCTTATCTATAGGTATTGTTTACTTAGTTATTACCGAGGACTGTCACATAAAGGAAAGGCAAGTGTTCTGGCAAAGTATTATGGAAAAGAACTGTGAGTGAAAACTTTTCTTTAAGCTCTTTTTCTTTCTTACCTGGTATCCATTAGCACTGCAGCCATTTCTAAACCAGAATTAAATGAAGTCACAAAGTCAGTTTCCCTCTCACTTTCTTTGAACACCCCCCCCCCCCCCCAAAAAAAAAAAAAAAAAAAGCCTAAGCCTCGTTTCCTCCTACATTTCACACTCCTACACCCGAGACTGGCTGCTGTTAGATTGCCTCGCACGTCAAATCATGTCGTGAGAACCTCTCTTGGCAAAAAAAAAGGCACAAATTTACTTTCCATCTGTATTCAAATAAAAGCACTATGCTGCATTGCCGGGGCCGGTAACAAACAAAATGGCTACTTTCACAGCCCAGTCCCGGAGAAAGGAAGGCGTTGTTAAAGCACACACAAATCACCCCTTTGAAAACATCCAACACCGAGTCCCACTTGGCGTCTTCACAATCAATACCTTTCACCGCCGCGCCAATTTTGCAATAATAAAAGCATTACCGACGGGGGGAAAATAACACCAAATCTTATTAAATATGAGAGATGCGGCGTGTCTTCCTGTCTCTAGTTGCCGTGGAGATGCAAAGCCGGATGGTTGGACAGATCACGACACAGATCTGTTGAAATGTTGCCCCAAGATGTGGTAGATATTGTGGCTTAAGTTCGCAGCTCGGCATTCGGCCCCAGTCTCCAGGCAGCCATGTATATTTCACAACATTGTCTTTTATATTCCGTGCGTGGCTCACCCAAGCACTCATCTTTATTTCATTTTGTGGCGTTTTTTTTTTTTTTTTTTTTTAAATTTGAGCAGATATATATGTTTTTTTTATTTATTTTCTATTTGTGCTTTATCGTCCTCCTCCTCCGCACCCTGCGCCTGTATGCTTCCTGACAACCCCCTCTGCCGACTGACTCTATAATGGCATTATGCAGCGCACACTTTCAGGCTTTCAGCTTTCAGCCGCGCGGCAAAACATTAACTTCTACCAATCCCATTTCGGCTCTCACTGCTCCAGTATGGGAGAGGAAACAGCTCTTTAATGTGGGGGAGAGGGATAGCTCTGTCTGCATATCACAATGGCAAGGAACTTATAGGTGCTCTCGCTGGAGTAGCAGTTTCAAAGCTTTAGAAAGGCTGCTCAAATTGTGAATTGTGCCTCATCTGGTCATACATGGATAAATATATACATACATGAAACTCTTTTGGCCTGGCAGAAGTTTGGCAGAAGTGAAAGGTTGTTATACATTTGCCCATTTATATATATATATATATTTAAAAAGAATTGCAGGGGTGTAATTTCAGGCTGAGGACATGGCCTTTATTGTCAAAGAGCCTGCAGTAGTCTGTACCGTGTGTAGTACTTACATCGACAGGCAGTCATTCAGATTTAATATGTTACGATCATGCAAGAGTATATTTTCGGATCTAGAGAAACCATAGTAACAAGAAAATGTACAACTTTGCTCTGAGCACTAACTACTACCGTGCTGCTGCGTCTTGTAGAAGTAATTTATATATGTTGTTCCAAATCTCAAGTGCACCGGTTGACATTGTATTTATTTGTTTGTTTGTTTGCTTAAAGAATGTGTGTGGCTCACGACTCACGTCAGTGTGCGCCGCTTGCAGGTTGCCTATAATGATGCTTTGCATTATTATTATTATTATTATTTTTTTTTTTTTCTTTTTTTTTTTTATTGCAAAAAGTGCATATTTACAAAAAGGTACAGAGATAAGACATTAAGAAAAGAAAAAGAAAGAGATAACAATACAACACACATGAGGTGTAACATAGGACAAAAAACAAAACAAAACAAAAACTGTATATTAAACAGTTAAAATAAATAATAAATACTTGAATACAAGAGAGAGGGGGAAAGCAAAAACAAAGCTAACTACTACTCGTACCATTAGTACCGCCGCTTCTATAACCACCACTACAACCACTACCACCAATTTTATTATTTTTTACTGAAATAGCTGTGCGGCGAAGGGGAGCATGAGGAGTGGGAGTGGGAGGGGCTTATTTTTGCTCACTCATAGGATCAGGAAGTAAAACTACTGGATATGTTCTTTTAGCTACTTTAGGTCAACATTATATTTTCTAACCAACAAAGTATAATATAGTGATACAGATGTGTTTTTTGACATTATTCAATTAATATGATTTTGTCCTGATTATTGTTTTTGGTATGTAATGCTATAGGGTGATGGTAGTATTTAATGAGTCTCTATTTCTTTTATACAGTATTGCAACTACATTGTATTATTTTTGTTTTGTTATGTCATGTTTGTCTGTGTATATTTCATGAGTATTGATGTATTGATTGTATGAAAGGTATAAGGGAATTGATTGTACTTTGTCTTTTATGCATGCTGTTTGTTTGTCTGTTTGTTTGTAGTATTTTGTTGTTGTTTGTCTTGTTATCATATTTTGATTTAACAGATGTTCTGTCTTGTAGAGCCCCTCGCAAACGAGATCCAGTCCAATCCAACTTTATTTATATTGCACTTTAAAAACAACACTGTTGACCAAAGTGCAGCACACACAGAGCAGGGCAAAAACAGGCATAAACAAATACGAAGGCAATGACAAAATCATTACAAAGTCAAGTGTCAATCACTATCAAATGCCACATCTCAAGGGGATTTATCCTTATAATAAATAGATGCATAAATACCTGGAAAAAGCATAATACTGCCTCTTTAATCTGCACTTGTGGTTTCCATGGATCGCCTAAAGGCCATATGACTCACTGGCTTTTAATTCAGCACATAGCGAGGCCCTAAACAACATTTTGCAGTGGCCCTACTGGCTCTACAAGGCCATATCCCACATACAGAAACAAATCTCTATAATATTTCAGGGCTTTAGGACATTTAGTGGAGTGGAGTCACACTGATAGTGCCCGCTGCAGCAGGCCTCATTGTCCAGAATACAGAGCTTTAAATATCACCTCATTACACCTGGCCAGGGCTCAAGAGGCGCATTAACCCTGAGCTCAATGGTCTAAACTCACTCAGTTAAGTCTGCCAATACAGACACAAGTCAATGCCGAGCCAGGGGACACTCTTTATTTACAGATGCGTTTGATCTAACTGCCCGTGTCCTCTGAACTGCACCACTTTACAGCGCACAGACAGATGCTCTCCGTCTTCCATGAATTAGGCCACAGACAAAATCGTGGCCAGCGCCTATTTTTATCTGACGGTGTTGGAATGTATTAGCAATTTGAGTTTGATAAAAAAAAAATAAAAAAAAAGTGATAGAAATAATAATGATAGTGAGATGTTTAATTATATGTTTCAGCAGATGCCTTCAGACGAGGTTTGGGAGATGGGGAGATGGCTGATACATTCACAACTTTCTCATATTTAAAACCATACTTAAAGCCACACTGCGTGACATTTCACCCAATGAATAGAATAAAAAAACATTTATTTATGGAATTTGTAATATATTGCTGTTGAAAAATACCTAAAAAATGAACAAACAAACATATCCACCTAAGACCTGACTGTAACTTTACTGGACGTATCCAACTGGTCGCCATGGAGATGTTGACTAAAGGCAGCTGAGTATGAGAATGTAGCGTATTCTGTCATTGCTTGTCATTAGGAGCATGTTTTGTTTTGCTGGCAACAGCGTAAACCAGAATGTTACGCGGAGTGCCTTTAAAACACTTTAAACCACAAAGAAAGTTCCCACCCGGATTGAAGGCGAGACAGTGCAGGTGAATAGGGATTTTTATTTATTTAAAGATATCGATTTGAAACTTCTGCTGTAGATCACTGGCATAAATATGGAGAAAAAATGTATTGCACGTTTTCTGTCATTTTATGTGTTCATATAAAAATAAGGGCTTTTGATGAAAACTGAATAATGGATTGAGCCAGATTCAAATGTATGGTTTTATTTTGTTGATATATTAGTTACAAAGACTTTTTCAGAGGGGATTTTGGAAATCTTGTTTAGTTTAAATTTAAATTTCACCTTGTTTTTTAACATTCAAAACTCAATAAATCAGGCTAGGAATTATCCATCCATCCATCCATCCATTTTCTTCCACTTGTCCGTCGGCAAGGAATTAGATATTAAAAAATCCCTCTGAATTTTTTTCCCCAAAGATTGTTCAATCCAGAAAATTTGAAGTCTGTAGGAGCTACTGAGGAAATGGCCCTTGAAATTACGATTTCCCATATAAATCTAAGGAGAAACATTGAATCAGCACAATATTTAAACATGTTATTGTGAAGATTAGGTATAATTTTTATTTCGAGGTGAAAGTTTATATGTTCAGAGACCAATTTGGCTCAAAACCTGAAAACTGAAAAAAAAAATTGTTTTGCCTGCAGTGTCTCCCCTTAACTGTTCTGATCTGGGGTTTCTGCAGTTGGTCAGGTTTACGTTCGGCAACACTATGAGCCCAAAGAATGAGATCAGCTGAACCTGAACATCCTGAATGACCAGGTTATTCCATCAGTGGATTTCTTCCTCCCTGATGGCACGGTCATATTCCAAGATGACAATGCCAGGGTCCATCAGGCTCACATTGTCAAAGAGTGGTTCAGGGAGTATGAGACGTCATTTTCACACATGGATTGGCCGCCACAGAGTACAGACCTTAACCCCATTAAAAAATCTTTGGGATGTGCTGGAGAAGGCTTTGCGCAGTGGCCACACTCTCCCATCAATACAAGATCTTGGTGGAAAAATAATGCAACACTGGATCTTTTGACATTACAGAAGCTTATTGAAACAATGTGTGCTCTAATCAAAGCTAAAGCCGTCACACATTTTAGAGCATGTGACCTTTTGGTTAGGCAGTGTATTAGCGTATCGTATGTTTTATTTAACCTTTACTGTATTTTAAGTCTCACATAAATTTCAAATCTATTTTTTCAGGGCTCCCAGAGTGGACTCTATTTTACATATTTTAGTGGTGGGGGAATCTGGAGCATCTGTAGTAAACATGCGCCGACAACTCCAGAACATGCAAAGTCCAAAATATCAAATGTGGGAAAACTCACAGTGTAACCATGCCATAATTCATCCATTATGGAATGCATTATTCTCACAAAGGAGAAACTTGTTACAACAGCTCTCAAGAACAGTCAGGGGGGTGCAAATATATGTGCAATCAAGTAATAGTAACTAGAGCTACCTTATATCACTCAATATAAAAACTGTACTTTTTACAGACAGTCAGTTCCACAAAAAGACAAGCCGAGTGTCGTCTGTATTTTAGAAATGTCTCTTTATAGCTGCTCATGCCAGCCAAAACAGCATCTTGATCTAATTAACAGAATTACACCTCTGAGCTGAATAATATTAGCACATGGATATTGATATATTAATGAATATCCAAAATCCACAAAATGATGTTTTTGTGTGTTGTTCCGATGTTGTCAGTTTGATCCGATACTACACTTTGGGCTCACACAGAAGAATGAACATGTATTTAGTGTGCTGGTCTTGCAAACTGTCACTCACGCCGAGTATGGTTTTATGTGCGGTGTGTGAGTGGTTTGAAGCTCTTAAAAGACCACGTGTTTTCAACAGGGTTCAACAGGGTTTCACGCAGTAACAACCATGCAGCGACGTGCTAGTACACAGCGCATTTGCTGTATGTCAAAACAGCCCTGACTGTTCGGGGTTTAGCATGGGTGTTACTCAGTTAGGGTGGCGTAAATTCATATCTGGATAATCCATAGATGTAATACAAGTATGGTGGCACGGTAGTACAGCGGTTAGCGCTCGTGCTTCACAGCTAGAAGGTCCGGGTTCGATTCCCACCTGGACGGGGCCTTTCTGTGTGGAGTTTGCATGTTCTCCCCTTGTCTGCGTAGGTTTCCTCCGAGTACTCCGATTTCCCCTACCACTAAAAACATGTACAATAGGCCAGGATGAATGTGAGTGTGTTTGAGAGTGCACATGGGGGACGACGGATGGAAATTAGCCCACGGCTACAATCTGGTGTGGCTTGTTCATTAACTTGCACTGTCCCTACCAAATAAACATAAGTATCACCTTGTGAAAGGAAGTGAAACCTCAACATTTTTACCGCACATAACGTCGACCATATTTATATGTTGTCTAATTAGTCTCGTTCAAGTAAATAACACCAATGCTAAACACAGAACATTCAACGCTATTTTGAACCACACAGCTTTTCACATATTTACAGTGATGCCAGTAACTAATTACTTAGTAACAGATTACTGTAATCTGATTACTTTTTTCAGTAACTAGTAATCTAATGCGTTACTATTTCTAAACATGTAATCAGTTAAGTTCCAAATCACTGTCAGTTACTATTTTGTCATTTTCCTTTGGAAATAAATACATTTCTTTTTGCATCTTGGCAAGTGACGTAACATAATGTGACAAGACACGTTTCCATCTCTCTCCCCTGGTTGGGGAGAGAGATGGAAATATGTCACTTTTCTGAGTCTGCGTATGAGAGTTTGTCATTAGTGTGTTATGACGTGGGGATGTTGTCGCCCGCAGCTGAATGTAACCAATAAAGTAACTTCTAATCTAACTTAGTTACTTTTTAAAATAATAAGTAATTAAGATACTTTTCGAATGAGTAATCAGTAATCAGTATTATATTAACATTATAATCTGTGGCAAAACTGAATATTTAGGTCTCAAAATTCAAAAAGTCACAGCCAAACATTGGTGCAGCACAACAACCACATGTCTAAATAACTTTTCAAGGTCAACCTTTTTCCAGATCTTTCTTTTTATTTCGTTTTGACTGTGTGGATGTGAAACTGTTTGAATTGATGGTTTCCTCGGCCCCAGAAGAAAGACCTGCCTGGCATTAACACATGATAGTGCAAAGTTTTATCTGCCATATGATATTTCATCTAAACATAGTGACAAATAAGATCTCCCAAAAGCATTGTTTGGTGGCTGCCCATAATGTGTGTGCCGCGGTAAAGTGTGAATGGGGAGGAGACATCAGGTTGATCTCTTTATGAAGAAAGAGAATGAAATCATCAATGCCACCGTTTGGCTCCGCGGTGTAATCGGAGCCACATCAGGCGTGCTAAATGAAAACGGGAGGGAGGCCTGATATCAGCGCGATAGCAACCAGGAGCAGCAGCTATCACTGATGAAAATCTATTCAGGCTAAAACACAAATCATCACAGTGCCCAGAGGTCTTTATGCACCACTGAGCTTCCACACAGTAAAACCGTGTGCAAAAGACATTGTAATTACTAAATGACGATTTTCAAGTATACAAAGTCACACTCATGTCTGTACGATTTGAAGTTTGAAGATTTGAGTCGAATAATGATTATTTAAAACACTTTGAATTACTTCGTGTACAAATTGTGCTCTACAAATAAACTTGCCTATGCCTTTTCCAGCAAGGGTCAATATTGTACTTCACTAATTTAATTTAAGGAGCCAAGCTAGATTTGTTTTAAATATTGTCCTGTTTGTAAATGGTAAATATATAGCGCTTTTCCACATACATTAGGCACTCAAAGCGCTCTATAGCAAAGAACCAGTCACCCATTCACACTATCATTCATACACCAATGTACACAGACACTGCAGGCAAGGAAAAGTGTCTTCCTCAAAGACACAACGACAGTGTGCATCTGCAGGAGCTGGATTTTGGACCCACGACCTTCTGATCATGAGACGACCCAAGCATAGAGAAGAACGAAGTGGTCCAATGATAACGTTTTGTACATAAATATCCTAGAATACCAACTTTGGCTGCAAAAGCATGTCCTTATTGTCATACAGTACTTAGCTCTGATTAACACAATCAGAGCTTGTAACACAAGGCAGCCACATCCCTGATAAGGTTTTAAAGAGGGGGTATTATGCTTTTTTCAATCACATAGCACCAGTCTATAGCATACTACAATGATGACGTAACCTTCTGTTGGTCTGTATATGCAGTAAATTAAAATAACTGCCTTGAATAAAATTGCTCTCTCAAAATGGCTGTACTGAACGTCTTGAAATAGGCCTCTGTCTCTTTAAGAAGCTTTCCGACACGCCCCCTTCAGCACACTGCTGTGGCATCTAAACAACACTACTGTGCGGGGAGGGGGCTCTGCTGAGCTGAGGAGCAGTGGTTGGTGGCTTGGCTGGTGACAAAAGGTCCAGAGGCGTCTCCAGGAGGTGGGGGCGTTCCTAGGAGGACTGAGGCATAGCTACACCTAAAATGGCTGCCGTCTAAGTTTTTACTGATTTCTCAAAAATATGTGAATGAGCCAAGGCAACACTCCAGGCATGTGTTTAATGAGGGAATGACATAATAACATGATATAAAGCTTGAAAAAGTCAATTTTACATAATACCCCCCCTTTAAGTCAGAGACGATTGATGAAGAGTGGCTTAATTGATGAGTGTGCATGCATTCACTTTCAAACCACATACATACAAATGTTTTCTAATATCTCAATGACAGCACACACATGGTCGCTCTGTTGTCACACGAATGCAAGCTGAATCCTGAGCTGAACGGTGTCAGAGCTTCTTAATTTGAACCTCTGAATAACTACAGTATGATAATTTTAAAAAAAACACATCGTTCATACAGTCGACACTGCACACAACAAAGGAGCTCCAGTCCCGGGATTAAAACATCAGCGAAAATTACAAAAGAAAAAAAAACACAACATATATTTATCTGCACCGTTCATTTGTTAATCTCATCTTTAATCTGGGTTTGGCTGATACGGCAAGATAAATTATGTTGGATTGCCTTGGCGGAGGACATTTTGTAAAACCTTGAAGCGTGTAGCAATGTACCAAGGATCAAAATGTTATCACGGCCATGATGTTAAGCACTAGATGACAAGAATCATGTCTTGTTTATAGCCGTAAAGTAAATCGTAAATTCCGAATCGAGGTCTGTTCACACCGCTCCCGTAAACACCATAAGCCCCTTTGTAATATTTTGGCTGTATTTTGAAAAACAACACCATAGTCAATCGCTCTCTGTGCTATATTTTTCATCTCCTTTTGTACTGTTCCGGCGTGATTTATGTTGCTCGTCGGGCCATCGGGACACTTGGTCTCAATATCGTAATGTCTGGTGTAGCAGGACGCGAGATTGCAACGGCCTTCTTATCTCAACTGAGAAAACCACACAGACAGAGGAAACTAATGGTAAGGAAATGAAAACCAGAGCAGCCTGAATGCTAAGTTTTTAGAGAGGCGGCGCAGACTCCACCTGAATATGTTTCATTGATTGTTTTTGCAATATGGGAAAGCACAGACATACGGCGTAACCAGACCTGCTATAGAGCTAGTGCAGTCTTACCTTGGATTTGGGTAAACCTCGTTTAGTCCTGGGATTGGGAAATACCTTGTTTACTCTTCCAAAAAATATCCACGTCGATTCACAACTACAAAGTCTGAAGAGGTCGACTGAGGCATGGTTTATTACAAGCAGCCTCACATTCTTTTCCTTGTTTACATCGCGCTGCCTTGTGTTCTTCCTGTAGCATTATGGGCTTTTACTGTATAACCTCTATCCGGGTAAACTAAACACTTTGTCCCACTGTGAGTTAAACACTGTCCGTGTCTGGTGTCCCGAGAGAAAGAGATGTACATTTAGTCCCACTGTGGTGCCAGTCTGCACTTAGCCGTAATTCCGTTAATGTGACCCTAACAAAAGCACACGTTCACCACCACTCCCCTACCACCCCTCTCCGTTGACCTCGCCCCTTGCCGGCCGCGGAGTCTGGTTGGAGGTAGGCCTGTCACGATAACAAATTTGAAGTTCAATATATTGAGGCAGGAAAGTATTGCGATAAACGATATTATTGACTCTAACAATACTGGATACTGTCAGCTCTCAGGCATAAATATGACAGTAAACCTTTGTTCTAAATCATCTCCTAAAACTCCAAACAAGCTGCAATAAACATGAAATATAATGTAACTCAATTTGCTTCAGTTAAACTTCAAAGTTTTACAAAGAAAAAATAGAGGGGAAATGCTAGTAAATGTACAGACGATAAATATCAAGCCCATAAATATATTGTTTAAAAGGTTAACATCGCCATTGGCCATGGGTGTCTGTCCAGCCCAAGTACAGCCCATTTAAGGCGCCAGGTCTGGAGCTGGAAGATCTCGGTGTGCACTCCTACAAAGCTCACAAGGCTATGCTATAGTCTGCATTTAGAAACATGATCGGGCCCTGTAAAAACAAAACACTACCATGCCATAAAGTCAACGATTTAGTATAAAGGCTCAGAAAAAAATTCAATAATCTGCCACTCTAATCTACAGTATGGGATACTATGAAAGAGGAGTATAGTTATTGAGCGTGGATGAGGGATTTCTTGTGTTTAGTTTTAGAGCACTGTTAAAACATTCAGTGCTGAAATTGCATATCCCGTTGCATTGAAATGACACCATTACAGTATCTTATAACTATATTGAACATGGACATGGTTATTGCACTCTTTCTGATACTAGCAGGAGAACAGAATGAAATGGAAAAGTACATTTATTGAGAAGTCAAACTAAAGTTTTTGAAAGCAGTGGAATGTAAAATCTTGTCGAGCGCTTACAATAATAAGTGGGCAGAGTTTGATTGGCAGGCCAGAAGTCGACATTCAAATAAGTATTATGTCTTCACTGTAACATATAAAATATCAACTGGCAGTAATACTACCGAGGAATTATGAGGGGGAAAAAGAAGAGGAAAAAAAGCACCAAAGTGAACTGAAGATGACACTTTGTGAAAACAGGCCTCCTCTGGGAAAGCTATAATAATGAAATGTCAACTTTTAAGCTCTGGTTAATAGGAAAATTGTCAGTGTTTAAAAATGGAATGAATAGATTAGGTTTGGTAAAACTTTAAACATGCCGTAGTCTTCATGCCCCTCTGGTATCAAATAGGCGTAGACTTCGAATGTTAACATGCAACTCTATCTGAGGTAAGTCAAACATTTCTTTTTGAGGCATTGTGTTGTGGTAGTATAATACTTTATTCAAACATATTATTTGTATGGGTGGTATTTTGGCGCAGCAGTTACTGTAGCAAGAAGGTCACGGTTTCGATCTCTAGGCGGATGGGGTCTTTCTTGGAGTTTGCATGTTCTCCCCGTGCTTACGAAGGATTCCTCTGGGTGCTCCAATTTCACCTACCCAGTGTTGGAGTAACGTAGGACAAATGTAATGGGTTACAAAAATATATCACTTTTTTCAGTAAATAAGGAACATAACATATTACTGAAACATAATATGGGAATATAATAGTCATTACAATTCAAGTATCTCGAGGTTGGTGTCTAAGATCTGCAGTTGTGTGTAGTTAATGTCATAAAAACAAAACACAAGAGAATGAGGGAAAGTAAAGAAAAGGAAATTGGTGACTTCACTTTTGCTTGGTGGCATTATTGCTATTTTTAGTTCATATTTTGCCAAAAGTAACTCAAAAGTAACTCAAAGTAGTGTAACTCAGCTACATTTATTAAACAGTAACATGTAATACAAACACATTACATTTTTAAAGCTGTAACTATAGAATATATTCAAACTTTAAAGAATGGTGGTGGTCGGACGGTCCAGTGTCGCAGCGACGCTTCCTTCCCGGGGAAACGGTGGCTGCACGTCGCTTACCACCAACGTGTGTATGACGAAAAATTCCCAGCCCTGTGAGAAGCAGTTTGAGTGACTTGTGTCATGTGAAAAAGGCTAAACAAATGAGCTTCCATTCCAGGCGTTGAGTAAATTGTCCTAACTATGGACTGCAAGTAATGCATAACTACTTGTAAATAAAAAGAAGAAAATACCAAATCTTCCAGAATGGTAAATAGTCTTAAAGAGAGGGTATTATGCTTTCTTCAATCACATAGCACCAGTCTATAGCATACTACAATGATGACGTAACCTTCTGTTGTTCTGTATATGCAGTAAATTAAAATAACTGCCTTGAATAAAATTGCTCTCTCAAAATGGCTGTACTGAACGTCTTGAAATAGGCCTCTGTCTCTTTAAGAAGCTTTCCGACACGCCCCCTTCAGCACACTGCTGTGGCATCTAAACAACACTACTGTGCGGGGAGGGGGCTCTGCTGAGCTGAGGAGCAGTGGTTGGTGGCTTGGCTGGTGACGAAAGGTCCAGAGGCGTCTCCAGGAGGTGGGGGCGTTCCTAGGAGGACTGAGGCATAGCTACACCTAAAATGGCTGCCGTCTAAGTTTTTACTGATTACTCAAAAATATGTGAATGAGCCAAGGCAACACTCCAGGCATGTGTTTAATGAGGGAATGACATAATAACATGATATAAAGCTTGAAAAAGTCGATTTTACATAATACCCCCCCTTTAAATTTTATATGAGGTTACATTAGGCACCTGCAGAAACATCATAGCATTTTTTTTTCTGCTTCTACCCATTCAGTTTTATGTAACAAAGTGTATCTATAGGCCCTCCATTCATTCAGAGAAATGAACATGATACGCTGCTCAGTAAAGTAAAGAAGGTAATTTTTTGGGGGCGTAATTTGCTGGCAGAAATGCTCCGAAATCAAACGCCTTTCGGGTCATCTGCATCAAAGCACTTGCAAATGGCCTGGATCCATTGGAGCAGTGATCTCCTTTGAACTGTAGTTAGAGTTGCACTTTACACACTCACTCAAGCATCATATTTCACGCTCAGAGAGTTTAAGGTTATGTAGTCCGTCCAAAGTCACCTGGAAGCGTGTGTTCAGCATTCTCCGCTCGGCACCTGCTGGGATTTCACTTGCACTGCTGCCCTCCTTGTGCTTCTCCGGGTGTGCGTGCTTCTCACCGACGCTGTCCAGTGTCTTAGGGGCAGTACTGAACATGTCACGTCGTCCTCTTGAGTCGACTTGTGGAGGTTCATGTGTAGGCTTGACGAAGCGCCGGCCGGTACAAGCAGGTCAGGGGCCTGGGCCGGGAGGTTAGTGAGGGGAGGGTGACATCTGCTGAGCAACTCAAGCCGCACTAAAGCTTTCAATCAAGGACAAGAGACAAGAGATACTGCCTGAGTTTGATCACATGGGGTCTTGTTCATATAAAGTGTATTTATGGATGCAGAGTATTTATATTTGACTTCAGTAATCATTAATGTTATATCATTATGTCCAAAAGGGGAAGAGTTGAATTATATGTTTTTTATTTTGTTTTTTCTATGGCCGATGTCAAGAGCCCAAATGTATGGATCTACTTTAGATGCCACCCCACGACTGAAATACGACTTAGACTTGTAGAATATAATATAAATAATTGTCTTTTCCTCAAAAAATAGTTGCTGAAGAAGCTCTAAATAAGCCAAAAAAGCTGAGATTATCATCACAACAACCCGATAACAGTTATTTTAACAGGCTCAAGTAGTAATTCTATACCTTTTCTGTACATAAATAACAAAAAAATTAGGGCCGGGACTCGATTAAAAAATTTTATCTAATTAATTAGAGGCTTTGTAATTAATTAATCAAAATTAATCGCATATAAATATTTGACCTGAGAACAGTGAGAAGTAAGTTTTTTCATAAGGATTTTTAGTTTACCATTGAATAATGACTGAATACATGAGCTCAAGCAACAAAATATTGTTTATTTTTGTTCAACCAAGTCCAACAGACCAGTGCAATATTGCCATTAATTGTGCGTCTGCAGGAAAAAAGGAAACTGAAGTGTGGAAAGCAAAGTGTGATAATTTCGATTAATATTTTTAATCGCACTAAACCTCATGTAATTAATTAATCGCAATTAATCGAAAAAAGTTCCGGCCCTAAAAAAAATATTTAAAAAACAGGGCGGTACAGTAGCTCAGCCGTTAGCGCTCGTGCTTCACAGCTAGAAGGTCCCGGGTTCGATTCCCACCTGGACGGGGCCTTTCTGTGTGAAGTTTGCATGTTCTCTCCGTGTCTGTGTAGGTTTCCGCCGGATACTCCGGTTTCCCCTACCACTTAAAACATGTACAATAGGCCAGAATGAATGCAGTGTGTGAGTGATTGGTGATGGTTGGAGGTGGCCAATGGCACAGACTGGTTGCCTCGCTTCCGTCATTCTACCCCAGGGCAGCTGTGGCTACAACAAAGTGAATGAGTAATGACGACAGTGTGGCGCTTTGAGAAACTTGGTAATACAGGCTTGTAAAGTGCAATACAAGTGTAAGCCATTATTATTATTATTAAAAACTGTTTTCTGGGAACGGCTCGCAACCCACTTTGGGTCCCGGCCCACCAGGGGCGACACCGTAGCTCAGCGGTTAGCACTTGTGCTTCACATGTACAATAGATGAATCCTCCAGCCAGGTGATTCTGACTACCAGCCTGGCTCCACATCTGGAGATGGGTCCCCGGGTGCGGCACTGCCGTCGCCCACTGCTCCTTATAGGTTAACTCAGCGGCATCAAAGGATGGTCAAATGTAGAGGACAAATTTTCCTACAGGGACAGTAAAATATACCTTAACCTTAACTAGGGCTGAATGATTAATTGCATTTGAAATTTTATCGCGATATTACACAACACGATTTCGTAAAATAAAGAACTTATCTCAAAAGCATAATGACGGTTCATGACCATAAAGTATCCGCAGAGGCGATGTGCCTTTATTTACCTTTGCATCTACCGCATATGCGCTCCAGTAAGTAGTACAGACGCTAGATATAAAGACTAAACTGCTGTATGAAAGGGTTGGAAACTACGATCCGAGACAGGAGTCCGTGTCATGTCTTATTTTGCTGAGTAAATGTGCTGTTTAAGCTGAAATGTCACTAAATGGCTGTGAGTCAAAGAGAAAGTAAAGTGTCTGTGTTTGGCACCTCATGTCACTGTTCTTCTCTTTCTTCATATTGTCCAAAGTTACATCCCAAAACCAAAATGCTGCTCCTAATTCCACTGTGTTTTGGCGTGTGCTCCATCTGGCCTCTCCGAGTCCATCAATAACAAACATCTGAAGCAACTACGAGTCGCAGCTCAGACAGGGATTTGATTGGCCGAAATAATAAATAATAAATAATTTATTTTGTATTCATTGGGAGTTTAATTTCCTAAAACCTTTCCAACTAGTTAAAGAAGGCGTTTGTAATTACTTTTCCTGCACTTTAGTGTGGGTGATGTTACTGACTGGATCAGTGAGTTTTATCATTTTTTTTATATCTATATAATTTATCTTTTTCATTTATTTATAGCCTGTACTGTTACGTTCAGACAGTTTTTAAGAAGTGTAGTCCACATGTCCACACATTTTGAATAGTTCAGGCAACAATTTTGTTTGCTTTATTGTTGCAATTTTCACTTCAAATTAATCTAATATTGTTTGTTATGAAACAGACTGATTTATTGCTTGTGTTAGGTGAAAAATACATGAGAAGTGGACCTTGCAACAATAATCGCATATTTAATCGCAATATTGAAGAAAAAAAATCGCAATTAGATTATTTTCCAAAATCGTTCAGCCCTAACCTTAACCTTAACCTAGTCGAGTCAAATCAGTCAAACCGGCAGCCTAAAAATGGATATTTGCCAAATTTTAAATGGGATCCAAAAGCTTTTTTTTTTCAGCTAAGAGTATCCGTAAATCCGGATACTACTCCTATAGTCCTATGACTGTAATCTCTCAATACTGTGTGTCATAGATGTTCATTAGATTGAGCATTTGTTTGCATTTTAATAATATAAAGAAGCAGAAGAAAGCCCCATAGTAAGTCTCATCCAAGAGCCTTTCTATCACTAACAGATGAGAACGATGCCGAGTGCAACCGTTTGATGAGGACACATGGCAAAAAGTTATACTTAGGATATTGTCGCTCCCGTTGTGTTTGTACAATCCCGCACAATCTTCCCGATCAATCCAAGCTTTCACACCAGTGGCGTGTTATTTCATTTGGTCACTTTAATCAAGACTTAATCTGCAGTCCTCTTGATAAAAACCTGTGTAGCCTCAAACGACACAATAAGGTCTTCATACATGAGTCTCCTTCAGTGGCCCTGACCTACACTCTCTCCTGCCGCCTGCGTTTTCCTCTGGGCCAACTTGGACTGACTTGAAGCAGGGAGAGTCTAAACCATAGCTTCCCCAGTGATAGCAATCTCCCCCATCCCCCCGTGTATCTCCACGGCTACGGCTAATTAACCAAAAAACCTAGCCGAGGCTTTATTTAATTCAACAGCGAGAAGTGCCATGTCTTGATCTAAACCCACCCATTGAGAAACATGGTGCGTGAGCCAAGAAGCAACAGGAAAGCAGAAATAAAAGCAAAAAAGCAACACTAAAGGATTTTAGAGATTGATCTACTCTACCCCCTTGTTTCTTGTTCGTTATGCCTGTTTTAGGGGTATTTACTGGTCAGGGTTGTAAATATGGTAAAACCAACATGCCTGGTCGCTTTTTGAGGTACATTTTTTCACTTCAGTTCAGCCTCTTTTTGTCCAAAAGGCTTTGGGGGCAGGAGACATACATGTAAACACGACTGTAGCCTCTTTCATCCTGGTCACAGAGGTGATGCTATTGTACGTGTTTTCAGTGGTAGGGGAAAGCAGGAGCACCTGGAGGAAACTACTCAGGCATGGGGAGAACATGCACCCTCAGGTCTGGGATCAAACCCTGGACCCTTCTTCCTGATGTGGAAGTGCTAACCCCTGTGCATCTGGAGTATCTGTGTTTTTATATTCATATTCTGAGCGGAGGAAGTAGTAACTTTCCCAATATCTCTGGCATGCCCCGATTATTCACGTTTATAAAATGAAGCTGCAATCCTCATACTCTTCCATTTCCACATTTGAATGGTATTGGAGCGGAACATCGGCAGCATTCATTTGCAGAAGGGATGAGTGGTGCGATGGGGAGTCAGATAGGCGACAGTTTGATTGTGAGTTTTGACAGGCAGCTGCAGTGTGAGAGTGGTGCGAGATGAAAGCGGGACAGGGGCAGAGAGAGCACTGACCGGACGACACACAGCGCCATGCTCTGCACTGGGCAGCTTGCATTAACTTACAGTCAACAGACAATGAAGAAAGAAACTTCAGACATGGGGAAAGCTTAAGTGCAACCAATATGTCAGCCATAAAATGCAGTGATATATATACACTACACTGCCGGTCATATGGAATTATGTTTTAAACAAAAAGAAAAGTTTAAATAGATTCTTCAAGTTAACATAGACTTATTTCACCCTTTTTTGTTTAGTACAGTATCCCACATGTTTATTCATAGTTTAATGTCTTCAATGAGAATCACACAAAGTAAATAGAGTTGGAAATAAAGAAAAGCCGATAGATAAAAAGCGTCTCCTTTAGAGGATACTTGGGGATTTTACAATATAGCCGATCTAGCACCGAAAAAAGATGATATTTCTGGGACCAAAAAAGATAGAGACTTTTTTTTTTGTATTGGAAAGAGCAAAGTCAGGGCTTTAAAACGAGTCCTTCCACAACTCCCTAGGCCTGAGGGGAGGTAAGAAACACTGCAATCAAAATTGGTTAGCTTCAAGTTTGTTAAAAACAATTTTCACTAAACCTTGGTCGCTGAATTTGTTTTAACCTCCACTATTGTATTTTGATCGCCGCACAAAATGCCCCGGCTGGTAACAATATGCTAATGCTAACGACAACTAATCAAAGCTGGGACAGAAACTATGATTGGATTACCTAAAGTAATAAAATAAAACCGGCCAGTGCTGGAGCGGCCAAGTATTTGTTTTTACAGGATTATAGAGCAGACATTTGGAAAACTTGGCCAAAAATATCAGTCAAAAATATCGGCCGAGCATATCGGCATCGGCCTATTAACATCCCAATATATCGGTATCGGTCGACCTCTAGTCTCCTTTCTTTTCTTTCTTTTTTTGCTACAGGTTAGTTAGAATATGGTCTGATTGTGGCACAAAAATATTCCTTTGATTTTATGAGTGATTTGACTTTCTTTTAAACTACCTTTGATACATTGTAACTACTAAATTTAGCGCAATGCAATGAACTAGTTTAAACTTGACCTGAAGAAGTGGTTGAAGATTTGTGATCATTAGCAAA
This sequence comes from Neogobius melanostomus, assembly GCA_007210695.1. Classification (NCBI taxonomy): domain Eukaryota; kingdom Metazoa; phylum Chordata; class Actinopteri; order Gobiiformes; family Gobiidae; genus Neogobius; species Neogobius melanostomus. The sequence goes on from VHKM01000283.1 coordinate 3,246,793, forward strand.
AAACTGGTTAATCGGGGGATTGTTAAGAATGTATGAAGGTACAATCTTTTTTTTAATAAACTGTAGATATTTGTAATAGCAAGTGTAAATACTATAAATATTGCATCTGAATGTTTGTTGAAGTGATCCTTTTGCTGGAGCTTTTTCTGTATTTTATATTTTATATTGTGAATGGACTTAAGTAAGAATGCTCATTGGCCACTGTATAAACCTGTCACTTTGCCTCTGCCCAGGGACTACAGATGAAAATTAGCTTGTCTCTGGTCTGTACAACACATTTGTTGTGCAACGTCCCTGTCAAATAAATAAATAAATAAATAAAACTATATGTAACGATGTGTATAATCTTAACTATATGTAGTACATACACAATGGAATAATGTGTATTAGTAGTTATGAGGTACATAAGGTAATAAGACATAAGGTTAGGGTTTTATCTCTTATGATTCGCCTACCAACACACATTATTCCATTGTGTACGTACTACATGTACAAGTTAATTTAAAAAATAGCTCAGTCAAAGTTTCCCAGGGCTTGTTTTTTTTAATCACCATAAGCTGCATATTGCCTGTTCCTTTAACACTAGCTCTCCATTAAAACAAAGTACGGTGCCTCACTGACTTTGTGGCTGTATTGTCGGTCATCGGCGCTATCAGAAGATGTGTTGTATAGCGAGGCTTCTATGATAAACAGCGCTACAAAGCATGTCCTGGTTACGTAGAGCCACAGGAAGTGTCAAAGGTACCGCAAAGAGTAGACAAAATTCAGACTTCAAACGCCAAGCTTGATTTTCAATATACCGCCTTAACATTTGGCCCATTTTATTGGGAGGAAAGTATGTGATATGAAAACTAAAGATGAGAAACACAATCATCTTGCCTGTCATGCGCCATTTGGACAATATCGTCAAGTAGTTTGGAGTTTTCATTTTACGCAGGCTTTGAGGGATTTGAGAATTTCACAGGTCTATTAATCCATTCTCCTAAAACATCGTCAAAATGTTAAAATTACGAAATTACACCGAGGAATAAAACAAGTGTTCGGGGAATGTTAGAAATGTGGCTCACCTTGAATTTGATCTGATTTTCTAAGATAGTGGCTCCCAACTTTTGTCTCTTCCATTTCACAAAACTATTTTATTGCTATCGCTGCTTAAAACTCTCTGAAATCTAAGGGGTATTTAGGGCCTGTATTTTATCCCACTTCAATGCGGAATGCGATTAAAACATAATATTTCAATGCACCCTCACTTGTTGTACCTTGTTTTTTTCAAGACACCATGGGCTTCTATCATCTGCCTGCCTGTTTTTGGTCTATAAGCATTTAATAAAAGTGATATTACCAAATATATAAAGGAAACATGTAGGCAGTTTGTATGTTGAATGAGGTATCAAGATGTGATGTTTGGATAGCTCAGAATCTCTAGTTTTCGGGGCAAAAAGGAGTATGTTTCTATCATTTACGGATCAACATCTACACGCAATTTTATAAAACATTATCCCGCATGTCGTTCACACCCACAGCGTTAATGAATAGAATAGAACATTTAAAAATAGATATACATTAAGTCTAGCAAACTAGTTGGAGCCACTGTTCTAACAAACTACTGTGTTCATGTCTTTCTAAATAATTGGAGCGAGTAAGTGTATTCATCTGTTTATTTTGGTTTAGATGACTTCATTTTGTGGTATCCTAACATGTTCTCAGATAAAGTGTGATCGGTGTTCGTTCGTACCAGACAGGTCAGGCGCTGCCATAGTTACTCATCACTGTTATTTCTCCCCGCGATTGCCCAGCCTTGGTTTTCCAATAAATTCAATGCATGTCTGAATTAATGTATTACAAGCCTTGCCGGAGATATTAAAAAATGATAAAAACTAATCCGTTGAGCGCGGTGGCGTCTGTGGCAGGGTCCTGAATCCGCTCTGACCCTGACTGTCCACTCCGCCTGCTCGGTGACTTATGATATTTGGTGTTTCTTGGATAACACTTTAATATTTCATTACATTCTCTGAGTCGGGGCTCGATACTGCTCCCTCCAGAGCATCACTATTAATCATAAAGAGCTGTCCCAGGCTGTCTAATAACTCCTAACTACCGGCAATACACAAACACATTTATATACAGCGCCAGTGTGAGCAAAGGGAGAGACCTAATCCTACAAAGAGCTACACAGAGGACTGCAACTGTTGTTCTGTTAAATAATACAACCGGGACAATCTCCTGTGTGTGTCGGCAGCTCCTATGTTTGAAAGAACAGATTGATTCTATATGGTTTCTATTGTATAAGATGAAAGACCACACTGTTTTTGCATTATGTGATTTTGCATCGGCAGGAAAAACCTTTATAAGTAATATTGACAATATAGTCTTCAGCTAACTGGTATGTTTAACATTTGAGGTGGATATGGCTTGTTCTCAAGCCGATGGCAATTTTTGGGGATTTTTATTGGCCAAAGCCAATATGCTCTGCCGATATTTTTGATCGATATTTTTGGCCGATTTTTCCAAATGTCTGGTCTATATTCCTGTAAAAACATGATTACTTGGCCACTCCAGCAGTGGCTATTTATTTTATTACTTTAGGTGATTCAATCATAGTTTCTGTCCCAGCTTTGATTGCCATTAGCATTAGCATGCTGCCGTTAATATTAGCATACTGTTGCTAGCCGCTACATTTTGCGCGGCGGTCACAAATGCAATATGTTTGTTATGTGTGACATCACACACAATAAATACCTACTTCCGGGTCCAAACTGCTGAGAGTTCCACTGATAAACACAGCAAAAAAAAACAAAAAACGCAACTTTATCTGAATCTCATGCTGAAATAACAACAGATAAAAGACCAAAAACTGTTTTACACCTAATTCGAACAATATAGCTCACCATTTCAGATATTTGTATATTTAAAATAAGCCTTTATAATATAATAATCAATATTGATAATAATCAATACCAGAAAAGCAGTACTAATGAAAATCCAAAGTAAATGCAATATTTCTTTGTGATCACATGTTTAGAAAGAGCTTCGTAGTCGGCTCTACAGCAGGTTAAAATCAGCTAAATCCCATTATAATGAATAAGGGCTAACGCTCATAGACCGTTAAAAAGAATAGACAACTCCTCCTCACTCCTCCCCGTTTAACATAATGACCACGTTCGAGGGGGAAATCATGGCGGATTTACAGGCTCCTCCTCCCCAGCTCTGAAGCATGTTCCTAATAAGGGCATAAGGGCGGGATCTTCACTGTAGACTCGGCCCTTGCGTGACGTGTAGCTCGCGTAGCTCCAATGCTAACAGTCCGACCCTCATTAGTACGAGATTGTAAAAAAAAATCTTTCGAAAACCAGCCTGGTTTCTTTAATTGTGACTAACCCAGTGTTTTCTCAGGAGGAATATGTAGCTGTATAAAGTGTTTAAAAAATAGAAAACAGGCGTTAAAGTTGTTTTTAACGTGTCTAAAGTCCAACGCTTTTCAATGGGAGACTAGCGGCTATATGGAGGTACTACAGCAATGGCGGAGCAATGGCGGCCTCCAGTGTTGCGGTCGAAAAGCAGAGCAGCCAGCGGCCATTGCTAACGCTCCGTTGGACTCGGAAGTAGAGCGATGACATCATCACTTAACAAACGTATTGCGGAAGTTAAAACTAACTCAGCGATTAAATTCTCCAGGTCTGTGCTCCAAATTGACATGCAGCATGTCCATATTGACTGAGGTTTAGTGTAATGAACTTGTAGCTAACCAATTTTCATGGCGATGTTTCTCTGCTCCCTGAAGTCTAGGGAGTTGTGGGGGCATTTGTTTTTAAAAGAGTAGGTCGTTTTTCCATACTTCTAACTTCACTCCGTTTGGCCCCATAGAGGAGAAGAGGAGAGGCTAACTGCTAACAACATCTGTGGTCATTTGTGTGACTGAGCGCACGCACAAAGATCAGACTGGTCTCGTCTAAGCTCAGGTAAGAACATATCTCAGTATGGAAAAACGGTGGCCTGTTCCTTTAAAGCCCTGACTCTGCTCTTTACAATGCAAAAAAACGGGAAGTCTCTATCACTTGGTCCCGGAGATATCAGCTTTCTTCGGTGCTAGATCAGCCGATAGTCGATATTGTAAAATCCCCAAATATCTTAACATATGTGATCTCCATCTGAACAGGAAGCGGTTTGAATGTGTTGCGCATGCGCAGTAGACGGCATAGCTGCTGTTTGAGGAAGTAAACAGTGAATGGCAATGTTAAAGTTGTGGGAAGCTAACAGAGCCAATACATCAATAACTTAATCATTTTAAGCGGGAAGGCAGAGTTTTTTTGGACTATATGGACTTTTGAGGAGCAGAGGCGGCGATGTCTTTAACGAGAAACGAGCCGCTGTGGAATCCACCGGTGGAGAAGGAGATGAGCGGCTTCACTCATAACAAGGGCACATGTTGTTTTCCTGTCCACTCCTGTCTACTTTAACGCAGAATGACTGGCATTTGGAGTGCATCGATGACGTGTAGGTCGGATCATTTCCCTCACTCACTACATTGACACTGACTGGACACAGGAGTCAGGAGTCGGGATTTGAACTTTTGGACTTCATGTACCTTTACCAACTGAGCTCCCTACTATAGTAACACATGAATGATTCCCACATCTCAAACTCAAAATCTTCTACTTTCAGGTAAATATTCTATTCACCAACAAAGCCCAACGGCTTTCTTTGCAAAGAAAGAAATTGTGGTAGTGTTATCATTTTTGTGATTGTTAAGATATAGCTTTGGCACAAAATGCTTATAATATTGTCCCATTCAAGAGTTATTACGCAAACAGTGTCTGTTCTGTCAGTTCTGATCAAACAATCCACATTTTGCATTCAGAATACCTCGCTTTCTTTGCTCTCTCAAATGCTATAATACCGTCCAAAACATTACACATCATTCATCTGCCCGTGTTTCCCACGATGTTTACAGTCTATAACATAAGCATACAAATGCGCCGTTCTTATTTCACACACACTCATTCCGTATCCATCTCATTGGTATGTTAATTTAGACGGCAGGAGCAATCCCTGTCTCGGTGAGTCACGGCGCTCACTTCACTCACTGTCTCTTGCTCCAGTAAACACATGTGCAACCATCACTGCTACATATCAAACCGCTAACATATGAGGCCCAGCGTGGCATTACCCAGCAGGCTCTGTGTCCCGGCAAAAGAAAAAAAAAAGAAAAAGAAGAAAAACATTGACCGGCGTAGTGCCATAGCCGCTAACCCCCTCCCCCGTCGAGAGCTGTGCCAGTCATCATGCATGTATAAAAACAAACCAGCGCATCATCGACAGCCAAGTGTCCCCTCTGATGTGGTCTATTTCCAAAGCTAAACTTTGCGGCCAGGAAAAAAAAAAAATAAGGGGGGTAAGGCTAGATATTTACGCACCGAGCGCTCGAAAAGTGGAGCAATCTGAAGTAGGGCTGACCATCCCAGGCACACACTTTGTTTATTTACGCATGCAAAAGAGGACGACATCAGCCCAAAGCCCTATGGAAGTCCAAGAGAAAAAGAGTCAAACTGAATAAATTACTTAAAAGAGAAATAAACAGCCACAGTGTCACGGAGAACATAAACACAGACTCTGTTGACTAAATGCGTCTATTTCAATGATATAAAACAGGCTATGAATATAAAATATGGAGTGAAAGGGCAACATTATGGGTTTTGGAAAGAGGAATCCGAACCAAAGAGTAACACAACAAAGTTTGCCCTGTCAGTCATAGCCCTGACCAACAAGGGCTACATTTTAATATTGGTTTGGGCTTTTCGGTGCTGAAAGCAACACATTTCATGGTCTCAAGACTAGGGTTTATATCTTTTCACGAGGAGTTCCCAGACTTTTCAGGTCCCGAACCCCACAATTCAAGATCCCCTCCGTAAATTGGTGCTTTTACATCAAGCTGTAACGTTTCAAAATTCTGTGTTTGTCAATGTGTATTTTGATGGTTTACTTTGTTATTTGTCCTTTATATTAAATAAAGGGCTGTCAAACTTAAAGCTTTGAGTTAAAGCCTAAATCCCTTTCGGTCAGGCATCATTTAGCACTGAAATACTTAAAGTACACGTTTTTCTTATTGTATAATGCAGCCATTCCCAAAGTCCGGAACATCGCGGCCCCCTTGTCGATCCGAAATTCTCTCGGGGCCCCCCAATAGAAAATAATTTATCCTATTCATTGGAATTTTCTTATTGTTTTACAGCTAACATTACATAAAAAGCAACATCTAGCAATGACTGGGGTTTAAAACTGGTTTCAAGTAATACATTTTAGCAAATAAATGTATTTTCCCTTTGAAAATATATATTTTTTCAATCTACTTGTTTTCTAGACAAGCTTGGGGGCCCCCGGTAGTGTCTCCAAGGCCCCCCAGGGGTATAATGGTATAATGGTATAATGTATAAGAGCTTTGAAAAACATGTGACATGTAATCTAAATGTTTATAATGACTGAAGAGAAAATAAACTACTACTACTACTACTGCTTTCACTCACGTTTAATCGTAAAAATAATTAATTGCGATTAATTAAATTAATCACAATTAATCACATCATATGTTTTGACCAAAATCACTCCTGTATATGAGCACACGCATGACCTACAAGACAAAGCTCTAACTACATATTCAGGGATCTCCAACCTTTTTACACGATGAGGTATTTTTATGTAGCAAAAGCGACATAGAGCTACTAATGCATCAAAGAGACTTGTCTACTCATCCTATTTCAACAAAAATGGCTTTCATTTTGTCTTTATACTTTATACTACATTATGTACCTAAAAGTTTGCAGATTCTGTTCAAAATGTTCAGTAGGAAAGAAAATGTATCTAAAATGTGACTTATAAGGTGTGTGTAAATTTAGAAATGTTGAAAGCTTTGGGCGAGCGAGAGAGAGATCCCCATTATCAGCTTTGGGCTTTTGACAGCACAAGTTAGCTACATATAATACGTAATACAAAAAAGAATCAAAAGTGGCGCCACAAAACATGGCAATGTTCATGTTATTCCGAGATATTTGCGGCTATCTTTTGTGTCATCAGCGATCCCACAAAACTCATTCCAGCAGTGTGATTCTCAGCATGACTTAATCTGCTGTTTGTTTTTTCTTTCGAGTCTTTTTTCCCTTCTCACGTTGCACCGACTCGCAGTGAAAGAGTGAAGGAGGTATCCCTGAGATTTACATTACCATGCAGTGTGAGTGTAAGGGTCTAGTCGAGGTCAGAGAGGTTCAGATCTCGGCCCAGACCTCCACAGATAAACCACCAACCCTTCACTCTGCCTCGCTGGACTCTGGAAGTACAACCTGCGCCGAGAGAAGTACACTTCAGTAAGCGGTGGGGGAGGCTGTCAGAATGTGCTCAAATGGAACAGCTGGAATTTGGAAAATAAAAGTATCCAGCAGCAATCTTAAATGAGGGGAAAAGTATATTATACAACTTGTTATTTCTACTACATTGATTGATTGAGGCAGTCGATCTATGCCTCAAGTAAAATCAAGAGAATAGTCCCTTCTTCCTGCAGCAAACATTCAGCCTTTCTCCGAGAGCGTATGTCCTCCGTGCTCCGACCTGTATGACGCTCCCTGTCCTCTCTGTTGGAGCGGGCAGGAGGTGCGGGCCCAGGGCCGGAGGGAAAACCCAGGGGGGGCCCGCGGCAGCTGTCCATGTGGGGGTCCCCCCTCTGTGGCGCTGGCAGGAAGAGCACGGTCTGATGTAACGCCCAGAGCTCGGATCTGAGTTTCACTCCAGAATCAGGTCCATCAGCAGGACTTTGTTTACGCCCCATAACAGACGGTTCCACTCCGTTGATTCGCTCCGTTGATTGGCTCTTTGACTGGAGGGTTAGTGTGCTACTAACTTCACAGCAAGTGCTACAGCAGAAGTTTAATCACCATAATGTTGGTATTTTTTTAAAGAGGGGGTATTATGCTTTTTTCAATCACATAGCACCAGTCTATAGCATACTACAATGATGACGTAACCTTCTGTTGGTCTGTATATGCAGTAAATTAAAATAACTGCCTTGAATAAAATTGCTCTCTCAAAATGGCTGTACTGAACGTCTTGAAATAGGCCTCTGTCTCTTTAAGAAGCTTTCCGACACGCCCCCTTCAGCACACTGCTGTGGCATCTAAACAACAACACTGTGCGGGGAGGGGGCTCTGCTGAGCAGAGGAGCAGTGGTTGGTGGCTTGGCTGGTGACGAAAGGTCCAGAGGCGTCTCCAGGAGGTGGGGGCGTTGCTAGGAGGACTGAGGCATAGCTACACCTAAAATGGCTGCCGTCTAAGTTTTTACTGATTACTCAAAAATATGTGAATGAGCCAAGGCAACACTCCAGGCATGTGTTTAATGAGGGAATGACATAATAACATGATATAAAGCTTGAAAAAGTCGATTTTACATAATACCCCCCCTTTAAATATATTTTACTTGGCGTATTGGGTTATTCAGTTATCATCTATCAATATAAAAGTATTGCACATATCATGGTCAGTGTTGGGCAAGATACTTTAAAAATGTAATATTGTTTCAAGCTGAGTTACTCTATACTTTGAGTTACTTGTGGCAATAGTAATAATGCCAATGAGCAAAAGTACAGCTACATTAGCTACATGCAACTACAGGTCTTATACACCAGTGTCCAACATGATTTGGTGCTGCATTATATTTGGGGGGAGTTTGGCATTTTTTGAGAAATAAACATTACAAACCATTTAGGTGCATTTGTAACTCGAGTTACTTCAATTATAATGACTAACATATTCCCGTATTGTGTATAGTTGTATGTTTCTCAGTTACTGAAAAACTAATACAGTTTTGTAACGTCTTACTTTTGTAATACGTTACCCCCAACACTGATCACGGTTATCTCACAACTGTTTTGTGTCTGCTCCAACACCACGACGATATGGAAATACTGGCGTAATAAAAAAGCCGTGTCAATACATTAAACAAACCAGAATTCAAGAAATGTCAACGTTGTCAAAGGTCAATGCATCAAAAGACACAAGCTGGGTAAAAAAAAAACAACAACCTATAAACGAAGATAAAAAAAACTAATAAGCTAGATAAAAATATGGATATTTTGACCTTTAGAAATCTTTGCTGCCATCGCACATAAACAGGTAGCAGCGACATAAAAAGACCGGGTGAAGAAGAAAGCCATGTCCTGAAATGTTCCCAACCTCTGTGGCTTCTCCCATTAAAATAATAACATTTCGGCAGCTCAATAATTCTAGGCATAATACACCCTTTTCACAGCGCTGCATTCGAGCTGTCACTCAGAAAAGCCATGAGAGTTGTAATTTGGTTTGCATAAACTGGGGATGGCTTTAAGTAAAAAACGAAAAAAGAAAAGTATATTATTAGATCCTTGGCTCCGGCGGTGAATAGGTTGCGTTCGTGTCATTCTGGAATTCTGTCATAATGTCAGATGGAGGGCAGGGACCGGGCTCAATGGGATATTCACTGTTTATGTTAGAAATCTCCAAACTGAAAGTCCTTGTATGTTGAATTGTGTCGTGTTATGCCGGATGCACACATTTTGACATATTAATCTCATGGCTTAAAGTGCTTTCAGATCACATTAATACTGCTCGTTTTAATGCTGACTCTTTTTTTTCTTAGGCATTAATGGCCATACCGCTCTGCCTGATCTCGTGAGGTCTTGGAAGCTAAGCAAGGGTCAGGCCATGTGAGTACTTGGACAAGAGACTGTGAGGACAGTTTATGATTCATGTGGATAAGCCCAGGAGAAACCCACCACAAAACCTGTCAAAACATTTGCAATTATGCAGTTAAAAAGGCATATTCCACCCGTAGACTTTAGAATGGCGATGGACTAAGTTAGGGCGGCCTCCCTCGTAACGTTCAGAGCTGGGTTTTTGGAGCTAGCTCATGTTTAGAATAGGGCAAAAATAAAAATAGCGAAAGGAAAGAAGTAGGACGATGTTGCCCGTGTTAAGACAAACGCGTCGAGGTAAGAAAGGGGGCGACGGTGGCGCAGATGGTATCAGAAGGTCAGGGGTTCGAATCCCAGCTCCTGCTGAGTCACACACTGTCGTTGTGTCCTTCTTGAGCAAGACACTTCACCCACCTCGCCTCCAGTGTCTGCGTACATTGGTGTATGAATGAGAGTGTGGATGGGTGACTGGTTCCTTGCTGTAAAGCACCATTTATCATTTAAAGGGGGGTATTATGCTTTTTCAATCACATAGCACCAGTCTATAGCATACTACAATGATGACGTAACCTTCTGTTGGTCTGTATATGCAGTAAATTAAAATAACTGCCTTGAATAAAATTGCTCTCTCAAAATGGCTGTACTGAACGTCTTGAAATAGGCCTCTGTCTCTTTAAGAAGCTTTCCGACACGCCCCCATCAGCACACTGCTGTGGCATCTAAACAACAACACTGTGCGGGGAGGGGGCTCTGCTGAGCTGAGGAGCAGTGGTTGGTGGCTTGGCTGGTGACAAAAGGTCCAGAGGCGTCTCCAGGAGGTGGGGGCGTTCCTAGGAGGACTGAGGCATAGCTACACCTAAAATGGCTGCCGTCTAAGTTTTTACTGATTACTCAAAAATATGTGAATGAGCCAAGGCAACACTCCAGGCATGTGTTTAATGATGGAATGACATAATAACATGATATAAAGCTTGAAAAAGTCGATTTTACATAATATCCCCCCTTTAAGAATGACCAGCCTGTGTTCAATAATGACTTAAAGAGCCCAAAAAGTTTTAAAGCTGTGGTACCTGATTTTTCCTGTTCAAACTGTGCTTTTTTTGTTTGTTTGTTTTTTTGGCTCAAACTTGTTTCTAGCTCTCACAATCCTTCCTGCACATACAAATTGTTCAAGCAAATGAGTAATGTGCACGTTTTATGCCCGTGTACAGCTTTGAGTGGTGTCAAAGTGAAGCAGGGAGACCACCCCAAAATATATTGCACTAATTTAGATTCTACTTCTAACTTCCATCGCTCAATAAAATGTTAAAGGAATAGGCCACCGTTTTTACATACTGAGATATGTTCTTACCTTAGCTTTGATGAGTTCATTTGTACCTGTCTGGTTTCCACGTGTGCCTTCAGTAACGTAAACACAGCACAGACGGCGTTAGCATTTAGCCTCTCTCTTCTCCTCTATAGCTCCAAACGAGGTGACGATAGAAGCAACCAAACTCTTCCGCGTTTTCCCTGCGGCATCCGCGCAGTGATATCTTCACTTTACTGTGCGGATGCTGAATTACTCCTGGTATTATTACGCCTTACAATATAGTTCCCCTTTTTATCCGCTTAGAAAATCCACATTGGTTAATATTGTGTAGTTATACTTTATAGTGTAACACTTCACGTAACCATATTTAAATAGGGAAAACGTGGAAGAGTTTGGTAGCTTCTATCTTCACCTCGTTTGGAGCTATAGAGGAGAAGAGAGAGGCTAAATGCTAACGCCGTCTGTGCTGTGTTTACATGACTGAAGGCACACGTGGAGACCAGACAGGTACAAATGAACTCGTCAAAGCTAAGGTAAGAACATATCTCAGTATGTAAAAACGGTGGCCTATTCCTTTAAGGACAATGCAACAAAGTCTGTTTCTTGCTGTGTATACAACATATTCTGTGGTGGCAAATATAAATTTACACTGCAACACCAGAAAGTCATGTACCCCAGCTTTAATGGAAAGTCAAGGAACGTCCGGAGCCTGCCCCCCATTTCCTTTTAGGCCTCAGAAATAGCGATGCTACATTCATGTTCTTCACAGTCTATGATTACACCACACAATTCTGACCTGTCGGCAACCTCTATATTAATCCATTAGACTCTTTGGTATTAGTCCTGTGGAGGCAACCTGTTACCAAAATGAGAAAAGTGGGGCACAATAATTTAAACAAATGAAATAAAATGGAACGGATTGTTGGTTCAGCAACAGTGCTTTAAAATGCGCATGTTCAGCCTTTGATCCATGAATCATGTCAGGGGTAACAGAAAGCGATAATGTGATTGCTTGTGTCAGGATGATTCGACAGATTACATTTTTAATCATGGGGGAGAATGCAATTTGTACAGATTACACCAGGGAATATGGCACTTCATGTTTAGTGAGAGTACAGCGAGCGAGAGACGTAATCTGTGGATAGAGAGTGAGAAGGCAATACACTAACAGCAATATACTGTACCATTGCTTCTCAACTGGAGGGTCGGGACACAAAAGAAGAAACACGTTCAGAACTTTTACTAAAATTAAAGAGGGGGTATTATGCTTTTTTCAATCACATAGCACCAGTCTATAGCATACTACAATGATGACGTAACCTTCTGTTGGTCTGTATATGCAGTAAATTAAAATAACTGCCTTGAATAAAATTGCTCTCTCAAAATGGCTGTACTGAACGTCTTGAAATAGGCCTCTGTCTCTTTAAGAAGCTTTCCGACACGCCCCCTTCAGCACACTGCTGTGGCATCTAAACAACAACACTGTGCGGGGAGGGGGCTCTGCTGAGCTGAGGAGCAGTGGTTGGGGGCTTGGCTGGTGACAAAAGGTCCAGAGGCGTCTCCAGGAGGTGGGGGCGTTACTAGGAGGACTGAGGCATAGCTACACCTAAAATGGCTGCCGTCTAAGTTTTTACTGATTACTCAAAAATATGTGAATGAGCCAAGGCAACACTCCAGGCATGTGTTTAATGAGGGAATGACATAATAACATGATATAAAGCTTGAAAAAGTCGATTTTACATAATACCCCCCCTTTAAAGCTGATGAAGTGTTTTGATTGTAAGCATCAAAATAATCAAATGTCAAATCGATGTAATCAAATTTCAGATATTTTGACCCGGTTGATATCTCTTATGTCACACACAAGAAACAGAGCCGATAAAATAAAGTTAAATCTCTGTATTCTCTGGCAACACCTTAAACTTCAATTTTAAAACCGTGGTCCGTTAAAAAAACTTCAAGCCAACCTTACTACAGCAAGTTGGTGGATCCTGTCTATCAAATGGGCATATCGTAAAACATATTGGATTGTTCGTTTCAAAGAAAGCCCATAAGAGTGTTATATCGATCGGTTTCAGTCTCTTTATAGGCTCCATTCTGACGACTTTCATCAATCAAACGATAGGATATTTTGTTTTGCATCATAAACATGTTACCTGCTATTTTAGGGTAAGGCATAATTGCTAATTAATCCAAAAGAGCTGCAATGGGTCCCTGAGACTTTAAATGGTCTCTCAGTGGTTCAGTAGAATTCACCATCATGGGGAAGACTGCTGACCTGACAGTTGTGCAGAAAACCTTCATTGACACACTGAATAAGGAGGGAAAGCCTGAAAAGGTTATAGCAAAAGAAGTTGGATGGTCGGAAACGTGTGGAAGAAAAAGGTGCACAAGCTACAGGGATGAGCGCAGTCTGGAGAGGATTGTCAGGAAAAGGCCATTCAAAAGTGCGGGGGACCTTCACAAGGAGTGGACTGAGGCTGGAGTCAGTGCATCAAGAGCCTCCACACACAGATGGCTCCTGGACATGGGCTTCAGATGTCGTATTCCTCTGGTTGAAGCATCCTGGTCTTTCATAACATCTCAGCAGTGCCACAGGTTGAGAGCATCCATACCAACCACATTAAAGGGATACTTCGGGATTTTTTAACATAGGGCCTCATTTCCTAGTTATCCAGAGTGTTGTTGATGTCTGGAGATATTGTTTTCTTAAATTCATGCAGTTCTTATATTTGAAGAGTCTAGTTGCGCTAGGCTAGAGCAAGGCTAAAGCATTTCTATGGTAACTGCTAGCCTGCATTAAAAACAGTCTGGCCCACTCCACAGTGCACCTGAGGTAAATCACTTATAACACCAGACTAACCATATAAATGTCTGTGTCGATAGAATATTTTTTGAAATATAACTGACCTTGTATCACATGAATTACCACATTTTGAGGGACTATTTTCTCGCAGATCACTCTGCCGCTGCGTTAGCTTACAGCCACGAAGCTGATGCTGCTCAAATATAAGTTATTTTAAATGTAAAATGGTTAAAATTATTCTATCGACACAGACATTTATATGGTTAGTCTGGCGTTATAAGTGATTTACCTCAGGTGCACTGTGGAGTGGGTCAGACTGTTTGTAATGCAGGCTAGCTGTTACCATAGAAATGCTTTAGCCTTACTGTAGCCTAGCGCAACTAGACTCTTCAAATATAAGAACTGCATGAATTTAAGAAAAAAATATCTCCAGACATCAACAACACTCTGGATAACTAGGAAATGAGGCCCTATGTCAAAAATCCCGAAGTATCCCTTTAAGGCAGTAATTAAAACCAAGTACTATATACATGATTATAGTTTTCAGAGGGCCCACATTTCTCTATTTAAAATCACTTTTTTATTGATTTCATGTAATATTCTAATCTTCTGAGATATTGAATTTGAGGTGTTCACAAGCTGTAAGCCAAAATCATCAGACATAAAACAAAGGCTTGGCATATGTCACTTTGCATATCATATATTAGTTTCACATTTTAAGTTGAATTACAGAAATAAATGAACTTTTTCATGATATGCCAGTGCGATACCTCATTTGAAAGCCAAGACCTTCTGGTTTCTAAAACTATGTGTAGGATCTGTGTGAGTGAAACACAACTCACATCACATTTGCCGACCTTAACCATAACCCTAATTCCTGACCCTAAACCTAACCCTAAAATGGCAGACAACAGGTTAATTTCTCTTGCGACGGCCCTCAGATTTCTTTCACTTTGCACCCATGGATGCCCCCGTGCCCTCCATCTACCATTATGATATGAAACTGTAAAACATCTTGAATGTAACCTATTGTTTTGCGATGAGCTTGCAAACAAACACATGTCCACCACTGCATTTCTCCGGGACCTGGGCGCCGGAACAAGCTAAAATGCAAAGCTGTGCAAATCTCCACTTTGAGACGGGATTGCAAAGGAAGTGGGACTATATATATAAATAATGAAATTAAAGTGACTCAGTGTCTGTAATATCCCGGGAGTATACTGCTAGTTGTTGTATGAGAGGGGGGGGAGATAAGAGGATTTCGTCAGGTTGAGATGCCGGCTAATGCCATTGTTCCTACTGGGAGCACAAACGGTAAGAAGAGCTTTTCAGACGCCTTTTCTGCTTTTCGCCGCGCTGTTAGTGCAGATATCATTTCCAAAGGTGGAGTGCAATACTCCACTGCCAGTCTTAACATGCATATCCACAGACGAATACACCCACAATGTGTTCACGATAATCCAATAGAAAAGATATATTTGAGAAAATGTCACGCTTCCTACGTGCCTCCTCTCCCCTCGCTCACTTAATGCCTCAACCTCTAAGTACTTCTAAGTGACCGCTAAGGATGCACTAAATTGAGTTAGTGTTACCCAAGACTTGCTCATCCCTCTGCTTCCGTGTCTGCTACTTCTGGCCTCCTTACCCTCTCCGATTCCTTAAGTAAATTTGTCTCAAAGTTATGTCAGATAATCGTGTGCAGGGCCGCTTGCAGCGTTAAAGGGGGCCTGCTGCAAGGTGCTCTCTTTGGGGGCCTTTGAGAGACAAAGAGATCTATGTAAAGGTGCATTATGCAACTTTTTATGTGGAAAAATAAAAGTTGATATTTGTGTGTATTTGACCTTGTAGTGACTCAGCGGATGTACGAGTGTTCAGCGTTGTTCTGTAGGTTTTACGGTGAGAGGATCCGCGATCGGTGAAAACTTACCAAACAATTGATCCCGGCGCGTCCTAGAGACCACCGTGTTGGAAAGTAAAGGCGCCATGTTGACCACTTATTGTTAGAAGATAACATTAAATCGCTATTTATCATACGGGGTCAAGCTGTAAAGTCGTACTATCTCTGTCATAGCCCTGACTGTGGTGCTCAGGCGCCCACTATCAGCCACTGAATGTTTTGCTTGCATATCAGTATGACGCTCTTAGACGGTATTTACCCCTCTTCTGTGGAAGCATAGACACACTTGAATGGTAGGACTAGCGCAATGTCTCGAGTTCACGTCTCCGGGTCCCGTAACGATGGTAAATAAACTTCTCCTGCATAAGACATCCTGACTGCTGCCTATTCTTCACCGATCCTCTCGAGCACTTTTGTTATTTCTCTAACACTTATCAACTTTTTTTTTTTTTTCCACATAAAAAGTTGCATAAGCACCTTTGACTGTCTATTTTATGGAACTATTACATCATTGCTCTTTAAATGTATTGCTTTTAAGTCAAGATTCCGATTGCATTTGACACCAGGACCATTAACATTCAAGGGAAAACTCTGAATTACGGAAATCTGCGATGTAGACATGATACTTTATAGAGGACATTATGTGGCAGATAAAAATGCACACATAGTATACATTCAAGGAAGTACAGGTGAACACATTCAAATGATTCAAAATGAGTTATTTATCCTAACGATTTTTAAGGGCCCCTGTGCAGAACGATTGCTTTCCCAAACCCCGCCCTAAATAACAACAAACGAGTGCGTCTGATATGATCTAATTTCCGATCAACTCTTGAACCTAGAGCTGCTCATGCTGTACTTTTGTAGCACAAATGATTTGCATTCAATCTCCTGGAGGAAAAAAAAACGAAATAAATAAAAAAAAACGAGCAGCGTAGGTGTTATTATAGCTGTCACAATGGTAGCTCAAACCAATCTGCCAGCGGGCTACGGGCTGCGTGTTTAAAAGGCTAAACTCAGGCATCAATGCTATTAGTGGGGGGGGAAAAAACAATGTGTGCACAGCAGAGGAGGCGCCGCGCTCATGCCCCGACTCACCGTGTGGTCCAGCGTACATGTTTAGCACTTAAACCAGCGGCGGGCAGCGGGTTTTGGACACAGGTCAGTCAAATAAACTCATGAGAAGAATAGAAATAAGACGTGTGGCGCTTTTTAGTTGAATGGACTAATGACAGAAGGGTGAGCTTGAGATTGTTGTGTATAAAACATTCTTAATTGAGTTATGTTATTGTTGCAAGAGAGGCAGCAAATAATATCTCATCATGCTGTTATTAATACTGTTCTTATAATGAGTTCAATGTGCATGCTGGTCAGTGGTGATGTGTGGAATGGTATGCTCCAGGATCAAAAGTATACGTACTCTATCCAAATATAGATACTTGCATTGAATGAACTGATTGAATATTTGTTTTTTCTGCTCATTTTCAGATGTTAAATCAAGGCAGTGTTTGTACATAGAAGTGACTTTTACTCAATCAGTTTGAACAGCTGAGCAACGCAATTTATTGTAAAAAAAAAACACAAACACACATTGGTTTTGTAAAACATGGTATCGGATCCGATATAAAATCGCAGGTATCGCCCAAATGACATACTCTCATATGAAAGGCGTATTCATTATCTTCCAACCTCTGCTTCTGCCCATCGCAACATAACACGGTGAGGTGTTCCTGTCTGTGAGCCTCATATAAAATCATAACGCTTTATGTATCCGAGTTACTCACATATTCTTGTCCCTAATCCCCTTCGGTACCTGTAACATTTTGTAGTTTAGTGCAGGTTTAACGGTTTTATGTACAAAGAAACATTACCTATTTCTGTTTTTCGTCATGAGTGGTTAACACACACAAACATCTGCAGAATCTTGCAGTATTAAGGTTAACTTTACATCACAGACGTATTGTGCTTTTGTCATTTTTGGGGTATCATCAAAGAATACGAATTTGGGAAAAATGTTGAATAGCAATGGAGGAAAATTATGTTCGGATATTCGGGTTTGATCAGATTGTGGATAAGTGGACGGTCCTCTCCTCTATAGGCCCATATTACCGATCACAAAGTAGGTTTTTAATCTTGAACGTTTTCTAGCAGGAGACAAATTCACATGTAGCTCTTCATAACATACACGTCACCCATGGACCTGCACCGTCTCATGTGAGTTCATAAAGACAGAGAAATTTAGAAATGTTGTGTGTGACTTCGGTTTGTGGTGCAGATAGTGGAGGTGGATTACAGGGAAAGGTCACGGTTTTATTCTTTTTCATTTGAGTCCTCGCACACACACACACACACACACACACACACACACACACACACTGCATGCACTTGCTGGGACAGACCCTTGCTATTGTGTGAGGCTCCATTGTGCTCCAGCCAGTCCGTTATATGAATGATGGAAAACAGCTATTATCACCGCTAGCAAAACAAGAAATCAGCACACTTATAATAACGGAGAGGGGGGGGGGGGGGCAGCACGGAATATTCAGAGCATTGTGTGCACATAGGAGGAACTACGGTGTTATATTTAACCACACAATAATGATAGTAATGATGAGGTGGTGCGGCAGAGTCTGTGTGCCACACGCTCATGCCCGGATTGAAACAAGTACACATGGCGGCCAGGGGCATATTTAACTTCAGAGGAGAAAATGAGAGGAAGTGGCTGCGAGCGCAAATAGATGAATAGATAAAGAAAGGAAGCACCGCTCACACTGCTCATCAGAGTGTAAGGGGCCGCAGCAGAGAGTCGCCACAGGAATACATGCAAAGAAAAAAAAACGACACTCAATTGTCGAGGGAAATGTCGGTGAGAAATCGACACAAGCAGCAGATCAGTGAATGGAAAAGTTTAGGTATTCACTTGCTCATAAGAAAAGTGTGAATTGAGGGTGATTATTTATTATTAGATATACACATACAGCGTTTGTATACATTTAAATTCAGTTAGGAGTGCTTGAACTTTTTTTTTTTAATAAGAAGTATTTGGTAAAACATGGTCCAATTGTTGTGCATTTATGTTTGCTACGGCCAAAAGTTTAGTGAGAGGAAGATGTGTGCCCATGTTGTTAAATACAGCCTGTTCTTTCACAGAGTCACGTCTCAATATAACCGGTCAATGTCACGACTTTAAATGACCTCAGGAAATGGAGTGCAAACAAGAGACAAAAAGTTGGGGAGTAAACTCACCTCGTGCAGGATCCACTGACAAAGGAGGACAATGCTCCAGCCGAGAAGCTGCATGTCTCCGTCTCCTTCCTTATACGCCGACCTCCCAACAACAGGACTGGTTCGGGGAAAAAAAAAAAAAAACACACCACTACTTGTCTCCCAGGATGGACATGTAAAAGACACGCGCCCCCGAATCCAAGCAATCCCAGGAGTCTCAAAGTGCGGAGCGACGGCGCGTAAACTTGTGCGCTGCTCTCTGTGTACTCTCAGTCACGGTGGGGGCTCGCGGTGACAAACTTTGGCAAAAGCGGTGCCCGTTCCCGCCTCAAGTGGCGCATCCTCCGCTCATTGTCGAAGTAATTGGACGCTTTTTGGCGCGAGGTCACTCCGGCCGCGTGACTCGCTCTGAAGACCACCGGCGTGTGTTTTAGGATCGCATGATTTGGGAGAGATCTCCGGTACGCGCTCCCTCTCTGTCCCTCCGCCTCCTCCATCCACGCGCTCTCTCTACTATCACCGTGGGCGCGTCATGGCGCACAGCGGGTTCTGTTTACGCACACTGGTCATAATTACGCGCGCTTTGGAAATGGATTACCCACCTGTAGATAATGTATTTAAAGATGGACATTTAAAAAGCATGACTGAAATACACTATAGTGCATATTCTCCGTTCCTCACGTCAATATTTATTTCATTATATTTATTTCATTTCCACGCACATTTTCTCCAGATCGGATTTACGCAAATCTAAAAGCTTCTCGACCGGAGCTTACAGCCTATAGGCCAGGGTGACGGCTCATTTGAAAGCTAAGACCAACAAAACTGACAGTAACGTTTTTGTCACATTTTGGAAGCATTGTGTTTTTGTCTTTTGGGTCATGTTTTCGTGTCCTGTGGCATTTTCATTGTCTTGTTCTGTGCTTTTTTTTTAACGCTATTTTGTCGTGTTTTCATCACTTTTTCATCACATGTTTGTTGCCTTTTCATCACTCTTTAGTCTTTTGTTGCTTTTTTTTTAATTGTTGCTTTCCATCCTTGTTTTTGTTGCTATTTTGAGGCTTTTTTCAAGAATTTCTCAGATTTGGGTAAAGCCAAACTCGAGACAATGTGCTAAGTTCCGGTGGGGGTTAAGAGGTTAAAAACAAAACATGTTGTATTCATATTTAACTGAGGCTCGTTTGAACATATAGATCATCAATACCAACATTACAAGATCTTCATGAGCTTTCATTTCGCTTTCACATTAAAAATTATGAATCAGTCCATATTTTCCTTTCTAGTAATTATGTTGTATGTATGTAGCGTCATGGGGAAAAGAACTCTTATCAAAAGTAATGCACTCACAGTATATATTGTGTATATTTTATTATGGACAGAGGCAACTTGTTACGGCTGTTAAAATCATGTGATGCATAAAAGACATTCCCTTCCTCTCTCCCTCTCTCTCCTGGCTGCTGCTCAGTGGGTTTGTCCGTCTAATTGTCCTCATTTACAAGGTATCGAGCCATAGGCATAAATAATCCTATCAGAAAATAAACAGCGGTGTGCCTTCTCTGCATGCCCTGGCCAAATTAAGAAAAAAAGAAGTGTAAAATGTCTGATTAGTATATTCAATGTGTAATTGATTTATGTAATGTACAATTGAGTTGCTTATAATATCGGTATTGTTGAGATGTAACTGTAATTTCCTACTCAAAAAGTGCCTCAAACACCTCTGTTCCGCCTCAGGGCCTGCTTCACAGATTGAGATACCCCTGTGTTGTCAGGCCGCACACATGATTTGACACTCAGCATGACTGACAGAATTATCAGCCAATCAAAATTCGATGTACAATGACAGAGCGTTCCCCAGGCCCGGCTGCGTCTCAGTAGCTTCCCCTACGTTTCTTGGCCTGGGAAAACTGCTTCTTTAATATGGAGAGAAGATGGAGACTCGTTCTATTAAAATCAAAATCATTATTTTATTCCCTGAATTTACAATCTAAACAAAAGTCCTCTTGGGCACAACATGTCGGTAGTTCAGCGAGGAGGAGGAGGCGAAGAGAAGGAGGAGCCCCGTGCATGGCCTTTTATAAACACAGGAAATAGGCGTCTCCTTGTTGAACCAATCAGTACTCTAGGATTCTTCTTCTGCGCGATCTGACTCCTACCACACTGCCCCCAGTGGACTCCAAGAGTAAGGACAATGATGCAGTAAAATGTCCGTCCAATTCAAAATGAACCTTAAAGCACAGATTACAATCAACACTGTTTCATATATAATCATTAAAGCCTATTATGATAAAAACATATATAGAAATATTCAACACTGCGCATGGGCAAGACGTTCCAGACACTCAGAACAAGTGCTGGCTCAACTTAAAGGGATACTTCGGGATTTTTGACATAGGGCCTCATTTCCTAGTTATCCAGAGTGTTGTTGATGTCTGGAGATATTTTTTTCTTAAATTCATGCAGTTCTTATATTTGAAGAGTCTAGTTGCGCTAGGCTAGAACAAGGCTAAAGCAGTTCTATGGTAAAGTCTAGCCTGCATTAAAAACAGTCTGACCCACTCCACAGTGCACCTGAGGTAAATCACTTATAACACCAGACTAACCATATAAATGTCTGTGTTAATAGAATAATTTTTTAATATAACTGACCTTGTATCACATGAATTACCACATTTTGAGGGACTATTTTCTCGCAGATCACTCCGCCACTGCCTTAGCTTACAGCCACGAAGCTGATGCTGCTCAAATATAAGTTATTTTAAACGCAAAATGGTTAAAATTAACCTATCGACACAGACATTTATATCATTAGTCTGGTGTTATAAGTGATTAACCTCAGGTGCACTGTGGAGTGGGTCAGACTGTTTTTTAATGCGGGCTAGCGTTTACCATAGAAATGCTTTAGCCTTGCTCTAGGCTAGCGCAACTAGACTCTTCAAATATAAGAACTGCATGAATTTAAGAACAAAATATCTCCAGACATCAACAACACTCTGGATAACTAGGAAATGAGGCCCTATGTCAAAAATCCCGAAGTATCCCTTTAACCGGATAAACAAAACATTTCTCTTGTGAAATGTCCGAACGAGGCCAAATGAAGTGGATTTATTAATTGCGGATATTTGGCGCCACTTCCTCATGAAGAGCTTCGAACGACAGCGGGACATAGACGCTTGGCTTACTGGCTTACTGACGTACACCGTAGTGCAATTCTTTTGCCTCCTAAATCCAAAAGGCCAGTCCTACTTATTCAGTCTATCCTTTTCTAGACCTTCAAACAAACAAATGGTCCCAACTCCTGATGTTGTGATGTAATAGTGTCCATCATAAGGAAGTGTGTCTATGCAAAATACCTCTAAAGGCTCAAATAACAGTTGGCAGCTAATACTTTTTACCCTCTTTTCCATGCACAATACCATTGCTGTCTTTATGCAACGTAAAGGCATTTTGTTTCCTGAGAAGTTAGTGCTGAAGTACCTGCAAGTGCTGCTCACAGTCAGCCCAAGCCTCCAGAGTCATCTAAGGACTTTATGAATATTCCATGGCGGATGTAATGACAAGTCCTGTTTAAAAATGGGGCCTATTGTGTGCATTAGCTGTGTGTTGGGAGGAGAGTGACACAGTACTGCCTCCCTGTGAAGGAATGAATCACTGCAGGAGAGGATTACCAAGACTTAGACAGAGCGAGAGTATGACAACTTTACATGCCTGAATATAGGTACTGCACTCAGCGCGCGAACATAATGGGTAAAATCTTAAATCTTTATGCGGCATAGGTCAGATGACAATGGGGGGAAACACACAGCAATAGTAGATGCATTTTCTTGAGCCGCCGTGGGCTGTTCTCGGTCTGAAATGGTCAGCGCAGAAGACAGGAGCATCTGAGGGATGTGTTAGGCAAACAAGGACAATCCCGAGCCCACACTGTGAGGATTTAACGGATTGACTGCTAACATCTTAGGCTCATATTCACCACGGAATAACACAGGGGAGTAGAGGCCTGCACCAGACAGGCTGTGGGGGAGAAGTTTTTTGTTTCTGTTTTAAATGAGAAAACTTTTTCTTTTTTTTTTATAGCCAATGAAGACAAACTGTATAAGCTACTGCCGATGTGACCTTATGTGGCACCAGAAAATGGGCTGTTTAGATACATTTGAAGCAATTTCTGATCGGAAGTGTAATATTCCAACACAGCATAGTATGGTGGCCGTTGAGCAGGTGCGCGTGGCTCCAGTCTTAAGATACTTGTTTTTAATGAGCCGAAAAAACCAACTCTGTAAACAACAGTTGGGAGAAAATGTCAGGTCCGACTCTAAAACAAGAAAGGCGCAGTATAAATTCCAGTTCCTCAAATCAGAGAAAACACAAAGCCGAAGAAGCCTCTTGGACGAGAAGAGACATGTCTTCAAGCCCTAACAACACACAGTCCACAACTTTTTTTGTTTCTATGATTTCCAACTTTCCGCAAATGTGAGGATTTTTATTTTAACTGGTCTATCATTATGCCGTATATGATAGTTTGCTTTTTTTCAACCAACTAATATGCCACAAAGAGAGTTTGTTCTTAGAATGGGGAGGGAAACAATCATTCATTCTTTAGAGAAATCAGACACAGTAGGTCTATGAAAATAATAAGACAAAAGACTTTTCAAATACAGACTCTTTATTTCTCTCCACAATTTCAACGTTTCCAGTTCTTTTATTTGAGGCAAAAAAAAAATACAGTTGTGCAAAAACAGTCACATTATCATATTAAAAGACTCCCATCGGTGACGTGTTGATGTGGTCTGCGTGTCCACAGCCCATTTTGCCTCTGCTCCTCTCCGCTTTCCAGGCGCAGCGGCTGGTGTGGGCTGTGTTTCTGATACACATTGGAAGTGGCAGGTAGATTTGGCCCAGCTGCTCTCTGCTCTGTTCCACTTAGCGCCGACGCAGCTTCTCTGAGTCGCCCGCTCCTCGTACGGTTAGGCTAAATGAATGAACACGCTCCCATCGCATCTCCCCTCACCACTATTATATTTGTATGATTACTACTGTTTCGGCACCGCTGCATCATTCACAGAGTTCTCCATATTATTGTCGGCACACTGAGAATTCGTTCTTATGAGAAGGTGCTATTTGGGTTTTGTCTGACTAAGGTTGTCACGGAGATGCTTTTCCATAAAACTATCCTTACTGCCTTTGAACTATAGACATCTGAGCATCAGCAGAAGTCCTCACTGGGTGCGTTTACATGCAGACCAAAAATCTGATTGTGATCTGATTTCTCGAATTCACAGATTATTGACGTGGCATGTAAACTGCATACTGTATGTACATTATCTGATATTTATATAATCTGATTTTTGTGCATAAACTAACCAGGGATATACAGCAAAGAGGCCAAACTGATGTCACAAAGACAAAGATTACAAGATTTACAGTATTTTTTTGATTCAAAATGCAAACACAAAAGTTATCCATGAAATAGATCGTCTAATTTGTTTGTAGAGAAAATACAGTGTGTGGTAAAGGTGCTGCATGTGTGGCAGAATATTACTCCATCCTGAACGTTGTGAGTTCCAGTCCCAGCTATGATTATTTACTGTTTAAAGGGGGGGTATTATGTAAAATCGACTTTTTCAAGCTTTATATCATGTTATTATGTCATTCCCTCATTAAACACATGCCTGGAGTGTTGCCTTGGCTCATTCACATATTTTTGAGTAATCAGTAAAAACTTAGACGGCAGCCATTTTAGGTGTAGCTAAAAGGTGTAGCAGAGCCCCCTCCCCGCACAGTGTTGTTGTTTAGATGCCACAGCAGTGTGCTGAAGGGGGCGTGTCGGAAAGCTTCTTAAAGAGACAGAGGCCTATTTCAAGACGTTCAGTACAGCCATTTTGAGAGAGCAATTTTATTCAAGGCAGTTATTTTAATTTACTGCATATACAGACCAACAGAAGGTTACGTCATCATTGTAGTATGTTATAGACTGGTGCCATGTGATTGAAAAAAGCATAATACCCCCTCTTTAAATCACAGCTCCCTTTTCTTCACCTGCACATTTTTAATGGAAGTTGAAGCACTAAAACATAGCTGACTGAGTCTGAACCATAGATGTTTGAGTCACTAAACCTGTGCTGTGTTCCCTAGGCGACCAAACACAAGAAGCTGAGTTTTGTGTTCTCAGATTTCTGAAGACGATGTAAACCCGTCAGATCTGATTACTGGGTTATGTGATTTCCCCGGTTATCTGATTTTTTCTGACCATGTAAACGTAGCCAGAGACAACATTTTGTCTTTAGTACAAAGGACTCAAACAGAGGTTACATGGTTTACAAGGAGGTTTAATCTCTTATGTCGCAAAATAGAATATATCTTCAGATAACTTTGATGACTTCACCCTTCATCTTTTTTTATCCCGCCTATCAGCCGGGGCCTCTCATTTAACACGACAAATATTCTCAAACGTGACATTCATTCTTACATCTGTGTTGAGTTTGCATGCTCTCCTCGTTTCCTCTGGGTGCTCCAATTTCCCCAACCACTAAAGAACACGTACAATAGGGTCCCGTCAGGACACACTTAAAAAGAGACTCTGAAACTTGGGACTTTGCTTGTTAGAAAAGGGAAGAAAAATAAGCCATGGCTGCCATTGCATCACCAGACCCCAGATTCACCTGGTTCATTTGTAACAAACAGCATATTTATTTTGTTTGTATTGGACGCCTGTAGTGGCGCTTTCCCCTCAGCACAACATGAGGCTGCAGTTTTAGCCTTGAAGCTGGAGGATAATTCACTATTAACCACTTCAGTCTCCAGGAGATCTAAATAAATTGTCTGGAAGACCACAATGAACTGAAACACAGAAGAATAGAGCGTGCTGAAAGTTTGAAATCAGATTTTGTTTCATTGGGAGTAATTATAGTCTCTAAATAAATAGCAACAGAGGAAAAAAATCATCATTAGCGAATCATCTGAAATCTCTCTTGAAGATTGTAATTTTTGAATCTAAAAATAAAAGGCCATATTGTCATGACAGTAGAAAGAAGTGAGCACAAACACGCCTGAATGAGTGACAGTTTTCTTTGGCTTTGCTCCCTCAGAGGTGCACGAGCTCGTACACGCCGCACTAACAAACACACACTCGCGCAAACAGGAGCGTGCGCAGACAGGCAGTGCTGCTGTCTAAGTCTAGGTTAAGGAACACAATGATGAGAGGTCAGCCTGCAGTAATGGAGCCTTTTGTGCGTGGAAATAGTCATTTCCCTGTGTAGTCGCAGGGATATCACAGAGCAGATATGAAACCCTGTCATTTTGTTTTCCTTTCTATCGATCTGAGACAGAGAGGGGAGGTGCGCGTGTTGCGGCGGGTGGACACACTACGCACATTGTCATTCAAATGTTTGGTTGCAGGAGGGGTTCGAGAGCAGAATGGGAGATGAGCACTAATGGGGAGCAACGGGAGAAGTGGAATAATTGGATTTGATTACGTCTGTCTGTCAGAACAGGACAGGCCATAATAAGCTCCTGGAATGATTTTGACAGAGGCACAGGCAGGATGTGACTCCGGTGAAGTTAGTCTTTACAGCAATAAACTTCAAGACGAGGGACACATGTAGTGACGCTCAAAACCAGTTTATTTTACACACCGCATTTTAAGGAAATGTAAAAACTTTCTTGAAAGGCTTCCAGCTTCAAAACGTCTGTCTCCTCAAGTTATTCATACATATTATTACACTCTCTCCTCCTCCCATCCTGCTGTTTCAAAGCAGGTGCCAAAAGTGCAGAAACATTTCCACGACCACAGCAGCAAAACTGTCAGCCGCCTCAGCGTCTCATTTCACAAAAGGAAACCCGCATTTATGTAGATGATGATTGAAAAAATAAAGTAAAACTAGATCAGTAAGGATTGAAGAAATCGTTATTTCTCTTAAGTTGTCCTCGATTACCTTTACAGAGCAAATCAATATTAGTTCCAATGCGTCTCTTTGTCCTGATGCTAATTACCTGACTCCGGACAACCACGTGTTCAAAACTGGCGAAGGAGGTTAGCTTTTGCCGTCAACACTACCCTAACCGCTAATAATGACATACCAGGATAGATGACAAGGATTCGGAAGATTAAAGTCACGACAACTTTATTCCCTAATACAAATCACCTAAGCAGAGCGCTCCACTCCTTCCCAAAGAGTCCCTAATACACACTGCTTAGTTTTCCCGTCCCCAAAGGAAAAACTTTCTCTCTCTGGGAGGAGTCAGAGCTTACGTCACATTTTCACAGCATTTACACCATATCATTTGAGCCTATGCTACGTGTCGTTGTTCCATTGGCTTCCGATCCGTCATGTGACGTTTGGCTCCGCCCCTCGCGGCCATTTTGTGAGTTCATTCTCTCCCACATGTTTTCCTCTTTTCCTAGGAGGGGGTCTTTCCTTTTGTTCTTTTCTCACACCTCCCCCCTCATATCTGTAATTTTCCTCTGTAATGAAGAACTGCAAAAACACTTCGTACAACTTTGATTAACATTCCTAAATAGCTAAAAAGGCATAACTTCACATAAAATATTATATCTCTTCAGCCCCCTTCTGATCTCCTAGGAGATCATTTACCATAATATTTTTTAGTTCACAAAAGTACAGCCTGTATCAAAAATCAAGGTACAATTTCCAACAGTATAATACCAAAATAACATGTTCACTTTTATATTGTGCATACTCAACCAGCTGCTGAGTAGTTTCAAAATTTTCTCTCTCTTCCCAGGTATAACTTTCGCTTACAAATCTTTCCATTCTGAGTTCAAAGCTTGCTGTACTCCTTTCAAGTACAGGCTGGGACCGCCCCCTTCTGGCGTTTCCCTTGTCCCGCACTCAGTGTCCCCCTGGGCCACCCAACTTATAGATGCCCCTAGTGGAACCCAAGAGTAAGGACAACCATACAGCAGATTACAATCAACACAGTGTCATATTACTCTTAAAGCCTATTATAACAAAAACATATATAAAAATAGCCAACAATCCTCCTTTCAACGTCTCTTAATATATCGCAATCAAACTGAATATTTATCATGAAATTACAGTTACAGATGAAACGTTCTTGAACTAGCCGTCTGGTTATTGCCTCCGTCCGTGCGGCTTCTGGGCTATATAATCATATACTCACCACTGGGGTGTTTTGTTTGGTGTGTTTTGTTTTGCACCTTTAATCATATTTAATCATTTGGGTCAACTATTCTCATAATTACAACCACTTACCGCACCCACAGAGGCAAGGAACCAAAACAGAGTTCTGTAACAAAAACACAAAGAACAGACATCAAAAAATTACAAACAAATTCTCATCAAGATCGCTCACCGTGAGCCGGAGGACGACCATGCCAGCTAATTCTGTAAAATATGGCTGTACTCAAATTTAACTATTTAACTTGATTTATCTATTGGAATGTTGTTGTCAATTTTATCTGGAAAATTCCAGGGATACAAGCACACAGCTTTCATTAATCCTAAATTTGTGGAGAATGTATCTATAACCGAAACGTATGTCTTATATCGTAGTTTGCCATAAAATTTATCAATTTGTCACTTTTTGTTTGTATTTTAGATATTTTAGATATATCTACCATATTTGCGTTTGTTCTTTCCCATGTCCAACATAAGCCAAATTATAATCGTCCCATAATTAACACCCCCTTCTTGGACTGAGAAAAACTCAGTCCAACAAATTGTCATGTAAACGTGTAAAAAACAACCTTCCTTAGATGAAACCTCTATCCTTGAACAGGAAACACAGCAAACCAGCTCAAAAGTTCACTGGAGAAAATACTTCCAGCATCTGCAAAAACCAACACAATACATATATCAACACGAAAAAACAAACAAAAACTAATAAACGTCAGAGCGAGTCCCTGTAGACTCTATTTGGTTTTACTGAGTCAATTTGGTTCAACAGGGCTAGTGATAGTAGTGAGACCACTCGTCTGGTTCCTCTGGGACCTTGGCTACCGTGTATCAGGTCCTGGCCATAACTCCAAAAACAATCAGACCAACTCTGTTCAGTCCAATTTCGGCCCAGAATCAGGCAAGGTTGGCAAGGAGCATTCTCGGCAGCTCCCGGGAATGACAGCAGAGACTTCAGATTCTGAGTGAAAGAAACTTAAAAACTAAATCAGTAAACATAGTTCCAATATAACACACAATCTTGTCAAAATCAGGGTCCTCTTTAGTCCCATAAGAACAAAAAGGAGCCGGATCTAGGCTTCAATCGGCCAGTAAAAACACATAAGAGTAACCTGTTGGTCTGCTCACGGACTGACGTATCGAGAGCAGAGCAAGAGTAAGGGCCAAAGCCCCCATACTACCCCCATTTAGGCAATTTATAATTATAGAGTTCTATTACTCCCTCATAACAATGCCCTCTAAGGCTTCACATTTAAATTTTGTATTGAGGTATTCTAATCTTTGAATTTAGTTGTAATTTCAAAGATAATTGATTAATTATTAGTAAATAAGCCAGCATCATCAGGTCTTAAGGACCACTATATATTTGGTGCCTTTTTAAGATATTTTTCCTAGTGAAAATGATTCTCCACCGTTATGTCATGGAATGAATTGTAATGTTTGAAAAAATTGATACAAGTCTAGCATTAACATCTAAAAAAATAAGACACAGATTAAGAGTACAGGAGATCTGAAAAATTCAAAAATGTTACAAAACTTTTGTTTCACTCAGCGCTTTGATCATGGGGCCTAATTTTAGCCTGTTTGTCCAGGAGAGAGAGCAAAGGAGAATCAGAACAAGACATTTCATATTATTGTCAATACAGGTGTAAACAATTTGCAGTCACACCATGTTTACCTTTTGCAATTTTGTTGGTTTAAGGGAACATTTACGCCCCTTAAAGTTAGCCTTAAAAGCTTCTCTATATACCAAATCTTAATTTGTCATAATAAAATTGTTTGTAGCAGTTTACGGGTGATTAGGCGGTATGCAGAGAAGATTTGTGGTGGGTCCAGTTCAAGCGCCAGCAACCACTGTCTTACGGATGACTCAAGACAGCCATGTCCATCATATCTGAGGACAGGAACAGGAATCTGAAGGGCTCTAGTGCATATGGATGCTAGAGTCCGTCCTGCGAGATCATAGGCACTGGTTAGGTGGCAGCTCACAGACTCTGTGGTTCTTCCAAGAAGCCCACTAATGTGGTGTCAGGTAACAATCTTATAGTTCAGATGTTTTTCACCTGTCTGCACCAACATGCCAAGAGAGATGTCTGTTCACTGGTAACAGTTCTACCTGTACACCCACCAGGAGCATTTTTGCAACCGCCTCGTTCTCGAACGTTGCTGGTCCAATTTTGGTTCTGGATCGCCGTCTGAAAACACCTTAACCACAATTATCATCAAAACCACCACAACCATAAATCGCTCCACATTTAGGTAAACTTTTTAGATTTTTCTTTATTAAATTTTGTTGCTTACTTCTTTAAGCTTCATCTTTAAAAGTTGCACTTAATTTTCTTTATTTTTAATTCAGCTTGCTCTCACCTCTGGTCAATGGCGTACCTCATATTATGTACCATAAATGTATTCATTAATTTATTAAATCTGTTTATTTGGTCTCCTAAAAATAACAATTCAAAATTTTGCCTATTGCTTCTTCATAACTTTTAGTAATGCATCCAAGACGGTGCCTAAACAAAAAAACTTTAAATGGATATCGGTCTGTACTCCAAATCAATGCATCCAAAATTATAACCTATAAACACTTTTGTTTTCATTCCATGTCACCACAGTGGAGAGAGAGATTCTAATTTTTCAGTAACCTCTCTTTCAGGGCCTAAAATGTTCTATTCACCACAGACACACAAAAAATAAAAATAGCCTCTATCACACTTTAGTTAAATTTGGATATTTCAAAATAGCAATTCTATGCTAAACTTTCACATGCACAGATTTTCTTCTGAGCAAGCAACTTCCTTATTTCATAACTTTTCCTCTCCCCTCAGTCAGGTTCGGGGCTGCTTCAATGTCTTAACCAAAACCATTTGACCTCCCACATCCACTCCAGGTTTAAACAAAAACCAACGTTATCTTATCTCACAGGTCGACTTAATTACACCAAGGGGTTTCACTTCCTAAGGAAGTCACACTTTAACACATCCTTCAATTCAGCAGGTCATTGCTTACTAGGATATTTAAGAATGAATTTTCAATCACCCACAAATTCATTGCAATACATATGATATCACAAATCTCATGACATTCCCCTCTGTGTGAGACTGTTTATACACACGTCTCAAATTCTCCAACCAAGAACGTACTACTTATTTAGTTTGCCTATCAGTCACATTGCCAATCAAAACAGTATTTCTCTGTTTGTGTGAGACTCGTTTTTGCCCCCAACAAAGAGTTTCACTAACTTTATAGCCTTTAATTTTTTATTTTTAATCATGGTTACCAATTTGACTGTAGAAGCTCTAAAACCACTTAGCTTCTATTATTAACAAAATCATTTTCTCTATGCCTTTTGCAATTTCAAGCAACTTATTGGCATATTCTCTACATATGTAGATCATTACTTTTTTCAGCAAATAGTTTACACCATTTTTAGTGCAACTATTTTCTTTGCTTATGCAGATAAATTTCAAAGTAATTTTCCTCATAACTGCATAAGCTACACAATTTTTCAGCACTTTTCCCTGGGTTTGGCACCAGGCAACTATGTTCAAAATGATGCTACATTTTTTCTTACATTTCTAAATGTAAGTGGAAACCAATGTTGACTTGCATTGCTGAAGCCTATGACACAAAAAATACTTTCATAGCGTTTAAGCAATGTCTGTGAATTTGAAACATTGGCTTTCTGTTACACAACATTTTCATTCAACCTCATTTGTCCCCACAAACTCCACACTCGTCACACACTCGTCACTCCACAATAAACACATATGACAACGAGACAAGACAAGACACCAGAATTTCACAATAATCCCATCACCACAAATATCTAACCTGGCGATACAAAAGCTCATTTGCATTTTGGCCAATAGAATATTCACAGATATCATAACATGATAAACTACTCAGTGGTTTATAGGCCACTGGGACCGGGTCCCCTGCACTTACTGGGGTTTGAACAATATGCTTTTTCATAACTGGCCCCCGCCTATAAATAACCCTTATCTAAATAGATTAGACAATAAAACGTAAGTTTCGATTAGGGTGATCAAGCCTGATCGAAAGTCACATTTCCGTCTTTTAAAATGGCTTATTCTCCGCCTTCATGGTCAGGAGATCCATTTACAATACTCCCCTCTTATCTTTTTATTACTCTTTAGTAATGTTTCTACTCTGCTCTACTTTTCACATGCATTACATGTTGACAAGAATTAACCTAATGTTTGGTTACATATTTTCAAGTCTTCAACTATTTTAATATGGCCAATTCCAATTGTTTTCTCTAAGTTTAAGTAACATTTGCATCTACTGTGAGACATCTAGACCTAAAGTCATTTACAGTCTCAATGTACATTTACTTGCACTGTGAAATTCTCTCTTAATTTGTATGATTAACATACTTAACTTTGGATTTTTCCAACACTGTATCATGCTTGAGCACTGTTTTTCTTGTACTCTTGAGCAAGGCACTCCTTAACATACACAGACTTTCCTGTGTAAGGCATTTTCTCTTATTTTACTTTACTTTGCTACTCTATTTTAAAATCGAACTTACTCTAGATTAAAATAATACTAGCAAAG
This sequence comes from Neogobius melanostomus, assembly GCA_007210695.1. Classification (NCBI taxonomy): domain Eukaryota; kingdom Metazoa; phylum Chordata; class Actinopteri; order Gobiiformes; family Gobiidae; genus Neogobius; species Neogobius melanostomus. Next base: position 3,279,473 of record VHKM01000283.1, read on the forward strand.
ACCCAGTTCGTATGAAGGAGGGGCCATTGGGGCCAAGGCGGGAGCTACTCCTCTTAGGAGGGGCTTTTGAGTCCCGCCCCCCGCAGTGGGGGAAAAATCTTCTTGTTTTTTTCAGCCATTGTGGTGTGGCCAGTACCAGGACTGGTTCCATTCGTTTCCTCAGTTGTGCACAGGCCTCGACTGTTTTGTTCCTGCCTTTTCCCGCCATCTTTTTCAAAAGAGGCGACGCCTTACGGACCATCCCCCATCCTTCTCCTTAGTAATTCCAACATTTTCTTACCTCCATATAACTGTTCCCTGCACCCAAATTATCCTTACTACAACTACCTCGTATACTTTTATAGTCACAAAAAACCGAACATTAACTCACCAAATTATTTATATATATTTCGCCACTATTTCGCCAATTAATGGAATTTAAGGATCTTATTTATCCTTTGGCCTCCAACCGAAGTATTTCAAACAGCCCCCAAATCTGCTTACGATCTTATTTTGACCGCTTGATTTTAAGACGCGCGTCCGCGTCTCTGGGAGATACTACTACGGACCTTTTACGGCTTTTAAAGTGAAAACACACCGCGTAGCTCTATACCAGGCCTTAAACCTACAACACAAACCAAACCTTTACCAGGCCTCAAACCTACAACTACTATTTAAGGATTTCCAATCCTAAGGCCTCAAACCTACAACTACTATTTAACTTTTAGAATTTACTTTATTTAACTTTATTTTAGTTCGGTAATTTAGATATTAATAATAACGTTTTTTCCTCTCACCCGTCCACCATCAATTCACAGATTTCACCATTCAACAGTTAACTTCGTTAAAAAGTAATCTAAAATTTGGAAAAAAGCCAATAGACGCACTTTGAGACTCACAGTAGTAGTGATCAAAAGTCGTCTTACCTTAATCTATTTTGGACGTCCATGAAGTCTCCTGTTGCGTGGTCGTGGACAGGAGATCCTGGCATGTCCTACCGCGAAGATTTCACCAGACTAGACCTTCGCCAGTCCGTTAGTTGACGAACCAAAACCACCTCCTCCTTCAGCACGGCAGGGTCACCACTGAAGAAATCGTTATTTCTCTTAAGTTGTCCTCGATTACCTTTACAGAGCAAATCAATATTAGTTCCAATGCGTCTCTTTGTCCTGATGCTAATTACCTGACTCCGGACAACCACGTGTTCAAAACTGGCGAAGGAGGTTAGCTTTTGCCGTCAACACTACCCTAACCGCTAATAATGACATACCAGGATAGATGACAAGGATTCGGAAGATTAAAGTCACGACAACTTTATTCCCTAATACAAATCACCTAAGCAGAGCGCTCCACTCCTTCCCAAAGAGTCCCTAATACACACTGCTTAGTTTTCCCGTCCCCAAAGGAAAAACTTTCTCTCTCTGGGAGGAGTCAGAGCTTACGTCACATTTTCACAGCATTTACACCATATCATTTGAGCCTATGCTACGTGTCGTTGTTCCATTGGCTTCCGATCCGTCATGTGACGTTTGGCTCCGCCCCTCGCGGCCATTTTGTGAGTTCATTCTCTCCCACATGTTTTCCTCTTTTCCTGGGAGGGGGTCTTTCCTTTTGTTCTTTTCTCACACCTCCCCCCTCAGATCTGTAATTTTCCTCTGTAATGAAGAACTGCAAAAACACTTCGTACAACTTTGATTAACATTCCTAAATAGCTAAAAAGGCATAACTTCACATAAAATATTATATCTCTTCAGGATGTATTGCTGGGTTTCAGGTGACATCACAGCGTTCTAAAGCCATATAATATTATATAGAGATAAAATTATTTTGTTTTTGAGGAAATTTTTGGTCTTGCACAGAGAGATGATAGACCAAGTGACAGATAATATAATATTATATATTATTATATTATATTACCCTATAATATTATATAGGGCTATCCTATAATACTATATAGGGCTACAGTATATTATAATATTATAATATTATAATATTATAATATAGCCCCATAATATTATATAGAGAGGTAAAATTATTTTGTTTTTGAGGACATTTTTGGTCTTGCACAGAGAGATGATAGACCCAGTGACAGATATTAATTATAATTTTTGTAATTCATAAATTTTCTTTTTAGATACGACTTGTGAAAGTGTAATGCTGTTAATAGGAAAAACTGGCTCCTGCCCCCACTGGGTCCTGTGACAACATCACATTCTAGAATCTGCAACTCAGCAATAGAGTGTATAAGGCATATACTGTGTAAGTAAGTGCTCTATTTGTCATTGTACAAGTGTACAACGAAATAGTGTTCAGGTGTTAGTCCTGAGCCGCTGCGACTGAGCTGCGCTGCCATTGTGGGCCGAGCCGACGAACATGTTTTTGGGGGGTCGAGGAAACCTGTCTGTCTGCCTTCAGTCTCCTCTGATCCTCTGAAACGGTGCAGCGCCTCCTGGGTTGGTCCCTGTTTCAGAGCGTGGTGTCCCGCACTGGTCAGCGCCACCTCCTCCTGCGCAGCTCCCTCCGCACCACAACAGTCTTTCACCATCTTCTGTGAGCAGCTTAGCAGTTAATCTGTTTTATTCTCCAGTGAACGTAGTGAACGTGTGTATGTGTCTGAAAATAGAACGGGGTAGATAAGTTTGGTTGGTGGAGGGACGATTCTCTTCAGTGTCAAAAGACCACGGGCCGGACCCTCTAATTGTAGACCAAAGTAAAGCATTACGTTCTACAAATGCCATGTCATATATGGTCTAAACGGGTATTCTGATAACCCATTTTAAAGGAATTGACAGTATGGTTCACATTACTAAGTACTTTAACAGGCATTTGATCTTTGATCTCAATAGACCATAGTTGGAAATTCAAATCAACCTCATCAAAAACAATGGAGTTGAATTGTGTGTCATTTGCAAGTTATTGAAAGTATAAGTATACTTTTGCTCGCCCTCCTAGTTGCTTGGTGTTCACCTCTGGACATCTTTAAAATGTATGAGCAAGTGTAGGCATGCTTTTACTTATGGATTTACGTGAATTTACCCCAAGCTTAAGTGTCAAAAGGCTAAATGAATCACAGATACATACAGTGTTTTTAAAGTGACTGAAGGTTGAAGTTTAGAACCTAAAACAGTAAATTTGCGTTTCATTCTGTCGAATAGCGACAGTTACCTCGGCCGCCCTTCAGGTCGGGCCCATCGCTTGCTGCTCTGCATATTCCACATTTGTATTGTGATATTGTTGCCGTGTTTATTCCTTTCACAAACCTCATTTCTATGAGCGAGAGCACTGCGCCCATCGGCACTCCGCTCGGCCACATACTAATACAAATAACGCCGCACAAGAATGCACAAAAACATCGCGAGGAGTCGACGCGCCCGGTCGCGTCGCTCGGCTGTTATTGTTTTATCGCTAAACCCGTCGGAGATAAAAGCCACTTTAAGCACCAATGGTTATAAATGACCAAAAATAATCCGGCAGCCAGTGTGCAGAGCGGGCTGTCAGCACTGCGAGCCTTCCCATCTGTCTCACACGCATACAGTAACGGAGGAACCAGCGCTCACCACCACCCCACGCCTTATTAACATTCATATCCCAGTAAGGTGACTTCTTATTCGGGCAGGCTGACAACCAAACGCTCCCCATCCCGCCTACCGCCACACAACCCCACCAACCCTCCACATCCCAGCCGTCAGCACTCTGCCCCACATGCTGCCTGGAGCTATAGGCACAGTGACAGGTGAGGCAGTGAGGCAGCGCTCCCTCGGGTGCTAAGCCAGGGTGCGGCGCAATGTGTGTGCGGAGGGTATAGGTGACACGAAGCAGGATCATCAAGTGAGAGATGCCCCCTGTAGACGCAAACTCCCCGGGGATGAGCGGTTGTCTCGAAGTGCTCCCGCTATTCCCTGGATTGGCTCTCCCGCTGCAGTTGTATGGCCCTGCACCTCCGGAGTCAGCGAGTAGCACTCCTTCCGCACTCCCACTCGTGAGCCGGGCCACTTGACTTCTGATCCGTCACGCTGTTCAACCTAATACAGTGCACTAGACTACAGGGCGGGGGAGGATTTGGTGACCCACTCTTTTATCGCGTTGCTGTTGCATCAGAGGAAGTGGAGAAACTGGCTCGGCTGAACAAACTGTTGCAGCAAATGAACACGTTTATTTACCATTTCAAACCAGACGTTATCAACTCTATTGCAGCTTTGCAGACACATTTGACTGAGAATAAGCCGACTGCCCATCTCGACTGCGCGAGTCAATCAGGCTCCTAATTTCGGCTACCAAACAAACCACTCCGCCATTGAAATGTGTGAGCGAGTTCAGGTAGAGGAGCGTGAACACTGAAGTATATTGAGCCATAACCGTGAACTATAAGGCTTACGGGCATTGGTTTACAGACTATAAGTCTCAAGTGACATTTCTTGCAAATTGTCAATATCTTGAAAGCGAGGGAAAAGTCAGGGTGGCGTCTCCGTAGGCAGGAGCGGACCATCGCGGACAGGGGAACGACAGGACCTGGGATCAGCCCGACACAGACACCCTCACTTTTTAAATCATTTGAATTCGTCTTGTAATCACAGGGAAAAGTTTCGAAATGGTGTTGATGTTAAATACAGTGGGTAAATTTCCGTCTGTCAAATTAGCGACCGCTATGTTGTACCATCAGATCACTCGTAAAAAAATAAGAATAAAGTACATTTAGATGGCATAGCCTATGTGTGTATGTGGATCTCTCTGGTCACAATTAAGAAAAAGATTTTGTCTACTGTCCACCTCCTTATTGACAAAGAAAGAGGGATTCTATGTTTTTATTTCTCATTTCAGTTTAAATGTTGTGAATATCGGCGACATGAAGCCACAGTTTCAGAGCCTGGACTTTGTCCAACACTCGCCTTCAAGGGTCAGAAATGTTTTTCTCACATAGTTATTCAATAGTTATTCCAACGATATGAACAAAGACTGGTCGTCACTTTTGACAGCATCTCTTCGTATGAATGGCAGTTTCGTGTCTGTCTATCTCCGTACGCAGCCCTGGTTGTAAAAATAGACTTTAAGCTAATATTGTAACAGGCTCCATAGCGACGACAAAAACGCCTTAAATCATCAACTTTCCAGCGGTTAAAACAGTCCAAATCATGGCTTTCTTCGTTGCTTTATGCTAACTATCAATATTGTTTGGTAGCCAAAAGACATTCCATTACCCATAATGCAATGGGCGAGCTGAGATGGGCATTCGGCTTATTGACTCGGTAGGTATAGAGCTTGGTTATTGAAGGTGTGGAGCTTTATAGAAACTCCAGCACTAGAACATACTGTACATACTCAATAACGTGTGGATGACAGAAAACACAACTTCAAGCATATTTTTGATAAGGGAACAATGTTGTAGCATAGCATAGCAGAAGAATTTAGCATTGACAAAACATTGAATTCTAAAAAGTATGTTGTATATGACCTTACTGAAACTCATTACAGTCAGCAAGGCTAGTACATAAAAAATTAAAGTCTTTAGGCCCTGTCCACACGAAGTCAAGCTCAGGACACAAATATATTTGATACAATCCAGCATATCATCCACACAAAAGTGGTATTTCGGGGATCTGTAAACAAACATATTCCAAACTAGTATCTCCACAACTTATACTAAAACGGTGACATCACAGCGCCAGCATTGTGTCTGGTATCCATAATCTACTCACCTTATAATGAGTTTTAGTCTGCTCCTCTGCTCCACTGTCAGCCACAGGTGACAAGTAGACACCGCAGAGTTAGCCTCCATGTTTTTGGACTGACAGTGAAAGTCCGGTCTCGAACAGTATTTCTGCTTTAGTCCTGTGACGTCTGAAGAATAAATTCTGTAGATCGTAAATCCATGCAGCAGTTTCATTTTCACGGCGCTGTTACTGTTCATTTTCCAGAAAGTTTACGGCACATGCGCTGTCTACAGTCTTGTTCTGTTATCTGTGGTAGCGCCTTATAATGTCTGGGACCTGGTTCACAAACCTGGTGTTTTTTTGTGTGAATTTAGCAACGATCCAGTCACTCTTAATCAGCAGCACACCACTTGAATGCAAATGGTTTCCCCTCTCGAGTTTCCGACTATCATTCATCGTACCAAACCTGATAACTTCTCTCTTCTCTAATCAACACCGTTTAGCGCTTCACCTGCTGATTTCATTTGTTCGCTGCCACATTAGATTTGGTTCTTTTTGATACAGTATGTTCCTGAGTTTGGGAGCTCTGCCCTTCAATCACAGGCATCGGAACTAGTGGAGTAAGACAACGCTCCGGATTGTGTCTGTATTTGAACAGAGCAGTGCAGTCTTGGCTCAGTGGCAGCAGTGGTGTGTACCGAGAACCAAAACTATCTGAGCGTCACGTTTCTGGAAGTAAATTGACTGGAATTCTAAACAAGAGACTGTGGTGGTCTTGTGGGCATCCATTAGTGCTGGGGGCGTTTTCACCTATTTGTTTAGAGGTCGACCATCATCCTGGAGGCTACTATGAGCCTGCAGCAAAGAGTGAACCTGGATGTGCTTTTTAGACATACCTGTAAATGCACTTAGGAACTCAATAGACCTGAATGAGATCCTTTGGGAGAGATGAACCTTCACTTACAAAAAATGGCATTTTAGTTATCTTTGTTACATTCAAAGCAGGGTAAATAAAAGAATAAAAGTGTAAAATGTCATTGTGCTGCTTTGCAGTGGCCAGAGTATTAGAGGTCCGTTAGTAGGTCACTGCAAAGAAGGGATTGTTAATGAATCAGGCCGGTCGTGGAGTAATGGGTAGCCTGTAGTTTTGGTGAAAATACAGATTAACCTGTTACTTGCCCCTGTTACTGTTACTCTAGATACTCTAACTCTATCCAGACCTTAACATAACTCTAACCCTAAGCTGGCAGGTAACAGGATAGCTGCATGTTTTGGAGTAGTTAATTATTTTTCAAATTAATTTTGGTTACCACTAGGTGAGCTGTCCAGCTCCGTTGTGTTTTGTGCTAAAAAGCTTTACTTTCTGAAAACGATTTTCTGTCACTTTAATGTTACATTTTCAAAGCAGTTGTGAGGACACAGACTTGAACACCATTTCAGATAAACTTATTTAAGACTTAAGACTTGTAGATTGCAGTGATTGGGTTTTATGAAAATACTTTTGAGACTGGATAAATACACCACTGAACTGACAAACTACGTAACAACATGAGAGCTGAAATCATAATACAAAACTGCAAGCTCTACATTGTAACAAGGTGAAAAGCAGATTGATTAAAATACAACTGTACTGTTATACTCTGAACTTCTAAACTTTTTTTTGAAAATCTTTTCTCATAAAACTTTCCAATAAAACGAAGTCAAAGTGAGCTGCTCAGACCTGCTCTGTGGTAAATGGTGTCTGTCAGCTCCAGAACCAATCTTTGGGGGAGCGCGGGCTGTGAATGTGATCTTCCGCGGTGCTGGGTGTGGATGAAGTCTGGACAGGAGGAGCGGACTTGGGTTCTAGCGCCGCCGTCCACATGGTCAGGTGTTTAATAAGGCAGGCAGACCGGGCTAATGCTTTCACACTAGGCCTGATTAGTAAGAACTCGCCAGGGCTGCCACCGCTGAGACAGTGCCATCCTGCACCTCATTACTACTGCTCAAGCCCCACAGATAGACTTTTATGCCTTGATTGTGCTCAGTCTTTTTATGTAAGAATCTATTGCCACACTGCAGGAATTGTATTTCAGTGTAATGATAAGTGATAGTTCGAGCGATTTTATGTCAGACAATAGGGCCGGCTCAGGTACAGTATCTCAATCATGGAGCACAGCAAACTTTGGTGTCAGAAAAGAGGATGCAGAAGGACATTCACACGTAGGAAAAGATCACCCTCTATGATGAAGTCTGCTAGCCTGTTGATTTAGTCCCAACTAAAAATAGCATTCTCTTAACAATAGCTGTTGGCAAAAGCAATCAGCGGCTCCACACCAGCGGCAGACCTCCGGGTGACACCGTTCCGCTGGATGTTCATGTGTTAACAGAGTATGTAAAGGGCCCTCGCTGCCTGAGAAAAGAGAGGGAGAAAACAGCAACAATTACCGCAAATAATACAGCTATGACCACTGAGCCCCCATTTTTATATCAAAGGCAATTAAATGTGTTTGTACGGTGCGAGTGTAGAGGACAGTGAACCCTTTATCAGACACTAGCAGTAATAATGACTACAAACCCAACTACTGGTCAACTTTGAAGAAACTTGAGACACTTTTGTTTGTAAGACTCATCTCAAAAACGGGGTAAAGATAAAGTGACCCGCCTACTTAGATGAACCTTTGAAGTCTGTGTGAAAAAGATATGGGATATTATTTGTTCAAATGAAAAAATCTTAGACAAATGTGTTCGTGGCAGCAGCATAAATACTTTAAAGGTACATTATGCAACTTTTAATGCCCAAAAAAACAACTTGATATTTGTGCATATTTGACTTGTAGTGACCTTTCGGCTGTATGGGTGGTCTGAACGGCACCTTTACTTTCCGTCACGTGGCCTCTACAACGCTCCAGGTTCAATTGTTTGTAGGTTTCTGATGAGAGGGTCAGTCAGCAGTGAAAACTTGCGACCTCCCACTCTCCTTGTGCAGCTGACTTTTTTGCCTTTTTCTGCGACCTGCATTTGTGGTTTCTGTGTTCCACATTGTTTTTCTGGATACTTTTGTACATCTTTGCCGTGTTTTTGTGGAGGTTTGGTGGATTTGTTTACTTTGAGAGTCTAAAATGGTCCTGAAGAAAGCAGCTTTTTAAAGGTAAACAAAATGCTAACTTATTAGCTAAACCCATTTGAGACCTACAAATGTCTTCTTCTGAGACACCAAGAGCCCCCACAGCTGCAGCACAGTGGAGGCGTCACAAGAGGTGCTACAGGAAGCGAGAGATGGCAAAAGCCTGTTGTGAAGCGGAGGGAGGAAGGAGAAGGTGGAGCTGACCAGTGCAGGACACCACGCTCTGAAACAGGGACAAACCCAGGAGGCGCGGCACAATTTCAGAGGATCAGAGGAGACAGAGGGCAGCCAGCCAGGTTTCTTCCGAGTGCTACAGTTTTCCCGACCTCCAAGGTCATGCGGGTCAGGTTGACACAGTGGCAGCGCAGCTCAGCCGCAGCAGCTCAGGACTAACACCTGAACACTATTTCGTTGTACAGTTGTACAATGACAATAAAGCACTTACTTACTTACTTACTTACTTACTTACTTACAAACCTACAAAACAATTCATGGAAAGTAAAGGCGCCATGCTAACCACACATACAGCTGCTGGGTCACTACAAGGTATAAAACGAATATCAAATATCAACAAATATCAAATTCTTTTTCATGTAATAAGTTGCGTAATGCACCTTTAATGTAAGATTTAGTAATCAAATGATACCAGATATCCTTACAGTATAAATCCAATTGTGCTCTTGTTGAGGGTTATTGACCTCTTTACAGTTGTGCTCAAAAGTTTACATACCCTGGCAGAATTTTTTTGTGTGTGACTATTTTTCAAAGACTATGATAGATAACACAAAGAGTTTTTTTTTTTTTCACTCATAGTTAGTGCTTGTGTGAAGCAATTTTTGGTGAAACAACTGAGTTTGCTATTTTCAAATCATCATGAAAAAAGAAAATACCAAAATGACCCTGATCAAAAGTTTACATACCCCAGTTTTTTATACCGTGTATTGCCCCCTTTAACATCAATGACAGCTTGGAGCCCTTTGTGGTAGCTGTGGATGAGGTTCTTTATTTTTTTCTGATGGTTAAAGCTGCCCATTCTTCTTGGCAAAAAAGCCCCCAGTTCCTGTAAATTCCTGGGCTGTTTTGCATGAACCGCACGTTTGAGCTCTCCCCACAGTGGTTCAATGATATTGAGGTCAGGAGACTGAGATGGACACTAACGGGACCTTCACTTTATTCTACTGGAGCCAGAGGCATCAGTGAACCAGCCCATATTTCACAGTAGGTATGGTGCACTTTTCCCCATAGGCCATCATAGGCCTTTCCCCATAGAAACATCATTGGCCTTGTTGACAACAAAACAGTGCACCACATACTGTGAAATATGAAGGTGGTTCACTGATGCCACTGGCTCCAGTCACGCGCAGTTCATGCAAAACAGCCCAGGAATTTACAGGAACTGGAGGCTTTTTACCAAGAAGAATGGGCCGCTTTGCCATCAGAAAAAATAAAGAACCTCATCCACAACTACCACAAAAGACTCCAAGCTGTCATTGATGTTAAAGGGGGCAAGACATGGTATTCAAAACTGGGGTATGTAAACTTTTGCTCAGGGTCATTTTGGTACTTTCATTCTTCATGCTTCATGATTTAAAAATAGCAAGCTCGGTTGTTTCACCATAAATGGCTTCACACAACCACTAACTATGAGTGAAAAAAAACTAAGAGTGTTATCTTTCATATTCTTTGAAACATAGTAAAAAAAAATCAAACATTCTGCCGGGCTATGTAAACTTTTGAGCACAACTGTATATCGAAGTTTAACTTTTGTATTTCATTTGTGTTTGTTCTAAGGGGCCAATTTAGTATAATAGTTACAAATGACAGTTTCAGTGCCCGGATAAAAAGACGTTAAGAAGACAGGGTCATGGTCTCACACAACAAATAAGAGCTTCTGACCATGTACGTTCCCAGTGGCACTTCCCTTTTCAGTAATAATGTATGATCTTTGCTCACATCCAATGAACACAAGGGTCTGTTTATATTTATGTAAATAAAAGCAATGGACTGACATGTAAATACATCTCAACTATAGGGAAAAGCATTAAAAGCCTTTCTTTTCAAAATCCGCAAAGTTTCCAATAGTTTGCAAGCATGTCGACAGTATATTTTTATTTCCACCTGTGTCTATAAATGAAATATGCCCCGCTCTTATTTGGGGCTGATGGTCCCGTCAGCTGCCAGCCTCCACCTGTGTCAAACCTCTGCTGTTTTGATGCATCCACTCACTGCCACAACCATCAATTTCTCATGAGGCAAGTTCACATCGAGACTGGGCCCAGTAGCTCCTGCTTTGTGCCGCATTTTAACGCCGAAAAAGATGCAGTTGACCCCTCTGCACGTGTCGCCCCTTCGCATTTTTGTCCAAACTGGGAAGCGGCGGAGGAATTGTGCGGTGGATAGGGCACAAAATGGCAGGTAGCATGGCTGTTAATGAGCTCCTTGGCGCCGTCCTGGGTTCTCCTGCCAAAGCATCCTGGGAGCTTGTTAGGAGGGATTCCATATAAAAAAAAACAATCATCCCTCCCCATGTGCTCCATCCGCCATTTTTTTTGTGTCCGTATAAATCTACACTGATATATGTTGCTGTCTTTTTTGCCCCTCCCCTATTGGTCGCAGAGGCCCCGCATGCTTTCCCCATATATGTGAGGCTGTAATGGTAGCGTTTTGCTCACTATTTTGGATTCCCTGGAGCGAGGTGGGATGGTGCTAACCGTGGCGTACCCGCTGGGAGCACATCGGAAGACTGACGTGTTTAAGAGGGCTCGCGATGACAGGGAGAGCTGGGATGAGGCGAGAGAGAGTGAGCCGGCTGACAGCGGCACAGCAGAGGTACACACTGTCTGTCTATAGAAGGGAGAAATGCAGCCGCTGGAGGAGGAAATTGCAGCCTGGTATTTGCAAATGAGAGTGAGTCATGATACTGGCAGAACGGCAAAGGAAAACATTCACATGGACGGTAATGTATGGGCCTTTTATGGCTGTTTGAAATGAAGAACATTAGTGCCTCGCATTTTGCTGTGTCCAGTCAAGTTGAAATCAAACTTTTGGATGACATTTTTTTTGTGGCAAGAGGGGGAGTGTGGAGGGGTGTGTGCCGAATTTTCTGATAGAATAGAATTGCAAGTTTTCTTTTATTCAATATTGTCTTTTGGAAATAAGTGTGTTCCAAGGTGATTTTGGATTTTTATTTTGTTTTTTTGGGGGGCCTGCAGCACAATATGAGCGATTGTAAAAATTTTAACACCAATGCCGAAAACAAAATTAGCGTTGTCCATAACTGCCATACATTACTCACGTTTAATTTAATGTTCATTAATGTTCAGCAATGTTCCCCAATTTCTTAGAGAAGGAAAGTTAGGAATTAGTTTTGACTAGGGTTTCAAAGGGGTGGAAAATGCCCTAACAATTTATGGAAACTTTCCAGAAAGGTTCAGTTGGAACTTTAGCTCGGAAATGTTTTGAATTTTTAAAAATTAAAATTAAAATTTGTATATATATTTTTTTTAAATAAACAATTGATGAACTATCAGCTACCCATTAATGATGTTTTTGAACCATAAAACATGCATTTGAGTGATGCCACACCACCGACACGTTCAAGAAGTGTGAGGTCCTATAGTATGTCGAAACATAACACAACTTTCCTAAACCTACATTCTGCTGAATACTCTTTCTAATGAGTGGTGGGACAAACAGCAACGTTTTATACAATGATTTTGATTCATCAGACTGTGCTAAATTCACCTGTCTCTAACTCAGATCATGACAGATGCTGACCAATAGGAGGGTGAGGCCAGTGTCTGAGCACAGGGCTGCATTATACAGAACAGATCTAAATTGTAGACTTATAAACAATATCATTTTGTAATACTGCACAGCTGTATTACAGTGATGAATATGTGTAAGATGGACACAAACATGGAATGAGTTTATTAGTCTATTTCCACCTACATCAACACCTACGTAAAACACTGTCCTCTTCAAATCCGGCTGTCAAACATCATAACAATGATTTCTTTGGGAGCTTTTCATACAGATAATGCCATAGACTGTAGAATTAATAGACAGCTTTTGCTCACTCCTCCCCATTTACCATAATGACCACGTTCGAAAGGGAAATCATGGAGGATTTACAGAGTCCTCCTACCCTGCACCTATCGAGCACGTTCCTAAAAAGGGCAAAAGGGCGGGATCTTCACTGTAGATTCGTCTCTCGCGGGGGCGCATAGTTCAGTCGTAGCCACGCGTCGCCCGCACCATAAGCTCTAATGCTAACGGCCTGTCAATCAAAGTCCGGCCCTCTTTAGTATACGAGATTTTTAAAATGTTTCTTACGAAAACCAGCCTGGTTTCTTTCATTGTAACTAACCCAGCGTTATCACAGGAGCAATATCTAGCTGTAGAAAGTTTTCAATTTTAAATTAGGCACCAGGCTTTACAGTTGTTTAGAACGTGCGTAAAGTGCAATGCTTTCTAATGGAAAACTAGCTCGTTTTGCTGCCCATATATGGAGGTACTACAGCAATGGCAATGTCGATCATAAAGCAGTGCAACCACGGCCATTGGATATTACCTAACTCATAATGAATAGTTCTTCACTTATTGATTGTTAATCAGTTACTAAGTGTTAGACAAACTTCTTAATACATTGTTCATGATGAATTAAGTGTTAGCTCATCATTTATTAAAGCTAAATAAGTTGTATTTACACAAATGATTACACTTAAGTTTATATCTGTCTGTAAAGAAGCAGCCTTCAGTTGTGTTAATTTCCCATGAAAAATTTCCCATGTTGACAATTCCCGAAATTGTGCAACTCTAGTTTTGACCACGACTAACCGTTTAAAATGATAGCTCGATCGTTTTCCTTACATTGATATCAGCGTGACTTCTAGAATACTAGATGTGTTTTCTTGTGGGTTTATGATGAGCACATTGTGACATTGCTGAGTGGTCTCTGTTGTGGACATGGCACAACTGTCTAATGAGCTGCTAATGCTGCTGCTCATTGAGTCGGTGTTGCGCTTAACTATCGGACCCCAAAGCAGAGACTGATCCAGGAAGCAACTTTAACTGTTTATTAAACAAAACTCGGAGGCAGGCAATGGTGGCAGGCAGGTGAGGCTGGGAGCTGGCCGACTGGAGCAGGACACCGGAAGGATCTGGGCAGATGGAAAACAGCAGGTAAGTATCTTGAGGTATGTAACAAAATGTCTTTCAAAAAATCCAGGTGCAGAGAAGAGCTACCGAACAGGACGGAATTATCTGGCAGTGTGGTGCTGAGACATCCAGGTATTTATACTGTGGTTGATTAGGTAACGGTGTCTAGTCTCAGTCACCAGGAGGAGTCAGCCACGCCCCTGCCACACACTGCTCTGCTGCAAAAGAAAAAACAAAAGGGGGAGGGGGACAGCACACAAGCCAAATCATAACAGTCGGCCCGCCTTCTTTAGCTGGGTATAAACACAGTTGGACGTAACCTGCTGTAGGCAATGGTTTAAATTGATCCATTTAAAAGCATTATTCAGTCCAGCAAAGATAACGGAGATTGAATGCCATGCCAGGCAGCCCTCACACTGTTTTAATGGCCTCAAATGTCAATACCATTAGACTCTGCCTGTGCTCCCAGTTTATAGCCTACTCCCGCTGATCAACTTCCTGTGGGAAAACCTAAATAGTCCACAGCATATGAATGTGAGTAACTAGTGACGCTCAATGTTTCGTGTTGGCTGGCTACAAATGATCAGGCTGGAGTCCAAACTTTCGGGAGTCTTGGACTCTCGAAAGTCAGACTAAGCGCAGAGGTCTGACTCTCCCATCATCAAAACAAGGTCTATAGGCGAAAAAATATTTGCAACACTGGGAAGAAATAAATCTTGTATCATTGCAGAAGATATGCAGTGTAATTTGACAGCTTTTTAATCAGCATTGTTATAGAACAAAAATAACCATATTGTGAATTGCAAATGAACCTAATATTGATTCAAATCATGAGACAATGACAACTTTTGACTGAAAAGTAGCCTACATTTTCCATATCGATTCCACACAAACTGACCCAATAGTTTTCACCTGTGAGTCTGAGTCTGTGGACAGTCCCATCCCCTCACCACCACGGGCCGCTCCAATATAGGGCTGGGTGGGTCATATAACACAAAGACAAGGCTGAGCTCACATCTGCAAATCCATCTCACACTCCACTTCACTCTGGCTCGCTCTTATTTCTCGATAATGTCTGCTCCCACATGTAACTCTAAGACTGTACATGTGAATTTGAACTAGTATCTACTGAGAGCTGGGGTTCCTTGATAAAAAAACAACAACAAAAAAAACCTTTAGGAGCTTTGGGAGTTCATGTGTCTATTCTGTTTCTAACTTGCACAGTATATATATATATATATATATATATATATACACTTTTATACAAGTTGGTCTTGATTATTCCTCAGGGTTTAAAGAATATACGTTTTAGACAATGAATTATATCATATTGAATTTGCTACTTTTTTTGTAAAATTGATTTTAAATGCTACAGTGCTATGGCACTTTATGAGTATGCAGCAGTTAAGTAACACGGCGCTGTATTTGTTTACACGGGGCAACATGAAATCATTTATTTGCATTCAAATCATTTTTTATATGTGCAAAAGCATAAATTATTTTAATTTAGTCGAAAAGCTTTGTTTAAAGAATATACGTTTTATTGTTTTGTAAGAAACAAGCAGCCAGGGGCCGGAGGGTGTCCGGTTTGGGAACCTCAGGATCTCATCTCTGCTGTTTGCAGACGATGTTGTTCTGTTGGCGTCATCAAATCAGGACCTCCAGCGCGCACTGGGGTGGTTTACAGCCGAGTGTGGAGCGGCCGGGATGAGGATCAGCACCTCCAAATCTGAGGCCATGGTTCTCCACCGGAAAAAGGTGGCTTCCCCGCTTCAGGTCGGTGGGGAGTCCTTACCTCAAATGGAGGAGTTCAAGTATCTCGGGGTCTTGTTCACGAGTGAGGGACGGATGGAGCGTGAGATCGATAGACAGATCGGTGCAGCGTCAGCAGTGATGCGGTCGCTGTATCGGACTGTTGTGGTGAAGAGGGAGCTGAGTCAGGGGCCAAAGCTCTCGATTTACCGATCGATCTACGTTCCCACCCTCACCTATGGTCATGAGATCTGGGTAATGACCGAAAGGACAAGATCCTGGATACAAGCGGCCGAAATGAGTTTCCTTCGCAGGGTGGCTGGGCGCACCCTCCGAGATCGGGTGAAGAGCTCAGTTACCCGGGAGGAGCTCGGGGTAGAGTCGCTGCTCCTTCACGTCGAAAGGAGCCAGCTGAGGTGGCTAGGGCATCTGTTCCGGATGCCTCCTGGTCGCCTCCCTCGGGAGGTGCTCCAGGCATGTCCTATTGGGAGGAGGCCTCGTGGAAGGCCCAGGACACGCTGGTGGGACTATGTCTCCGAGCTGGCCTGGTGTCGCCTCGGGGTCCCCCCAGAACAGCTGGAGGAGGTGTGGCTGGATCGGGAAGTCTGGGCATCTCTGCTGAGACTGCTGCCTCCGCGACCCGGCCCCGGATAAAGCAGGAAGAAAATGGATGGATGGATGGATTGTTTTGTAAGAAAAAAATAAACCACTTTTAGGTTAAAAAAAACAAAACATTTTAATAATCGTGATTTCAATTATAACTAAAACAATCATTATTACTTTGTCTGTAATAGCCCTACTGAGGTGCTCCAGAGTTTAGAAAAAACAACATATTCTCACCATTTAATTGCATTATAATACAACCAAAACGGGAGGTGCAAACCTTTCAAACTGAGGTTGCGATGCACCCTTTTGCACCCCTGTAGAACCGGCCCTGCTCCTATTGAACGTTTTAGGTTTCGGTCCCTTTAAAGCTTAGCTTTCAAATTGTGAGATCGGGCATTCACCATGTAGCTTAAATAGTTTCTGGCACCTATAAACTATTGTATATCATCTCAGATATTTCCCAGATCATATACTTTTCAAATTAGAGAGAAAAGAGAATGCGTTCACCCAAAGAAGGTCAACACATTGATTGTAACGCAGTGTGAGAGTAATGCATTAATATTATTATAAAAAATAAAAAAAACAGGATCCTGTTAAGATGAGACATGCAGCAACGCTATTTAAACATTCTCTCAGCACAGACTCCCCTGGGCCTTGAGCCTTTGTTGGAGAGTCCGTGCCTCTTTCAGTGTACCTTTAGCTCTCCCTCAGCGCGGTCAGAGCCTGTATACGTGTTGATAGACTCTGCATGTCAGGGCAGGTGTTCGGGTCAGCTCTTTGCGCTTTTTCTCCTACCCACCGCAGCGCCCCGCCACAGTCTGCAGTCTCACAAAGCAATGGAGTAATGAGTCCCTGGATAGTCAGCCGAATCGGGCTCTGAATAGGTAATGATGGAGTGGACGGTGTCTGATCGGGCCTATAATGTAGTCTCTGCACATTCTTCCTGGGCCGTTATTGAAAATGTATTGTATAATCCTGCATACCATGTTCCCTCACGGCTCATACAATTACCGGTATGTGATTTTTTTTTTTTTTTTACTGGTTAATGGTCATGTGTATTCTGCAAATGCAACCAGACTCACTAAAAGGTAAGGCGAGGCTGCTAATTCTAAAGCAAGTTATATCATTTATTATGTAGTGGTTGTAACCCAAACTTGAATCATGTAGAAAACTGAAAAAAACCCATATTAGCAACAGTAATAACCTCTTTGATTTATATCGACCTTTTCAAAATGCCCAATGCGCTTTACAGCCATTATTATTCAAACAATTTTGTAAAGAAAGAAAACGCTTTACCGAATCGTCATGAGACCTTAGATTCATCTTGTCCTCACTGTAACGGCCTGCTCACTGGTCTCTCTGAAGTTAGACAGCTGCAGAACATCCAGAACGCTGCTGCTCGAGTCCTGACAAGAACCAGGAAATACGACCACATTAGTCCAGTGCTCCGGTCTCTGCACTGGCTTCCTGTCACTCAGAGAATAGAATTTAAAACAGCGCTGCTTGTGTACAAGTCTTTTCATGGTTTAGCACCAAAGTACATCTCTGACATGTTAGAGCCGTATGAACCATCTCGGGCCCTGAGAACTTCAGGGAGGGGTCTCCTGGTGGTTCCCAGAGTCAATAATAAATACGGTGAGGCTTTCAGTTTCATGCAGCTAAAATCTGGAACAGTCTTCATGAGGATGTGAGACAGGCCTCAACTCTGACAATGTTCAAATCCGGACAGAAAACAGTTCTTTTTACCCGTGCATATGAAAACTGAAAGTATTTTATCTGCTCTCTTGCCTTTTACTGTCATTTAATGCATTTTTGAGTTGATGTTTTGTGAATTTATTTGATCTGCTTTCTTGTAATTTTATGCAACCGTGAAGCACTTTGAATTGTCTTGAGTATGAATTGTGCTTTACAAATAAACTTGACTTGCCTATTTACCGTAGACTTCTTCACCCAAAGGTGAGACCACAACATCAAGGACACAGTCTGAGACACAGCCATAGTGACAGCAATAGTTGAAGAGCAGACACCAGGTCAGTGTAAACTGTTATTGGTACTATGACATAACTGCTAGTAAATGAGTTTATAGTACATTATAAAATTACAAGGTACATCAAGGTAAACCCCTAGATCAGTATCTGCTGATAAAAGATAATGTGTTGCTGTCAGAGCCTCTAGAGGTGAGAGAATGTCCTCGACACTTAAACAACCAAGAACAGATGACGGCTTAACTTTTGTCTATCATTTTGTTGTTGAGAGTATCGTAACCGTTGTTTCTGAAATAAGAAACTACAGTGTTCAAATACAAGCACAAGTTTAAACATTAACTTCAAAGAAAAATGTTTTCATAAATTGCAATGGATTTTGACAAATATGCATCTGACTGTTTATTTCTCTGTGTGTGTTTGGCGAAATGTTGCTGAATCACAATAAAGTGTAGTTTAAGCCAGAGGAGAGGAGGAAGCAGTGACTGGGAAACGGCACGGACAGGTCATTTCTATTGACCAGCTCCAGGGGACTGGCACCTGAACACACACATTCCAATTTATGGCTTATCTCATCATCATTGTTCTTCTGTCCTTGAGTTTTCTCTTTCGTAATCACCGTTTGGAAAGTTACAATTATTACTTGGCAAAAGTAATCTGTCTCTGCTTAGCAGTTCGGTGGAATAACTCAATATATACGTCTTACTGCAGGGTAATCTCGTCGTCCACTGTTGCATTACGTTGCCTCTAAAATCTATATGTAATTTCCAGGGCTATTGATTAAGAAAAACACTGCTGTATTATGACATACTGATGACAGGTTAGAGGTGCAGTTAAACACAGAGGTATCTAGCGGGATTTACATATTGCAGCTGCATGGACTTAATATCAGTATCAAACAACCACTGCTGCAATAGAAGAATCAGATATCTCCTCAGAACTGTATAAAATGACAGATGGTAACACTTTTCTTTGTCAGTTTTCTCAACCACAATTTTAGTCCAAGTCCAACATGAGTCGTAACAGTGACTCAATAATGTGGGTTGGTCCTAAACTATGCTTTGATCTGATTACTTTGTCTTGGCATTTCTTGGACTTTGGAATAATGTGTTACTGTCTATATGCCAGTTATTGGGATGCCGTCCTGGACAAGGCGTCAGCCAGTAGGGGGGCGAAAGAACTCCCTGACTGGTAAATCCATGTAAGCTGGATATGTCACTTTCACCACCAGGTGACGCTTCTGAAGAAGATCACAGGAAGTAGGGGTGTAACGGTTCAACTATCTCACGGTTCGGTACGGTTCACGGTGCAAGACCCACGGTTCGGTGCATCGCGGTGCAAGTGCGATATAATTGGCTAATAAGTCAGTTTTGAAATAAAATAGCCTAAATGTTCAGTTTGGCAGTTTTTGTAATTCCAGAAATACATTGAAAATGCTTTCTAATTTTTCAAAGCTGCTTTACAGTAAAATGTGCCCCTGGGCTCACAATACAAAACAAAATAAAAAACACAGTGCTCTAAAGTTAAAGAAAAGAAGAAAAAAAAGAGGAAAAAAGCAGCGCAGTGGGCCATGTGCTCGTTAAGTAGCTAATACGTTTCAGTTTCGCTTTCAACATGGCAGCTAAACAACAGCGCATTTGATTTGAGGCTTGTGTTTGGGCTGTTCCTGGATGATATTCTGCTTGTACTTTTTTGGAAACAAAGCTTTTGATGCGGATTATGACCAAGATTGGATCTTATGCATTTGTCTGCGCCACCATAGCGCAGTGCACTGGAGCTACACTTTACCACAGCCTGCCGTGGCCAACAGCAGGAGAAACTTTTGCAAAGGCACGCGGATGTTAACTTTGCCTGCAGCCTCCAGTTTAGCGGTAAGTGATGATGACACACATGCGCTCTGTTTAGGTGCATGTACATGCGCCTGACACGCGCCACGGAGCTTAAATATTAAGAGATTTGGACTAAAACTTGCACCGTGACTTTAGTTCGGTTCATATCGTCAGATTTCTGCACCGCGGTGCACTGTAGCACGGTGCATTGTTACACCCCTAACAGGAAGTGATCGAAAGTAGTAAAGCAGGCAAAACAAACCTAGTGTCTTACTAAAAGAACAATCTTGTGGCTGTGACATAATGCATGACAACATGCGTGAATAAGACAGACACAACTCTAGGTATGCTTTGATGGACCTCTTATTTTGTTGCGGTCAAAAGCTGATCTAGTCCAGTGTAGACCCTGGCTGATAAATGAACAAGGCAAACAAACCCCTTTTTATATTGTGAGTCACATAAAGAAAAATATCTGAAGCAGAAGACCTCTAACAGGTCATAGAATATTTTGCCGCATTATTAGATTTAGTAAATTATGCAGTGAATATTTCACAATGTCTGCTTCGCATCAGAATGTTTGTCATTCAGAGTATGAAGTTTTGAAGTATGAATGATTTTACGGCTTATAAAAGAAAGAAGCCTGGGGGCCATCCAATAGTAGGCCTCATTTGACCCTTGGCCATATTTCGGACACTCCTGTGTTAAATTGCGTTCTGAATTTGTGCAAGCTCAGGCCTCTACTCTGCCTATAGTTAAATGGATTTACATGTATTTAGTTTGAAAGATGATCTAAAAAAAAGCAGGGTTGCACTTTAGCATAAAATTATTATTGTCCATCTGACACAGCAGGTGTGCAGTCGTATATTCCCTGACTTTTATGGATCTGCGCTCACATGATGCACGTGGGTACAGCTGTGCATTGTAACGGAAGCACACTTCTGGACTGACCAACAAATACGTCCAACCTCTCCCACTGTCTCCTTTTTACACAACTGATGTCCATCTAAACACACCAAGCGTTTTTAGCTGAGGTCAGCATGTAGCAGGTTGCAGGGAGAAAAAAAAAAAGGCTTACAAATCTATTCAGGCTGTTAGTGTGAGGTCTTTCCATCAACATAGCGGCGAGCAAATGGTAGGCGGGGGGCAATAGCGTTTATGCCCATCTGTTAGCGGGTCGCCTGGTGTGGTGGGAGCCACGTAGCTGCCAGGTTGCGCAGGTAAACAGCCTCGCCCCGGCGCTAGTGTTTTCGATCCATCTTAGAGGTGGGCTTTAGGAGGCCAGCTGGTGAGGGGAGGAAGATTGGCCCCTGAGCACATGGGGGACCACTCCAGTCACCACGAGCTATTGATCAAAGATAACAGAGGCGGTGAGAGCGTTAAGTGGACAAATTCAACGTCCGGTAGTGAGCAGCAGTGCCACAGTCCGTGCAACTTATTTAGAAGCTCATGCATAAAAAGTTATTTATCTCTCCTTCTTCCTGTATAATGCACTCATACATTAATGCACCTGCAGTCGGAGGAGGGGAACACGCACATTTTTCACTGTCAGGAATGTGCTTAAAGGAAAACGCCAGTGCTAAGGTCTGCTGATTTAGCAGGATACGGGACATCATACCTGTGTGCATTGTTAGAGTGAGGGAAAGTCATCCATAAAAGTAGAATTATTCTGTTGGTAGATACTGGCAGCACGTTCATATGAAGACATGAAGGGGACTGCCGTGGCAAATTATAACCCTTAATTTGTCTTAATTTGTGATAACGTGAGATTGAAACAATGCATCACAGTCACTCTTTCACCCCGTATCTTTAAACTCAGCTAAATTGCACGGCAACATTTGTTTTACTGTGCAATTTACCACGTTTTTGATCCAAACCCGATAACAATTAATGAGTTTTGTCCATCCAGTGTAATGGAGTTGCGATCGTACTAATGAAAAACCCCCACACGATCTTATTATTTATGGTTAATATCTTTGTTTATTTATGTATTGAGGCTGGAGTGTTATCAGTCATTGCTTACTTTTCAAATGTCAGCATACCCACTTTGGATTACAGCCCGCAAGTTCCATGTGGAGGTACAGGTAACACATTAAAGTGCAAGGTTTAATAACGGTGTACTAAGAGTAATAGAGGTGTACAACATGTAGGTGTATGTGTGAAAAAAAAGGGGTACAAGGTGCAATAAAGGTGTACGTAGCATCTCACTTTAGATTACGGCCATTACGCCGCAGACTCTAACTCCATAGGTATCTTCTGAGTGGTGCTGCTGTTGCGCTGTGAGACACCTCTTGTGAGAAGGAGGAGAGAGGAGGTCGACTGAAGTGTGGTTTATTAAAAGCGCTGCTCTGATGACAGCCTCACATTCATTTTCTCGTTTATGTCGCGCTGCCTTGTGTTCTTTCTTAAGCTCTCGTAGGTCAAACTAAAAATGTATTAACCCCATCGTGAGCTAAACAATGTCCGTGTCTCGAGAGAAAGGGATAGCCTATGTGGACCCCGCAGTGGCCTGGGTCGGCACTCACCCGGTCGTAATAGCGACCAAAACAAAAGTGCATGTTCACCCCCCACAACCCCTCTCCCTCGCCCCTTCCCAGCCGCGGAGTCTGGTTGGAGGAAGGGGCTGTTGTACATAACAGCACCATTGGTCATGGGTGTTTCTCCGCCTCACGTACTTCCCACTTAAATGCGCTAAGTCTGGAGTGGCAAGATCTGAAAGTGCCTCCTAACAAGTGCAAAATGTTACGCTACAGTCTGACTTTTGAAACACAAGATCTAGGTATTTGTTTTGTGGGCAAGGCAAGGCAAATGTATTTACAGTATACAGCACATTTCATGCACAATGCAACTCAATGCGCCTCACAGCAACACCGAAGAACACACAAACACAATAAAAACACAATGAAAAGCAATATAGCAAATAAATCGAGACAATGATGATATTAAAATGCTATATTAAAATTGGTTGAAATACAATCAATTGCCATAGGCAGCGGTAAATAACCATGTTTTCAGTCTGGACTTAAACATAGTAAGAGTTGAGGCCTGTCTCACGTCCTCATAGAGGCGGTTCCAGACCTTTGCTGCATGAAACTGAAATGCAGCCTTTTGTATTAGTTATGTGGTAATTTCCCCCAATTTATTTAATGAGTGTGCCCTTTATATTTACAAGCTGGGGCACATCTACAGTACATGACGGCCGAAACACCTGCAACTACACACGCGCATTTGTTACACCTTGCACTTTAATGTGTTATTACCTGTACTTACATGAGTAATTACTTTCTTGTTCCCTGTACCTGCACATGGAACTTGTGGGTCGTAATCTAAAGGGTCACCAAACAATGTAACATGTGAGGAGACGGCTGCAACGCTGTGGGAAAGTAGCCAACTTGTTCATAACTAAACTCCAAGTTAACTTTCAAATGAAATTGATCATTGACTGAAGATTGATTTTCATATTTTCATATCTGGAGCTGATCAGTAGAACCCATGTGACCCTAATTTCAACTCCCTGAAAGCAATTGTTAAGTGTGCTTTTGTAATTACACATTTTGCACTGAGATAAAGCTGTGGCGATGCCCTCTTCATTGTATAAACAAACAGAGCTTTCCTCACGCTGTTATCTCGCAGACATATGAGCCGAGAGGAGCCGATAACAGCTCTGTCTTTCTAATTAACTTGAGCGGTTTAAACACAGAATCGCTTTCTTTTTGCTGCGCTGAACACATCATGCAGTGGCTGCATCTGGACAGTTTGCTAAAGTTTCGCAGAGCATGTGTGCATTTTGTCATCTGTTCTCACCACATCCAGACAAACACTTGAGTCCAATTTAATTAGTCCAACAGATGCTTGTTTCACTTCTTTTTAAGATGCAAGTATCAGAGGGGGGAAGTTTCGACTGTGAGCCTTCTGCTTCCCTGACTAATGCTATTTTGAGGACAGACAGTGACTGAAAAGATCAATTAGACTGTACCTAATCAATTACAAGCAGCAGAAATTATATGAATTCAAATGGAAAATGTCAGAATCATTTCCACATTTGCAGCACCCGTGTCTCCAATCTTTATTCCCCATGTGCCACTTACAGAAATACAGCACACACACAAAAAACACACCAGAGAGTGCTTTGAGGATACTACAACTCCATCGTTTGGTGCACAAAGAGATATATCATCTGTACATGTGACTGTACACATAAATTGAACCTAAAGCTTCTGTGGAAATGTAGAAAGCCTTTGGAAAGGGCTGGACACTAAGAGCTCCCAAGCTAAAGGTTGATATTAGAGAAGACAATCATTTACGGGTCGAAATCTTTTCCAGGAAAAGGAAGAGAATGATCAAGAGGGACATTTGGACAACCAGTAGCTTGAGAACCTATTTCTTCAAACAGGATTCTCAGTAGATAGAGTAAATAAATAGTTGTCATTATGAGAATTATACATGCATTTCCAATGACATCACACATAGTTCCGGCGTCCATTTTGAGCACCAAAGTAGAATTATGCAGTACTACAACACGTAACAATATCTCAACTCAGGATGAAAATGAAAGACAACTGATTGACAGTGGTATTTTTATGTACTCGTAATCATTGCTCAAGAAGATAACAGTTAAAACACGGCCCCAGAGACGCACGTTTATGTGATATAAGCAGCAAATGTGGCACAGACGTTTAGCAGCTCTGTCTGTCGAACTACAGCAGGATTTACTAAAGATCTGCTTCACTCCTCAGACTAAATTAACACATCAAAGAGGAAACAGAAAACCTTTCTCTGGGATTTTTACAGTTTGTCATATCAACAGAGTCTCAGTCTGAGTCAGTGTTTAAGCTGCTCAAGACGTTAGCATGCTACCGGTTAGCAATTGTCAACCAACTGTCAATGGCTTCAACACGATAAACACATGTGTGGCTCACATCTATAAACACTGAGGAAATACTACAGTAACAGCTCAGCTCTGACCTCTGTCACATGTTGTATCCAAGGCCAGATGTTTGTGGTTCAGGGCTTTCTCTTGGAGAGGTCAGAGCTGAGCTGTTAAAGCTAAATGCTAACTGGTAGCATGCTTACATCTTGAGCAGCTTAAACACTGACTTACTGGTTTCTTCACATAAATGTGCGTCTCTGGTTCCGTGTGTCTTTACTGTTATCTTCTTGAGCAATGATTACATAAAAATGCCACTGTCAGTCAGTTGCCTTTCATTTTCATCCTGAGTTAAGATATTGTTACATGTTATTCGCAAAGTATAAAGTAAGTATAAGTTGCTCCCTGTGCCTTTTATTCAGTTAAAATAACTCACGGGGAACAAAAGGTCAGACACGTTTGTCCCATATAGTTCATGACAGAATGTTTCGCATTGTCTGTTACCATGGAAATCCGCCATGTTTGTGGATACTAGCAAACCTTTTCCATAGAGTAACATTAGCTCAAACAGTATAGAAAAGAGCCGTGGAACAACTCCATGAGCTGCTGAGTCACTGCTGGTAAATACATCTAACTCACTGTAGTGTCCAAGTGTTTTTTTAATGTGACTCACCTTTTAAAATCTCCATTGGTTTATTATTGCAGCAAATCCCATGATGCTTAGCGATATGACATCACGATTCTGAACTCTATATTCATATTTTGTGTGAAAACATTTTTATGGAGAAAAAAAAAAGTCTGTTATTGTTTCTAGTTTGATCATAAAGCTATTTTTAAATCTATATAGTCAGGTTAGATATGTTTCTGATTATTAAATAAAAATAAAGCGACAAGTGGAGAAAGCAGGAGGGGCATTATCGTTTTGTTTTTATGGTTGACGCGAGACTCAAACCCACAAAACCCCGGCCAAAATCCCTGCATTTTGAGACGCACACAACTATTCACCTAGCGGGCGAGTGCTCGCGTCAGTTGCTATAATAGAGGCTTATCATTTGGAGACAATTTCACAGCATCCCGCCCCTAATTGAAGAGTGTGTTTGCTCCACTTGCAGCCTGTGGGGGAGTGAGGGGGACAGGCCTGAGAAATGGCACCGCACGCGTCTCATTGAACACAGAAGAGCAGAGAGCACGCCGGAGCCACGCATGGGCACTCCTGATCATCGCTCACAGTTTGGGGAAGAAACACACACGAGATAAGATACTCCGGATGGATAGGCCCCTCTATATTGGTTGTTCTTTCTGCGTGTTGCCCCGGGGATTGTAATGAACTGATCGTGGGAGTTAAAGGCGAAGTATAAGTCACTCAAGTCACAAGCGTTTTGTCAGATGAGTCAATTCTGAATTTGCTTTATTTTTCGCATTATGTTTTTGAGTAACCATCGAAGGTCAGTACAAAGTAAATTGGCTTAAGTGCTGCACCTCACAGTTTTGGAGGAGCTGTAATTGACTTGAATGGTGTTTTTTATTCATTGAGAATCTATTACTTTTACTCCATTTGAAAGATGAAAAAGATTTTGTTTCCTTCTACGAAACTAGAAATCTAAAAAGGCTCCAAAGTAAAACATATAAAGCTCAAACAAAGTCAGAGTTAGGAAATTTGTGAGTTCAAGGTTTTGACAAGAGACAGAGTTTTGGACTTAATGGAGCCAGTGGAAAGCTGTACACTGTAAAATGTCAACTATTGTTTCAAATTAAAAAAAAATTAAAAAGATTGTCCATGTGCTGCTGAGAAATCTTATGTTAAATCAGTTACAAGAAGAAGCTGACAATAAAAATACAGACTGTACAGGACTTGATTTAAACAGCTGAGGATGAAACGAAGAAAAACAGTATAGACTTAAAGTAATTGTATAATTTAGTAAAGTGGCACAGATAGTAGAGCGGGTCGAATCCTGTAGTTGCACACCTTGCCTCCAGTGTCTGACATTGGTGTCTGAATGAGAGGGTGAGTGGTTTCTTGACTTTATTGTCATTATACAAAAAGAAATTGTCACATTAGACAAATTTATTTTGCTAAAACATTGTTAACACAATTATACTTTTGCTAAAGATTGTACCCAGCGTTCTTTAGTTTGGCCATTGTTGTGATGTTTATAGTTTCACTTCCTTATTGGACACCAACAGGAAGTGATAGAGATTAAGGCAAATAAATTTAAACTGTTGCCGTGCCGACCATGTTATGTGAATGGTAAATGAGTCAGGCCATGTCCACACGTATCCTGATATCTCCACAAACGCAGACTTTTCTACAACCGTACTCTATACAAAACTATCTCTGTCCACACCATAGATTTTTTACAGAACTGATGACGCAACGTTCCAACTCCATGGGCTCCTTTATTGGTCAAACTAATAATGCTGCCATGGATACGCGCAGCTTGGAGAAAAAGGTATCCAGATTTTCTGTCCACACCTCTCTATTTATACAGCGTTTAAAAAGTCTCCACTTTGCAGACCGTTTACAAAAGTATCCAAAGTAATGATGTCATTTATCTGGATGTGTGTGGCCAGAGGGCCCAAACGCAGACAAATATCTACAAAAGTATCCATGTAGGTGTGGACAGGGCCTCAAACTGCTTTGGAACTTTGCCTTTATCATGTCACTGTCAGCAGCTTAAAAATTCAAATAAAAACAACTTTTCGGCCCAACATTTCTTCATTAAAATTGCTGCTTCACTGAAATAAAATGATAATTATGCAGCTGATGAACTTGCAACTGATGTTATCCTTCTAAATAAGTTATATTTTAAAAACAGTTGATACCAATTTATTTGATATTATGTTCTATGAATTGATAATAAAACACATGGCCAATTGCTGCAGATAGTTGATATAAATTATACATTTTTCACTTCAAACAACTATAAAGTTATGTCAACTTAAGAATCCACATTAATTGAATTGTCTAAAGGAGGTTAACTGAATTGAAGCTCTCATAATGTGATTTTTTAAAGTTAAATAAATCAACAACTTCAAATTAACTACAAGGCAAACCTGCAATTGATTTAACATAAGATTTCTCTACAGCCCTTAGAATATTTTCTTTTTTAAGTTGAGACAATAGTTTTCCAGTGATAGGGTTTAGTTATCATCTAAAACAGCCCAAACAATACAGTAACATCCACCGCCTCTCGAACATTTTATTAAAAGGATTGTCGTACAAATGGAAGAGTGCGATGCTGAGGTGACGGTCTTCTCTGGTCTTAATTAATCCAGCTTTAATTAGACAGACGAACGTTCGCCGGGTAGCAGAAAGTCACAAAATAGCTAATAGGGCGAATGATTGGCTGGAGCTAATTGAGGGTGTGAAGAGAAAGCCGCGGCGAGAAAGAAGAGGTGGTTGATGGCGTGAGTGCGACGATTCTGTGCCGTGCGGTGAGATGTTGCTCCAATTAGAAGCACTGAAGTTGTGTCCTTCTGCCTGCCTCCTGCTACAGTGTCTGGCCGCTTGTTAATTATTGCGGCGACTTGGGAACAATCTGCTTTCAGAGAACTGTTGTTTGTTTTTTTTCACACATGTGGTGGAACTGTTGGTGGGTGTGTCAGGAAAACAATGTATACAAGCTCATTAAGGTTGATCAGGCACGTCATGAAGAGAGGATGGTTTAATGCAGCTCCAGCTCTCATCCCACAGAGGACTTCATCCGCCAGGCTGTCAGGAGGCTGAAAGTCATGATTGATTGTAGAAAAAGTAAATTTGCTTAAGCACCTGTAGCTATTCACAGTCTTAGAGGAACTGTAATTTACATAAGTTGTTTTTTTGTTTTTGTTTTATTAAAGGGGGGGTATTATGTAAAATCGACTTTTTCAAGCTTTATATCATGTTATTATGTCATTCCCTCATTAAACACATGCCTGGAGTGTTGCCTTGGCTCATTCACATATTTTTGAGTAATCAGTAAAAACTTAGACGGCAGCCATTTTAGGTGTAGCTATGCCTCAGTCCTCCTAGGAACGCCCCCACCTCCTGGAGACGCCTCTGGACCTTTTGTCACCAGCCAAGCCACCAACCACTGCTCCTCAGCTCAGCAGAGCCCCCTCCCCGCACAGTGTTGTTGTTTAGATGCCACAGCAGTGTGGTGAAGGGGGCGTGTCGGAAAGCTTCTTAAAGAGACAGAGGCCTATTTCAAGACGTTCAGTACAGCCATTTTGAGAGAGCAATTTTATTCAAGGCAGTTATTTTAATTTACTGCATATACAGACCAACAGAAGGTTACGTCATCATTGTAGTATGCTATAGACTGGTGCTATGTGATTGAAAAAAGCATAATACCCCCTCTTTAAAAATGTATTTGTCAAATCTTTTAGCTGTGCATTTCCCAGCCTTGAAGAGGACGGGTTGTTGACTGGATTAAAAAAACGGATTCCACTCGGACCGTTTGCAGTTTACTTGTTTATTCCAGTTAGGGTCAGGTGAAAAACCTTTAAAGGATCTGTATCATGCTATTTTAGCCATTCCAAAGTAAAGTATAGGCATATATATGATATATTGTACCTCTATCACTATGGAGTACTCATTTTTGAGAGAAATATAAGTATTTTTGGGGGGTATTTTCCCTACCCGGAAGATAAGACGCTTCGATTCAGTTAACTCCGCCCCTCTCTCTGCTCATTCCACATTTGCAGTATTATAAATATAAATATCGCTGCAAAAAGTGAAGTTACTTCACATAATGCAGTTATAAGGAGTTGACATGTGCAAAGCAGTTTCATAAATGGCTAACACACATGCTAACACACACGCTAACATGCGTTTTGATTGACTCACCGCTCAGTTTGGACTCCCATGAGATCGCGTTGGTTATAAAAGTTATAAAAGTTAATCCACTTTGATTCTGGCCAAGGTTCACCAAGCATCCATCAGGTTGGTTGATATAGTAGCTAGCTTAATCCCGGAAAGAAATTCCAACTTCTGGCGAGTGCACTCTTCTTTAGGAAGGTTGAATAGCCCTGTTCCTCTCGTAGCCAAACGCGCATCCGTGGCATTATCGGTAAGAAAAAAGAGCAGGCGGTGTCCAGAGTAGGTTAGAAAGAGCTCAGTCTTCAAAAACAACACTTATGCTCGGATCCATGGCTCCTCCAGCCGTGGGTGCGCTTGATTAGCGTCGTGGGACAGCACAGACGCTTCGGAGGGTTGCTGTTTTAAAAAAAAAAAAAAAAAAAAAAAAAAAAAAGCCGTTTTATAAATAAAAATCAGGCCGTAAGGCATTACATTACAGACGTAGAGCACTTCCGTTCCGCTGTGACGACACAACTGAACAGCTCAGTCGTTTACCAGGAGAGGGTGGAGCAGCTGCTCAGAGAGCAGGATTCAGGAGGATTACTTAGAACTGCGTGAATGAAGCCAAAAACCGCTCTGGGGGTGTTTTTGATAAGGAAATAGCATAACAACATGGCTAAAAACTCCAAAAAGTCGATTTTGCATGATATAGGACCTTTAACAAGGCCAGTGTAAGTTACGATACAAACGGGTATTAAAAAAATCTACACTTTTTACATGGAAACCATTATACATTTCAAAAGTTCCATAAATCTACCATTAATTTTCTAGCAAAAAATGTTTTTTAGATACATATATTACCTCGCATAAATAGGATTTTAACCGTTCACATTAAGTCATAAATTCTAACCGAGGGACAATTTATAGTATCTAGCGTGTGTTGTGTTTATGCACAATATTTACACCGTTTACTTTGGCTGAAGTCCCCAAATAAAATGAATTTAGATGCAGTTTAAACATTAAGTGACTGTTCATTCATCATCGTTCATTTTCTTCCACTAGTCCGTTGCCGGGTCGTGGGGGCAGCCGCCGGAGCTGCCCAAATCACATTGCACCAGCCCCCCATGGCTCCTTCTGCAGGTGGTGGGTCCACGGAAGGACGGCCTCACGGTTCAAACCGGGCCTGTTGGTCTCTCCTAGGGGGCTACCAGTGTTGGCAGACACTGGAGGCAATGTGGGTGAAGTGCCTTGCCCAAGGACACAACGACAATGTGCACCTTCAGGAGGCGGGATTCGAACCCCCGACCTTCCGATTATGAGACGACCCGCTCTACCATCTGCGCCACTGTCGCCCATTTTGTATTAAACAAAATATAAAACATGGTATAATCTATTGTGTTCAAAAATGGACGAAAAAGAATACGTAGGCTCGTTCTATTAAAATCAAAATCATTATTTTATTCCCTGAATTTAGAACGCTACATCTTGACATGTTGACCAGCCGACCAGGAGGGGAGAGAGAGAGAGAGGAGCGGCCCGTGCCTGGCCTTTTATAAACACAGGAAGTAGGCGTCTCCTTGTTGAAGAACCAATCAGTGTCCTTGGAGTGCTTCTTCTGCTGCGCGACCTGACTCCGCATTATAACACACTGCCCCCAGTGGATATCAGAATAAAGACAACAACAATACAGCAAAATGTCAGCCCAGTTCAAATCAACCCCAAAAGCACAGATTACAATCAACAGTTTCATATAATCATTAAAGCCTATTATGACAAAAACATATATAGAAATATTCAACAAATTGTAAATGCCAAGCCGCGTTTCAGTCTTTGAACGCACCATATCTTTTGGTAGCAACTAGCAGCGTTGGAGTTAAAGTTCAGAATAACACAAGTACAGCGGGATGGGGCGCTTACCAGCTGTCTGTCCAGAGAGTTTCAACACCCGATCCTGCACAGCAATGTTTTTAGAGAGTGTGTGTCTTTGTTGGCACTTTTAACGTCCTGCTTCTGCTGCCGCGGTGACCTGTCTGCTCCCCAGTGCACAGCAACAACAGGAAGCGCGCCTTTTTAATCAGTCCGGGCGCACCTCATTGATTAGTCCATTGGTTCCGCCTCTTTCAACAGCAATTTGCACACAGGGCGAGGCAACAGGTAGACCGCGCAACCTTGGACCTGTCTCCCACCCACGATCCATCGGCTTGCGCTTTGTAAGATACGGTCCAGATTCTCTCCTCCCACTTTGACCGTTGAGGGGTACCACAGGTGTAGACCAGCTCCACGTCTGGCTACTAATCCAGCAGGGTGAACTCCATGTAATTAAGTTTCCTAGTTAGTGATGGGATTTATGGCTTTTTACTAGAAGCCAAGTCTATGGGATCTTTTTATTTCAAAGAGTCATTCAAAAGACTGGCTCTTTATAATCTAACATTTTAATAACGCCAGCCAGATGATTCACAATATCTAAGACGCTATCGATAGAAGGCACTTTTTAAATTTAAATAATCTAGAATTACACTGAGACTGATATTTAAGATTTAAAGAACGTGTTTGTGAATCTTGCCCCACACTGTCGTTGTGTCCTTGGGC
Organism: Neogobius melanostomus; assembly: GCA_007210695.1. NCBI lineage: Eukaryota > Metazoa > Chordata > Actinopteri > Gobiiformes > Gobiidae > Neogobius > Neogobius melanostomus. The sequence goes on from VHKM01000283.1 coordinate 3,311,768, forward strand.
CAGACACTTCACCCTACTTGCCTCCAGAGTCTGCGTACATTGGTGTATGAATGAGAGTGTGAATGGGTGACTGGTTCCTTTCTGTAAAGCGCTATGGGCCCGATAAAGGGAGAAAAGCGCTATATAAGTTGAGTCCATTTACCATAACTAATAAAAAAGAGGCTGCAACTGTCTGACAAATCATTTTTAGTGCATTTAGCTTTGACTTTAGTGCAAAAAGCTCTCACTTGTGTCGCCTGCTCTATTGTTGGGCTGATTCTTTCACAATTGAGAGCCGTTTCGAACTGTTCACCTTAAAGAGTCGTTCAAAAGAGCCGCTCTGTCAGGAACGTCACATCACTATTCATAGTTGTTGAAATATAGGATCTATAAACTTCCAAGACTGAACTTTAAAGAGGGGTATTATGCTTTTTTCAATCACATAGCACCAGTCTATAGCATACTACAATGATGACGTAACCTTCTGTTGCTCTGTATATGCAGTAAATTAAAATAACTGCCTTGAATAAAATTGCTCTCTCAAAATGGCTGTACTGAACGTCTTGAAATAGGCCTCTGTCTCTTTAAGAAGCTTTCCGACACGCCCCCTTCAGCACACTGCTGTGGCATCTAAACAACACTACTGTGCGGGGAGGGGGCTCTGCTGAGCTGAGGAGCAGTGGTTGGTGGCTTGGCTGGTGACAAAAGGTCCAGAGGCGTCTCCAGGAGGTGGGGGTGTTCCTAGGAGGACTGAGGCATAGCTACACCTAAAATGGCTGCCGTCTAAGTTTTTGCTGATTACTCAAAAATATGTGAATGAGCCAAGGCAACACTCCAGGCATGTGTTTAATGAGGGAATGACATAATAACATGATATAAAGCTTGAAAAAGTCGATTTTACATAATACCTCCCCTTTAAGGGTTTCAATCCAACATCTGTGACTTACCAAAAAATTTAAAAAATGTACACCGAAGACAATCAAACTAAAATCGATGAGTCTCGTAGAAGGACAGGTAATCCATGCCTTTCTCATTCATGCAATCGGTGGCTAAACAAATTGCCTGATCAGTCAGTTGCCACGGACAACATTTTTTTCAAGGGGGGTATTATGTAAAATCGACTTTTTCAAGCTTTATATCATGTTATTATGTCATTCCCTCATTAAACACATGCCTGGAGTGTTGCCTTGGCTCATTCACATATTTTTGAGTAATCATTAAAAACCTAGACGGCAGCCATTTTAGGTGTAGCTATGCCTCAGTCCTCCTAGGAACGCCCCCACCTATTGGAGACGCCTCTGGACCTTTCGTCACCAGCCAAGCCACCAACCACTGCTCCTCAGCTCAGCAGAGCCCCCTCCCCGCACAGTAGTGTTGTTTAGATGCCACAGCAGTGTGCTGAAGGGGGCGTGTCGGAAAGCTTCTTAAAGAGACAGAGGCCTATTTCAAGACGTTCAGTTCAGCCATTTTGAGAGAGCAATTTTATTCAAGGCAGTTATTTTAATTTACTGCATATACAGACCAACAGAAGGTTACGTCATCATTGTAGTATGCTATAGACTGGTGCTATGTGATTGAAAAAAGCATAATACCCCCCTCTTTAACATCCAATACCAACAAATGCAAAAGACGTCTTGAACTAAAGTGCAATATAACTTCTTAATTAAAAAGTTATAGTGCATACATGTATCTTTGCAAACAAACTATTTTTGCAATTCTTGTCGGCAGCATTTCTAATCCTTACTACCATCTGTTGACGGCAGTGGCACCAATTACTCTGGAGTCAAGGCGGCTAATGTCCTGATCAGGAGGCAAAGGTAAATTACATCTCCAGATTTATCAGATGATTAAAAAAGCCGCATTTATTAGCTTCACCCGCATTAGCACACACAGTTTGTCTATTTCCAGCCCTCTACAGTGCAGCTCTTGTGCGGTGATCCTGCACGGCTACCCTTGCCTGGCTTAAAAGCCTGTCCGTGCTATGATGAAGTGCACATATTGAGACACTTGGATTCCCATCTTCATTTCCCTTTATCTGGGGCTGTTTGGTTTGTCACATGGGTTATTAATGCAGGCTTGGAGTTCACAGTAAGAGAGAGAGAGAGAGAAAAGAGAAGCGAGGGACTGCAGACCACTCAGCGACTGAAGAAGGAGTATCTATAAACCCACTGGTGGCATCTATGGACTTGTAGCAGTGGTAAATACACAGCCAGGACTAAGACAAAGGGAATAGGTGTGTCAAGCGGTGATTTATTGCGTTAGTTTCATTAGGCTGCAAACAAAAGGTCAGGGAACCTTGAGGTGGGCCTGGGAGAATGATGGCAAATGCAAAGTATTCTAAGATACTATTAACCTTTTCGTGTCTCTTGGCTACTCTTTCAGACTGGAACCAGCACTGACACCTATTACTGCTGCAATCGCACTGCTTTCTCCCCGACCTCTTCTCCAGTTTCTTCTTTTCTCCCACTTTGAACTGGAACTTCCACTTGGAGCACAGTTTTTTTGTTGTTTTTTTTACGTGTGAGTTAACGCATTTTCAACACAGCAGCTTATACTTTTGGGAACAGTAAAATTACGCCCTAATTAAAGTCTACTGTTGTTTGTTCTGTTTTTGTTGCATTTCTCGGTTGTTTATAATAAATTGGTTTGCAGACAGATTCTGGTCTTTCTGCTTGTGGGAATCTAAAAACAATTGGCAATATTTTAACTATGTGCACACGTGTCAGGAACAAACTCACCGAGCTCCAAGTGGGGATAATTATTAGTAGAAATATGGTGATAAAATCCTATGAAGTTTGATTAACTGAATTGTTCTTGAAGTGTTTCTTAGACATTGCATGATATTTGATCACACAATAAGTTTATTAAACTATAACCACTGCGCTCTTCTCCCTTTGCTCATATGAATTTAAAAATCACCTGTCACTCTGTAGGAACATGAAGTCTGAGTATTTTAGTAGTGATGTTTGCCCAGGAAGGGAATCTTATTTGTCGTTATAATTTTTATAACCAAAAGCACTTCTCAAAAGAATATTATCATTCTGTCGACACTCTGTGATGGTAGAATGTAGCCTCTGCTACACTTTGACTGACAGAACCTCAGCTGCACATATCTGCACCAACAAACCCTCCGACCTCTACCGGCTATACAGAACAAAAGGTGTGAGGGCTGAATTAAAAACCTGAATTGAAAATGCATCTGTAACTATGAATCATAGAACATAGAAATGTAAAAACCCTGTGGGGAGTTACTTGAAATGGGCTGGAGAGCTACTAGCTCCTGAGCTTCTGGTTACACATGCAGTGGTGGCTCTTCATGGATTACTACGGTAGATGAACTTACCCCAAAAAATAGCAAAATATAGGTATTAAATGACATGCTAAATCCACTAGAGTGTGTTTGAAGAATGTCAGTTGTTAATCAGGTGTTTCAGTGTCTGTCTTCCCTGTTGTCTCCCTGTCCCTCAGAGCTGCTGCAGCTCTATGGAAAATCCCATAGAAGCTCTGCTTTTAGAAAGCAGCCTCTCGGCGAACGGGGGTGGAGTTGTAACACTCACCAGCTGAATGCTGATAGGCTGCCTCCGCAAAAGGCCCCTCCTCCTGATGCTCTGTGTCTGTGCAATAGCTGCTGTGACTGTGAAGCTAGCTCCTCCCGCTTTAGCTACTATTAGCCACATACACATGACACAAGCACAAGAGCTCAGGATTAGCCCTAAAGTGGACCTAGTTTCTTTGTTTAGTCCTAGTTTACCTGGTTTAGTTCTGGTTTTCTCCCAGGTTCTCTTTTAATAATAATAATAATTCCTTACACTTGTATTGCACTTTACAAGCCTGTATTACCAGGTTTCTCAAAGCGCTACACTGTCGTCATTATTCACTCCATTCGCCATACTTTTCAGCACTGTTGGGACTTGATTCAGTTGCTGATGTAGGAATACCACATTTACCCCTAATTACACTTAATTCAATTGTTGAATTGTAACATTTTGATTTCAACTATGATTCAACAGTCTAAATAAATCTTATAAATGCAGGGCACAAAGTTGGTACAGGTTTATGCCAGTCCCTGAGTTTGGAAGACCACCAGCCGCCACTGGATCCTGACCCTACAAAAAGGATAAGTAAAAAAGACTCAACCTCATCCCCCGTGAAGATTTTTTTTTTCCCAACTCCCATTCACCTCGATCACCTATTCACAGATCAGAGTTTGGTGCAATATTCAGCAGAGGTGTGTGTCTACGCGGTAATTTAATGCCCACATTACGGGCCGGTGTTAATCAGCCTGCTAATCAGTGGAGTGTTATCTGTGCGGGGCCCCGTGCGGAGGATCCCAGGTCGCTGTAATAAATCTGAATACCTCTCACTCTTTACTGTTATTGTGGTAATTAATGACCGCGGCGAGCAGCGTCTGCGCGTCAGACACATTGATCACCATTTGGAGAGCATTAGGAATAATTGATATGGCTTTGAGGGGCCTATGATTTGTATCAGAGCATGAAAACAAGGGCCAACATTTGTCTAGGGCGATTTTTTAAAGTATAGACAGAAGCCAGGCTGGTTTTAAAGGAGAGCAAAAGTGTCTGTGTTTTCAGATTTGAAATCATATAAAACATCATGCAAAGATAAGCAGTTTGCACATTTAAAAAGGTTTAAACAGAAGGATCACAAAGCACCAACCCTAATATTTGCAGCACATTTGTCGGTTTAGAAATACAGTATGTTTGGTGGAGGCAAAACATGCGGCTCTCCAAAACTGCCGTGCCATTGCAGGCTTATTAGTGCTCTTCAATAGGGCTCTGAGGCGGTTCTTTGGAAGCAGATGCCGAGGTAACTGCTAACCGGCCACTTAGCTCACCATTCATGGCTCCAAAGCGCTGTGTTTGTATAATGACGCCACCTGTTCACTGCAGATCCAAGGAGCCCGTCATCCGGATCCACACCTCTCCCATCTCCAACGGTCCAAATCTGTGCCTGTCTTTCTTCTACGCATCTTGATTTTCATTGCAACTATGGGCCCGAGGCAGTGATAAAGACTAAGTGAGATGCAGTGAGGGTTAACACGGACATTAAAACAAGCAAATGCTGAGCAAATGATGAAACTCTTTCTTTGCTGGCAGTGGACGCTTCAGCACCCTGCAAATGCATTGGTGAGAAACATAGGGCCCGATCTTGTGTTTCTGAACGCAGGCTTTAGACTATAATACTATTCACACTGACAAGGTGCACTCTGTGTAATCTTCAGCTTCTTACCGGGTGCAGGGAGTGGTTTGAACGGGGGCTGCAGACACCCATGGCGAATGGCAACAGCGGACGCTCCCTGAGCTTTTTCCCTCTACAGACCAGTTTTTTACGCAGAACGGTAGGGGTGAGCAAGGCGCACGTGCTGGTGTTTTGATGACATTCCTGAGGGCGTGTAGAGCCATGACCGGCGCTCTTCTTTACCAGAGCCAGCTGTCTTCTGTTGTGTTATTTATGGATGAAAAAGAATGCAAAAGGGTCTGGTAATTAAATTCAATCAAAAGTTTATTCCCTGAGCATACAACTCTAACACGATTTGTCTATTCGCTACTCTGTCCCTAAGCACATGCACCTCGGCTGGTACGGGAGGTCCGGACGCCCGAGTGACCCTGAGCTCAGAGAATATATATCACAAAACAATCAATGAATATACATGAAATGACAAGCCAATCAGAAGGTCCTGGCTCATCCTTCCTCGTCTGTAATCTGACTCCATGATGCTGCTCCCAGGTTTAGCCAAGACCCAGATCAGCTTCTCTGAAGGTCCTTGCTAAAATTCTCCACCTTCGGACCCTGCCCCCAGAGCTTCAAACAGTAGAACAATGGACCATAAAACCCCCTCTTGGAATGTCACACCTAGTTGTATAAAAGGCAGACAGCTTTTGGGGACCACCACTATCAGCTGCAACAAAACACATAATCATTACACCACACAGCTATATATATAAAAATCACTAACATCTAACAAAATAAAATATATAGAGATACTTCCACACTATATAAAAATATCTCCACACTTCTCAGCTCTGTTTTCATCCTCTCAGGACACGACCAATGTTGAACTCACAGTGGAATAAAGTTGTAGTATGTCCTGTGATAGCTTGAAAATTCTGAATGAAGTTGAGGCAAGATGAGAGAAGGGGAAAATAAGATGATTACCTATTCAGGCCCATTCACAGTAAAGGTCCCGAGTCAACTGTGAAACTTACAAGGCCACCAGTCTCCTCCTACACAGCCTGTTCTTTAAAAGGGCAAAAGGGCGACAAGCCCTGTGCTAGTGGGGCTGGCGAAGCCTCCACAGAGCTTGATTGACAGGAGCCAGTCAATGCACTATTTCGGGCTGTTATACAAAAACCAGCGTGGTTAAAAATATTTCACGTGTCACATGGAGCCAGGCTTTTAAGGTGTTCTAGGGATGTCTGAAGTCCCATTAGAATCCTGTTTACTAAGTGTCTTTTGGAGTTGCCCCTGGCCACAAGGGGGTGGTATTACAGCAATGTCAGCTTCCCACCATGAGGACCATAGAGAAGCATGTTCCTCGCCCATTGGCTGCAGCACACCACACCTTAGTAAACCCCGTCTTTCGAAGCCACGCCCCCGCGCCCTGGCCAGGAAAGCACTAGTGCACCATTTGTTTGCTCGCAATAGTCTGTGCTAACACTGTTGTTGCGCCAGGAGGAAGATCAGGCTTTAGATTTATATTGATAGACTGCTCACTCCTCCTCCACTCCTCCTTCTGATTTACATTAATTCCTCCATTCGAGAAAGAATCCATGATGCAGCTCAGTCTCCTCCTACAGAGCGTGTTCCAAAAGAGGACAACAAGGCGAGAAACTCCGCCCCTGTGAGGCGGGCTCAGCAACCCTCAACAGTGCTCCAGAGCCTGTCAATCAAAGCTCACAGCTAAGACTTTAAAAAATACATATAACATAAAACCAGCGTGGTTACATATTGTACTCTGCTCTGCGATGTCACAGGAATCAAGTGTACCTTTAGAAACAATAAAACTCTTTGGAGCCAGACTTTACAGTTGTGCTTAAAAAGTCCTCATTGATTTCCATGTATTATTGAATCTGCTGGAGTCACTCCTGGCCACTAGGGGGTGGTATCACAGCAAAGAAAGTCCCCCGCCATGAGGACCATTGAGAAGTGCTTTCCTCGCCCATTGCTGAAAACGCTACTCTATTTTTCCAGAGGCAAACTACTATTCAGTTAAGTGGGCATGTTGCAGCCAACGTTTTCATAAAGCAGTCGTCTTTGTGCTCAAGATGAGACATTACACGCAAGATGCAAAGATGATGGGGCCGAGTTCGGGACACTGAGAGCAGAATGCCAAGATGCGGAATAAGCACTGGGATGATTAGCGGAAGATGAGGCTCAGAGTAGATCATGTATTTGTTCAGGAAATAGCTATTGTAACTATCCCTTTTGATAAGATCTAAATATAAAGTAAAACTATTCAAGGTCCCGTACCTGATTTTCTCTAGTAGAAGAATTACATTTGCTTTGTCCCCCTGTATTATAAAGCCAAAAATGTATTTAAAAAAAACATTTGTCCACTGTGCATCTAATTACAAAGCATTTGCATTGATCGTGAACAAGCAGGCTAGTGGTTGAAAGCCTTATTGTGAAAGTAAAACAACTCTTTGCTCCTTGAAAGTTGTAAATTGTGCTTAGAAACTCATGCCTGGACACGTTTTTGTAAAGTTCAAAATGAATTTAGGCCATAACTAATGGTTTCATTGTTTCGAAACAAATTAATAGTTAGTTTAGTTAATTTATTTTCATGATAAAAAAAATTAAATTTAAGGCACAGGTAAAAACCTAATAATACCAGGCACATTACAAACACAATACTAAAAACTACAAACCGTGTATGGCACTGCACGAGCTACAGTAGAGAAAGAAAAAATAAATACATTGATTTAATCAGAGGGATATCCGAGACTAGCATTCAGCTGTAAAAACTGTTTCGCATCGTGGTAGTGTTTGTTTTTATAGTCCGATAATGTCTGCCTGATGGTAGAAGGTGAAACAGGTGAATTCAGATTGTTTTTTACTTTATGGACACATCGCGAGTGAAAAATGTCCTCTATTGTTGGCAGTTTTTATGTTGATGATTTTCAGGGCACTTCTCTCTGCAGGGCATTCTTCTCGCCAGCTGAACTACTCCTGTTCCACACAAGAATCCCATAATGAAGAACGCTCTTCACAAAGGGAATGGTAAAAGGACAAAAGCACGTGTGAAGGCAGGTGAACCTTCTTCAGTAGACTCTTAAAAAGCGTACCTGAGCCTTTTCAACAAAGCAGTTTTGTGTTGTGTGTCCATACAAAATCAGCTCGAAGGTTGACACTCTCTCCACCAATTCACCCGTTATTTCCAGAGGACAAAGGTGTTTTTCTTCCTCTTGAGTAGGACCTTTAAATAAAGCAGTACTTCACAAAATATGGTGAAATGCAGGTTTCGTCAGGAGGTTCTATCGAAGGTCAAGTCCTGGTTTCACCTTTGTTATGATTTAGACTTTTTTTTAGCTAAAACTTAGACCTGATTTAGCCTTGGTGTTGTCCTGAGTTGTTGTTTTTTTCTGCTCACTCGGCACATTTCTATTGCGACAGTCCATGAGAAGAAGTATTTGCCATGACTGTATTTAGCATGAGTTTATTTTGACAGTAGCTATTTCTGACAGCTCCGCACCTGGGAATGCTCGGTGGCAGAAAGTTGTTCCTATGCCAACTGTTATTTTGTCCCGACTCCTATAGCACAGCAGTACAGCAGATCATTTATGCGAGCTTTTCCCTCCACAACGGAAATGGCATAATTGTTGTTTTATTCCCAAAGAAAGGTAACTTAAATATGAGTAAAACACAACGCTGCTTTTTTTTCTTTTCTTCTTATAACGTCTTGGGGATTATTGTGCCGGTACTCGATAAGATGGGATATTGAATTACCGAGGGAAGAAATAAAGAACAGGATGGAGCTGCGTTGATATTAAAAAAAAAAAAAGTTAAAAATAAGCAAAAGCCATGAGTTGCACATTTCCCCGAGTTATTGTGGCAGTGGCACCAATATCACTGTGCTGTTCCCTTCAATGGGGAAATAATAGAGAAGCAGGCTGATCTCCACTGGCAGCTGCGTTGTGTATGGCTCTCAAAAGCACTATTGAATTACTGGTGTATTTGAATGCAGCCTTTGGATTTACATAGTTCTGCACTGGAAGCAATTTCATTCCTATTTGGTAACATTATGTCAATATGCAGGAGCTGTGAGAGGACCGCATGTGTTCCTTTGACAAACGTATAATGTTCATTTATGTCAGTGTTTGCCAAGGTGTCTTAAACTAAACTTCAACCGTCCCCAAGATCAGCTTAGTAACTTTTACAACATGCTGTTGAATACAGGGCGCATGCTGTTATTTTGTAATTAAGGCACATGCTTTGAATGCAATTTTGAATCCCCAAATATATAGTTTAATGCCACAGACGCAGAAAAAAAAATTGCTGCATATTTCATTTTGGTAACGCTTTAAAATACAGCCTGCAAGTTCCAGGTGTAAGTACTGTACGGGTAACAAGAAAGTAATTACACATGTAAGTACAGGTACTCTTACAACGTGTAACAAGCGGGAACAATGTGTAACAAGGCAGTAGAAAGTGTAACAAGAGGGAACAATGTGTAACAAGGGGGAACAATGTGTAACAAGAGGGAACAATGTGTAACAAGGAAGTACAAAGTGTAACAAGAGGGAACAATTGGTAACAAGGTGGTACAATGTGTAACTACGTGTCAAGGTGTAGTAAAGGTATTCAAAGAGCAATTAATGGTGCTGAACTATCACATAGTTGTGGCAAAAGGCAATGTGGTATCATTAATAGTGCATTCATTCTAATGTTGCAGGACAACAGTATTACTGTTGTGAAAGTGAAGATATGACTCCAAGCATTTTTATTGATTGTTTATTTTTTATAGTGAGACACCGTTGCCTGTAACAAGCAGAAACAAGAGTGAACAGAGAAAAATATAAAAATAAAGCGAAACAAGGAAAAGTACCACATTATCACTGTGCAAGTATACTGTAACTAATGTGTAGGTAAAGGAGTGCACGGGCTGTAAATTAAAGTGAGACACCGTTGCCTGTAACAAGCAGAAACAAGAGTGAACAGAGCAAAAATAAGTAGAACAAATCTCCAAAAATGATCACGCTATCAAAGTGCATGTACACCATAAGTACATGTCACATGGTGGCGCAGCGGTTAGCGCTTTTGCTTCACAGCTAGAAGGTCCCATGTTCGATTCCCAAGTCAGACGGATCCTTTCTGTGCGGATGTGCATGTTTTTACAGCGCGTGCTCTCCTCTACACATTAGTTACAGTATACTTGCACAGTGATAATGTGGTAATTTCCCTTGTTTTGCTTTAATTTTCTCTGTTCACTCTTGTTTCTGCTTGTTACAGGCAACAGTGTCTCACTATAAAAAATAAACAATCAATAAAAATGCTTGGAGTCATGTCTTCACTTTCACAACAGTAATACTGTAATTACTGTCCTGCAACATTAGAATGAATGCACTATTAATAATACCACATTCCCTTTTGCCACAACTATGTGATAGTTCAGCACCATTAATTGCTCTTTGAATACCTTTACTACACCTTGACACGTAGTTACACGTTGTTACACATTGTTCCCCTTTGTGACACTTTGTACTGCCTTTTTACACATTGTTCCCCCTTGTTACACATTGTTCCCCCTTGTTACACTTTCTACTGCCTTGTTACACATTGTTCCCCCTTGTTACACGTTGTAAGAGTACCTGTACTTACATGTGTAATTACTTTCTTGTTACCCCTACTTACACTTGCGGGCTGTATTCTAAAGCGTTACCTTAATTTCTTAGACTTGCAAACATTTCATCAAACAGAGGAAAGAGAATTGGACAAAACAATCAAAACAATGGAGCTGAATATGTTTTAGAACCTCATTTTGGTATTGTTAATGAAATGAAATGAAAATGTCAGTGTCATAAAGGTAAAAAGAAAAAAAAAAGAAAAATATCAATGAAACTCATGGATGGTATTGTGTCTCAGGGCTCTTTGAATCACTGACATCAATCTCAGATGCCTGGGATGATTAGTTGTCAGGTAAGTCCAATTAAGAGAACAAGCAGACCATCATTTTCAAGCAATATGGGAAAGAAAAAGGATCTCTGCTGATGAAAAGCGTGAAATAGTTGAATGCCTTGGACTAGGTATGAAAACGTTCAATATTTCATGAAAGCGTAATCATCGTACTGTTAAGAGATTTGTGGCTGATTCAGAGCACACACAGGTTTGTGCAGAAAAAGGCACAATGTGGACAGTTTCTGCCAGACAAATACATCAGATTAATAGAACAGCTGCTACCAGTGTTGTTTTTGTCAACGAGTTTGTACGCGGAGCGGGAGAACACACCGGTAAACGTGACACAGAGCGGCGCCGTCATCTCTCATGATGCGGCCCGGGCAGCGGGGCCTCTTTCTCTCTCTCTGTCTATCCCCGTGGCGTGCAGTGCACTGCTAGCGTACATCCTCCATGGAGCGCGTCTGACAGGACAGTTTTAAATACCGTAGCGTCTGAACGCAGAAAGCATGTTGAGGCTACGTATGTGCAGACTGTGCTGTTGATTAAAAAAAATCTCGAAGAGCGGGCGTTTTTGGGAAAAGTCCTGTTCACAATGACACTTCTACTAGTGCCTATTGTGGTGTAATCTGTTTGTCAAAAGCTATAAAGCCAATAGATAACTACAGTAATAATTATTTATCCCAATTTTCAATACTTATAGAAATTAATTATAACTTTTTATAATGAAACTGACGAAAACTTGACTAAAACCTTTTAAATTTTTGTCTGACTAAAACATGACTAAAACTATCACATTTAGAAATGACTAAAATGTGACTAAAACTATAAGCATTTTCATCCAAAAGACTAAGACTAAAACTAAAAGGGCTGCCAAAAACAACACTGGCAGCTACAAAGCAGCAAACAGGTATTTGAAGCTGCTGTTGCCTCTGGAGTTTCCCGAACATCAAGGTGTAGGACCCTCCAGAGTCTATCCGGCCACCTCTGAACTGCATTGAATGCTGATGAGCAGAAACAGCTGCAGTGTATACAGTAAAAATTGTTGAGCAATATCATAGTTTTCCAATAAATTTAGATTTAATCTCAGTTTGAATCCAGTGATGTGCTTTTTAATGACATTTAAGGCGCTGCGGAAACCCTGCAACTGGTGTGGCTACAGGACCTTCAAACTGTCTGGCAAAGTCACGACCAAAGCAATTTAAAGATTTTGCAAATAGTGCTTATAAATTAAAAAAAAAAACATTTCATCAAGAGTTGTTTCAAGAGTCAAGATCATAAATCTGACTGTCAGAAACTTTCCAAACAATTCAGACGTTAATTTTTTGGCAAAGACCCACTGGGAATGATCCTGCCAGCCACTTCTGTTCAAACTTTGACAATATCCACAGCCTGAAACCGTGTGAAAACCTTTTCGGAGACAGGTTGAAGTCCAAAGAGATAATTGCCACTTTATTGTCAAATCCTACACAACCATATATAAACATAAAAAGGGCCAGTCTTTCATATGTGGATATACTTCCCTCTCACCCACTGTATTCATATCAAGGCCTGTGTTTGTTTGCATGGCAGCGGAGGCTTGTCAGCGCTGGGCCAACAGATGGGAGAGTGCCCATCTGTGCACGAGTGAATACACCGGCCCGCGTCTATGTGTCTATGTGTGTGTGTGTGTGTGTGTGTGTGTGTGAGGTAGAACAGAGCGGTGACCTTTCGCTGCTGTAGAGGTGGCATCCATGTGACAGTGTGACAGAGCGGGCCTCAGCCTCCTGTAATGGATGAGCACACTGAAGGTGAACATACTCCTTCAGCCTGTGTGCTCTCTCTCTCTCTCTCTCCTCATTCCACATGCCCTGTTTCCACTGTGGACTGCGCCTGTGTCTCCTCTCTTTGGTTTTGACCCAGTGAATGTGACTGATGCTCCTTTGTTGCCTCTATACTGTTTTTTTTGCTAAAGCTGCAGAATCTTTGCAGTCGTGGAGGCGTCTAAAATTACAGACCAGGCTTGAACATTTAACCTTTTATCAGCGTGTGGCCTGCTTTAGTCGGCCTGGAGGAACGTGCTGTCACAGAAGGGCAAATGCTTATTTAAATTAACAAATATAAATTAACTTTTCAAACATGATATATTGTTCCATTAGTATCAACAATACAAAACCTTTGGGCAGCCTTCACCTCCACTGTCTTTTGTTCAAGGAAGGACATGTTAAACTGGGGCTTGTTCAGGATTTCATTAGGATAACTTTGCTCAACAGGATTGTCGCAAAAGAATTAAACGTAACGTCAAGCTGTCTTGTATATCCCAATATTACAACAGGAGTTTCCCTCACAGGGCTGCACCAAACATTAAAACTGTGAAACAAATAACCAGTGCAATGTCCAAGCAAATGTAACGTCCAAACAATTGTCTAATGTCTAAATAAACAGTCAGCAGCAGATGGGTAAGTGCCCCGGTCGTCCCCCATCCTTAGAACCTTCTACGCGGCGAGGAAAAACTAAAAAACCCAGTGGGAGAAAAGAGAAGCCTGCAGGAGAGATCCACTCACATGGACGGACAGGCTGTAGACAGACTCAGGACTGATGGAAGTCCCTTTGCAAATAGGGCTGAAGACGCTTACATCCAGGCCTGGTTGGAGCTTCAGTCGATAAGTTGCGTTCATGTAACAGAATTCTATTACAGTTGGAGGGCAGGCACCGATACAACTCTATGGGAGGGGTGACAGTTTCTTAAATACAGTGGGGAAAAAAAGTATTTAGTCAACCAACAATTGTGCAAGTTCTCCCACTTAAAAAGATGAGAGAGGCCTGTAATTTTCATCATAGGTAAACCTCAACTATGAGAGACAAAATGAGGGGGGAAAAATCCAGAAAATCACATTGTCTGATTTTTAATGAATTTATTTGCAAATTATGGTGGAAAATAAGTATTTGGTCAATAACAAAAGTTAATCTCAATACTTTGTTATATACCCTTTGTTGGCAATGACAGAGGTCAAACGTTTTCTGTAAGTCTTCACAAGGTTTTCACACACTGTTGCTGGTATTTTGGCCCATTCCTCCATGCAGATCTCCTCTAGAGCAGTGATGTTTTGGGGCAGGCGCTGGGCAACACAGACTTTCAACTCCCTCCAAAGATTTTCTATGGGGTTGAGATCTGGAGACTCAACCCCGAAGCCACTCCTTGGTTGCCCGGGCGGTGTGTTTGGGATCATTGTCATGCTGAAAGACCCAGACACGTTTAAGTTTCAATGCCCTTGCTGATGGAAGGAGGTTTTCACTCAAAATCTCACGATACATGGCCCCATTTATTCTTTCCTTTACACGGATCAGTCGTCCTGGTCCTTTTGTAGAAAAACAGCCCCAAAGCCTGATGTTTCCACCCCCATGCTTCACAGTAGGTATGGTGTTCTTTGGATGCAACTCAGCATTCTTTCTCCTCCAAACACGACCAGTTGAGTTTTTACCAAAAAGTTCAATTTTGGTTTGATCTGACCATATGACATTGTCCCAGTCCTCTTCTGGATCATCCAGATGCTCTCTAGCAAACTTCAGACGGGCCCGGACATGTCCTGGCTTAAGCAGGGGGACACGTCTGGCACTGCAGGAATTGAGTCCCTGGCGGCGTAGTGTGTTACTGACGGTAGCTTTTGTTACTTTGGTCCCAGCTCTCTGCAGGTCATTCACTAGGTCCCCCCGTGTGGTTCTGGGATTTTTGCTCACCGTTCTTGTGATCATTTTGACCCCACGGGGTGAGATCTTACATGGAGCTCCAGATCGATGGAGATTATCAGTGGTCTTGTTAGTCTTCCATTTTCTAATAATTGCTTCCACAGTTGATTTCTTCACACCAAGCTGCTTACCAATTGCAGATTCAGTCCTCCCAGCCTGGTGCAGGTCTACAATTTTGTTTCTGGAGTCTTTCAACAGCTCTTTGGTCTTGACCATAGTGGAGTTAGGAGTGTGACTGTTTGAGGTTGTGGACAGGTGTCTTTTATACTGATAACAAGTTCAAACAGGGGCCATTAATACAGGAAACAAGTGGAGGACAGAGGAGCCTCTTAAAGAAGAAGTTACAGGTCTGTGAGAGACACAAATCTTGCTTGTTTGTTATTGACCAAATACTTATTTCCACCATAATTTGCAAATAAATTCATAAAAAATCAGACAATGTGATTTTCTGGATTTTTTTGTTCTCATTTTGTCTCTCATAGTTGAGGTTTACCTATGATGAAAATTACAGGCCTCTCTCATCTTTTTAAGTGGGAGAACTTGCACAATTGTTGGTTGACTAAATACTTTTTTTCCCCACTGTACATTTCCAAAAAGAAAATGTCTTATCTGATCAATATTTGATAGTGATTGGATTCACAAACTGCCACAATATTCTTAAGGCAGAAAGTCCTTTCTACTGGCCAACATCATGCACATGTTTTTAATATATTGCCTTAAATAATAATTAGACCGTAGTTCATACAGTATGTCCTGGAAGAGATGACTTTGAAATGTGTGACAGTTTTATTTCATATGAATTGGCCCAGGAATGACAGAGACATTTGCAATAAACTACAGTAAGACTAGAAATTCCAGCTGCCCTCCACCTCAATGTTAAACTATAGGCTCTTTAGAATGTTGTGATGTCACTATTACCACAATTATGAATATTATTGTTCCTGGTTGAAAACTTTGCATCCACAACATTCTAATTATATAAAAACAAAAAAACATTAAATTATCCTGCAAATAATACTCAAGTTCATATGACACATTAACATTTGCTAAAACATAGTTAACACAATTATATTTGAGATTTTTCTAAAAATGTTACCCACCTTTTCGCTTTATTTTGACCATTTTTGTTTATAGTTTCACTTCCTTATTGGACACTGACAGGAAGTGATATGGATAGAGGCAAACGATTTTAAACTGTTACCGTGCCAACCATGTTATGTCAATGGGAAATGAGTCAAACTGCTCTGGAACTTTACCTATGTCACTTCCTGTTAGTAGCTATACAATTCAAATAAAAATAACGTTTCTGCCCAACATTAACTTCATGAATTTACATGCTTCACCGAAATAAAATGATAATAATTACTTGCAAGAGATGTTGAATGTTTTCAAAAGCATTAAAACCTGTCATATGCACTTTAAGTAGAGTGGTTCTTAAATTTTTCACACCAACCACCACCTAAATTGGACTGAGCTGAACTATGTCTAAACTTGGTGTACGGTGAAAACCAGAAAAGTGCAATATACTAAAGCATGAATCATAATCAAAATGAATAAAGTCTAAAATTGCAGATGGCTAAGTGAACCACCCGAAAGAACACTGTTACAAACTGTAACTATTTATTTTTCAGTATTGTTCTTTTTGTTTATATTAAATAAAATATATAAAGCATATAAAGTGTTACATCTCTATCAGGCCAATTAGAAGGCGTAGTGCAGCGTGGCATAATGTAGTGGTGCTGTAATGTGGAATATATGATAATGATGTTGACAATTCCCCGGAGAGCAGAGGTGGGTGGGTGTTCAGGGCGGGGCGGGCTTCACAATCTGTTCACGTTATTGATCTGAGCGGAGGGGACACGCATGGCAGCGCGCACCAGCACACAGGCGCAGTATTGATGGGGGGCGGCCCGCTGCCCACTGCTCTGAGAAATGGAACCCGCTGTTCGTCCTTTCAGGGGTGGACTGTAAGTGTGTGCGAGGCAAAACTTACAGTTAGTGAATCATATAAAGCTGTGATTGTGCTAGTAGATAACAGGGTGTTTTGTCATGTTTAATAATTAAATTAACATATGGGAACGGGGGGGGGGAAATAGGCTGGTTGGTGGCTTCTCACATACCTGCATGCGGAGATGGCTGAAAAGGCCAGAATATTTACTCAAGTAAGAGGGTTGGCAGAGATGTCAAAAGTACTAGTGTTCAGTACTTAAGTAAACATACTAATACTTGTGCACAAAACTACTCTGGTAAAAGTAAAAGTACTACAACCTCTGCCTTACTTAAAGGGGGATATTATGCTTTTTTCAATCACATAGCACCAGTCTATAGCATACTACAATGATGACGTAACCTTCTGTTGGTCTGTATATGCAGTAAATTAAAATAACTGCCTTGAATAAAATTGCTCTCTCAAAATGGCTGTACTGAACGTCTTGAAATAGGCCTCTGTCTCTTTAAGAAGCTTTCCGACACGCCCCCTTCAGCACACTGCTGTGGCATCTAAACAACACTACTGTGCGGGGAGGGGGCTCTGCTGAGCTGAGGAGCAGTGGTTGGTGGCTTGGCTGGTGACGAAAGGTCCAGAGGCGTCTCCAGGAGGTGGGGGCGTTCCTAGGAGGACTGAGGCATAGCTACACCTAAAATGGCTGCCGTCTAAGTTTTTACTGATTACTCAAAAATATGTGAATGAGCCAAGGCAACACTCCAGGCATGTGTTTAATGAGGGAATGACATAATAACATGATATAAAGCTTGAAAAAGTCGATTTTACATAATATCCCCCCTTTAAGTAAAAGTAAAAAAGTACATACTCTTAAATGTACTTAAGTAAAAAAGTAAAAAGTAAATCGATATTTTTCGCCTAAAAAAAAACAAATCATGTTTTGACCTTCAAATTCTTTATTTTTTTAAGTACAGCTAGTGCGGCAGACTACAAGCTAGCACCAGCGTTCTTTCTAGAAAACTAATATAGTGTTCCCAAAGCATTACTAACACTTATATCATTTCAAAACCTCCAGAATTAATCAAATATATACTGTACTAGTAACAACAATACAAAAGCTAAATAACAAACCTAAATGTGCTTCTTCAGATTAGATAGTGAATTCTTGAATGCTAAAAGTTTGTGTTTTTGGGCAAGCACAGGACGGACGCACTGTCTCCGCCACAAACAACAAAAGGTTCTTTCATGTAAGGCCATGGGTGCCGTGTTTCTTGTCTTTTGTTGTCTGCGGTATCATCCTCGATGACGCTGTCCTGCTCACTTTCCTCCATACCGACTCAGTCACAACAAACGCGGCGTGACTATCCATGTGCTTGACTAGCTTGCGTCCTCTAGCTTCCTGTTTTTCAGCCCATGTTGTTGGCCCGGGTGTTTACGTTGTTTACATCGTGTTGTCGCTCACCTTTGGAGTAACAACCTGATTTTTTTTAAATGTAAGGAGTAGAAAGTACAGATACTTGTGTTTTAAAAGTAAGGAGTAAAAGTAAAAAGTCACCAAAAAAAAAAAATACTCAAGTAAAGTACAGATACCTGAAAAAAGTACAGTAACGAAGTACAAGTAATTCGTTACTTCCCACCACTGAGGGTTGGAGAGGAGAGATGAAAAACAGGCAGGAGGGGACGTTTATTTACCATCATGTGGGACCCAGAGACATTAACTTAAGACATTGCGATAGATAGTCTGACCATTCAAGTCTGGCTGTGCGTCCAATGAAGAGGGATAAATACCCTCAGTTGTGCGTCATACTGATATGCAGGCCAAAACATACAGAGCCTGAGAGCAGGGGCCTGAGAGACAAAGTTATTTTACTCTCTAACAAAGACTATCGCTACTTTACAATAAATCAACCCAAGTATAAGTAAAAAGCGTTAATTGAATACTGGAAAAAATCATAATGTAGATTAGATAGATTTATTCTTCTAGTTTACAAGCCAAAATGCAAAAAATGTTCAAAGATACAATAGTGATCTGCTACTTTAGTGAGCTGTGACGGGACATGGAGCAATACGGATGCAACATATATGATATTAATGTGGGATGAGTTGGACATACAGATTATAGTGTCTGTGGTGAGACATAGAGCAGGTCACAGCACCCGATTATCAGTTTAGCAGTGGAGCGAGCTCATGCATGTGGTCAGCGGAAGGTCGACCTTCCAGCTCCCGGATTCGATCCCCGACCCGAGAGGCTCTTTCTGCATGTTCTTGTGTCTGCGTACTGTAGGTTTCCTCCAGGTACTTTGGTTTCCCCTACCACCAAAACATGTGCAATAGGCCAAAGGGAATGTAGTGTGTGAGTGACGGAGTGGTTGGTGGTGGTCAGAGGGGCCGATGGCACAGACTGGTTGACTCGCTTCGGTCAGTCTACCCCAGGGCAGCTGTGGCCACAACAGTAGCTTACCACCACCGAGTATGGAGTGAATGAATAATGACGACAGTGTAGCGCTTTGAGAAACTTGGTAATACAGGCTTGTAAAGCGCAATACGAGTGTAAGCCATTATGATTATTAATATTATCATTACTTTAATATGAGAGATATGTTTTAGGATAAATATTTTTTCCTTATATCACCAAATAATTACTCAAGTAAAAGTAAAAGTAATCACTTGTTGTAAGTATTGCTTAACTGTTTGAGCATAAAAGTCTAATTTATGTTTGAGCGCTATTTTTGAGCTACTGTCACTTATAGATTTACTGAACCACTCAAAAGTCTTGGCATAAATCACCCAAACATAATGCTTGTAGCATGCATTTACAGCAATACTGAATACTAAACATATTGTTTTTCTCTCTTTTTTTTATTGACACAAAACAAAGCTTACAAATAGCACAAAGACAAAGGAAGGATGCACAAGGGTATTAGATTGATACACATTTGATTCTTAGGGTCATTCTTGGGTTGTACACATGGATCTATTATAATAATCGGTTGAACACAACGAATAAAAATTAAAACATGGAAAATGATGATAGTAACAAGTAACAGTGAAGAAACAATAATAATCGAGGTCGAGGTAAAGGTAAACTGAATAGGGTAGTGAACATGAGGAAGGCTAAACATTAAAGATTGACATCAAACAGACAATTATGATTAGGAAGAAGAAACAAACAAACAACAATAACAATAAAAACAACAACAATAAATAAATAAATAGATACATATAAAATTGAAAAATAAGAAAACATAATATAGTCGTAATAATAACAGTCGTAATAGTATCATTCGCTTGTAATATAATTCCAATATACATATTTATACAATTTCATAATATAATTCCATAATATAATTTCATAGAGTCAGAAATAGAATTATTATACCCATACCTATCTACATATAATTACAAATTATATACATACACCCATAGTTATCACAAACACTGTATCTGTTTTTATTATATTATCATTATATATTATATTTGTTTTTTCTTTTCATTTTGACCCTGACCTGAAGTCCCCTAAACACTCTCCCTCCCCTCTTGTTCTCTCCTGACGCAGAGTGACCACTGCCGCATCCGCGCGTCACTTCACTTCCAGATCGCCCTCGCATCGCTCACGGATAATTGAATATGCATCGGCTTCGTCTCTTAATAGTGTAATGCGTTACTGTAAACAAGTCTAACGAGATTAACATTTACGCTGCTGATGTGGGGCATTTGTAACACGCGCTCGCTGGGTGGTGCTCGACTTAATTGTCGGATCATTAAGCGTTAATGACATGATCAGGGCCACGCCGGGAGCTGGCTCTGCACACTGCGCTACAGGACTCGCCCCGGACCGGAGTCAGCACCGCCACTTAAAGGAGATTGCATTTGTGACAAACACTATCCCCCGCTCATCCATCTTGCCTGCCAAACTAACACTCTCATTACAAAGTTTGGGACGCTGCCCTGCCCCGCCTTTTTTATAATTCCTCCGATGCTTTCTTCATCCCCCCCCCCCCCCGTGTCCATCCATCCTGGTTCACAACATCATGAAAATAAATCATGGGTGGTACTAAAAACAAGCAACACCTTGTCGACACGTTTTCCCTTTTAAATTCATTTTTGGTCAAACCACAAAGTGCATGATCTTAACTCACTCTTGCTCGATGTGGGAGATTCACCTTTACCTGTGGGAAGTAACTCTTTTGCAAAATCGCTGCGCTGTAACAAAAGCAGCATTGCATTCGTTAAACGCAGCGATTTGTTTCCGCTCCTTTTGTGGAGGCGACAGAGGAGCAGAGATTGATGGGGAACTGTCGGATCCACAAGAAGCTTATACATCTATATCTGAGCTGATGGTGATGGAGCACCTATTACATGCCCGGTATGTATTCAAATGTCAGCGTTTCTATTACAATCACACTTACTTTGTCTATCCATATTTTACATGTTAGTCATTCTGATCATTTTGCATGTTAGCGATGTTAAAAAAAAAAGCCGTGCAGTGGGAGCACAGAGGCAGGTGATCAGTTTAATTTACTGAAGTACATTCATTTGAGAACTTTAAATCAGTAATAATAATAATAATGCTTTACACTTTACCAGCCTGTGTCACAATTCTCTCAAAGTGCTACAGCGCAGTGATTATTCATTCACTCCGTACTCGGTGGCGGTAAGCTACTATTATAGCCACAGCTGCCCTGGGGTAGACTGACGGAAGCGAGGCTGCCAATCTGCCCCATCAGATCACTGCCCTTCATTGACTCACGCATATTCAGGAGGACAAGTTACTTTCGGCGTCCGCATAGTAAAGTCAAGATATTACTGCGCAGATGCCGAATTACTCCTGGTATTATTACGCCTTACAATATAGTTCCCCTTTTTATCCGCTTAGAAAATCCACATTGTTTAATTTTGTGTAATTATACTTTATAGTGTAACACTTCATGTAACCATATTTAAAGAGGGAAAACTTGGAAGAGCTTGGTAGCTTCTATCTTCACCTCGTTTGGCGCTATAGAGGAGAGGAGGAGAGGCTAAATGCTAACGCCGTCTGTGGTGTGTTTACATGAGGGGGGGCACGCATGAAGACCAGACAGGTACAGATGAACATGTCTAAGCTAAGGTAAGAACATATCTCAGTATGTAAAAACGGTGGCCTATTCCTTTAAAACTGTAATATACTGTATGTAAGGGATAATGTATAGAACGCCGGTCATTGTCGGGAAAATAAGTACCGACAGGGCAAACTGGACTCCGACGCGCCCTGTTTGCCAACTGTACACACACAAATAAACTTCATACACTTTTATGAAGGCAGAAAGGTTTATTTAATGATTTCCGCGGCAAATAGTTCCCAAAAGTTTGCGCGTTGCTTGGCAACGTTTGTTGATTTCAGGCAGTGTGGCGAGGCTAGTAGCAGCACAGCTAGCTACTTATTGCTAGCCTAGCTACTTAGTTTAAGGTGCAGTTAGAGAGGAGGAATGGTGGTGAATCTCTGGGTAAGTTGAAAGTCGGACTCCCGTTAACTTCACGAGCGATTCCCTCAACTTCTCTCGCAGGGACGGGGACAGAGATAGTGTCCGCCTGTCCGCTACTACTACTTGCGGAGTGATATGAAAGACCTGTATTACAAGCACGAACTCCGTTCCCATTGGCAGCGGTCATTATTTTTTTCAGAGGTCTTCTATCAGAAAATAATGACCGGTAGAACGTTGGGAAATCACATTCAAATCAATGGAGCGTTCTACTTGCATTGTGAAGTATAATAATCTGTATTAGTAGTTACAGCTATAAAAATGTAACATGTTTGTAATACGCATTACTGTTTCAAAAATGTAGCTGAGTTACACTACTTGGAGTTACTTTTAATAAAATATAAACCAAAAATAGTAATAATGCCACTGAGAAAAACTGCAGTCAAAGATTTCCTTTTCCTTCTCCGATGTTAGCGACGCAACTGCACATTTTATACACCAGTGTCCGTCATCCGGGGGGAGTTTGGCTTTTTTTCGTTCATACTTTTAAATGCACTTGTAACTTGAGTTAATCTATTTGTAATGACTAATATATTCCGGTATTTTGTGTAAGTAATATGTTCTATTCCTTAGTTACGGAAAAAAACAATATATTTTTGTAATACGTTACCACCACTACCTGCGGAAGCCCGGATTTGAACCGCCAAGCTCTCAGCAACTGGACGACCCGCTCTACCATCTGAGCCACTGGACTTATTTTCAAAACATGGTGTTTTTTAGCTTCTCTTTGAGTGTCATTATTTTGAAGTGCTAGTATTCTTGGAGTGTTGAGTTACTCTCCCCAATGTAAGGGAATATATAGGTGACAAAATCTTCAGGTTGATAATGAGGAAAGTATGAAAAAAGTTTGGATTTTCACACTACAATAAAAATGAAGTCTTACTTGTGTAGTATCAGGGGGATATTTCTTAATTAATGTTGAAACGACACCACCAGTAACAGAGAAAATAAATAATACAAACGCTCCAAGGCGCACAGGGTCGTTAAAATGAACCTGGGCACATTATTTACAAAAGATTGTCTTATTATTAGTGCTGGGACTCGAATAAAATCGAGTTAATTATGACCACTGTAATTATTCAATCGCAGTTAAGCAGCATTTATTTAGTGGTTGTATTATATTTTGAATATTTTAGATGTTTTTTTGTGTGTATTTTAAGTGGAGATGTGAGGCCTGTGTGATCATTTCAAACTCTTCAAGTTTGATTTATTTTGGAGAAGGATCTTTTTAAATAAGCTTATGTCGACTTAACTGTGTGAATAAACAAGCTTGACATTAAAGTTGTTTTTGGTTTTACACAGTGCAACGATTAATATTTATATCGCGCTAAACCTTATGTAATTAATTAATCAGAATCAATCGACAAAAGTCCATTTTACTTGGGTTTTGATCAAAAGTTCCGTCTAAAGCATACAGGTCACATTCGGAGCTACAGACACAAAAGGAAACAGGAACAGCAGAGGCATGATGGTGCTGTCAGGACCATGAAAATACATATGAGCATCAATACACAGGTATAAAAACTCTATCACGATATAAAAAGGAAATATCACGATAACGATATATTTGACGATATAACTGACAACAGGCAAATTACTTAAAAATCCCCAGTCTTACGCTTATCGGGATACTAATTTCCTCACAAATATGATCAAGCAGTTTACATCCTTCATTTCATTTTGCTTTCTAAGCACCTGTCCCCGTGTCCTACAGTCAGTGTCTATGCTGCTCTGATGGAGCTGAGCATCAATTCTATCATGTCCACAATGATATAAAAAATGACAACGATATCAAAAAATGATATTGCGATAACGATATGCGATACGATATGGCCCAACCATAGACATATTATTAATAGACCGTCAATACTCACTCCTCCCCGTTTACCATAATGACCACGTTCGAGGGGGAAATCATGGCGGATTTACAGACTCCTCCTCCCCAGCTCTGACGAAGCATGTTCCTAATAAGGGCATAAGGACATGATTTTCACTGTAGACTCGGCCCTTGCGTGACGTGTAGCTCGCGCAGCTCCAATGCTAACAGTCCGACCCCCGTTAAGTAGGAGATTTAAAAAAAAAAAATTTCGAAAACCAGCCTGGTTTCTTTAATTGTGACTAACCCAGCGTTATCTCAGGAGGAATATGTAGCCATAGAAAACGTTTAAAAAATTGAAACCAGGCGTTAAAGTTGTTTTTAACGTGTCTAAAGTCCAATGCTTTTCAATGGGGGCCTAGCGATGATATGGAGGTACTACAGCAATGGCGGCCTCCAGTGTTGCGGTCATAAAGCACAGCAGCTAGCGGCCATTGGGCCCAACCCTAGTTTACAGGGAGCAAAAGTATAGCGTCATGGAGCCTACCAGGAAGCAAAATGAAGCATGACACCCTACGAGCCCACAGACTCCGGACTTTTGACCATGTCCAGCTACAGTATCACAGACGGGCCTCAAAGCCAGGACTGGACTGGCAGAAAAAAAATGTGCACTTTTTGGAGAGGTAAAGCGAACAAGGACCCCTTTCATCCAAATTGGCTAAATAAAGCAACACCTTACCCCAATTCACTGCACTTGTATTTTCAGTGTATTAACAACAACAACAACAAAAGCTGAATTTACACATAATGTTTTGGTGAATTGCATTGCTCCCAAACATAAGTCTGGTTTGGTCTGGATTTCACCTTGAAAGACAAATACAGATTCAAAAGAACTCACCTGGTGCCTAAACTTTGAACTGAGCAGAGAGAGATGTCTGCAAAGTCGAACTCCCACAGACTTGAACTCACGACGCCGAACTTCCAACCACTGTACCACAAACCACGCTCGCCTTTGGTCGCTCTTTAACAACAGTCTCACTCGCTCCTTGTGGCTGGAGTCCATTCCCGCCCACCTCTCCCTCTCTGTCACCGTGTCCCTCTCACCTCGGGCCTCCCCCGGCGCGCCTCCTCACTCTAATTGATAGGAACAGACTTAGTTAAGGTGTCACCTGAACACATCCACAGGCCGTTAGACGCTCCCCCGACAGGCCGCCCGTGCCGCTCTGCTTTAAATTGGTGTTGCAGCAGGGTCAGGAGCGCCCGCCGGACCCCTGTGGAACACTTGACCCTGGCTGTCACACTCGGGCAAACTAAAGCACAACTCGCCCCTCAGCAGTCATTGACTCCCCGCTACATTAGCACAAAGGAGCGGGGTACAGTGTTCCCATTGTACATAATTACACAGGGACCGTGCGCTTCCATTGTGATTGGTAATTGCGGTTCTTGATCAATGGGTGTGACCAGGTGATTAGACAAGACAAGCAGCAGAATATTGATTAAGGACGTCCAGAGCATAGGGTATAGATTTACGAGGAACGCAAGCGGCACAATGAGTCAACCCAATGGGATTTCTGGTGTAAAGGTTACAAAAGGGTAGCAAATCCTCTCCTAAAGGATTTTCATTTCCAGCGAAGTAACTGTGACCTTTTCTGCAAACGGCAAAAGGTATTATAATTGCGTGCATAGCTTTAAAATAAAAGAATGTTGTGAACTTTGGGGGGTTTTTTGACATGCAGTGCATTGGCATGATTAGTTATGGAAGGTGGTGGTCTATTTCAGTGGTGGAACCTACAAGTTCCACAGTTTCCCAGTTTGTTTTGTGAGACATTGTGCCCAAGGTTATAGTTCAGGGGTAAATGCCAACCTTTTACGCAACATGAGGACAATTTGACAAACATAATTCTTGGTCACAAGTTAGCGCTGGGTTTCAGGGACCTGCCAGATTCACACGGCCCTCAGGGATTTATGAACAAATGACCTGAATCAATTCTGTTCAGTTCAGCCTATTGTAAACCTTTGCAATGCTTTTTAAACTATCATCATCATCATCAACAACAAACCATGGTGCCAGCGAAAAATAAAACCGTGGACCAAAAAGTTCTTCTGTACTCTGTAGTTGAAGTGTCGAACGTTTCGCCACTCATCCCGAAGGCTTCGTCAGCGACACTAAAGTTCAGTTGAGCCAGAGGAGGAGTTTCGCTAGGCTAAGTCCCTCCCCTCTATTAACAGCTATTCTCACCTGTAGGTAAACATCTTTGTGGTTTAAGAACCTGTTTACCTACAGGTGAGAATAACTGTCAAGAGAAGGGAGGGACTTAGCCTATAGCGAAACTCCTCCACATGGTCTTTTTCTGGACTGCGGGCTCAACTGAACTTTAGCGCTCTGACGAAGTCTTTTGGATGAGAGGCGAAACGTTCGACACTTCAACTACAGACAGAAGACACTTCACCCTACTTGCCTCTAGTGTCTGTGTACATTGGTGTATGAATGAGAGACTTTGGGCCTGATAAAGGGAGAAAAGCGCTATATAAGTTGAGTCCATTTATCATTTATCATTTAACTACAGTACTGGTCAAAGGTTTGAAAACACACTTTATGTTTCTTTCTTTATTTTCAAACCCTTATTACATTGTGTGATAAATGAGCACATGGAGTATGTAGGAAACAAAAAAGGGTATAATTATGTTTTATATTTTAAATTCTTTTAAATTGTCAGCCTTTATTCTTGGCATTTTCTCAAAAGGTCGTCCCTGAAATGGTTTTCAACAGTCTGTGAAGTGACAACCATTTCTGGTGACAACGTTGTGAAGCTCATTGAGAAAATGTCAAAAGTGCAAAGCGGTGATGAAAGCAAAAGGCGTCTGAATTTGAATCATTTATTTGACTTTTAACCTCATAAATGAATGCCTTCAATGAGAATCTACTCGTGAAAAGTCTTGAAATAACAGAAAAACAAATATATAAAAACAGTGTTTCCAAACGTTTGACCTGCACTGTAGATCAACCTCAAAAAAGTGGTGGTAAAAAAGCCGGCTTACTCCACTTTCAAAACAATGTGCAGATGACATCTGTATCATCACAGAAATGTGCAATTGCAAATAAAATACCATTTGCGCATTTTCTGAGGTATTACACTTAATGTTGAGCAGAATGTGGTCAATAGAGTGGAGCAGTTGCTGCACAGAGCAAATCAATGGCACATAATAGAATTGGTTTTGTTAAGTGTCTGTACTGTGTACAGCAAGAGGTTCATTAAGTTCAACAAAGGCTTAAAATATCCACAATCCACTTTCACTGAACGGAGGATACAGTCAGAGAAAGCAACGCAGTAATCTAGAACTGTAAATTACCAGCTTACTGTCAAAACAAATCAAATGTGTCAGTATTAAATTGTATGCATAATTTAGTAAATCCGTTTATGTTTATGACACTTACAGTGAAATAAACAAAACTTGCCAGTTTGGAGCTGATTCATAAAGTTATTGTTTTTGTAACATTTAACGAAATAAAACAATCACGAAGGCATTTGGGCAATGGCTGTTGGTTTGATTTTAGAGCATGTTCTGTCCATGCCCACGTATGTAGGTGTGTCCGGGTGCTCCTACAGTATTTCCCCTACCACCGGAAAAAAGTGGCTTCCCCTCTTCAGGTCGGTGGAGAGTTCTTACCTCAAGTGGAGGAGTTCAAGTATCTCGAGGTCGTGTTCACGAGTGAGGGACGGATGGAGTGTGAGATCGATAGACGGATCGGTGCGGCGTCAGCAGTGATGCGGTCGCTGTATCGGACTGTTGTGGTGAAGAGGGAGCTGAGTCAGGGGGCAAAGCTCTCGATTTACCGATCGATCTACGTTCCCACCCTCACCTATGGTCATGAGATCTGGGTAATGACCGAAAGGACAGGATCGCGAATACAAGCGGCCGAAATGAGTTTCCTTCGCAGGGTGGCTGGGCGCACCCTCCGAGATCGGGTGAGGAGCTCAGTTATCAGGGAGGAGCTTGGAGTAGAGTCGCTGCTCCTTCACGTCGAAAGGAGCCAGCTGAGGTGGCTAGGGCATCTGTTCCGGATGCCTCCTGGTCGACTCCCTCGGGAAGTGCTCCAGGCATGTCCTATTGGGAGGAGGCCTCGTGGAAGGCCCAGGACACGCTGGTGGGACTATGTCTCCGAGCTGGCCTGGTGTTGCCTCGGGGTCCCCCCAGAACAGCTGGAGGAGGTGTGCGTGGATCGGGAAGTCTGGGCATCTCTGCTGAGACTGCTGCCTCCGCGACCCGGCCCCGGATAAAGCGGAAGAAAATGGATGGATGGATGGACAAAAAAATAAAAAATTCTGTCTGATCTCCTCTGGGGTGAGCAAAGATTTTGAAATGGGACTTTTCTGGTTAAAATGGTAAAATACATAATTTGACCAATTCCACAAGAGTCAGAACCAAGCCAGCTGATTCTAAAACACTGCTTCACCTAATAGCCATTACTGTTATCATTTACCCACTAATGTGTATTATCGTATTGAATGTTTTATAACAAGAGCGTAAAGATGTAAATACAAAACAGCCGCTCCCTGTTCCCTCGGCTTCAGCAAAAGTGTATCTGCTGAAAGTGGCTGTCAGGCAGAATGGATTGCGCTTAATTTTCAATGAGGTGCTTAAGAGCGATCCCTAATCACGCTTTTAATTACAATCCCCTGGTCATTAAGGGCAGATAATTCAGTGAAAAATACCTCTGCTCTCAGGGAGCAGCACAGCAGCAGTCCGCAGGCCAATCCCTCACCTCTGCTACGACTCTGCCCCAACTACGGAAGCTGCTTTGGGCCAATGTTCACAAAGTCAATAAGATTAGCACTCTACTGACCTCACAGCAAAGGTCTTCTGTGGAGTTTACGTGTCCCTGCTTTGGGATGGGTTTACCCGATGGAGACCACACAAAAGGCAACACTCCCAGCAATATTCACATGTATGAATTATAGACAAATGCTTTCAGTGAGACTGTACCGACGTTCTCCTCTGTTTGCTGGTTCCATCTAACGTTCAAAATAAAACGCGACTTCGCAGGGTGGCTGGGCGCACCCTTCGAGAGAGAGAGTGAGGAGCTCTGGAGGGACTATTGCTCCATCCGAAACCAGTAAATTGGTAAGTGGTCTAACGCCAAACCGGATGTGCGTCAGCGTCCGCCATGATAAGATGCGTCCGAATTGGGCTTTCAGTTAGGAAGGAGTTAGGGAAAGTGGCCTGTTTGCTAACTATCATAGCCACTTTAGCATAGGGACCTCTGATGCTAACTTACTGGCGATTAGGAGCTAAGTGCCATCCCATAAGCCACTGCGGCAATCTCCCCACCCCCCTCGCCCCCACCCTCGAGTGATTCATGCGCAACCACTGTTGATTGACAGGTGCACATTTAATAATAATAATTTTAAAATAAAAAGATTCTGCACAAGCCAAACTTTATAAAAGTGACAAAATACATGTTGAGTCACCACAGCACAGTCACAGGGTTTTAAAGAGCCTCCTCAGTAAATGGCCTAAATTAAGGCAGTTTGTGCTTTTGCTTTCATTTAGTAGAAACTTAAGCCACATGGTTAATTTGCATACTGTAGCGTTATGAAACTGCTGTTGAGATAAAATAAAGGGAAATGTGAAGGATCATTTGGATGTTTCTTTTTTTTTTTTCACCTTAAATGCCTTTATTTGGACACTATGTTGTTGTTGGACAATATACAGTAGGTGGCGGTATGCGCTTTTGTTTGGCCTGCACTGAACTTTAAAGAAGAAGAAACACAGCTGTTGGTGATGTCACTTCCCCTTCCCCTGGGTAAGGACGGTCGAATTGGGCAAATGCTGCTGAAGCTCTAGTTCACTAACTGCATAGAGATCTAACAGTTGACCCCATGAAAGGTTAAGGATTAGTTGCTAGTGTTAGTACTTAGAGGCTACAATTTAATGGTTTCGGATGGGGCCTTTGTCTCTGAGCTGGCCTGGTGTCGTCTCGGAGTCCCCCTGAACAGCTGGAGGAGGTGTGCGCGAATCGGGAAGTCTGGGCATCTTCTGCCTCCATGACCCGGTCCCGGATAAAGTGGTAGAAAATGAACGGAAGGATAAAAGTTAACGTATCGATATCTGAGTCACAGTTTGAATATTTCCCAGTCAGCTTTATATCCATCTGAAATGATATAATGAAATTCTGGAACATCATGAATGCTTTGAGGCAATTATTTGCTGTTTGCTGCTCTAAAAGCACACTGAAGGAGAATTTGCAGCATGTTGCAACTGAAATAAAAAAATATATATATCAAGTGTTTCAGACTGGTGTAAGAATGTTATGATGGTGTTGTAGCTTTTAAAAGGAAATCAGTTTTTGCTTTAGCAGTGATGAAATCCTGTTTGTCTCATGGTCGAGTGTTTTAAAATGTTGGAGCATTAACGGCTTCCTTTTCCTTTCATCAAAGCCGCTCTCACACAGCGGTTGCCCTTGTGCGGCCCCCCTCTCCCCTCAAACAGGTTTTGTTTATCGTTTTGCACATCCTACATCGGAACATTTATCAGGATTTTAGTGTGTCCAATGTTTGAGTGCTTTGAGAAGTTCTCTACAAAAAGACTAACCTTGGTGCAAATGGCGTAGATCCGGCCTTGAGGGGATTTTTTTATTCATTCGACATCACTTGGAAGTCTGAAAGGATTCTGAATGTTCACAAGAGTATTTCCTGATGAGGGATGCGCAAGGCTTTGCTCCTGTCTGACCTGCTGTTGGTTCTGTGTCCTCAGAAAGGTCCCTCCCATGAGGCCCGGGCAGTGAGTGAAAGATGTCGATAACTGGATACATATTTTTGGTTCAAAAGGCGAAAGGATGAGTCTACAGGTGACGAAGAAAGGCATTTAAATGATGTTAATGAGAGCTGTGTAAAGTAGGAACATTAGATCTGACTCAATCTTTTTCAGGACCAACTCTCAATGGGAGAAGACAGAATACCTCCATTAAAGTATAAATGTAAGTACAGTAGCCGCCGGGAGTTCAGCTTCCCGATGGCCTCGTGTATGAAACTGCTCTTAAGTCGACTGGAACTGGCCCGTATAGTTTCCGCAGTCTCCTCCCTGAAGGCATTACCTTGAAGAGACTGTGTGATGGGTGCGTAAGGTCCCTGGTGATTCAACAACTGAATTTTCAAAGGGATATTTCAGGATTTGACATAGGGCCTTATCCAGAGTGTGGTTGATTTCTGGAGATTTTTTATTTTTATTCATGCAGTCCTTACAGTATATTTGAAGAGTTTAGTGGTGCTAAGCTAGTGCTAAGCTAGTGCATGTCTATGGTAACTAGTAGCCTGCATTAAAAACAGTGTGACCCAAGCACAGTGGACCTGAGGCAAATCACTTATAACACCAGACTACCGATATGAATGTCTGTCTAATTTTTCAAATATAACCATTTTGCATTTAAAGTAACTTATATTTGAGCAGCATCAGCTTCCTGGTTGTAAGCTACGCAGCGGCGGAGTGATCTGCTAGGTTACCGGATCTACAGTAGTTTGTTTACCTGCGGCCGGCATAACTACAGTACACGTGGAATTCACAAAGGAGCTTTCTACAAATCAGATATGGCAGTGATTGTAGTGGACTACCCGATGAGTTTGAAGAGGTTTTTAATGCAAGCTACTAGTTACCATAGACATCTCGAGAAATCAACAACACTCTGGATAACTGTGGCTCGTCACAACCTGCTGCTGACCTGACATTATGTTTGTCTGGATACTTCATTTCCCTGAACTTTACATTATCTTATAGTTTTGTTTCATCAAGTAAGTGCTTTATTTGTGAAATTGTATTCAGGTAATAGTCCTGAGCCGTGCCGCCGGTGCCATGCCATTAGTCCGACACCCCATTAGTCCGAAAATGTACCACTGAGCAGAGGTGCCATTAGTCTGAAATCTTTCTAACCCAGTTGTGTTGTGGATTAGAGAGCCATATACAACTACTGACCCTAACCTTAAGGTCAGTGGACTCTTGCCTAAACCTAATTTTATTTTTCAACCCCTACTCAATGGGACATTTTCAGACTAATGAGACTAATGGGGCGACCCCGTGCCGCCACTGTGGGTCAACCCGACCAGCATGTTCTTGGAGGTAGAGGAAACCGTAGCACCTGGAGGAAACCTGGCTAAAACATTAGTGCTTTAATGTCTGCGCAGAGGCGTAGCTTGCCATAAGGCAAGGCAGGCAGCTGCCTGGGGCCCCCCAACTGTGAAGGGCCCCCATGCACCAACCCGTTTTTCAGATACCTGCAGTAAACGCTTGATGTATACAGCCTTCCTCATGATTTTGGTGATGCAGTTACATCATCTCTCCACCAATGCTCTGTGGTGCTGTTTATCCCCATCCTGCTGCATGCTTTGAGTCATGGTTCCCTAATGTTAACGTTTAATGAGCAGTGGACAGACTTTTTTACTCATGGCTCCACCAGATTATATTTCTAATAGTGAAACCAGTTTATTGTAACTCTCTTCATGACCTAAAGTTCTGAGGAAAACTTATGCAGAGAACTGCATTATGGGAGTTTTCAGGTGACCCGCTCCTGCCCAAATGACATCCTCTCTCCCAGTGTGCAGTACACCAATCGGCCACCAGAGGGCCCCCAACTGACATTCTTGCTTGGGGCCCCTTGGTACCCTTGCTACGCCACTGTGTCTGCGCAGTCCTGTGAGGCAGCTCCTGTTGTGATGCTGGGCTATACAAAACGATTGATAGCTTGAGTTGCATGTTCTCCTCGTGTCTGCGTAGGTTTCCTCCGGGCAATAAAAACATGTACAATAGCACAGGATGAATGAGACTGCGTTTGAGAGTGCGAGTGTGGGGCAACGGATGGAAATTAGCCCATGACTAAAATCCGGTGTTTACATGCATGAGACCCATGTGTGTTCAATAACATGCACTGTCCCAACCAAATAAACCAATAAATAAAATGGCAGAAATTTAGAAAAACATTTTTAAAAAAACTACAAACTCTGACTGGAAAATTCAAACATTCTTTTGAGTTTGTCTCATCTAAAGTAAAGATTACTGGGGTCCATTGCCAATGGTTCTGTGGGAAGCAAGACGTTCTCAACAGTGAAAAAACTTTGTGGGCCAGACCTAAACATTCTGGCTTGATCTTTTTTTTTTTTTTTGAAACACTGATTCTGACGCACATACTGATGGTGTTTGACTTCAGCTCTGCGTGGTTGATATCTTTGATTTTATAATGCACTCTGGCGCGGTCAGGAATGCATAACTAAACACAGGCAGCAGTCATTATACAGTAAGAGCGCTCCAGGCAGCAGGCTCCATCACTGTGACACTTGAGCGTTCAGACCCACACACAGAGCCACTGTTCGACACTAAATATCCCCTGTATTCCCCTGTGTGGATGACACTAATGGGACCCCCGCTGCGTCCTCCTGGTCTGCATGCACTCAGTCAACCTCAAGCTACTAACTGGCTCCAACCGGGTTCACTGACCACAAGCTGAGAAATCAAACTTCAGTAACCCACTGGGCTAATGCGATTTGTGTTTGTATTTCAACCACAGAAGACAAGATGGTATGTTATATCTGCGATGCATTGAATGAAGAGTATGGTTAACATGAGGCATACACACAAGTGGTAGGAAGAGGAGGTGATGCAGCTATAGCACACCGTAATGGTACAATGAAGGAAATTGAGAGAGAGTACATAGAGTTACTGCGAATAAATGGCTTGAGAGTTGATGTTTCAGAAGTATAGCAGATTGTATTTAACAGTGACTATCTTGGTCTGTCATCTTCTATTTTTATTTTATTTCTTGTGACGAATTGTTATTGTGAAGCACTTTGACCAACTGAAGTTGCTTTTAAAAGTGCAATACAAATACACTTGAATTGACACAGGGCAGTTGAGTCATCCTGTTTGAATTTACAAACGATTTACAAATGAATTGGGTTTGAAAATTCAATAGGGCAGCAGTCATCTTGAGTGGTTTGCATTGGGAATAGAATGACTATGTTAAAAGAGCAACTATACCGTTGTGAAAGTCAAAACATAACTAAGCTTGTTGTGTACAATATTACACAGTGGTTTTATATGAGCAAAACCAGCTTTGAATGAAATGGGGAGGTAAAAACCATTTGGAACAACAGAGGAACAACTTTAAAATGGCACTCAAGGGGAAGCCTCAGAGATACTCCCGAGAAGTGAGCCGTGCACCATGGAATATGATGTTATCTGTGGAGATTACGCTCCCTGTCAGGACAATGATGGTAAACACAGTTGTGATCCAGTGTCAGAGAGCACATCTTAGCTCCATGGCAGGTCAGGATTATACACAATGGAGAGTATTAAAGGCTTATGTGTCACTTTCATTTAGATGGAATGAATGAAAGATCCTCTGCTGTAGCTCCTGACTCCACTTACTGGAAAATAACAGACCACCATCTTCAGTTCATTTCAATTTTACAAACAAATGTAAAGCACATAAAGAATTGCATTCTTCTCCAATCTTTGGTGCAAAAAGTTTTACTTAACAATATGTAGAAAGCATTAGCAAATATATATGTACACAAAAGAGGACAACCTGAAGTTTTCCTTCAGTCAGTTGGACCTGGCTCAGCTCCTCATGGATGGCATAACTGAAGAGAGTACTGGGATCTCTGAGATATGACCCTGTCTTTCCTCTTCTCCAGAAGGGAAATCACAGTTTCCCAGTCTATGAGATCAGTATTTCCCACCCTGATTTCCAAACAGTGATGTTGGCTCAACGGCTTCCAGGTAAAAGATAAAATACATCAGTTTCCAATATGGGGTTCAGTCCTCCCCAAGGGGTTATGAGCACTGTGCTGGGGGTCTCAAGATGATTTCAAAATATATAAAAAGAAAATTATTGACAATTTAGCTTTTGTTGAAAGCAACATAGATTTGTGACTTGAGATCAAATAACAAATTAAAACACTCAACCAGTTTTTAAATGCAATAACGGTAAAGTACTTAAATTTAGTATTAATATGATTTGTGTCAAATTGTACATAAAAAATAATAATTAGTAGACATTAGTAGACATTGACATGTCATGCCTAAAGTAAGTTTGTTGCTACTCATTATATTCTAAAGTAAGTTGTTGACAGAACATTCAAAGGCTTCTTTTAATCATTTTTATTTGTTATTCACTAACAGAAACGGCATGCAGAGGAAATAAAAGCTTTTGGTGACTCACACATTAGCACTATGCTGTAAAACCATTATGGAAACATTGATTCAAGTCAAGTGTCATAAATGCATGTATTTTTGATTCAGTTTTTTTGAATAGAAATTATGCTTCCCTCTAACAATAACTGATAATAAGGTGATAAAAAGTCTAATGTCAACTGTCAGAAAGAACAATCAGGTGTTAAAACTAGTATTAAAGCGCGGTGCGGCGCTTCTCCAACCCCCTGTTGCCCGCTGTCTGCAGATGATGTAATTAATGAGGTGATTAATTGCTCAAACGATCTGTGGATCAATTAAAAGCACCCATGTGCAGATTGGAGTCCTAGACCCAGTGTAATTACAGGGAATATCAACACGCAAAGGGGTAAAGGGGATCCATGCAGAATAGCATCAAATCATTTTCACAATAAAGTATAGAAACGTTTATTTATGTGTTTGTTTTATTTACATCGATTTCATCAATGGATTATGCTGAAATCAACAAGTTCAAGATCCACTATATCATATAGCAGTGGCTACAAAGTCGGGGGTTGTGACTGGAAATAGAGTTGAATAGAGTTTTGACATTTAGCAAAAAATGTGTAGTCATAATAATAGGTTACTGCACAAACAACTTGCATTTCTATCTCTGGACAAAAAAAAGTGCTCTTTCAAGTATGAGCGCTGCCAACCGGCTTTCACCTGAAGTTTCAGATCAGATTTCTTTTCTTGAAGGATAATAAAGATGCACGTCAACCAGATGCTGTTTAGAATATTTGCCATAAGGCTTAAATCCCAAATGTACTGGAAGCTCAGCAGAGAAAAACAAGGCTGACAGTGACAGTGCATCATATGTTCTGATTTGTTTGTTCTTGCAACTCTTTGAATAAAAAGTTTATTGTCATTTTAAAATGATATGAGACAGACTTCTATTCGCTGGTTTTACAAGCCTTTCTGTGGACAGTGACCTCATGCTGAATCAAGTCTGCCCTGAGAAACTCCGGCAAAAAACCCTTGAGATTGAAAAGGACAAGGTTGGGCAAACTCATCAGGACGGGGTGAGGGCAGGCTAATTTTTGTGCCTGATTCTCATTCTGTGTTCAGAGAGAAAGGGGGGCACTGTAATGGCATCGGGACTATAGAGGGGAGGCTCTGTGATTACCCCTACAGCCACACCACTGTCACTGATCAGATCACAGCGGGACACCGACCGCTACGGTGTGCTTCGAAGCGGGTTACACAGTGGAACAGGTGAATGCATAAGTCAGCTGTTCATAAAGATATACATTTTTAAATGACAAAGACATTTTAAATACAAAGGGAAGGTAATCTGAAATTTAAAAGTTACTCTTCTTGATTGTTTTTTGCAGATCTAAGGTCTAAGAACGACCGCAGTGAGCAATATATTAAAAGCATTAAACAACCTCTGCACAAGAGAATGTATCAGCATCACTGGGGGACAGCATTTTCCATAGTCTATATTAAAGTCACGTTATGACATTGAGGTCAAAATTATAGCTAGATGGAAAAGATAGTTTGAGAAAGGGGTTAAGGAGCAGCACGAGCTTTTTTAACGCAATGGGGACAGGACGACTCCCTCTTTTACCCCAGCCCATAATGAAACTGTAAACAAGAAAAAGGGGCTGTTATGTTAGTCCTGACCACTCCTGTATGGAGAGGCCATAGTTTGAATGGACCTCTTGTGTGATTGACCAGTCTAACATTTGACTAAAAGAGCGAGAAGAAGCTTCTGAAATGTCCTCAACTCATTCATCTGTATTTGAAAAGCTCTGTATTGTCCACAAACTAGAAAGTTAAGGTTAGAACAAGTTGGTGCAGGTTGGCAGCCATGTTTTAGTCAGCCCCATGCACAAGCGTTAAAGGGGGGGTATTATGTAAAATCGACTTTTTCAAGCTTTATATCATGTTATTATGTCATTCCCTCATTAAACACATGCCTGGAGTGTTGCCTTGGCTCATTCACATATTTTTGAGTAATCAGTAAAAACTTAGACGGCAGCCATTTTAGGTGTAGCTATGCCTCAGTCCTCCTAGGAACGCCCCCACCTCCTGAAGACGCCTCTGGACCTTTTGTCACCAGCCAAGCCACCAACCACTGCTCCTCAGCTCAGCAGAGCCCCCTCCCCGCACAGTAGTGTTGTTTAGATGCCACAGCAGTGTGCTGAAGGGGGCGTG
The DNA here is from genome assembly GCA_007210695.1 of Neogobius melanostomus. Taxonomy (NCBI): domain Eukaryota; kingdom Metazoa; phylum Chordata; class Actinopteri; order Gobiiformes; family Gobiidae; genus Neogobius; species Neogobius melanostomus. The sequence continues at coordinate 3,349,260 of VHKM01000283.1, forward strand.
TCGGAAAGCTTCTTAAAGAGACAGAGGCCTATTTCAAGACGTTCAGTACAGCCATTTTGAGAGAGCAATTTTATTCAAGGCAGTTATTTTAATTTACTGCATATACAGACCAACAGAAGGTTACGTCATCATTGTAGTATGCTATAGACTGGTGCTATGTGATTGAAAAAAGCATAATACCCCCCCTTTAATGGATAGTGTCCTGTACTGCTTCATTTTGAGAAGCAAATCACAAGCCCTTAGTTCTTATGTTTGTAAAGCGGTTCGCAATCCCATCTCCTCACAATAAGAAGGTCACAGGTTCAATGCCCAGACCATGTGTGGAGCATGTTCTGCGTATGTCAGTCTGGGTGGGTGCTTTCTTTTGTCCCATCTACTGTTGACAACCAGTGACAATGATTGAGAGACAGGTCAGATATAGAGACCAACTTTTCACACTATATGCACAAATAAAAGTCTAAACACAAAAGGAAAAGTAATCTATTTGAGATTAAATGACATTTTTCTTAGATACTACATATTGAATAAGCTTTGTGCTGACCCATGTATGGAGATGTTTGGTGTCAATCTGTGCCAAAGTAATTGTCATTTACTGCTCACTGGGGGTAAATTATCTTTTAACTATATGTGGTACATTACTGAATTGGCAGTAAGCCCAGCCAGTGTATCCCCTTATTGTCTTCACCGTGACTGCTTGAGTCGCTCAGATCGTTTTACTTTATTATCATCATCTTTGTGCCTTCTCCGTGACATAGCCATTTCTCACCACGACACTTGCTTCTGACTAATTCATTTCCCCCAAACAGAATTTATCTTCCATTATTCCACACAAATGGGAACACAATCCTATTTTCCCCCAATAAAAGAGGGGGAAGAGGCTTTAGAGGCGAGGGGCTGTCTAATCTCTGCCTGACAGCCGCCCGATGATCACCTCTGCATGTAAACTGTAATGGGAGTCATTCACACTGTCCACCTGGATGGAAATATTATATCTGCTCCTGCTTTTAATCCACACATAATTCACGGGACTTTAGTGTCATCTTCCACCATAGAATTGTGTTTATGATGATTACATAGCCCTTGACGACAGTATTAGGGACAGAGGGTTCGCACACTAACCCACAGGTTGATGGGTAGATTTCTCCAGATTTTCCTCCGCTGTCTGTATGAGAGTGAACGGTTCCTTGGCATGAATAAAAATGTAAATTTGAACCATCAACCTCTTGGTATCAGATGACGGCTCTATCAACTATAGCCCTATAAAAAAAAGTACACTGTCATGCCTTAAAGAGGGGGTATTATGCTTTTTTCAATCACATAGCACCAGTCTATAGCATACTACAATGATGACGTACCTTCTGTTGGTCTGTATATGCAGTAAATTAAAATAACTGCCTTGAATAAAATTGCTCTCTCAAAATGGCTGTACTGAACGTCTTGAAATAGGCCTCTGTCTCTTTAAGAAGCTTTCCGACACGCCCCCTTCAGCACACTGCTGTGGCATCTAAACAACAACATTGTGCGGGGAGGGGCTCTGCTGAGCTGAGGAGCAGTGGTTGGTGGCTTGGCTGGTGACGAAAGGTCCAGAGGCGTCTCCAGGAGGTGGGGGCGTTCCTAGGAGGACTGAGGCATACAGTAGCTACACCTAAAATGGCTGCCGTCTAAGTTTTTACTGATTACTCAAAAATATGTGAATGAGTCAAGGCAACACTCCAGGCATGTGTTTAATGAGGGAATGACATAATAACATGATATAAAGCTTGAAAAAGTCGATTTTACATAATACCCCCCCCCCCTTTAAGATGAAGAAAATATGTTCTAAATTATATGATATAAACATTTAAGAATAGCTGAATCACTTCTGAGCAAATTGAATACACCAGACTAAACATGAGGTGTAGCTTTGTTATGGTGTTTCTGATCAATGCAATATTCATCTAAAACAACTTAAACAAAATATCCAGTAGTTTCACTTCCTGGTTTTCTCACGATCGCCCCATAAGCCTACCCTTTTGCTCCCCTTTGCTGCACAAACATTTCTGTGACTTGTGTGGCTGTAGTGAATCTATAGCGAGTGTTTTTACTCTGTGATGAAAGGATAGGGAGGAGAGCATTTCCTGGATACGTAGAACCTGAGAAGGAGCTTTTTGGGAACAGGTGAAGCTGTTTGGGAGCTGGCGATGCAGTGCTAAGAAAAGCCACTGGAGAATATTCAAAGATTACTCAAAGATGTGCAAAGTTGTAACACGTTTAAAAGCTCTAAAACATAGATTTTGCATAATACTACACTTGAATTGCTTTGTTATTTTGGTGTGAGTAGAGAGGCACGTGGACAATGACCAAAGACGTCTGATGCTCTGGGCCGGGTTCCTCTACCTGCCCATTTATTTCCAGATAAACCCACATACACACAGTGACTTAATGGCAGGCCCACCACACGTGTGTAGTTGTTGTGCGCGGGTGGAGACACATTTTTCATATGGAGCGCCGCTGGTCGTTTCTCCACTTTCTTTCACTCTCCTCTCAGCCATCTATCCGTCTTCCAGTGGCCTGTCTTTTTGTCTCTCATGGTCCAAACCTCCAGAGGGCCGGCTGCTGATGTATGATGTCTTGTCAAGACGCGTGTCCCGCGGCAGTCCATTCAAGAGGTCCTTTCCAAACTCACCTTAGCACCACGGTAAATACATAACAGACTCGCCTGTGCGCCACAGTAAATACATGACACTGACTTAAAACGTGTTTGGTGTCATTACTTATTAAACAAAGACTGATAAATCGAGACCATAGACTGTACAAATAATAGACAACTCCTCCTCACTTCTCCCCGTTTACCATAATGACCACTTTCAAGGGGGAAATCATGGCGGATTTACAGACTCCTCCTCCCCAGCTCTGACGAAGCATGTTCCTAATAAGGGCATAAGGGCGGGATCTTCACTGTAGACTCGCCCCTCGCGTGACATGTAGCTCGCGCAGCTCCAATGCTAACAGTCCGACCCTCATTAAGTACGAGATTTCTAAAATGTATCCTACGATAACCAGCCCGGTGCCTCTGATTGTGTTTAACCCAGCGTAATCACAGGAGGAATATCTAGCTGTAGACAGTTCCAAAAAATGAGGCACCGGGCATTAAAGTTGTTTTTAACATGTCTAAAGTGCAATGCATTCCAATGGGGGACTAGTGGCTATATGCAAAGCAGAGCAGCCAGCGGCCATTGATCGAGACAGCTGGACTTGTTTTTGATAAGACGGTTGACGTTTCATAAAATACTTCTCTAGGACCAAAGTGGGTAACTGAGTTCTCACAGAATTTGCGAAGTGGGCGGTGACACACAACAGTGCACAGGTGTTGAAGATTGCTCACAGTCACCAGGATGTCTGGGCATTCGTGTTTAACTTAACTTGACAAGTGCTGCTCAATGTGTTTGTTGTTGTTTCCAAGAAGAATGCTTTCATGAATTGCACCACTGCTGTTCCCTGTCAACAGTTAAAGGTGCATTATACAACTTTTTATGTGCGAAAAAAAAGTTGATATCTGTCCGTATTTGACCTTGTAGTGACACAGTGGCTGTATGAGTGGTCAGTATGGTGCCTTTACTTTCCATCACAGTGGTCTGTAGGACGCTCTAGGATCAATTGTTTTCACAACTGTGAAGGTTTTCACTGCTGACGGACCCTCTCACCAGAAAAAACCTACAAAACAAGTACTCCTGGAACATTGTAGAGACCACCGAAAGTAAAGGCACCACGCTGACCACTCATACAGCTGTCGGGTCACTACAAGGTCAAATGCGCACAATATAAAGTTTTTTTTTTTTCACGTAAAAAGTTGCATATTGCACCTTTAAAGGCTAAGAGATGTGGAGCTGTAGTGCCCAGGACCCATCTTTAGATCCTAAGCCAGGTTCAGTGTGTTATCTTAAATTCGTGAGCAGGACCACACCTCACGTATGCCCGAGCTTGGTCCGTCCTATAAATACCTCCTGGTCCCTCTCCTCAGTCTTAGCGTTCCCGTTTACGTGCCCCTCCCTCCCGCCCTTATTTCACTACTTTTCATTCCTCCTATCTCTGAGGCCAGTGGGATGAAAGCCAGAGAGCTCGTCGTTGTCTCCTACGGAGCCCCAAAACAACATCATCTTGCTTGTTCATTGTTATTTCACTTTAATTTGAGGTTGTATTTTGCTGAGGGGAGAGAACTTGCCAGTCAGGGATATATATCTCTATTACAGATTAAGTTGACAGTGACCCAATGTGATTTAGCGATGTTGCAGATCCTAACGTGGGCCACAGGGTCACAGAGGGGAAGGCTGCTGCTGTATATCCTCACATGAGGTAATCGGGGCGTGGACGCTCCAGATGGGATGATCCTGTAGGAGGATAGAGGTTACTTTTGTGTGATGATGCACTGACCTTGGACTGTCAGGTTTAAGGAGTTCTGCAATCATCTCTCAAGGCACAGGTCATCAACTCACCTGACAGTTACAATGGTGATTCATGTGTTTATTTCAGTTTGACATGAGCTATAGCATGAAGGAGTCAATCAAGCGTTTGCAAAATAGATGATGACAAGATAGGATTTAAGTGCTGATTAAAATAAAAAATCTAAAAGTAAAAACAAAAAAATGTTAAAGCAGTACTAACTCGTGCACCCTAGAGGCCATAAGCGCAACTGCAGGTGTCGTAGCATGTTGCGATTTTTTACTTATTAATTGTCCGTGAGAGTAAATACTACGCTGACAGAAAAGACAAAGGGAGAGAGGGATCATTTCTTTCACTCAAACTTGGCTCTAAATACTGTTTAAGTGGCGCTAGTCCGCAGTTAGCTTTGCCTGTTAGCCTGTTAGCTTCTTCTTCGTGATTCCATTAGTGTGTATTGGTGGCTCCGACCCGGTGGCAGTCAAGTTGCAATTGTAGTTTTCTGGCCAGAGACACCAGGGGGAGATGAAAGACCCCCCAATCATACCATTAAAACTTGTATTACCCCCAGAGGGACTACGGAAAGGATTTATTAAGGTAAACAAGTTACTTAGTACTGTTTTAACCAACCACATTTTAATGTTTATGTATGTACAGAAAAAGTAGAATCACTACTAGAGTCTGTTAAAATGACTGTTGTTGTTTTTTTGTTTTTTATCATGATTTCAGTCTTTTAGGCTCATTTAATGCTTATTCAACAACATTGTTTGAGGAAAAGACTATATTTTACAAGTCGTATTTGGGTCATTTCATCCCAGGGTGATTGAGGGTCCCGACGCCATACCAGCTGAGAAGATAACTCTACTGTAGATAACAATAGCAACATATTTTGTAGTTGTCATACTAATAGACCCTTTAACTGCTGACATCATCAGTGACATCAGCTGGAGGCAGGAAGTGATCAAGAGAAATATGATTAAACTAAAACTAGCGATTTTAAGTGTAAAACTACAACTGAAAAATGTGGTCCTGTTGTGGCTTAAGGTGCCAGAACAAGAGGAATGACATTTGAGACGATCAAATAAGGTTTATCTGATATTTCCAACAACAGTTAGACATTTGTTTATTGTTACTATGACAACAGCTACAATGGAAATAGACAGGAAACTAGCTTCCCGCCTCCAACTAAGCCTGGAATGTTTACAAACAATTAAAGGGTCTATTAAGATCTAGTTGTCGAAACAGGCTTGACTCTAAATAAAGGCCTTTCAGGTATTTGTATGGAGTGCGATTGTGAGATTCCTGGCATACTCTCTTTACAATTTTTTTATTTTTATTTTAGAATGTAAAACACATAAAAAGCAAATTGGACCATTCACTCCTACCAGTCCTACAGGTCTTTTGACTACTTTTCTTTTGTGTTTAGCTTAAGTTAGTCTATGGATAATGTTTGCTAGTACCCTCTAACGTGGCGGATTTCCAGAGTATACTGTATATCCCGGCTTTAGATCTGGAGATGGAGAGACGTTCCTTGATGGAAGTGCTTCAACAAAATACATACTGCATCCTCCATAATTCAAACATTTTAATATTTATGTCATAAATATATTACATCTTTCCCTTTAGGCCCCTATTATTTTCAATGACAGCCTTTGTGTCCGCTGTGGTGGTAAAGGTCGCTGTGTATCTGTACACATTACATGATTCCATGATTATTTCAGCGCCGGCCCAGAATCCCAACAAGACAATACAAACATACATGTACGGAGTAATCTCAGCATCTGTGCGCCTCACTCTGGAATCAAAGAAATCCACAGAAAGCTTTGTAATTATGACTCATCTGAGTGTTAGAAAAACAAAACACTTCGGCAACGCAAGGCGCCGGTGTCATTACAACGAGCTGAACAAAAGGCTAAAAACACAATAGGAGTGCATCATTTTGATTTAAAAAAATTCAACTAAAGGATTTTGTAATTTTCATTTCACAGTCAATCTTACTTTTTCTAAAGCAATATTTTATTATAACAGAATATGAGCAACTTTAATTCTTGCCTTAAAGGGCAACCCGTAAGGAAGACGACAACAGTGCTGCTCCCAGGGACTCAAATCCCGATGTGGAGCCAGGCTGAGGGTCAGTATCACTTGGCTGGAGGATTCACCTATTGTTCACGTTTTTAGTGGTAGGGGAAACCGGAGTACCTGGAGGAAACCTACGCAGACACAGGGAGGACATGCAAACTCCACACAGAAAGTGCTGACCACGTGCCACCATGCTGCGATGCAAATTATTATTCTATTGAAATCGTTTGAATCTATTGAAGTCCAATCCTTGTCAAAAGTTTGGAAACACTTTGTTATGTGTTGTTTTGTCTGTTATTTCAGAACCAATTCCATAGTAGCTTTGATTACTGATTTGCACACTTTTGACATTTTCTCAATGGGCTTTTTCGATGTGGTTACCATCTATGTGGTTTTCTGATTTCATGAAGCTCATAGAGAAAAGCTTGGGGGCAGTCGGTAAATAACAGGTTAAAAAGTCCGAGAGTTGACGTCACGCAATCCCAGAACCCTACCGTGCGCCATTTTGGCAGTAGTGGTCGTAAACAAACCAATCGGCTAACCTACATTGTACCCGTTTTTTAACGATGGTAGACTCGTGTTGTGCCCTGGATGCACAAACCACAGAGGGCAAGGTAAAAGCAGATGCATTTTATCGCATCCCTAGAGATCCAGCTGGAAGGGAAAAATGGATTTCTGCGATTAAACGAGCTCAAAGTGTGCTGAAGAAAACTGAGCGTTGGACCCCGGCACCCAATGGATTCCGCTTGTGCAGTGACCATTTCATATCGGGTAAGTTTTCACGAACAAATAATTCAACGCTATATTATTTGAATGTTAGCTTTTTCAGTAAAGATTTATGTCCACCATTTGTTTATGGTAATGGCAGAGATAATGCTTCTCCGGGGTAGCTAACTGAAAGCAATCTGACTTTTTGTTTTACCCAAAAGCTGAGCGAGTGATATGATTTTCTACTTTGGCATAGTCCAAACATCACACATTATCCAGTACAGTACAATGATTAGTCAATCCTACGGTTTGTCAATGACATTGTATTGTATTCTTGAATGAATTCTTACTAATTGTGCGTTGTGTGCCCAAGGTAAAAAGAGTGAGAATCCGCTTTCACCCGACTACGTACCATCAATTTTCAAGCATGTGCCGTCACCAATAAAGAAGAGAGGAAAGCTGCTTGTGGACAGATTTAACAGAAGACAAGCATCAAAAAGAAGACGATTACAGCGAGAAATTCCTGCTGCTGGATCATCGTTCATCACAGACAGTACCAGACCAGAAAATGCCCCTGACCCTTCTGCTGGACCCTCTATCAGAGACTATACCGAACAAGAAAATGACTTCCATTCTTTGGATGATTCTGACATTGGACCTACATGTGAGAATGACAAGTGTAAAACACAAATTAATTCACTGAAGTTGGAGGTTCAAGCCTTAATAGGGTTACTTCGGGATTTTTGACATAGGGCCTCATTTCCTAGTTATCCAGAGTGTTGTTGATGTCTGGAGATATTTTTTTCTTAAATTCATGCAGTTCTTATATTTGAAGAGTCTAGTGGCGCTAGGCTAGAGCAAGGCTAAAGCATTTCTATGGTAACCGCTAGCCTGCATTAAAAAACAGTCTGACCCACTCCACAGTGCACCTGAGGTAAATCACTTATAACGCCAGACTAACCATATAAATGTCTGTGTCGATAGAATAATTTTAACCATTTTGCATTTAAAATAACTTATATTTGAGCAGTATCAGCTTCGTGGCTGTAAGCTAATGCAGCGGCGGAGTGATCTGCGAGAAAATAGTCCCTCAAAATGCGGTAATTCATGTGATACAAGGTCAGTTATATTTCCAAAATTATTCTATTAACACAGACATTTATAACGTTAGTCTGGTGTTATAAGTGATTTACCTCAGGTGCACTGTGGAGTGAGTCAGACTGTTTTTTAATGCGGGCTAGCGGTTACCATAGAAATGCTTTAGCCTTGCTCTAGCTAGCGCAACTAGACTCTTCAAATATAAGAACTGCATGAATTTAAGAAAAAAATATCTCCAGACATCAACAACACTCTGGATAACTAGGAAATGAGGCCCTATGTCAAAAATCCCGAAGTATCCCTTTAAGAGCTGAAAATCAGTTACTGAACTTACTGAATCTGCTCTTCAAAACAATGATAAACAAGTGCTTATGCTGACTGGACTGCCAACATTTCTATTCTGATGGCACTTTTTAATGTTGTTTCCCCACACCTTAAAATGAAATCAGCCTTTACACTATTTCAACAGTTTGTGTTGACATTAATCAAGCTACGAATGAATTTAAGCTTTGACTTTCTGGCCTTCTATTTCGGTGTTGATTCCACCACAGTTTCAAAAGTGTTCAAGCACTGTATTAGTGTAATGTACTGTCGATTAGTTCCAAGTCTTATTGTCTGGCCTGACAGAGAGATTTTAAGAAAACTCTTCCAAATGCATTCCGTAACAAACATTTTGAAAAACTATTTGTATTATTGACTGTAAGAGATAATATTAAATCGCTAGTCATCATACTGTGTTAATCTATAATGTCGTACTGCCCGTAGGTCAAGCTGTGCGATCTTACTATCTCTTTATAGCCTTGACTGGGCGTTCAGGCGCCTACTATCAGCCACTGAATGCTTGCGTGCGTGAGTGTGACGCGCTTGTAGGGTATTTACGTGTCCTCTGGGGAAGCACAGACAGGCTTGAATGTTAGGACTGGCAATGTCTTGAGTTCATGTCTCTGGGTCCCGCAAAGATGGCAATAAAACTTCTCCTGCTTAAGACATCCTGACTGCTGCCTATTCTTCACCAACCTTTCGATCATCGTTATGTAGAATTCTCCTACATTGACTGCTTTGAAATATTTATGGAAATGCCAGGTAACCTATTAGCCAGTGCCCAGTGTTATTCAACATACAAATCACATCACACTATGAAATATCTGATTGGTATTAGCCCGCAAGGATCAATTTGTTTCATTTCTAATGGGTGGGGGGTCGTACAAGTGACAAGTTTATCACAGAAAATAGTAACTTTTTATCACATTTACTTCCAGGAGACCTAGTTTTGGCAGATAGGGGCTTTAATGTCAAGCAGTCTATTCAAGCTTTCCAAGCTGACTTAAAGATTCCGGCATTTACACGTGGGAAAAAGCAGTTGGATCCCTTTGACCTTGAGAGCACCAGAAGCTTGGCATCTCTCAGGATACACATTGAAAGGGTCATAGGAGTTGTTCGTCAAAAATATACTTTATTGCAAAGCACAGTACCCATTACATTTACTGACATAGAAGAAAATGATGTCATGTATCTTGATAAAATTGTGAAAATAAGTTGTGCTCTAACAAACGCATGTGGATCAGTTGTATCAGCTCTGTAGGGCTGCATCTTTCTGAACAAATATCCATTTATTTATTTTTCTTTGCAAGTGATGAGCATTAACATTTGATAAGCATTAACATCTGAGTGATCACTGAAATATGAACTGTTAAAACTAACGAAAGAATTCAATGCGTTCAAGAACTTGTTTTTGTTTTATTTGGGTGTTTGCAGAGAATATTGTTTGACTATTTGCAGTCTTTGTGTTTTTGCAACCATTTGAATCGTGATTTTGAATAACTGCTGATTATGGGTTGTTCGTGTAATAAACACTTATCGGCTTAACTCTTCTTTTGTGACTTTATTTTCCTACAGGCGGGACAAATCCACTGTTTAGGCACCCTTTTGATTCCCAGACAGGTTTGATGAAACTTCTTTGCAGAACAAAATCCAGAAACACAGACCAACATGCTATCAGATTCTGCCTCGCGACAATAGCACCACTGCTGACCATTATCACACAAAACTTTAGGTGCAGAGAAAATCTTGGCAACTAACTCTGGAAAGGACACATTTTTTAAAGAATGCTTCAGCAATCTGTAATTCATTTTGAACAAAAACTTCATCTAGTTTGATCCGCTCAACAAACGGTGAAGAAGAGTCTTTTTCAGTCCGTAGGATAAAGTCACAGTATGATTTGCCAGTCACAAAAATGTGCATTTGAACTTGATAAAAATACGCATGGTCACGTTTCAGTCTTAAGCTACTATTTGGATTGTTTTCCAGACAAACCCTGTGATACTATTTGCAACATCAGCAAGAGTTGCACCTTTAGCACAAAATGGACACTTGATTTCGATAACACCAGTACCACAACAGCGGCAAGAGACGAAGCCATCTGCTGACGCTCCAATGAATGGATGAGTAGTTGAGATTGTAAACCCAGCCTTTTCGACCAGAACGTCAGAATGCGTGAGGCGATGTTGGTTTTCATAGTGTTGTCTTGCTGCAGCTTCATGTTTACAGCCCCATCTACAATAGGAAAAAAAACAATATCAGATTAACTTATTTACAGCAACATTCATATCCTAAACACATAATTGCATAATACAGAAAATACCTTGTTGCCTCACTTGAAAAACTGTATGACTGTGGATAACATATTTTTTAATCAGAGATACTGAAGGCTTTGTGATGTCTGTTTTAGTTGCTGCTCTGAATGTGGATGCAGTAATTCTACCTGCTCTCTGTTCAAACCAAATGTTTGACTTTGACTGATCTTGTGTCTCCTTCTCAACAATTTCACTCTGAAAATACAAAAAAAAACACATATGATTATCACTATGTAAATACAGATAACAAAACTACCTCACCTGCTCTTTACTCACTGACAACTGCTCAAACAAACTATCCACTCTTTCCTGAAGCTCATCTCTACTCTCATTTCTTTCTCATATAGGCTTGTGAGGGGATCTGGCAGATCCAAGCTTACTGTTTTGGGCACATATGATTCTGAATGCTCCCGTACAAGAGACAGGACTACCGGCTTTATTGTTTGTCCATCTTTTGCACAACACTGAGACAGGCTGTTGTAGAGCAGGGATTGCTCACTTGGGGTCAGTGGTGGGATGGCTTTGGGGTTAACAGAGGGCGTTTGGGTCTTGCTCTGCTTTTTAGACCTTTGTGTGTTATTAAACACAATATCCTTTCCCTGCAGGTACTCCACCTTCTTCATAGCAGTTTCACTTGGTCTGTCCCATTTACACTTTTTGGATGTCACTGTTGTTTCTTCCTCTCTTTCTTGGTTATGCTGCCATAATCTGAACAGCGTGGCAGACACATGAGAGCAGCACTCGCCCTGGCCTGCTGTACAATTACAATGAGCACCTAGCACTACGCCATCTCTTCTGACCACTGCCCATGGTCTCAGGGAGGGGTCATTTAATCTTTGTGAATGATTTACCTGTAACACAAATCAGCGGTAAAACTGTCGCTTTTTCTGCCACTCGCTTACAGCCCAGTTAGCGCAGTTTATGATAGCGTAAAGCTATGGCTACTTACCCGTGCAGTGACGATAAACAAGTCTCTTTGAGGTCAACTCCACAGCAAAACCTCGGCCACAAATCCCGATTGAGTCCACTTGAATCCCTCCAGACTTTTGTAGGCCTTCAGCGTGTCTCCGGTGTAGTGTGAAGGAAAGTTGATTAAGTCATTGTATATATCAGGATATTGTAGATTAGGGAGTCCCACGCCGCCTGCCACCTGCTCTATTGTTTTAAAAAGCACACCAGGAGCTAAATATGGATCACTAATTTGTAGTCTGTTAAGTTTATTGACGTATCGCTGTTTATCGCTGTCTGAAAGTTGACTGCTGCAGTCCATTCTCCTCGTTACCTCTTCTTGACGCTAAGTGTTTACTGCCAAAATGGCGTCGTAAACAGAACTGGTCACGTGGGGTCCGGAGCTCTATTGCGCTTACTTGGAACAAGTTGTAAACCCGATGCATAATTATTAAGCCCAATGTTAAGCATTGATTACTAGTAACGCTAGTATGATTAAGAGGGATTTCACAGTATTCATTACTTATGATACAAGTTCTGATTACTACAGTAGACATGTTAGTACAGGCAACTGGGAATTCCTAGTACTGATTACTTTTGTTACTTAAAAATTGCTTTAACCTGTACTATTATTCTTAGTAATGGTTACTGAAATATTCCTGTTCCCTTTATGGTTTATTTGTTTTTCCCATTAATGAAGTTTCACAAATTTAGTACAAAATATAAATGTTGTAATAAAGCAAAACAAAATATAGTTAATTTATTTAGTTAAAGTCAATTTATTTAACATTGAACAGTGTAAAACACTTACATTTTTTAGATGCAATTAATGATAGAACATCGCCATTTCTGCAGTTATAGTTTAAATCAGTCCAAACAGGTGGATTAGTCTGTATTTTGATCACAAACAAACAGCACTACACAACATACAAAATGGAGGTTGTGTGGCATTAGGATGAACACAGTTCTTCTTCAAAAAAAGGGGGTTTACGTCACAAACACAATATGAGAGTGAGTAATTTTACAGCCGCCAAAATGCTTGAACAAAGCGTTAATGGTGCTCAGGAAGCCCTGAGTGATCATGCATTGTGTGGAGACACTGACGGGCAACAGTAAAAATAGTAATTTACAGGCTGGAGTACAGGAAAATCTGAAAGGCAAAACGGAGATGGACATAGCTACATTAGTGTGCAATGGCAATGAGTGGTTCTTCGAGTCAACACGAGTTTAATATCGTGTTGACTCGATATGATGTGAATATGGGCCCATCACGTTGATTTGTTTTTGATCAGAAGATTTCCAGGTAGATTAATCACCAAAAAATGAAAGAAACACGAGCTCTCCTTCATTATGAACTAATGTGGTTGTGTTTTGTTTCGTTCTCACATGTTTCTTTATTCTTTGGCATTATATCTCTGGAATCACAGATAGTTTCTGGGAGAATGTGTGGCTTTAAAGAGCCATTCAAAATGTTGAAGAGCTCATTCATGCTTTAGAGCTGACACGCATACAGATACACATGGAGCTTTCTGTCTGTCTTCTGGCTAAATTTGTCCGTCTGTTCCGTTAGTCGCTCCATTTACCAAAGGAGTGTGAGAGGCAACAAAGCTATTCACCACTAGGAACACTAACGCAGCTCACGACAGGTGAAACCGAACAAACGTCTACATTTTTAAACGTGATAAGAGTAATCTGTGACCAATCACAGAACGAGGAGGGACGGCAAGACGATGACGCGCTATTCGACATATGGAAGCTTGTAGTTTGTTTACGGATTACGATTGGTCGCTTCTAACTTAGTATTACAGCAAAAGTAGTGCGATCAGATCCAATCTCATATTTTGTCCCAGCCCTATAGATAACACAGGTTGGACATCAGGTGGCTGTAGTGAGTGTAAAAAGGACCAACTTGCATCTAGTCCCTTTAAGGAAATATTGCTTATTGTTTGTGGTTTTGACATGTTGAATGGAATATATCAAAAAATCGCCCCAAATATGTTTTGTACTGTGTCCTCATTGGCCTGAGTGACATGTGTCTGTGGAGTGACAGAGCCTGGTAAAACCGCTGAATGGTGCAGTATTCCCTATGCGTGTTAATGAAGGTGATCAGCTTCTTTAACACTCATGTAGGCATAATGAAAAAATACAGTCACGGTGAAAATGAACTGTTGTTACTCAAGTCAAAGTGAGCATTATAAACACGACACAAGTTAACTCAAACTGTGGTAATCCTGTCTGCGCTGAGCTGACGGCTGGCACCAATCTGTCATTTAAGAGCAGTGATTTACATGGCGCTCGATGCAATAAATAAACAATAGTGACAATGTCAATCTCATCAAAATGTCTGTCAAGATTGTGTTAAAAAACAAAACTACAAAGCAAATATCTGCAGTAAGAATAAATCAGATTTCAGAGCCGGAAGAATTTAGATGGCCGATTCCAATACAGCGGCCCATAGTGTCAACCTCTCTCAAATCTCTTATATTTTAAAAGTACTCATTTAAAAGCCTCATACCTGATTGTTTTGATCATTTTGTTTGCGCTCATTGTTTTTAAATTAGTTCAAACTGGGATTTCAGACAAGTTTTTGAGCCCGTTTCACAGTTTTCTTGATCATTTTTTCGGGATCAGTGTCACAACGATGCCAGTTCTTGAAAAAGAAAAGTGTTTTTATTAAATATACAGTGTTTTTTTTCACAAATGTCTTCTTTCACAATCCACTGAAGGAGGTTTCATTCCACTACCTGGAAAGATATCAGGGCCTTTTAAAGTTAAGTCTTTTGGATTGGATTGGAAAGTGCCTCTTGTCAGGAGCAGTAGGTGGTCACAGACTCGAAAGATCATTGTTGATGAGCATAAACAAGTAACATCCCAACAAAAGTATTAAACTTTCAACACCCAATAAAAAGTAATTGTTTTATTTTATTTTATTCAGAGGAAATAAAACATCCAAAACATGTTGAACCTTATTTATTCACGGTGATGGGGTTTGCATTACCACAGAGACCCACTCACAAAAACACACGTCTCATTAATGTCTGCATTATGAAAGAGCCACGACTGAAGTTCTTGTGAGTGACCTTTGCTCATTCATTACTGTGGTGTAATATTTGCAGATTTGCAGATGGTGCTATGCAAAATTAATAATATTTGAGATGGAAAGATAAATATATGAAATTATGCTCTTCTGTACATTCAAAGATAATAGATATTTGTCGAACTAAAGCTTATATTAAGCCACTATATGGAATATATCTGTTTTTGAGTAATACTGTACAAAACTGACAAATCATTTCACGATAGTCAGAAGAAGAAAGCTGAAGTAAATGTCCTTGTTATTTTGTTGCATTACTAATCTGAAAAATTAGTAATGTTTCATTTCCTTTTCACTTTATCTTTTCTCTAAAAATATTTACCAACCACTGTGTCAGAAAGAGCAATTAATGTGGTGAAAAAGAAGTCATCGCAACATGGTTGGAGGACTCTAGGAAAATAATAAATTAAATGTGATGATGAACAAACAATTGAAGAAAAGTGCCCTTTATCTGGGTTGGCCTTTGCCGGTGGTCACCAATGGGCAGCCCAGGGCCAAATCAAACCCCACAACACAACAACACAACCACCTGCTCATCAGACCATTGTACGTGTGCACAGAAAAGTGCATTCAAAGGAGGAAAGCATGTGTCACAGAGAGTTAGCATGTCTTCATCTGTCAACGCATGTCCGTCCTATCCACACAGTGACAAGAACAGCAGACAGTTTATGTGTGGCTGTATGTGCATCACACTCCATTGCCACCGAAACATGTGAAGCAGAGTGTGTCCCATCCAGCTGCTCAGACAATGTCCTTATATGAGTTCTTCCATCATACCTGTGAAATGGACCATTTTATTACCGTTCAATAAGCAAAATACAACAAAGACACACTTTCTCTACCGGTTTGTCCACTTTATAAACCAGGGGTTTCCAAACCTTTTCATGGGGACCACATATTGAAGCATACCAGGGTGAAGGGCCACAGTTCGGTGGTCAGTGCTGCGAAACCTTTAACTAGCAGACAGGAGCAGATCTAGAGGGGTACCCCAGCTGCCGCCCCATTGATGTCAGCCAGGTTTTGTCCTTGTCCGGTACTGTCTAAACTCTCGTGTAGTCATCAACCTGGCACTTAATAAATGTATTGTTTCAAGGACTAGTGCAATCCAGATCTTCAAAGCCTGATTCATTTGATAGTTTTTTGGCCTGTATAACCAATGTGATGTCTCACAATTATAACAACTTCATATCTAAATAAGAGGCCAGGTGCCAACTCCTGTGGCTCCCAAGATGATTTGTTTTTCTTTGTTTCTTTTCTTCTTCTTTTTTTTTTACATTTATTTATTATTATTATGTTTACAAAAGATAAAGTTTTAGTTGAGTAAGAAACCCCATACTGGACAATGCTGCTATTTTAACAGCAAAATGGCCTTGCTATCAAGCCCTGACCCTGCTTGCCACCCAGTGATTATTTTTCTAGCAGAGGTTTAAATTGTGCCCCACACCTTTATTTTTGCTTAAAACCTTCATGCCAGCTCTGTCTCACAGAAAAATGTTAGTTGTTACAATTATTAAACTTGAAAAAAAAGGAACGTGTCTGGTGTGTCGATTCAGCTGGTCTGAAGGCCGCATTTGGCCCCTGCGCCTCCCTTTGGACACCCTTGTTATGAACAATAACATTTGTAAGAAAATGTTTTTTCACATTAGCCTCACATACCAAAGATAAAACAGAAGCTTTGCACTGATATTGTATAGAAGCATATTAGCAGCAGCAATAGTTGTAAAAATGAACGGTTCCTCTTTTGATCCAAGTTTTGAAGTCTGGTGGGTTTCTGACACAGAGCTTGTGAAAGCAATTTAGCAGTTCTTGCTCAAACTGATGATAAAAACTACTAATGTAACATGACTCATGCAGCATATTTGTTACAAGATTTTCTGGTACTGGTGCTATGAAATCGAGTTGTTTTAATGCTTATAAGAAACAAAAGTAAACATTGAATAAATATTGAATAGCCTCACTTGATTGGAGAAGAGCAGCCATTCCCAAAGTCCGGAAATCACTTGGGGCCTCCCATTAAAAATGCATTTACTCTATTGAAAGAATTTTTCTCTTTTTTCTTTTTTTCTTACAGCTAAAATGACAGTAAAAGCAACATTAAGCAATGACTGTGGGTAGTAGTATAATTTAGCAAATAAATGTTTACTTTTGAAATCTTTATTTTTCAATGTACTTGTTATGTGGAGAAGCTTTGGGGACCCCACTTTGGGAACCCTTGTAGTAGAGTTTAAGCCCTAAAGCTGCATTTCAGGGGGATTGTGGGGGGTGGGGGGCTATGGAGGTGCAGCAGAGGGGTCCTGAAATCATTTGGTTTATTTGATGTATTTAACACTTGTACACATTTAATTTTCAGTTTTAATTATTGATAAAACTCATCACTCTGCAGAAGTAGACGCATAATTCGAAATAATGAATAAAAGTCTCCAGCTCATCTTGCTCTCACATTGATCTAAAAAAACAACAAAAAAACATAGAAAAACTCTGATATAGAGAAACGAGTTTTAATCAATCAAATAAATTATGTTCACACAATGCATTGTTAGCAACTAACAAAAAACAAAATTGCAATGGACAAGTTCATTTTAGTCCCTTCTGGGTTATTTCTTGGCTATGGACTTAAACTGCGCATCGATTCCAGTGCCTTCTTGTGATTGCCCGTGCAATATTTACCATTTTTCTGGCTGTATCGAGCTTAGCGCAGTTGGCTTTTGTTTATTGATCGCAACCTATCAAACATTTTCTATGTGACTATTGTTCATGCCTTTCCTCAGCCTGTTTTTTGCGACGCCTGGATGGTGTGGCCTTGTGTGGGGAAGGTGGTGAGGCACATGATAGACAAAAGAAATGAGTGATGGGCAGGTATAGATGGCTAGATGAATTGCCAGATAGGTGAACACAGATGGCTGCTCTGATGGCCTGATTATGTGAAAGACGCACAAATGGGATAGGTGGTGTGGAGAGAGAGATTGATAGGTCCTTTCCGGAGTGGGCCACCTGCATCCCGGGCATTTCGCAGCGGACTGGAGTGCGCCTAGTCATCTGTAATAGAGGTAATGGAGGCCAAAATAAACTCGCAAACAGCTCTATTCCTGTCGCCCTCTCGTCAGATGGCATGAACAATTCCCATCATGCCTCGCTCTCCATTTTGACATGTTTTTGAGGGATGCGGCTGAGTGGAAACAACGCTACAACAGACAGGATGTCACTGAGAGTGCCCGTGTATTTTTGTTCCATTGCCCACGTCAAATCCCTGTGTTGCATACGTCTAAAAGGAAGCGTTTAGTCACCAATGACAACACTGGGTGATACTTGTGTCTGTAATAATAAACTACAATTGCTCTTATCAAATGGCGTACAGGCAAGAGATGCTTATGTAAGATTTTTGTTGTCTGTTATTTTTAGTCCTTGACGGATAGGAAGGTGGTGAAAGGGCTGGGGAGAGACATTTAGTGAATTGACTCAAACCTAAGACCTGTGAACAACTCTGAGGGACTATTAAAGCCAATATGTTTTGGGTCAGACCTGCTTTTTTCCCTTCCTATGACTAGATTAGATTAAATGTGTGTGAATGTGTATGTTTTTACTCTGTCTTCACAACAACGATAAATTGTCTACCTACCTGCAGCCTTACCTGTGAGGCAAACAAAGCACCCGAGGGAGTCTTCAGTCTTACTAAGTTCTTATATGCTGTTTAAAATGACATCAATACATAAATATTACAAAATTGATTGATTGATTGATTGATTTGTTAACAACAATTATGACAGTGCAGAAAACAAACAAAGCAAGACTCAAAAAAAACTCAAAAGGAGAAGGCCGAAGCAAGAAACCTTATAAGTGCCTACCCCCTCATATTCAAAATTAATTTACATTCCGGATACAGTAATACAACATCTCATGTTACACTTTACATACAAATTCCTGAATTACTTATTTTTATTTACAATTTGTACTTTTTCCTTTCTTATTCCACATTCCTGTTCACATAATAACCATTACCAATCATTACTTATGAGCACCAGTCACCATTCTATTAATTGACTAGTAATTTAGTAAATAGAACACAGTCAACACGACACATTATTATTGTTATTCCCATTTCCACTGTAAAATATTGATTGTTTTATTATTTTTGTTGTTTGCCTTGTTTAGTGAGGTGCCTTAAATAGCCAGGGTGTAATATGGCCAGTTGGTAGAGGGCAGTAGCCCCCCACCAGCAAGCCCTCACCCTGCTGCCCTAACTAGTTGTTGTTGTGAGGCAGTTCTGAGCCCTATACTGGGTGGTGCAAAAGACAAGATGTATGAACATGTTGAAAGGAGGGGGGGCCCGTCCTACAGGTCCATCTCTCGCCTGCCCTCGCTCTATTAAGTTTAATAGTGACCAGTGGAAACAGGCTATTACAGCATTGTGGTTAGCTTTTGCGTATTCATTTCTCTCAGTTCCTATAATTCATAACGACTTAAACGTAGGGGCTGATGACATTGGTTCTATCAGCAATGATGTGGTTAAACAGGTTCACAGTAATACAAATTTACTTGTAATTAATACGAACAAGGTCACATGTCTTTAGCATATTTCTCAAACACACTTCTCTTATACTGTTTTTGAATTGTTGTAGACTATCAGCGCCTTTTAAGGGTTCCTATAGATTATTCCACAGATTTACACCTCTCCGGGTGATGCCGTGCCTTTTTAGGGTAGAATGAATACATTGTACTTTCAGATTATGAGTACCCCTGAAATCGTAACTTTCCTCTCTTTTGCCAAACATTTGTTGTATATTACTAGGGAGCTGGTTGTTTACAGCTTTATAGATCTGTAACAAAGTATTATATTTTATAAGGTCATCAAGTTTCATGGTGTTAGATTTTAAGAACAATATATTTGTATGGTCCCTATATCCGACATTGTGAACAATTCTAATAGCCTTCTTTTGTAGTTTGTAAGTGACTATTGAAGGTATTTCCCCAGACCTCAGAGCAATAATTTATGTACGGTAGGATTAAGGAACAGTACAGGGTGAAGAGAGCCTTGTGGTCAGGAAAAAATGTACACTTGCCCATTATGGCCACATTTTTCGCCAATTTCCTACAAATGTTATCTATTTGTGGTCTCCAGCTAACCTTATGACTGAGGATCACACCCAGAAATGTATATTCCTTTACGTGTTCAATTCAAGCATTGTCAATATCGATTTGAATCTGAACGTCACTATTCCGTTTACCAAATAGAATCATTTTAGTTTTCGATATGTTAAGCGAAAGTTTATTTCTATTAAACCATTCTTTGAATTTATATAATTCTGTTGTGACCTCTGAGACAAGCAAAAATCATTAATAAAAGAAACAAAAAGAGAAAAAGCCACTCATTTGTGCTACATTGTTAGCGCTTCACAAGGAGCAATGAGAATACAATTTAACTGTGATCTGTAGGGGGCAGCACCTGAGTCGGCTGAAATGTAGCCAACAGTTATTCAACAAACAAGTCCTGGTCAAAATCACAAATGAAAGCTGCAGTGATTTCAACAGTGGGATAGCATTTCTCACAAGAAATGTTTTAAAATCTTGTTTGCGCTCACAATTGGAGGATTATTTTGTCATTTTAAAGCAGAACATGGTCGCCCATTTTGGTTTTATAATGCCACAGGAGGTTAAGATACGTGACTCCAATATAAATTGATACAACAGAAATATATGATAATTGTGCATTTTAAAAGCTCAGACTGTGAAATAGTTCACACTTTTGCGATCATGCTAAAGTGAGGTTTGGACAAGAGGAGCACCTAAATAGATTTTACAGTCGATAATAGATTGCACATGTTCACCCTACAAGCTATAGGCCTACAATGGTGTGTTCATCATAAAATTAGCTGTTTGACTTGTCAAAAACAGTGGGATCGAGGACATGTGGGAAACTGTGGAAGCTGATTTGAAAAGAGCAGCCAGTCATTTACACCTGCCGTAGTGTGACTGAGTCAGGCACAAATCGGCCTGAGCTAAGCTTAGCCTGGCATGTCGCTAACTCGCTAATGACTCACAGCATAAGGTGAAATGTGGATTCATGTTACATTATCTTTCCACACAGTCTCCACCGTCTGTAACAACTCTTGTTACATGTTACAGTTATTGCATAGGATGAGTTCCTGTTTGGTCAATCCTGGTGTCACACACATGTGTATGTAGCCTATATGTGTGTGTCACAGCAGGGATTAAATACATATGTTATTAGTCATCTTGGTTTGAACTCAATATAGTGCAGTAATATCAAAATGTTTCTTTTTGTTTTGTTTTAAAGGGTCATTATTGTCATGATGATGGATCCGTAATTGACAAAGACCTTCGGGCAAAGTTAGCCTTGTGAAAACATCCCTTTGACCTGTGATATCAGACTCCTCAGTTTGTGTTCCATAATCGTTCATAAACTCAAAGTGTGGTTTGCTTGAGGAAAAGCTACATCTATAATTGCGCTCCTAAGCTCCATAAATCTTGTAGGTACGATACTAAATCTCTCTCAGTGGAATACAAGCCAGCTATTCTCAATTGTCTGAAATCTCAGACAATTAATGCATTATTGACTTCCCATTGATTCATGCGGCTCACAATAGCGCGTGCTGTAGGAGGGAGGGAGGGCTGAGCCGCACATGTCATTCGTGACAGTGCTCCGGGCCGACCATTAGCAGGCGCAAAGCATCGTCATTTCATCAGCGTTCACGGCAAGGCCTCACCCCTCTCTTTTATTCATGTCGGCTGTCTTTGGACTTTTGTTTTCGCTCTGTCTCTCATTTCCATTCTGTTTTCATCACTCTTCTTTGTGTCTACTTTTCCTCCCTTCTTCACAATGCTGTTGAATCCATTAATTTGTCTATGGAATATGACCCTGGTATCAATATTTTCTACAGCAGTGGTATGTACACAGTGTGTGTGTTGTAATCATGATTTCAGTAAATCTGTATGTAAATTAGGTTGAACCCCTCTCCAAACTTTATCTGTTACATAACATTGCTCCATCCTCAATGTAATATTTTCATTTCTAAGTATATGCAGTGTTTACATTTGGGCTGCACAATACGAATATGAATACCGTAAGTAAGTAAGTGCTTTATTTGTTATTGTACAACAACATTGCGTTCACTGCCTTCAGTGCTGCTTTGAAAAGGTGTACCGCCTCCTGGGTTTGTCCCTATTTCAGAGCGTGGTGTCCTGCACTGGTCAGCTCCTCCACCTTCCTCTCCCTAGGCTCCGCAACAGTCTTTCACCATCATCTGGGAGCTTAGTAGACAAATATAATCTGTCTTATTCTCCAGTGAACATGCGTACAATAGTGGGGATAGAAGATTTATGTGGCTTGGCTGTGAGTCTTGCCCGGATACCTCCCCGTTTGCCCCTTTTTGTTTCCTGTAGAACCTCTTGTGAGCCAGATGTTTCAGCACAGTCTTTTTAAAAAGTCCAGGTGACTGTATGGTTCTTCTGGTGAGGGGGATCCGGTTACAGGCCCTGGTGAGCTCACAGAAAAAAATGAATTTTGTCCTTATTGTTCCAGTAGTGAGGTATGGGTAAGATTTGGTTTGTGGTGGATCTGGTTGAACGCTCGGACAGAGAGCTGGGTCTTGGGACCAGAGAAAGTGAGGCCGATGGGCAGTTGTTGAGCAGATGGAAGTAAAGCTTAATCCCGTGGCTCAGGGCGTAGTTCTGGAAAGTCAAGGCACGGTCCTGGTTGAAACCTTAATTAAGCATATGGATGTTTAAGCCACCTCTGTCTGACCTGATACCCTCTTGATTGGAGGAGGAGCGCAGAGCAGTATGCACATGACTGTACGCTCCCTTATCGTCCCACAGCAGCTCTGACAGGGGTGGTCCTTCGCTCACACACTTTGTCTCTGGGGCACCGCACATTATGAAACAATTACTCCCCTTAATTGACAGCTAATTAATCTAAAGTCAATCTGGCCTTGGTCGGCTAACCTTGAGATTAGGGGCTGAAGAAGACCTGGCCATCAGATTAGGAAGTGATAGAGGGCACGAGTGAGTTCATTTGTGGCTATCAAATCTTAAATAATATGTGTGTTTTTCTTATTATCCATTATGATTGTAAGATAATGTCGATAATAAGTTTTTCTGTCAAGGCTGAGGCCACCAAAAACTGGCTCAGGGTCTGACAGAGGGTAGCCTGGCAAGAGAGGTACTCTGCTCATAGCAAATGGGTTCCTCGGTCCCATCAAATAATTTCATGGTCATCTATTTGTGGCATGTCAGTAAAATGCTGAAGAAAATAAAAATATCTTCAATAATCTTGTATCATTCAAAGTGTCAGAGAGATTACATTACATTGTGTTTAGTTACAGAATACTGAACACTTGACTTAAAATGTATTTTGTAACGTATTCTGTTACTTTGTCCGGTCAGAGTACTGTATTCTGAACACTTCAAATACTTTCACATTGATTTGCATTATATTTCTGTATTAATGCGCTGTATGATTACAAAAATGTAGGCTACGCTTGTTATAAACTTATTTACCACTAATTAGGAACTCAAAAACTGTCTGGGTAAATGCACACACACACACACACACACACACACACACACACACACACACACACACACACACACACACACGCGTGCATTGTTTGTATGAACAGTGGCATAAGGCATTTGAAATCTGTGTTTCATTTTAGGAGGAAAAACAGGTCGTCATCATTATAAGTTCTCATGTTGTGCAAAATGAATGTGGTTAAATAAACGTCAACTAAAAAGACTGAGTACTGAGATGTATTCCTGATTGATTGTATGAAGGTAACTGTATTCTAAATGCTCTCAAATGAAAGTCTTGTATTCTAAATACAAGTTTTGTGTTACTCCCCAACACTGAACATATATATTTAGTAATAACAGAGTGGCTCAGCTCATCTATGCTGTTCACAAAGATGTCTTGCCCTCTGGAATGCACCTGTTTTTCTTTTCTTTAGAAGTGTTTATTTATACTGTATCACAGCTTGGCCAATCAAGTGTAGCATTCTCTGCCTCTCTTTTTCTACAAATATTGCACATTTGATCTCAGAACAGTACAAACATGTAAAAGTCTGTATCCCCGTTCTTCTTTTGTGAACCAAATAAGACTTTTAAGAAGACTATTCGCTGTTTTGGATTGCTTATTTATTCCTTACTAATTTTATTTGCTTCACTAATTTACTTTCAGATGTAGTGGGATTTTGTTTGTTGAATTGATGTATTGACTAACTTTGTCATATAATTGCCCTGGGATTACAAAAGCCAAATGTAGGTCAACATTTGCATTTGCAGCCCGTTGGACGAGCTGCGGGTTTAACAATCTTTCTGAATTCAGTTTTGACAAATGGCCCAACTGGATCTACACACATCGTGGATCATGTGTTGAGAGTTATCAAATCTCATTAACATAATAGTCTATTTGTATTCAGAACAGCGTGTAATGTCAAGTGTACTGACAAGGCCAATCGCTCACTTGGCTCCACTGTTATGAACGCCATTTATACAAGTTCTCTCCTCAGAAGCAACAACTGTGTAAAGGACCAGTAATGTGACCTTCATGACCGAATCTTATGAATGGCTTTGTAACATTATCAGTATTTAATGTACTCTCAACAAACATGGTGATCATGACCAGAGGGAAAGGCAGGTTACAAGGCAACAGAGGTGCGTCTGAGCAGGCAACAGGCTCGAACAGGGCAGGACCATTAGCAGGGCAAATGCACAAACCAGCACTGGGCGTGTGGGATCCTGATGGTCCAATCTACAGCTGCTGTCGGCCTGCACTTGACGCGCTACCCCGGAAGCACAAGGGAGTGCAATGGATAGAGCAGTGATCCTGTAGTTGGAGTCGCACCAATGGTCGTTTGAATGACTGTTCGCTCTCCATAGTGGGAAAATGGAGAAAGACGACCAAGCTCGCCTAAAGAAAGTCATAAAGAAGAAGAGGAGGAAGAAGACAACTTTTTTTTAGGTTGTTCTTGCTGTTTGTCTTAGTTTAAAGGGGGGGGTATTATGTAAAATCGACTTTTTCAAGCTTTATATCATGTTATTATGTCATTCCCTCATTAAACACATGCCTGGAGTGTTGCCTTGGCTCATTCACATATTTTTGAGTAATCAGTAAAAACTTAGACGGCAGCCATTTTAGGTGTAGCTATGCCTCAGTCCTCCTAGGAACGCCCCCACCTCCTGGAGACGCCTCTGGACCTTTCGTCACCAGCCAAGCCACCAACCACTGCTCCTCAGCTCAGCAGAGCCCCCTCCCCGCACAGTAGTGTTGTTTAGATGCCACAGCAGTGTGCTGAAGGGGGCGTGTCGGAAAGCTTCTTAAAGAGACAGAGGCCTATTTCAAGACGTTCAGTACAGCCATTTTGAGAGAGAAATTTTATTCAAGGCAGTTATTTTAATTACTGCATATACAGACCAACAGAAGGTTACGTCATCATTGTAGTATGCTATAGACTGGTGCTATGTGATTGAAAAAAGCATAATACCCCCTCTTTAAGTAACATTTTGTAAATAGTGTAAATATTTCCTTTTGTTTGAATTGTTTTGTTACCTTTCGTTAACTTTACCTTTTACACTACTTTCATTAAATTACAACTTTATTTATCCATTTCACATCTTGGTTTTGTTATAACTTTTTAACCTAGCTGAGCCGGGTTGCAACAATGTGAAATACGTCTTTACACAAAAGTAAATTGTATTATTCACTTAAAAAAATGACAAATAAATCAGAATAACGGTTAAATGTTTGACTGGGCCCTGGACTACCTTGCACTGAAAATGTTGGGCCCCAAGGTTGAAAAGGTTAACAACCCCTGTGCTAGAGGATGAGCACTAATAAACTAGGCGATTTTACACCTAGTAAAACCTAGCGCCCTCAGTGGATGGGTGGAGAACAACCATACTAACACACATTATGACAAAAGTATTGCGCCATGATTAAAGAAAACCTGCCTCTGTTATGGCTGTCGGTATGCTTTGCTGATATGCTATTCCTGGTGTTTTAATTGTTATGGAGCAGTTTTACATTTACAAGTTTTTGTTCTCAGTCACTAAATCAGAAGGACTGGATTGGAGCATGTGGACTAAATGTAACCTGCTTTACTAAATTGAAAACTAAAACATTTCACAAAGACAGTTCTGAAATAAGTTATATTTCTCTACAGAGCAATTACTGTCAGAAATTTGAACTTTTTGTCCTCCTTTATCAACAACAAACCACTGTCTTTATTTTCATGGTAAAAGCTAAGGGTAATTACTCTTACCACTACATTTGGCGTCGTTGGCAGGATTAATTGAAAGCCTACAAAACAGGTGATATTTCCCTCCCATTAAAGCGCTCAGTTACACTTCATTTACATTTGCATGTTTTAAAGCAGTGTTTCTCATCCCGTTTCATTGATTCAAGCGTTGGGCTTGAGGGCAACTATCGAAGCTCAGAACAAATCAAACCCCAAAGAGAAGTCCATCTCCACTCTTTCTATACCCTGCCCGCTGTTTTACAAATGCCGGCACCGTCTCTGTATCAAAGTGTACGGCAGACGCTGGATAAATCTGTCTCCACTTTGTGTTGCTTTGACAAGACGGAGCAGCAGCGTCACGGCCGACTGGATTTGTGTGATTAAAGAGACGACAAGCAAAACCATCTGCTTGTCACACACATCTGTCATCACCCAGCGCTCGCCACCAGCCCCACATCCTTCACAAACAAACGCCCCAGCCAACGCCGCGGCTCCCAGCTCCGCTAAGTGAGTGAAGAGAAGGGAGTGTAGTGAACAAAGGAAAAAAGTGTTTGGGACTAATGGTTATTCTGTTTGTTTAAAGCGAAACTAAACTCTAAACTTTGTTTCTCCTGATCAACTGTATACATGGAGTTCTGAGAGTATTATCTGCTGTTTCCAAGACCAAATTGAACAGGAGCTATCTGTCAGAGACTAACATTCTGTCACTGGGTTGTTTTACTATTAAGGACTTTTCTTCTCTCACCTCAAGAGAATTCGACAGCAACTAATGATCTACATAACATAATAATGATCTATGAGATACACGATCTAGGGATGGGTTTGGTACCACAAGTTGTTATTTAATCCTATTCTCAACTCGATCAAATGTTATGTAAGGGATAATGTATAGAACGCCGGTCATTATCGGGAAAATAAGTACCAACAGGGCGAACTGGGATCTGGTTTCGCCCTGAAGGTACTTATTTTCCCGATAATGACCGGCGTTCTATACATTATCCCGCTTATTATACGGCTGTTTGCCAACTGTACACACACAAATAAACTTCATACACTTTTATGAAGACAGAAAGGTTTATTTAATGATTTCCGCGGCAAATAGTTCCCAAACGTTTGCGCGTTGCTTGGCAACGTTTGTTAATTCCAGGCAGTGTGGCGAGGCTGGTAGCAGCACGGCTAGCTACTTATTGCTAGCCTAGCTACTTAGTTGAAGGTGCAGTTAGAGAGGAGGAATGGTGGTGAATCTCTGGGTAAGTTGAAAGTCGGACTCCCGTTAACTTCACGAGCGATTCCCCCAACTTCTCCCGCAGGGACGGGGACAGAGATAGTGTCCGCCTGTCCGCTACTACTACTCGCGGAGTGATATGAAAGACCTGTATTACAAGCACAAACTCCGTTGCCATTGGCAGCGGTCATTATTTTTTTCAGAGGTCTTCTATCAGAAAATAATGACCGGTAGAACGTTGGGAAATCACATTCAAATCAATGGAGCGTTCTACTTGCATTGTGAAGCGCCGTATAATATTATTGTATAGTATCGGTATCAATAAATGTTTACACTGATAGAGCTGTGTCTCAGATTCAGCACAACCGTCCCCTTGATGATGTGGTCGTAACTTGGGGCGGAGAAGGCCACTGTAGATAGAGGGTAAGCTGAATCTAAGGCCCCCATAACTTCTTAATTCTATAAATGGTTCTCGTTCTTCACAATGGCTTTCACAGCTCTCTCAAACCATCTCTTTGGCTAATCCTGAGATCACTGTCATCAAGGGACTGGTTGACCTAATTCCGATCGTATTGCCCCTATGCGACCTGTATGTGATCTTTTCAGGACAGTCTGAACAACACAGATCCGATGTTTTCAAATGCAACCCAGGCCACTTGGAAATGTGTTCCTAAATCCGATCTGATCTTTTGCAATGCGACTTCAGTCTGAACGGCCAGGTCGCATTTATCCGACCTACACGTCACTGATGCGCTGCAAATGACAGTCATTCTGCGTTAAAGTAGACGGGAGCGGACAGGAAAACAACGCGTGCACTTGTTATGAATAAAGCCGCTCACCTCCCTCTCCACCGCAGGACTCCACAGCGGCACGTCTGTCTCTCTTTCTTCTTAAAATGATTAGGTTATTGATGTATTGGCTCCGTTAGCTTCCCGCAACTTTAACATTGCCAGATCTGCGGAATTGAGCATTGAGACCTGCTGTCTGAACGTACGCACACAGGGAAGTCCCATTAATGCAAAGTGTCATTGAAAACAATTCACGCCTCCAACACTCAAGTTCACTCATCTCTCCCTGAATCTGAGAGTGTTATTTCACCTTTTTGAACCATTCTTCTTGTGCCCTTATACCTCTTTTCTTCCTCTCCTCGACACTGTCCTGTGACGCTCGGATAAAACACAGTCAGCACAGGGGCCTTTGGGAGTTTGTGGGAAAAGCAGCGCTCATCTTTCATCGTCGCCGCGCCCCACACCAACCCCCTCCCTCACCCCCTCCACCCCTCCTGGTCTCCTCCTGCTCTCTCCCCCAGCTACTTTCTCTCCATCTCCTCCTGCGTTCCCTCCCACCGACTATCTCCGGGATTATCGATTTAGCGTAGGCCGTGATTGAGTCTCGCTGGGTGTAATGCGGGCCCTAAGGTGTCTTCTGAATGGAGAGCATCATGAGTTATGGACTAACTAAAGTCAGTTCTCCACAACACCTGAATCACAGATGGACACGCCATGCACTTACTCAGGCGCTCACTCGCCCGGAGACAAAGGCCTTCTACAACGGGCTCCTGTTTAGTTTTGTCTCAAACGGTGGGGCGTGTAGCTCTGCTGGTAGTCGAGCTTCGTCAGGTCGGACTCAGTGTCATCCGCAATTTTAGACGTTGTTAATTTGAAGTTGATATAATTTCATTGATCTTTTAGTAATTTGGTTAAGTTCTTCTTATTTAAAAATAGGTAACATGCGTTTAGACATAGTTTACTTCAATTCAGGTCAATATCAGATGTTTTTAGACCTAATTGAGTCCTGATTTGATCATGATCTTGGCCTGCCAGTACTTGGAGGTCCCACATTTTATGAGGTGGTAGTTATAATAATAATAATAATGCATTGGTTTTATATAGCGCTTTTCTGGACACTCAAAGACGCTTTACATTGCACTATTCATTCACTCCATACTTGATGGTGGTAAGCTACTATTGTAGCCACAGCTGCCCTGGACTGACAGAAGCGAGGCTACCAGTTTGCACCATCGGCCCCTCCGACCACCACCAACCACTCACTCACTTACTACATTCACTAGGCTTCCTGGTGTTACCAAACGGTCTCCCATCCAAGTACTAACCAGGCCCTTCCCTGCTTAGCTTCCAAGGTCTGATGGGATTGGGCATAGCAAAGGCGGTGTGGCCACATTCATGTGATCCTCTGGAACTGGGGAAAACTTTTTCCTCAGTTGGAAAATGCAAATGAACGCTCGTTCAACTGGGGCAAACGACAGGGAACCTCGGGTCAAAACGGGCTTCCCAACTTCCACACCTGACTGTGGAAATGATTTGTCTAATGCAAGCTTTTTACTTTGCTACTTTTTTTAGTTTAGTGTGAGCTGTTGTCTTCCTCGGAGTAACAAAATTGCGAGTGAAATCAATGCTAGCAAAAAGTAAATTTACGTGATATTTTTTTAAACACAAACTAGCTTTTGAGATGCCAACAACACATTTAAATGATTTGCTGAGCTGAGCACTAATCAGTGATTAAAGACCGTTTTTATTTGATAACATAAAAGTCTGCACTATCCCACATAAAAAGCACATGAACACAAACCAACTGGGGGCAATGATGTCACATCTTGGGAAAACGAGCTCACACAAACGCAGCATTGGTGTGAAAAGTTAAAGCTTTTGAAGTTTTTGAATCATATATTTTAATGATCCAAATTTCTAGAAAAAGACGTGGCTGCCAATGTGGCCTGTCCATGGGTTTCAATCACATGACACTTGAAAAAAGAGAAAACAGAATATTTCACTTTCACAGCATTCTCAGATGATGTCTGAGGGTTGACTCTTGAACTTGGACCAGTCAAAAGATCAAACTTAGACACTGAACAAACTTCTACAGCTATGGAAACATTATTTACATCAAACCACACCTTTCACCTGAACAAACCTCCAGAGCACCACATACATTATTGATTACGGGTAGCAGCACTTTTGTTTAGCATTGATATTTCTGGTTGTTGTTTCCAAATGTATGCGTGCTTCTTATCCATGCATTAACCCCACCCATTACACTCAGCATCCGATCTGCCCCAAAAGCTACACACTCATTGTAATTCGTGAATCCTATTAGGTTTGGCCCCAGAGTCGGCCTCTGCTTAGCAAATAAATAATGGTAATGATGATGATCCCTCATCTTGTCACCCGGGCGCTCCCCCGGGGGCCTCAGTGCAGGTGCACACAGCCTCTCCTGGCCTAATTGGTTCCAAGCCTGCAGTCTTCTCTGCAGCCCTGTCTCCTGCTTCCCCTCCCATACACATCTGAGCCCCGGGAAGCAGGCACTAAACTTTCTGTGTGCCATCCACATCTTTCACTTCTCTGCCAGCCCATGACTCCACACACAGAGTCTTTACACTGTGTTTTATTCCAAACGAAAATCTGAGTCGGGTGTTCAAGGGTGGTAATGTAAAACCCAGTAATGTGTTCAAAGATTCAATTCAACTGCACTTGATTCCCCCAATTGATTTGAGTTAGCAAAAGTAATCAGGTTTCAGAGTGTACTAAGGTTAGGATATATTATATACTTGATAAATCTCATAGGGAAATCTTCTCTGACCCATCCTTCCATTGCAGCTTGGCAATCTGACAGGGGAGCGATGGGTAGCCTCGGTGCAGGAATCCATCTCCAGATAGATCTATGGGTTCATGAGATTAGCCTGTTGTGCATATTTTGGATTGATGGGAGAAATCGTAGCAGAAAATCCACTGAGACACGAGGGAAATGATCCAACTCCACGCCCAAAGGTCCAGAGTCCTACAATTGAACTCGGAACGTTCTTGTTGTGCGGAAAAAGTGTTAACCACTCAGCCACCGTGCCTATGATGTAACCAAGACGATTTAGTCCATACATTTGCCCCACCAGCAGCTTCATCTGCACTGCTGCCCGGTGGGAAAACATAGATGCGATGTGGGAGCCACGTTGAACCGACAACAATCCAAAGACGACGATATTTTGGCGATGAGTGACACTCATTTGTCTTCAAACTTTCTACCACTGAGCCACTATCATCCCGCTCACTCACAGTCTAAAATATGACACTTGTAACAAAAAAGTATGGAGTAACAAATGCAAGTAGTTTTCAGTTCCTGAGCTTGCATAACTTTTTGAACTTGGGCAATATTTAATCAATCTGCAATTATCTACAGAGACCTTTACTTAAAGGTGAATTATGCAACTTGTGTAAAAAAAAAGTCAATAATATTGACTTTTTTTTACACACACAAGTTGCTGTGTATAATTGATCTTTCAGTGACCCCTGCGGCCGTATGCATTGTTTTTTGGGAGGTTTGTTAATAGTTTTTTAGTTCTGGTAAATTTTCACTGCTGATGAATCTGTATCCATGGTTACACATTCCATCTAGAAAACCTACCAGAAATCCAACAAAACCTGAAATAAAATAGTTTCTGGAGCATCACAGAGGTGACCGGGATGGATTTTGCAAAGCTAATGACGCATTCAGCCACTGGGCCACTGAAAGGTCAAATACACGCTAATATCAACTTTTTTTTCACATAAAAAGTTGCATAATGCACCTTTAAAGCTCCTGTTCAAACTGTGAAATTATTAGTATTCGGCTAAACTCTTTTCTAGCTCTCACAATCCTTCCTGCATATCCGAATTGTTCAAGCAAATTATTTGCTTGCTTCACGTCCGGGTACAGCTTTGAGCGGTGGTATTTTGATTCTACTTCTATCTTCAACCGCTCAATAAACATTTGGGTGAAGACATTGCACAAGATCAGTTTTTTGCTGTGTTTACGACATACTCTGTGGGGGCAAAACATAAGGTACCCGAGCTTTAAGGTGACCAAAGTGCTTTACAATGAAACATTAAACAACATAATAAAATATGAAATCAGAAAATTACCAACAACTTCTCAAACAAACAAATACTATTTCAAAGTACTTATAAAACATTGACTTACACATTCGTCTGTGAGTAAATCTGTAAGTGAGGAAGGCTTCATCTTGAGATATGAAAATAATCAATTAAATGTCTTCTAAGCTAAGTTTTAGAAACTTGGGTGTTATCTTTGACAAAGACCTGTCATTAAGTGCAGCACTGCAGCTGACGAGGAACTGCTTCTTCCAACTAAAGACAATATCTAAACTTAGGAACGTGGTCTCACGGAATGATTTGGAGCTTATCATTCATGCTTCTGTGTCTTTGCGTTTAGACTATTGTAATAGTTTGTTTTCATGTCTGAACAAGAAGGAGCCCTCACGACTGCAATTAGTGCAAAACTCTACAGCGAGAATTCTGACCCGACATAAATACAAGCCGTTATTCAAATACCTGGGATTATACATTGATTCAAACCTTAGCTTCAAAGCACACATCCAAAATACTAGCAATAAGATCAAATTCTGTTTATCAAACTTTCGGATCATTAGAGACTGTCGGGTCAAGCTGCCAAAATATACTTTTTTCCATGATCCTCTCACATATCACATACTGTATCATAAGTTGGTCCAGCACGCATGCCACAACAATCATGAGATCATTATATAAACAGGCTCTTGAAACATTGGATAAAAAACACTACAGATATCACCATTGTCAGATTTTACAGAAATATAAGTTATTACATTGGGACAATCTCCCTCATTCGATTCATTTTAAAAAATAATACCAAAAAGTAGCTAGTGGAGACACAGACTTGTGAGCACTATTAAAAATGTACTTTGCTAATTGTATGTACTTCCCTATTGTATGTAGCTATATTGTGTTTTGTAAATTATTGTGTGATTTTAATTATGTCTTTTTTAGGCTGGCTTTGACATCTGCCAAAGGGACTACCAATGAGGACATTTACATTGTATAATGTTGATTAATGTGCAATGTCTCTTTTCAAATTAATGAATAAATAAACTATAGGTTCAAGTTGGTTCTAGCTGTCAGAGCCTTGCATGGCCTGGCTCCTTCTTACATCAGTGATCTGATCCACCGCTCTGAGGTCTGTGGATCAGAATCTGCTGAAGGTTCCATGCACTCATTTTCGTACTAGAGGTGACCGATCCTTCCAAGCTCTTTACGCTCAATTGACTCTGTTGACACTTTCAAGAGAAAACTTAAGACTCATCTATTTGTTCAGGCTTTTAATTAGCTACTTTTGGGCTGCTATGATTTTGTGTTGTCTTGGCCTTTTATATTGTGTGCATTTTCTGATGTTTTTTTAACTGTGTTACTTTGTGGCTTTTTGTCAGTGAAAGGTGCTATATAAATAAAGCTTACTTACTTACTTACTTATATTAATAAAGATAGAAGTAAGGACAATGCAACAAGGTCTGGCTTTTGCTTTGTTTACAACATACTCTGTGATGGCAACAATACATTTACTTTACAACAAAAGAAGGTCAGATACCCAGCTTTAAGGATTATTTCATCAATCTAATTATATTCTTGGTCATTGTCATTATTATTTCCATGTTTCTTATGTATTGTGCCCTAACACATAAATCATATTTTTTATACTTAAAGTTGCATTATGTAACTTTTTATGCAAAAAATAAAGTTGATATTTGTGTGTATTTGACCTTGTAGTGACACAATGGCTGTATGAGTGGTCAGCATGGCGCTCCATCACACTCCAGGATCAGTTGTTTGGAAGGTGTTCACTGCTGACGGAGCCTCTCACCAGAAAACCTACAAAACAATTGAGGGGCATTTTAGAGACCACCGTAATCAAAAGTAAAGGCACCATGCTGACCACTCATACAGCCGCTGGGTCACTATAAGGTCAAATACGCACAAATATCAACTTTTTTTTGCAGAAAAAGTTGTATAATGTGACTTTAAACAATAGGTTCAAGTAGTAGTATATTCCCCAAGTAATCTTTTCTTTTTACATTTACTTGAGCCATTGTTTGGGTCACTACTTTTTACTTCTGCTTGAGTTGAATATTTAAAGTATTGCTACTCTTACTTAACTACTCTACTCACCGTTGTAATGAGTCACAGCTTACAATGTACATAAAACACAAACCCACCTATGAAGATTAAAGGATCTGTATCATGGTATTTTAGCCATTCCAAAGTAAAGTATAGGCATTTATATGAAATATTGTACCCCTACCACTATGGAGTACTCATTTTGTGATAAATATAAGTATTTCTGGGGGTATTTTCCAAACCCCGAAGATAAACGCTTGGATTCAGTTAACTCCGCCCCCTCTCTCCACTCATACAACTTTACCGTATAGTAGAAAATTATAAATATCACAGAAAAAAGTGATGTTACTTCATGATGCAGTTCATAAATGGCTAACACACACGCTAACACGCGTTATGACTGACTCACCGCTCTGGTC
The DNA here is from genome assembly GCA_007210695.1 of Neogobius melanostomus. Lineage (NCBI taxonomy): Eukaryota > Metazoa > Chordata > Actinopteri > Gobiiformes > Gobiidae > Neogobius > Neogobius melanostomus. The sequence continues at coordinate 3,384,067 of VHKM01000283.1, forward strand.
CATCGGGTGTTTCCATTATGGGACTCACGTTGGTTATAAATCCACTTTGATTCTGGCCAAGGTTCACCAAACATCCATCAGAGACCGTCACAGACAAACACTATTTTGGCTGAGAGTCGCTGAATCTTGGAGAGAAATTCCAACTTCTGGCGAGTGGCCTCTTCTTTAGGAAGGTTGAATAAAGTCCTGTCCTCGCAACCAAACGCGCTTTTCTCCGTGACATTATCGTGAGGTAAGAAAAAAAGAACAGGTGTGCAGAGTAGGTTAGAAAGAGCTCCTTCTTCACAACTTTCGGTGCAAACACGACATCTGTTCAGACGCTCAGGGGGTGCGTTGTTTTCTCTGCAGGGGCAGCGCGGACTCGTCAGGCACTTCCTCCTTTTTTTATTATTTCTTTCGTACGACAGAAATAATGAAAAAGCTATTTTACAAATTTAAATCAGGCCGTGGGACATTACATTACAGACGTCGAGCACTTCCGTTCCGCTCTGACGTCACAACGGAACAAGTCAGTCGTTTTCCAGGGGAGGGAATCCTGAATCCTCCTGAATCCTGCGCAATACTTAGAACTGTGTGAATGAAGTCATAAACCACTGGGGGTGTTTTTGATAAGGAAATAGCATAACAACATAAGGCTAAAAACTCCAAAAAGTCGATTTTCCATGATATAGGACCTTTAAGACATTCAGAACATCATAAAACAATTTACTTACAAAAAAAATCGATGTATTGTTCCTTAATAACTCGAGAATTAAAAAGTGTCCTTTAATAACGCGCAGGAAACGGCTGTCATCTCCATTAAATCTGAGGCTCCACCTCTGGCCTGCGCACGGCCTATCTCCATCCATCAACACAGCTCATTACAGTTCCACTTTAAAACGCACACTGTTTTGTAACTCGCGAGATTGCCAAGTCATTTCGAATGTACCAGTAATGGAGATTAATATTCTCTCAAATCAGCCAGGATAATTGAATTTTTGTGCCTGAATGAAAAATGGAGGGAATAAAAGGGGCGTTTTATTAAAAGAAAGATGTAGACGCTTTAATCTATTGCCTCGCAGCCTCTGTCAGAAAACCTGTGATTTGATACTATTATTCATGAGGGGAAAAAAACAATGACAACGCTAGATCAAAAGAATAAAACGCTTTCCAAAAATATCTCGTTTTGGGCGAGAATGTTATTTTGCTCCGGGCAATGGCTGGAAAGCTTCATTAACTCCTGTGCTTCTTTTGTTCTTTTTTCATTTTTTTTTTTTCAATATAAAACATTTGCACCAAAAAATCGATAGTGGCTTTCTGCAAGGCAAAGAGGATCTCTAATACCGTTTTATGTTATCGTTTTCTCCTCGCACTTGCAACATCTCTGCACGTCTGGAGAGCATGGATTTTCTCCTCGACAGGATGCTAAATGCGATTGTGAAAGAGGTGGGGCAATGATGCGTTTTTTTGGTTTGTTTGTGTTTTTCCAAGGTGGGGGAAAGGGGGACTCAAATTGTATTTATACTTTGTAAGCCAATACAGAATTTGATTAGCACAAGCAGAATCCCATTTCCCCCTGTATGCAATCAAATACTTTGATGTTAGTACAAGTAAAAAAAAACTAATCTAACTAACTAACACAATGACTGCATTTAATAGTGATCATCTTTTTTGACTTGACATCCCATTTTGACAAAGTGTGAGTAGGTTAGAGTCTGCTGAGAGTAAGTGTGCTATCTTCAATCTCTGGTTGAATGGGGCCCTCTGTTGGTTAAAACGTGCCATTACATAAGGCATCCAATATAAGCACCATGGCCTTTTTATACTGTTAGAATCAATATAAGTGTACAATGTGGGCAGGGAGCTCATCTTGGAATTAGAGAGGTTCTCCCTTGCTCAACAAATCGTTTTGGAGTTTCCGACCTGACACTGTTCTGCATGTTTTAGGTTGGAGAGAAAACGTTGGAGCACTCGGAGAAAATGTAGATTATGGAAACTCCATATAAGGATTCGTGCCACCCGGGAACTGAACCATGGACCGTCTCGCTGTGAGGCAAGTCTACACTTTGCTTAAAGATTCATGGTTACTGACAGGCAGTGGTGGGTAGAGCAGCCAAAATATTTTACTCAAATAGAAGTAAAGAGTGGTGATTCAAATATTATAATAATAAGTAAAAGGAAAAAAGTAATTGGAGATCATTTGGTTTTAAAGTTTATTTTAGAAAGACACTAGAATGTTGTTCAAATACCTTACGCATTTCAACAGACTGGGAATTCTACCCCCGTGTTCATCCGAATATGCATGATACTGACAGGTTTATTGCTTATGTTGCTATGTATGTTATGTTGCTTATGTCAGTGTGGCCACGCCTGGGAAGAACATCCCAATAAGAGACGAGTAAACAAGAAGACATAATGAATGTAATGAAAGAATTAGAGACAATGTTACTTGAGTACTGTAATTTTATGTCAACACTTGAAGCTTTTTTTAACATTACAAACTTTACTCACAGGCACAAGTAACTATGTTTTACTCAAGTAAGAATAAAGATGCTTCATTACAACAAGTACTGAATGATATACAGTAACTACTCTAATGTTTCTTCAAAAAGTTGTTCTAGTTTGGTATAAATGCTAAACAATAGGAAGATTACATTTAAAAGAAAGATAATCTATTGTATGGTAAGGCCTAAGTATCTTTTTTTTTTGTATTGATCTCTTTGAAAACACTGCCAAGATTTATAACTAAACTATTAACAACTAACAACTGCTCTCTTATGTTGAAAATGATATGCAACAGCAAAGGATATTGTGGCATATACATCTGAAGAAGAGAGCAATAAAAAACAATAGTTACCCAACTCAACTAAATAATCTTATTGGTAACAGTAGCCCCAATACCTCGGCCCTCTCACAGACTCCCACGTATTTCAGCAAACACATTTTTAAGCGACATTTTAGCGACCCTCTCTCCCGTCTGAAGTGGCAGGGTCAAAGATCGGAGATGACAACATGGCAGCTCTGATATCTCCCACGCAGTCTCCGGGTCAGGAGGGGGGACGTGAGGCAGAGCGCGTTACCCAGGAGGAGGTGACCCGTGTCTGAAGGGGGTGCACAGTGACCCAGTCAGAGCAATGGCTGGAGCCTCGCCACACTATACCTGCCCGGGCTGACAGACAACAAAGGCGTGACGGGCGCAAGTTATCTGAATAAAGCTGCTGAGTGAGCGATGAGGCGGCGGAAGCAGTGCACACGGGAGAAAAGGCATTCTGGTCATGATTTGGAAGTTTGATTAGTTTAGTTGATTTATTGATTTGAACAGGGACCGTGTACAATATACATTAACCTCAGAAAGGAGAGATGCATTGTACCAGGCTGTAGCACTTGTGCTCATTTCCACCTGTAGTCCCTGATGGTGCAATATGCGGGCAACATGGCGGCTGTTTTGGTGTCACTGAAAGAAGATCCGATTCATGTTCTACTTTAACAATACTTTTTTCTTTTTTTTCCCCCCCCGATACCAATACCTGAACCACACTTGGAAACACTTTGTTTTACGCTTTATTTTATACATTGTGCCCGCCAAATTTAGTACAGTGTAATGTGAAATGTAACAATGTATACACAGTCTAATCTTTATATTTGTAGTTCGGTGATACATAATGTAATAAGACATAAAACCCTAACCTGAAGCCCTAGGTCTTATGTCCTATATAAAGATTAGAGTACTAATACACATTACTCCATTGTGTACTACATAGCTACAAGTTATTGCATATTGTCACAAAGCAGATTACAATGTACTAAATTTAGTTTGGTTCTATGTATCAAGGTAGTGTAAATTAAAGTGTTACCCAATACTTTTCCCGATACCTATACACAATATTATGTCATCAAGAACAAGAAAACAGAACGATAATGTTTGGGAGATCTGCAAATTTATAATGTCAGGAAATGTGTCAGAAAATAATTTGGGAGAAATTGTGGCAAAAATAAATAGGAAAAAAATGAAATAAAAAAATTATTTAATGCTTCCTGGACCAACAGCATCAAAACTTGGATTTAAAAATATTTAAAAAAAATATTAATAATCAATAAGCTTTTGATACTTTAATGTTTTCGCTACCAGTAGTACCTAAACTTTTCCCCCATACCATACTGGTATCGTTTAAAGCAGGGGTATTTTGTAAAATCGACTTTTTCAAGCTTTATATCATGTTATTATCTCATTCCCTCATTAAACACATGCCTGGAGTGTTGCCTTGGCTCATTCACATATTTTTGAGTAATCAGTAAAAACTTAGACGGCAGCCATTTTAGGTGTAGCTATGCCTCAGTCCTCCTAGGAACGCCCCCACCTCCTGGAGACGCCTCTGGACCTTTTGTCACCAGCCAAGCCACCAACCACTGCTCCTCAGCTCAGCAGAGCCCCTCCCCGCACAGTAGTGTTGTTTAGATGCCACAGCAGTGTGCTGAAGGGGGGCGTGTCTTCTTAAAGAGACAGAGGCCTATTTCAAGACGTTCAGTACAGCCATTTTGAAAGAGCAATTTTATTCAAGGCAGTTATTTTAATTCACTGCATATACAGACCAACAGAAGGTTACGTCATCATTGTAGTATGCTATAGACTGGTGCTATGTGATTGAAAAAAGCATAATACCCCCTCTTAACGGTACTCAGCCCTATGAGTGAACTTCCTCGCGGTGATCTTACTTCACCCATAAACCCAAAACTTGTAAGAAACGTAAATCAGGGAAATGCTCTAGCTATACATAATCCCACCCAAACTATCCCAAAATCTGGAGACTGATCCTGTACATTGATGAGCCAAATGTCGTTGGAGGAGACATTTCTAAAATGGCAATTAACCATAAGATATTCTTAAAAAAACCTACACAATCTACAATTCAGAAAACATTGATCAATGACTTTCTGAACTCATCTATGCCTGAGCTCATAATATATTGTTGTTCAAGACGCACCTAAAACCAATCTTTCACCAGACTAAGTGGTGATTAGAGAGAATGCAGACTGCAGTGCACAGTGAGGGAATGAGTTACAGAGGCACGTGTCCACAGTAGAATTCATGTTATTCAGATCTGCTGTCGCCAGTCACATTTTATATGGGACCTCTGCATGCCATTCCCTGTGTTCCCATATCTCCCAGCTCTGCCTGCATACTGTAAATCCTTCTGCACTGCTAATTACCCCACACTCAGGGAGGCGGAACGAAATGGCAACTGTACCTTTAGAAGATCTTCAAAATGCTTCACAAGTATTTGAACTTCCCCGAAATATAAAAAACAGCAAATAACCAAGTGGTTATGTTGTAGCTATACAGTCAGCTTTCCCACAGCTCTCTGACACACAGGAACAAGGAAAATGCTGTGTAACATCTGACTGATAGAGATATCATTAAGAGTTAGCCGACGGACAGCTCCTTCATATAAAAGCCTACATCACATTCAGGGGTGGACAACGTCAGGCTTACATTCTCAGCCTCCCAGGAAGATTTTGAGAATTGGAATTGCATATAAAAATAAAATGTGTACTGCTGCTGCTGAAGTACATTAAAAAATACTTGAAATTCTGTCAATTCCTAAATACATGTTTCCTGTTTCGTTGGGTTGGTGTATACTTTTATAAGATGCAGCTAATTACTTCGAAAATTATCAGTGGAACTTATTGGTATTAAATTGTTTTTGTTAAAAAAAGGAGAAAAAAAAGAAAAAACACTTTGAAATTCAAACCCTTTACTACAAATTATTATTAAAAAGAAGTGGGGTTTTTTAAGATATTGAAATACTGGTATCAGCGTTGCCAGGTGTACGATAATTATGGTATTTGTACGATAATTTTTCCCTATGTACGATGTACGATCAATAATGTCTAATGTACGATAATTTGGCCAAATGTATATTTGCAACTGCCGGAGACGGAGTTTTTTTTTTTTAAACCCCGTGCTTTGCTGGGGAGAGGATATGAAGGGAGTGACGTTTATGTGTATGTTTCAGAACAAGGAGCATGATTGGTGGGATGCTCAGTTGCGCCCGCCCCCATGATTCTGATGTTGCTCAATGTATTTGTTTGTGGGGACACATTGGTCTACACAACTAGTGAGTGCCACAAAACTCTAAGAACCCATAGGACACGATCTCCAGAGTGATTTATTTGACTATAGCTCTCTCGTAGCCTTGTCATTTTGTTTTCGACATTTGTACGATAATTTCTTTCAAAATACGATAATTTTGAGTCTCGGGTACGATAATCCTACATTTCCCACCTGGCAACGCTGACTGGTATACAGTTTCACTTTTTTATATCTTTTAGATGTTTCAGCCAAACAGAAGGACAAAGTTATACACACACACACACACACACACACACACACACACACACACACACACACACACACACACACACACACACACACACACACACACAGGTGAAACAAAAGTGCATTCATTTCTGTTATTCAACTTAAACTGTGAAACTGATATGATAGACTCATTACATGCAAAGTGAGATATGTATAGCCTTTATGTGTTATTTTGATGATTATGGCTCAGCTTGTAAAAACCCTAAATTAATCTCATAAAATTTGAATATTTTGAAAATGGACTGTAAGCCATAATCATCAAAATTATAACAAAGGTTTGACATAAGTCACTTGGCATGTAATGAGTCTATATCATATATTAGTTTCACATTTTAAGTTGAATTACAGAAATTAATGAACTTTTGAAAGATACTCTAATTTTCCGAGTTTCACCTTTAAACCTTTAATCATAAATGATCATTGCTAACTAAGCTACGTTTGTGCTCCAGTGCTAAACATGTAAACGTAAAATGCACTTCGTGAGATATTTATGATTTCATGCCTGCTGTAATGCTGACACTGATGCCGCTGTTGTTTGGATGGAACAGTTGCCTTCACAGACAGCAGCTGTTTAGCTCATTTTAGCTCAAAGAAACAGCGACATATTTAGCGCGGCTCAACTGCCCGGTAGCGAAAACCAACACAACAGCAGCATAGTTACTCAACAGCATGGTATAGTACAAAGGATTTGGGTAGTGGACCGGTCTATTTTTGTCTGGATGCTGGATTTGTTTTGGTTTTTTCCAAGGCATTTCAAAGCACCATCGACATAATAAATAGGGTTTGTAATTGACATTTATGAAGCGTGCTGGACGGGAACACATGTGCGTGCCGAGTGGTTCTGATAAAATGTTAAGCACTGACCCCTTCGTGTTTCCTTTGCGTTTATAGAGTGTTAAATTCATTCTCAAATATCATCAGGACTGGAGAATTACACAGTCTAAGTTTGTCACAAACACAAGCTTAAGTACTGTATGACACCCAGACAACAGTTGATTATATACTGTACATGTGCGTATATGTGAACACAACTCAAGAGGTCTAGACTTTCAAAAGCACATACAAAACAGTTTAAAAGACACAAGTGTAGGAGTCTTTGGGTTTTAAATGCTTATGCTCTTGGGCTCGGAGTAAAGAAAAAATGAGAAGCCTAAATAAAGTCTAAAGTACAGTACATGTTGAAGTACAAAGTGTTATTCCAGCACTGGGAACAGTATTTGGAACTACATACTGTAATGTCCATAGTGCTCAAATTTCCTGCAGCAGATTGGCTGGAAAGAAGCCAAGCTTTCGTCCCGTACTGACCTTCAGGAAACCGTTCACCTCATCGCCTTTCTTCACCACAATCTGGACAGAAGACAAACGCACAAGAGTTTAAATGCAAGTAAGGTTATGGTTCCATGTGCTTTAATTCGACTAAATTGTTCTTGGTCACTTCTGGAAAGGCAGTTCACATTTGACAACCTTTTAAAAACAATGTCTGATTCACCACGGACTACGGGCGAATGGTGCTGAAGGACGGTACGAACAGGAGGCCAAAGACAGGATGTGAATTGTCTTCTACAATGTTGGACAATCATGATTATAGGAGGTGTGTGTTGACCTGGTCCTTCTTCAGAGTGATTTGGCCCATCTCTCGGTTGCCCACAAAGGAACGTGTCACTTTGTAGACCCTCTCCCCCGATCGCACCCGGATGATGTAGTTTGCTGGAATGAAGCCCGTCCTGTCCCCACTCTTACCCTGGAGGGCCAGAGGAGATAGAAGTCAGGTGGTGGGGAGGGAAAAGCATAATAACTAAAGGAGCCAGGCATTGTATGTTTTGTATTTGTGCAACAGACACATCTTGCATTCAGGTAGGGTTTTCTGGTATCGGCAAACAGCCCAAAACCAATTTCCAATGTCCTGTATTTGAGTTCACAGTTCATCTGTGCTCCTCTGATGACACGGGACAACCCTTTACTCCCTCTTTCACTGAAGGAGCAGCTCTGTTTTGTCATTCAAAATCATGACTTTTATCAAGGAATAAGCTACATAAGCCTGTTTATATTTCACTCATGGAAACAAATTCTGGCAATGCGGTTTAGGGTTAGGATTAGGTTTGGCTTGAGGTAGAGTTAGGGTTATCCTTGGGATTGGGGTTAGGGTCAGGGTCAGGGTTAGGTTGTTTGCAGGTAGGATTGGGGTTGGTGATTGGATTATCCTTGGCGTTAGGATTGTTTGCGGTAGGGCTGGGATTGGTAGTAGGGTTAGGGTTCAGGGAAGGGTTGGAATTGGTGTTGAAAATGGGGATTAGCGTTAGCCTGGCTAACATCAGACTGCTGTGTGCGCTTGAATCATTTCGAACTTCACAACAGCCTGGGGACCATGGCCGAAATCTTTGCATGGATTTGGGCACCAATCACAGAACGAGGAGGGACGGCAAGACGATGACGCACTATTCGACTTATAGAAGCTTGTAGTTTGTTTAGGGATAAAAAATAACAAAAACATTTACAGATCCAACATGACAGCAGCAGACGCGACGCCATCTTTCGATCAAGCTTTAGAACGTGTTCTAAATAGTTTAGCTCAAAAGTTTACAGCAGGAGCAGGTACGTCATACGTCATCTGATACCATGATACGATTGGCTATGGCTACGTGCAGACGCATGAGAGACATTCGTAGCGCCCAATAAACGGCTATGGACAATCGTAAACCACACCTCTCCTACGAGAAAATGAATCGGTGGTCTCCAGACTAAATATCACTTGTGATTTTAGTCTGGCGTTAGCCAGGCTAGGTTAGCATTACCCTGCCTCTGGTTTGAGGTTTAGTGTTAGAGTAATGGTTAGGGTTGAGGTTAGGGTTGGGGTTATTCCCGAGGTTAATTTAGAGTAGGATTAGGGTTAGGTTAAGGTTGGGGTTAGAGTTACTCTGCCTATGATTTTAGTGATTGACTCTTAGTGTTCATAGAATTACTTTTCTTGGTTTTCAATTTGTCAAGCAGTGTCTTAAAAATGTTTTAGATTTCTTTATAGATACAGTTCCTCTGTATATACATGTTTCATATTTCATTTTCTCTAAGAACCAAACAAATGAAAATTGGAAATATCTTCAGGTCTTTGGTTTTTCTTCATATTTGGTAAAAACTAAGTGATTTAAGGTAATGTAATGTAGATTTTGAGATGCTTTATCCTGGTAAAACTTGTTAATATAGTATATTGTAATTCTTTGTAAAAGTCAAACAATTTGAATGACAAATGCTCCAATCCAAGGCCATCAGTGCTGCTCTTTCTGTGAGTGACAGAGAGAGGAGGGTAGGTCTGGATCATCAGAGGAGCGCAGTGGCAATAAAAATCTAGTAAATACATGAAATCAGGATGTTTTTTTGTGTGGTCACATTTTTCAAGTGCTTTTTAGCATATTGGACTAATATCTGGCTGGATATCCTGTACGTTACCTCTTATGGCTGGATCATTCAATTAAAATATTGTTTATACTCGTACTGTAGCTGAAAACTGAATAAAAACCTCAAGTTGAGAACTTACCCTCCACCATTCTTCATTGGAGTCGTCGATTACTGTGATGCGGTCCCCAGGACTGAAACAAATGTGTCCAGAAGCAGACAATTAGAAAACATCTGAGAGAGTTCCAGTGGATTTCAAAGATTTGAAATGGACTCACAAAACGTCGAGGTCGTCCTTCTCTATGGCTTTAAAGCGGTACAGAGCCAGGTAATAATGAGACTGACTGAACACGCCAATCTTCCCTGGCTGCACTTTCTTATTCTAAAACAAAATCACACAACTTATAAAAATCATAAATCACTGACACCATAGTCAAAGGGTAAGATATACATATAATTACATAATAAAGTGGTAAACTGTTCTTCTACAATCAACACAGCCCTAAACTAAAGTGGTATTGTTAAAATTCTGATCTGCAGCATCACCTTCTCATCAGTAAGTGCTTTGTCTCCTCTCTTGTCTCCATCTGTATTTGCGACATAAGAGAAACAGTTAAATGAGGACGTTAAAACGTTTGACATTAATGTAATGGTGATAACAGTGACAACAGTAGAGTAGTAATAGTTGTACGTGGTAGAAGTAGAGGAAGTACTTAATACAGAATACAGTAGCTCAAACTGACCTCCATCACCTGCCTCCTCCTCTGCTTTTGGTTGGTTATCTTCATCCTCCATCATCATCATCATCTGAGCCAAGCAGACATAATGTTACTCATAAGCACCTGGCTCCAGTGATGTCATCTGAAGAGCATGCATGTGTGTAGGAACATGAAGAGATTCAGTTTTATTCATTTAGATCAGAAAGGCAGTAATAGGACAGTCTCATACAACCTCATGCCTTTTGCCCTTTCTTTATTATTCACATTGTTAGAAACTAATCTGTATAGATCTACTAGTATGTGGGTTGTACAGTAAAGCAAAAAACAGCTATTTTTTGTTTTGTTTTTATGTTGTTGGGTAATTTTCTGAACATTTCTCATTACATTTTGTGGGGGGATTAATTTATTTTTTTATAAATGTATTTTTGCAGTCTTTTGTTCTTTGTTGTCCTTGCTGACTTGAATATCGAGACTTGGACATAACATCCACGTCATAATCGTTTGCAAGCTGAGTGTAGTGAGTGGTTGGCAGTGGTCGGAGGGCCCAATGGCACAGACTGGTTGCCTCGCTTCCATCAGTCTACCCTAAGGGCAGATGTGGCTACAGTAGCTTACCACCACGGAGTATGGTGTGACTGAATAATGGCTACAGTGTAGCGCCTTGAGAAACTTGGTAATACAGGCTTGTAAAGCCATGATCATCATCATGAACAAATGTCCACTTACATTCTTCTTGTCTTCTGAGCCTTTCTTTCTTTCCTTGTTGGCCATTATCACCCAATACGCAGCGTCTCAAACACTGGATCTGTGCGGTTGGACTGTGCTGAGAATTACAATGTGCACAAAGTAAATGACTAAACTATATATAATTCTCAAAGTAGGCTACTGAAAATCCCACTGCGGAGGTTTAATGTTGCTACATCAAGAGCGTATGAACTGTAGTAGTTAACTGATTAAAAAAAAAAAAAACATAACGGCGATCCAGAACATGCTTCTATTGATCAGCTACAGAATTTTAATTTACCAATAGGTCAAGGACCTAAAATACTTAAATCTCTTGTTTGGCAGCATATTGCCAAATCAAAGTAGCAACAGGCTGCTGACAAACTAAAACCAACAGTCACCCTATTGTTATTGTGTGAAAAGTTACACTGCATGGGTTTAAAGCTCTGTTGCCTAAAGATGGATGTTTGATTTGGACTTACAAAATGGCAGCAGTTGTGAGACAGTGGCGTTCTGCTGGCTGCTGTACAGAGGAGAGCTGTAGGCCCTTCTGAAACCGGGGGGCTATAGGACACAAAGCGCATATGCACAGATACATGAACCGTCCGCTGAGACGTCATTCTGCTAAATAAAATAGCCAAGCAAGATGAAGCTCACAATTTTGCCAAAACATCTCTGGAACTCCACGTAGGACTGACACTGGTGATGGATGCTGGATTTGCAGTTCTTACATCGCAAGGCAAACTTGTTGTTCACTGAAAAGTAAACAGACACACACAGAGGAACAGACTAAAGAAAATCGTTTACAAATCACAATCTCAGTGTCCTGGAGATTAAATATTAACACGACACATTGGTGTAAAAAGTAGCATGCTCTTACAGACGATCATTCGCGCGCAGACGTCACAGAACTTGGGCTTTTTGCAGTAGTGGTCCTTGAACTTGTGCGGTTTGTCGTTGACCGGTTTGACGGGCTCCGCAGGCAGCGGCTCTTCTGTCTCCTCCACCTCCACCTCTTCATCGTAGATAAAGTACACCTGCAGATGGGACAGGACAGAGGTGACCAGAGACAGCAGGGAAGTCATGGGCCTCAACTGGTGCATCGACAGTCACATAAGCTCAAATGAAGGAAATGATTGTGGTTCCTCCACTTATTCAAATCAAGCAATCGTAAGACTTTTGCGTCAAGCACATGGTTGGCACATCTAGCTTGAAAGATTCTATAAATACCAAAAGCCTGTTGAGTCATTCTGTGCTTAAGAGTTGTTCGCACCAGCCACAACACTCTGGACATGACTAAGAATACAGTGTGAGGTTTAATAATATGGGACCGCTTCTGCATGTGTCTGAAATACCTGTTTAGCACCATTGGAAATGCTGTACGTGTCTAAATATGGCTAAGAAATAGACACAAACTAACGCTTCAGATTAACCTGTTACCTGCCATTTTAGGGTTGGGATTAGGGTTAGAGTTGTTTTCTCCAATTATGCAAATCTAAATCTCAAAGCATATTAACTGGAGAGCTTACAGCCTATATGCCAGTGTGATACCTAATTTGAAAGCCAAGACCTTTGATAGTTTCTAAAAATATGTAAGATCTGTGTGAGAGAAAACACAATTTACATCCCTAAAATCTAACCCTAATCCTAACCCATAACCCTAAACAGATTACTAATGCTTATTAATACCTTACTTAACAAGCAACCCTTTAAGATTAAGGTGTACTTTATTGTCTCCGTAGGGAAAATTGTCCTCTGCATTTGACCCATCCTCACGGGATGCAGGAGTCCCTCAATAACAATATATGAACGGCGCACAGGAAGGAGAGTAGTATCGACAGTAGGTGAGTTTTGTGATTCATAATCCTGTGGGAATATTAAAGGGGGGGTATTATGTAAAATCGACTTTTTCAAGCTTTATATCATGTTATTATGTCATTCCCTCATTAAACACATGCCTGGAGTGTTGCCTTGGCTCATTCACATATTTTTGAGTAATCAGTAAAAACTTAAACGGCAGCCATTTTAGGTGTAGCTATGCCTCAGTCCTCCTAGGAACGCCCCCACCTCCTGGAGACGCCTCTGGACCTTTTGTCACCAGCCAAGCCACCAACCACTGCTCCTCAGCTCAGCAGAGCCCCCTCCCCGCACAGTAGTGTTGTTTAGATGCCACAGCAGTGTGCTGAAGGGGGCGTGTCGGAAAGCTTCTTAAAGAGACAGAGGCCTATTTCAAGACGTTCAGTACAGCCATTTTGAGAGAGCAATTTTATTCAAGGCAGTTATTTTAATTTACTGCATATACAGACCAACAGAAGGTTACGTCATCATTGTAGTATGCTATAGACTGGTGCTATGTGAAAAGCATAATACCCCCTCTTTAACACAAAACCGCTTGTAAGTCTGCATCAACGGCACTTCGCTGATTGGTTTACTCCACTGACTGTTTTCTTGCGTATGTACTGCTGAGAGAAATGGAGTTGATACTACGGTCACCAGACTCAGTCGCTGGTATAGCGGCGAGTGGTTTCCAGGCAAGGCATGTGATGCTTGCAGTGAAATATTTCATTAATCTTATACACACTTATAACACTGTAACAACCCAAAGCAATTGACAGTTTAAGGCTACAATGTTACAAAATTGCTATTGCTAAGTCACTTTACAATTATTTACCCTTCATACATACAGGTAGTAAGCTTCTACTGTAGCCACATCAGCCCTGGGGTTGAATGATGGAAACATGGCTGCCAAGATGCTCCTTGGTCTTCATTAATCCTAAACTAACTTATTTTTAAACCTAATAAACAAAACATGCGTATGTATACCTGTACTGTCAATGGTAAATACTGGTGACTTTTGTTTACTTAAATAAAGTGAATCAATAAACATCTGAGCACAGGTTACTAACATGACCCCTGAAATGTAATGTACAGCTGTTGATAGAAGAGCGTCTTCACTGAAATAGCAGTCACACAGCTGAACAGTAAAGGTGGACATAAATATACTGTGGGACAGAGGTATGGACAGCGGCTGACAGACTGCAGCCAGGATTATATGGCCCCAGGATTTACGCTACAATAACTGCTAACACCAGAGACACTTCACACATTACAGCACCACTGTGTAACTCTATTCAGCTGACGAGAGGTATCGAGAAATTTCCACTTGATTCTAGACTTTATCAGAGCTGTTACTGAGTGTTATTAAGAGCTTCCTTTGCTACAGACTGCTAAATCTTCAGATCGTTCAAAAATGCCTGTCAATATAGCGTAACATAAGTTAAGTTGCTCACATGCCTTTCAGTCATGTGATCTTTGTTGTTATGGCGACCATTTTGAATACCGAAGTCGAATTATGCAGTACTACAACATGTAACAATATCTCTACTAGGGAGGAAAATGAAAGACAACTGATTAACAGTGGCATTTTCATGTACTCGTAATCATTGCTCAAGAAGATAACAGTTATAACACAGCCCCAGAGGCGCACGTTTATGTGAAGAAAACAGTGAGTCAGTGTTTAGCTGCAGCATGCTACTGGTTAGCATTTAGCTTCAACAACTCAGCTCTGACCTCTCCAAGAGAAAGCTCTGAACCAAACTCCAAACATCTGGCCTTGGATACAACCTGTGACCGAGGTCAGAGCTGAGCTGTTACTGTAGTATTTCCTCAGTGTTTATAGATGTGAGCCGCACATGTGTTTATCGTGTTGGAGCCATTGACAGTTGATGACAGTTACTAACCGGTAGCATGCTAAATATATATATATGGTTTTCTGTTTCCTCTTGGGTTAATTTAGTCCGGGGAGTGAAGCAGATCTTAAAGAGCAACTACCAACACCAAATCAAGTTTTTTTTTTTACTGATAAACTGTCTCAATGGGTGTCTCATAGTGTTGTCTACTGACATTATTCTGACATTATAGCGCAAACATGTGTTAAATCCTAACTTTGGCCTGAAAACGAATGGGTTGCGCCCCCTTCAGGGTTAACTCTGCTACTAAATTAGAATTTCCTGATTGGCTGGAGACGTGTCCACGGCCTCCACAGAACGTCATAAGCCGCACCAGCTCCACACATCGTCATCAGGTCCTGCCCATTATCCTGCCCATTATCCTGCCCATTGTCCTGCCCCTGTACCTGTGGTTTATAACCAAGTCCCTCCCACGTAATCAGTCTGCTGTGATTGTGCCAATGCAAAGGCCCACACACTCACCCCCGCATGTCACCCCCAAACTTTAGAGACCGCCTCTTTCGTGGCAATTTTTGACTTTTGTTTGTGGGTGGGGAAAGGCTTTGGCACGCCCGTTTAGGTACAGGTAAATCCTGCTGTAGCTGGACAGATGTCTGTGCCACATTTGCTGGTTATATCACGTAAACGTGCGTCTCTGGGGCTGTGTTTTAACTGTTATCTTCTTGAGCAATGATTACGAGTAAATAAAAATACTACTGTCAATCAGGTGTCTTTCATTTATCTCCTGAGTAGAGATATTGTTACATGTTGTAGTACTGCATAATTCCACTTCGGTATTCAAAATGGCAGCCAGAACTATGCATGATGTCATTGGAAACGCATGTAAACTGATGCAAAATGTCTCACGCACAAACAAACCCACCAGCGAGACCATGAGCAGCTAGATACCAACTGCAAAAATCTGCAGTGGGCTTTCAATACAAAGCATCTAGAAGAGGGCCTAGCTCTTGTTTTGGCTATAGCTCTCATCAAAGCAAAGCAGTGACATCTCCATGGCGATAAGCTGTGGATGTCCCGCTCCCAATACAGTTTGAAGTTAAGTATTCAGGAGTCATTTTCACCAAAGAAATACTCGCAATGAAACAAATGCTTGTATTTAGGCTATTTATCAAGTGAAATCTTAGTATTGCATTTAAGTAGTACAGTTCCTTCCAAATACTACACAAAGTAACATTTTAGCTTCCCCTGGAATCTGAGGTTGAGGCAATGCAAGTTCAACTGAGTTCAAATATGTAATCAAAAAAACGTATGCATGCAAGTTTACCAGAATGCTTATCATATCTCATTTCAAGTTAGGCTTAAATGTGATTAAATCAGGTCTACACTGGGACTAAACCAGTGTAGAATAGAAACAAAGTTATTCTAAACCAGAACTAACTAAGGTGAATAAACACATGGAAAACGATGTATAGGTTGGAAACACAGTACAATGAATCCAAACTCAAATAAAAGATGACTCTATATCCACAAAAGGGAGGTGGTAGTTTAATGTTGTCCCCTTTGAGGTTTTAAAGCAAACAACAATATATCCTGGCTCACCGTGTTGTCTTCCTCTTTCACTACATTGTCAGGGAGGGGCGGGTTGTCGTGAATATCGACGGAGTCCTTGTCATCCAACCTGTCGCCAAACAGCCCACATAGACAAAAAAATCAATCAAGATTTTTTTCCACTCTTGTGTGTTTGCTTGCAAAAGAAAAAAAACGTACGAGTCATAATTTGCCATGATGCTCCTCGTGATTCTGATCTAAAGAGGGTACAGGCATAACAAGCAAAAAGCATCATGTGAGAAAATCACCATAAATACAGAGGTGTTTTAGTACAAAACATAAATAAATATAAATTCAATGGCTAACTACTACTTTAGCTGTGTAATTTGTTGCGTATAGGTCTACTGCACATTTAACTGGGCTTTTTCTTTTATTTTGTGATCATTTATCAAACTAAAATATGTGAAAAGTGTGTTCACTCTCTTGCACTGACCGTGATCCCGGAGAGCCTCTTCTCTCTGCTGTGTGACGGCTTCACCCACTCTCCGCTCGACTCCAATCTTTCCGGGGCAGTTAGGGTTTTACAGCCAGTGTCGCAAGGCGGTCCTTTAAACCATGGTTTTCCCAAATGGGACCCCAACAGGTGGGTGCCGGGGATGAGTAATGCAGAGAAGGCCAGTCAAGCCCCAGAGTGCATGTGTGGTGGGTGGAGGCCGGCCCATGTGACTGCCCGGGACAGCTGAAGGCCCCAAATGCACTAAAGCTTCCCAAACAGCGGTGAGGAGGTGGTTCTAAGATTCTCTTTGTGTAGCGTCATTATGTAGAAAAGCGCAAACCTTTAAAATGGACATGTCATGCTTTTGGATACTTCACCGTGGACTGTAAAGAGTAGGAGACTTTGAATTTGCCTGGAGTGCTTTATTGGGAATGGTACGTTAATAAACTGTGAAAACGAGCTTTCACTTTCAACTAGTGTCATGCTGGCAAATATATGGCGCAATGATGAACACATTTTGGGCGCAGAACTGATTGTTAGAAGATTGGTTTACATATATTTACATAATTGGGGCAACACTTTATTTTCCACGACCCTGATACATACACCAATTTTAGTACAATGTAATGTGCTGTGTAACAATGTGTAATAAGTTGTACCTATGGGTTATATACAAGCCTAACTGTAACCCAAACCTGAGTCATAATGTACCTCCAAACAGATTGTTACAAAGCATATTGCATTGTACTAAATTTGGTTAGGTGTATCAGTAAAATAAAGTGTGACCCATTTTAATAGTGTTGGTATATTAATAGCCTATAGGTTGGCACGGTAGTACAGCGGTTAGAGCTCGTGCTTCACAGCTAGACGGTCCCAGGTTCAATTCCCACCTGGACGGGGCCTTTCTGTGTGGAGTTTGCATGTTCTCCCCGTGTCTGCATAGGTTTCCTCCGGGTACTCCGGTTCTCCCTACCACTAAAAACATGTACAATAGGCCAGGATGTTTGAGAGTGCACATGGGGGACAACAGATGCAAATTAGCCCAAGGCTACAATCCGGTGTGGCTTGTTTACATGCATGTATGTTCATTAACATGCACTGTCCCGATCAAATAAATAAATAGCAGACATTCAAAGTTCGAGACATTGCCCTGTATCGATGCGAAATTCTCATGGCATTACTTTTTTATTTCCCAGAGAAAAAAATAAAATAATAAAATAACAACGACTAAAGGCTAAATACTGGTTTAAATATTTTGGAAAATCAATGGATTTTTCCTTCCAAACCAATTTTTTTTCCAATGCCTTCCAAGCCTGTAGCGCCTCTGAGGACCCCAGGGGGCCCCGGACCACACTTTGGGAATCACTGGCCTATAACAATAGTGCAATACACGACACAACACACAGTCATAACGTTACAAAGGTTTATTTTTTTACAGAATATGAAAAGGGCATTTAGATAAAATATTCTGGGAGGAAATGAATTATATGTAAGTTAAATAGCACAAAACATCAATCAATCGATTAATCAAACTTTATATATTTTGGTATTTTCATACCAAAAGGTATCACAAAGTGCTTTACAGATTGCAACATTTAAAACAATACGCCTGTACAAAACATGTAGAGTAACGTATGAGAAGTGTATCACTGCCTCTTCAAATCTCTTGAACCCCTCAACTTTAAGGCTCATCAGGTAGTTGAGCCTTAAAGCTCAACTACACACAACACACAGCTCATGCACTCACAAACAAACAGACAGCATTATGGGTTTGTACGTTTACTTGGCTCTATCAAGGGTCATGGGTCATCAACTCTTTCTCCACAGCGACTGCTACCGGCGCCGCTGTCCCTCAGTCCTCCCGTTCACCGGTGGCGCTCCTCTCTTGTTTTAAACATTCACATGGTTACGACAATTGAATGGCAGACTGTGGTGCAGGCGGAGCAGTCCATTGTTGCAGGGGTGTACTCATGTCAAAAACTGTTATAATAAAAATACAAACCAAAGGTCCAACTTTAAATCACACAAATAAACACAAAGAAATCATGCAGAAGAAACATGCAATAAACACAAGCAGAACACCATCCAGCACAATGTCGACCCCTCCCCACTCTTAAAACAAGAG
This sequence comes from Neogobius melanostomus, assembly GCA_007210695.1. Lineage (NCBI taxonomy): Eukaryota > Metazoa > Chordata > Actinopteri > Gobiiformes > Gobiidae > Neogobius > Neogobius melanostomus. The sequence continues at coordinate 3,403,112 of VHKM01000283.1, forward strand.
TGAACATTTTTTACCCTTCATTAATTCTAGCCTTACAGAGAGGACACCGAACCTTAAGCCAGTTTTTGTTTCGTATGGATAGACCCAGTGATTGCAGACATATTAACCTTCTTGTCAAAACCTCTGCATTGGAGAATAAGTGGCGTTCACAATTTAGAATGTGATGATGTCATAATGTCAGGTGGAGGGCAGGGGCCAATATAACTCTATGAGAAATCTCCTAAACTACAATTGAAAAGTGCTTTTGCTCATCAGTATTTGACAGTGATTGGATTCAGAAACCTGTGATATTATTTTTATGTCTGAAAGTCCTTTCTACTGGACAACATCACGCTCATGTTTTTGAATATTGTCACCACTTTTTGACGCCTTTCAGGGAAAATAATTGGACATTTGTTCATATGTGCTTGAAGAGGAGACAATGAACTTTGTGACAGTTTTGTTTCATGAGGATTCTTCCAGTAATGAGTGTGATATGAGCCAAAAACAAAGACATTAAAATCTGAATTGTGTCATTTTGTTACTGCAGTTACCATAGTTACCGCCATGGAATTTTCAGTTGCCCTCAATTTAAAACTATGGGCTTTTTAGAATGTTGTGATGTCACCTGAACGCTACCTATTCTGGCTGATTTGAAATTAGAATGTGATGTCACTATTCAGTTCCCTAACAACCATGGACTTTGCATTGGCAACGCAGTAGAAAATCTCTCATTAGTCTGCTTGCCAAGCAGGCAGAAGCAGTCAGTTTCAACTGCTCTGCATCACATCCATTTATATTTCTCTGTATATCGTTCCTTCTTGGTTTAACGATACAAGATGGCTTTTCATGAGCTATATGTGAGGGTTTCCACCAAAACCGTCACGCCGGACCGGCAGTTTGAGACAACTGTTTGTTTCCATCAGCGTTCCCTGTTACCACCAATAACAGGAACAGAGGAACCAGAGGAACCAGAGGAACCAGAGGAACCAGATTTACTGGAGGAATTACCTAGCGAGCGGTCTTCCCCAAATGAGAGTAGGCCAGGTCCTTTATTTCCAAGGCCACGGAGCAAATTCCGTGTCACAAAGCGACGCAAGGCTGAATGGGACCAAAAAATTGTACCATTAAGCTCAAAATTTGCAAAATCACCTCGCTCCACAGCTAAATGTGCTCAAACTAAGGGGAAAGTACGTCGTGCTCAGTCACGAAAGGAGTTAGCACCAGCTTCAAAGAGTGGCGTCAGTAAGAGTACCATAAAAGTCAGTGACCGGCTGTGTGACCGAAAAAATCCTGCAGTACCAGTTCCAAAAGTTGAAACAAGAGAACAGGTAAAGCCCTCCACTTCTCCGAAACACATTCAAATCTCAGCTAAAACTTTAAGAGAAAAGCCACCATTATGTCCACCCTCTAGGAAAGGAAAAACTACATGTCCAAAGAATGACATGGTGAAGGATTTTGAAGGAGAAAATGTTCAAGTTTCAACTTCAACTCCCATCGTCAAACTGCATAACCTAAAGGACAGCCAAAAAACTGACCGAAAAAAGATTAATTCTGCAGTACCAGTTCCAAAAGTTGAAACAAGAGAACAGGAAAAGCCCTCCACTTCTCCGAAACACATTCAAATCTCAGCTAAAACTTCAAGAGAAAAGCCACCATTATGTCCACCCTCTAGGAAAGGAAAAACTACATGTCCAAAGAATGACATGGTGAAGGATTTTGAAGGAGAAAATGTTCAAGTTTCAACTTCAACTCCCATCGTCAAACTGCATAACCTAAAGGACAGCCAAAAAACTGACCGAATAAAGATTAATTCTGCAGTACCAGTTACAAAAGTTAAAACAAGAGAACAGGAAAAGCCCTCCACTTCTCCGAAACACATTCAAATCTCAGCTAAAACTTTAAGAGAAAAGCCACCATTATGTCCACCCTCTAGGAAAGGAAAAACTACATGTCCAAAGAATGACATGGTGAAGGATTTTGAAGGAGAAAATGTTCAAGTTTCAACTTCAACTCCCATCGTCAAACTGCATAACCTAAAGGACAGCCAAAAAACTGTGGTTTTCAACAGTGCAAAGCAACTTTCTCAAAGTGATCGTGCTTCTCAGGGTCTCCATACTTTGAATGCCGCTGAAACAAAAGGAAAAAGTGTAGAAGAGGTTGAAGATATGAATAATATTGACATGAATCAGACTAAAAAGTACAAATCTCAACCTTCAATGGCTACAACATCCAAAGGTACAGCCAGGTCTAAAGGGAGTAGGCCCATGAAGGACTTCAAAGTTACCAAGAAGGCAAAGCTTTCACCATCACATCCTCAAACACAAAGCAAAGATTCATTATCAGTGGATGAAAAAGAGACAAGTTTAAAACAGAAGCCTGTCGCTGTGACACAGAAAGGAACCGCAGCCCCAATCTCAGAGACTATTCCTTCAACCTCACATGTGACGGATAAAAGACTCAGCTCTCCACCTCCAAGAACGGCATCTCCACTTTCAGAGACTGCTCCTTCAACCACAGATGTGACGGATAAAAGACTCAGCTCTCCACCTCCAGAACAGCATCTCCACTTTCAGAGACTGCTCCTTCAACCACAGATGTGACGGATAAAAGACTCAGCTCTTCACCTCAAGAACGGCATCTCCACTTTCAGAGACTGCTCCTTCAACCACACATGTGACGGATAAAAGACTCAGCTCTCTACCTCCAAGAACGGCATCTCCACTTCAGAAACTGCTCCTTCAGCCACACATGTGACAGATAAAAGACTCAGCTCTCTAACTCCAAGAACGGCATCTCCACTTTCAGAGACTGCTCCTTCAACCACACATGTGACGGATAAAGACTCAGCTCTCTACCTCCAAGAACGGCATCGCCACTTTCAGAGACTGCTCCTTCAACCACACATGTGACGGATAAAAGACTCAGCTCTCAACCTCCAAGAACGGCATCTCCACTTTCAGAGACTGCTCCTTCAACCACAGATGTGACGGATAAAAGACTCAGCTCTTCACCTCCAAGAACGGCATCTCCACTTTCAGAGACTGCTCCTTCAGCCACACATGTGACAGATAAAAGACTCAGCTCTCTACCTCCAAGAACGGCATCGCCACTTTCAGAGACTGCTCCTTCACCACACATGTGACGGATAAAAGACTCAGCTCTCTACCACAAGAACGGCATCTCACTTTCAGAGACTGCTACTTCAACCACACATGTGACGGATAAAAGACTCAGCTCTCTACCTCCAAGAACGGCATCTCCACTTTCAGAGACTGCTACTTCAACCACACATGTGACGGATAAAAGACTCAGCTCTCCACCTCCAAGAACGGCATCTCCACTTTCAGAGACTGCTCCTTCAACCACAGATGTGACGGATAAAAGACTCAGCTCTTCACCTCCAAGAACGGCATCTCCACTTTCAGAGACTGCTCCTTCAACCACACATGTGACGGATAAAAGACTCAGCTCTCTACCTCCAAGAACGGCATCTCCACTTTCAGAAACTGCTCCTTCAGCCACACATGTGACAGATAAAAGACTCAGCTCTCTAACTCCAAGAACGGCATCTCCACTTTCAGAGACTGCTCCTTCAACCACACATGTGACGGATAAAAGACTCAGCTCTCTACCTCCAAGAACGGCATCGCCACTTTCAGAGACTGCTCCTTCAACCACACATGTGACGGATAAAAGACTCAGCTCTCTACCACCAAGAACGGCATCTCCACTTTCAGAGACTGCTACTTCAACCACACATGTGACGGATAAAAGACTCAGCTCTCCACCTCCAAGAACGGCATCTCCACTTTCAGAGACTGCTCCTTCAACCACACATGTGACGGATAAAAGACTCAGCTCTCAACCTCCAAGAACGGCATCTCCACTTTCAGAGACTGCTCCTTCAACCACAGATGTGACGGATAAAAGACTCAGCTCTTCACCTCCAAGAACGGCATCTCCACTTTCAGAGACTGCTCCTTCAGCCACACATGTGACAGATAAAAGACTCAGCTCTCTACCTCCAAGAACGGCATCGCCACTTTCAGAGACTGCTCCTTCAACCACACATGTGACGGATAAAAGACTCAGCTCTCTACCACCAAGAACGGCATCTCCACTTTCAGAGACTGCTACTTCAACCACACATGTGACGGATAAAGACTCAGCTCTCTACCTCCAAGAACGGCATCTCCACTTCAGAGACTGCTCTTAACCACACATGTGACGGATAAAGACTCAGCTCTCACCTCCAAGAACGGCATCTCCACTTTCAGAGACTGCTCCTTCAACCACACATGTGACGGATAAAAGACTCAGCTCTCAACCTCAGAACGGCATCTCCACTTTCAGAGACTGCTCCTTCAACCACACATGTGACGGATAAAAGACTCAGCTCTCCACCTCCAAGAACGGCATCTCCACTTTCAGAGACTGCTCCTTCAACCACACATGTGACGGATAAAGACTCAGCTCTCCACCTCCAAGAACGGCATCTCCACTTTCAGAGACTGCTCCTTCAACCACACATGTGACGGATAAAAGACTCAGCTCTCCACCTCCAAGAACGGCATCTCCACTTTCAGAGACTGCTCCTTCAACCACACATGTGACGGATAAAAGACCAGCTCTCACCTCCAAAACGCATCTCACTTCAGAGACTGCTCCTTCAACACACATGTGAGATAAAGACTCAGCTCTCTCCTCCAAAACGCATCTCCACTTTCAGAGACTGCTCCTTCACCACACATGTGACAGATAAAAGACTCAGCTCTCTACCTCCAAAAACGGCATCTCCACTTTCAGAGACTGCTCCTTCAACCACACATGTGACAGATAAAAGACTCAGCTCTCTACCTCCAAAAACGGCATCTCCACTTTCAGAGACTGCTCCTTCAACCACACATGTGACAGATAAAGACTCAGCTCTCTACCTCCAAAAACGGCATCTCCACTTTCAGAGACTGCTCCTTCAACCACAAATGTGACAGATAAAAGACTATGCTCTCTACCTCCAAGAACGGCATCTCCACTTTCAGAGACTGCTCCTTCAACCACACATGTGACGGATAAAAGACTATGCTCTCTACCTCCAAGAACGGCATCGCCACTTTCAGAGACTGCTCCTTCAACCACACATGTGACGGATAAAAGACTCAGCTCTCTACCTCCAAGAACGGCATCTCCACTTTCAGAGACTGCTCCTTCAACCACACATGTGACAGATAAAAGACTCAGCTCTCTACCTCCAAGAACGGCATCGCCACTTTCAGAGACTGCTCCTTCAACCACACATATGACGGATAAAAGACTCAGCTCTCCACCTCCAGAAACGTCATCCGCACTTTCAGGGACTACTCCTTCAACTCACATATGACGGATGAAAAAGTCAGCTCTCTACTTCCAAAAAAGGCATCCCCACTTCCAGAGACTACTCCTTCAACCACACATGTCACGGACAAAAGACTCAGATCTTCACCACCAAGAACAGCATCTCCACTTTCAGAGACTGCTCTTCAATCTCACATATGACGGATGCAAGACTTAGATCTCGAGCTCCAGAAACGTCATCCCCACTTTCAGAGACTACTCCTTCAACGACACATATGACGGATGCAAGACTCAGAACTTCACCACCAAGAACAGCATCTCCACTTTCAGAGACTGCTCCTTCAACCACACAAATGACGGATAAAAGACTGAGCTCTCTACCTCCAAGAACGGCATCTCCACTTTCAGAGACTGCTCCTTCAACCACACATGTGACAGATAAAAGACTCAGCTCTCTACCTCCAAGTACGGCATCGCCACTTTTAGAGACTGCTCCTTCAACCACACATGTGACGGATAAAAGACTCAGCTCTCTACCTCCAGGAACGGCATCTCCACTTTCAGAGACTGCTCCTTTAACCACACATGTGACGGATAAAAGACTCAGCTCTCTACCTCCAGGAACGGCATCTCCACTTTCAGAGACTGCTCCTTCAACCACACATGTGACAGATAAAGACTCAGCTCTCTACCTCCAGGAACGGCATCTCCACTTTCAGAGACTGCTCCTTCAACCACACATGTGACAGATAAAAGACTGAGCTCTCTACCTCCAAGAACGGCATCTCCACTTTCAGAGACTGCTCCTTCAACCACACATGTGACAGATAAAAGACTCAGCTCTCTACCTCCAAGTACAGTATCGCCACTTTCAGAGACTGCTCCTTCAACCACACATGTGACGGATAAAAGACTCAGCTCTCTACCTCCAGGAACGGCATCTCCACTTTCAGAGACTGCTCCTTCAACCACACATGTGACAGATAAAAGACTCAGCTCTCTACCTCCAAGTACGGCATCGCCACTTTCAGAGACTGCTCCTTCAACCACACATGTGACAGATAAAAGACTCAGCTCTCTACCTCCAAGAACGGCATCGCCAGTTTCAGAGACTGCACCGTCAACCTCACATATAACAGATGCAAAACTTAGATCTCCAGCTCCTGAAACGGCATCCCCACTTCCAGAGACTACTCATTCAACCTCACATGTCACGGACAAAAGACTCAGATCTTCACCACCAAGAACAGCATCTCCACTTTCAGAGACTGCACCTTCAACCTCACATATGACAGATGCAAGACTTAGATCTCCAGCTCCAGAAACTGCATCCCCACTTTCAGAGACTGCTCCTTCAATCTCACATGTGCCGGATAAAAGACTCAGCTCTCTACCTCCAAGAACGGCATCTCCACTTTCAGAGACTGCTCCTTCAACCACACATGTGACAGATAAAAGACTCAGCTCTCTACCTCCAAGAACGGCATCCCCACTTTCAAGGATTACTCCTTCAACCTCACATAAGACGGATAAAAAAGTCAACTTTCTACTTCCAAAAAAGGCATCCCAACTTCCAGAGACTACTCCTTCAACCTCACATGTCACAGACAAAAGACTCAGCTCTCTACCTCCAAAAAAGGCATCCCAACTTCCAGAGACTACTCCTTCAACCTCACATGTCACAGACAAAAGACTCAGATCTTCAACACCAAGAACAGCATCTACACTTTCAGAGACTGCTCTTTCAGTCTCACATATGACGGATGCAAGACTTAGATCTCCAACTCCAGAAACGGCATCCCCACTTTCAGAAACTACTCCTTCAACCTCACATGTCACGGAAAAAAGACTCAGATCTTCACCACCAGAACAGCATCTCCACTTTCAGAGACTGCACCTTCAACCTCACAAATGACAGATGCAAAACTTGGATCTCCAGCTCCAGAAACGGCAGCCCCACTTCAAGAGACTACTCCTTCAACCTCTCATGTCACGGACAAAGACTCAGATCGTCACCACCAAGAACAGCATCTCCACTTCCAGAGACTGCTCTTTCAATCTCACATATGACGGATGCAAGACTTAGATCTCCAGCTCCAGAAACGGCAGCCCCACTTCCAGAGACTACTCCTTCAACCTCACATGTCACAGACAAAAGACTCAGAACTTCACCACCAAGAACAGCATCTCCACTTTCAGAGACTGCTCCTTCAACCACACATGTGACGGATAAAAGACTCAGCTCTCTACCTCCAAGAACGGCATCGCCACTTTCAGAGACTGCACCGTCAACCTCACATGTGACGGATAAAAGACTGAGCTCTCTACCTCCAAGAACGGCATCTCCACTTTCGAAGACTGCTCCTTCAACCACACATGTGACAGATAAAAGACTATGCTCTCTACCTCCAAGAACGGCATCGCCACTTTCAGAGACTGCTCCTTCAACCACACATGTGACGGATAAAAGACTCAGCTCTCTACCTCCAAAACGGCATCTCCACTTTCAGAGACTGCTCCTTCAACCACAAATGTGACAGATAAAAGACTATGCTCTCTACCTCCAAGAACGGCATCTCCACTTTCAGAGACTGCTCCTTCAACCACACATGTGACGGATAAAAGACTATGCTCTCTACCTCCAAGAACGGCATCGCCACTTTCAGAGACTGCTCCTTCAACCACACATGTGACGGATAAAAGACTCAGCTCTCTACCTCCAAGAACGGCATCTCCACTTTCAGAGACTGCTCCTTCAACCACACATGTGACAGATAAAAGACTCAGCTCTCTACCTCCAAGAACGGCATCGCCACTTTCAGAGACTGCTCCTTCAACCACACATATGACGGATAAAAGACTCAGCTCTCCACCTCCAGAAACGTCATCCGCACTTTCAGGGACTACTCCTTCAACCTCACATATGACGGATGAAAAGTCAGCTCTCTACTTCCAAAAAAGGCATCCCCACTTCCAGAGACTACTCCTTCAACCACACATGTCACGGACAAAAGACTCAGATCTTCACACCAAGAACAGCATCTCCACTTTCAGAGACTGCTCCTTCAACCACACATATGACGGATGCAAGACTCAGAACTTCACCACAAGAACAGCATCTCCACTTTCAGAGACTGCTCCTTCAACCACACAAATGACGGATAAAAGACTGAGCTCTCTACCCTCCAAGAACGGCATCTCCACTTTCAGAGACTGCTCCTTCAACCACACATGTGACAGATAAAGACTCAGCTCTCTACCTCCAAGTACGGCATCGCCACTTTTAGAGACTGCTCCTTCAACCACACATGTGACGGATAAAAGACTCAGCTCTCTACCTCCAGGAACGCATCTCCACTTTCAGAGACTGCTCCTTTAACCACACATGTGACGGATAAAAGACTCAGCTCTCTACCTCCAGGAACGGCATCTCCACTTTCAGAGACTGCTCCTTCAACCACACATGTGACAGATAAAAGACTCAGCTCTCTACCTCCAGAACGGCATCTCCACTTTCAGAGACTGCTCCTTCAACCACACATGTGACAGATAAAAGACTGAGCTCTCTACCTCCAAGAACGGCATCTCCACTTTCAGAGACTGCTCCTTCAACCACACATGTGACAGATAAAAGACTCAGCTCTCTACCTCAAGTACAGTATCGCCACTTTCAGAGACTGCTCCTTCAACCACACATGTGACGGATAAAAGACTCAGCTCTCTACCTCCAGGAACGGCATCTCCACTTTCAGAGACTGCTCCTTCAACCACACATGTGACAGATAAAAGACTCAGCTCTCTACCTCCAAGTACGGCATCGCCACTTTCAGAGACTGCTCCTTCAACCACACATGTGACAGATAAAAGACTCAGCTCTCTACCTCCAAGAACGGCATCGCCAGTTTCAGAGACTGCACCGTCAACCTCACATATAACAGATGCAAAACTTAGATCTCCAGCTCCTGAAACGGCATCCCCACTTCCAGAGACTACTCATTCAACCTCACATGTCACGGACAAAAGACTCAGATCTTCACCACCAAGAACAGCATCTCCACTTTCAGAGACTGCACCTTCAACCTCACATATGACAGATGCAAGACTTAGATCTCCAGCTCCAGAAACTGCATCCCCACTTTCAGAGACTGCTCCTTCAATCTCACATGTGCCGGATAAAAGACTCAGCTCTCTACCTCCAAGAACGGCATCTCCACTTTCAGAGACTGCTCCTTCAACCACACATGTGACAGATAAAAGACTCAGCTCTCTACCTCCAAGAACGGCATCCCCACTTTCAAGGATTACTCCTTCAACCTCACATAAGACGGATAAAAAAGTCAACTTTCTACTTCAAAAAAGGCATCCCAACTTCCAGAGACTACTCCTTCAACCTCACATGTCACAGACAAAAGACTCAGCTCTCTACCTCCAAAAAAGGCATCCCAACTTCCAGAGACTACTCCTTCAACCTCACATGTCACAGACAAAAGACTCAGATCTTCAACACCAAGAACAGCATCTACACTTTCAGAGACTGCTCTTTCAGTCTCACATATGACGGATGCAAGACTTAGATCTCCAACTCCAGAAACGGCATCCCCACTTTCAGAAACTACTCCTTCAACTCACATGTCACGGAAAAAAGACTCAGATCTTCACCACCAAGAACAGCATCTCCACTTTCAGAGACTGCACCTTCAACCTCACAAATGACAGATGCAAAACTTGGATCTCCAGCTCCAGAAACGGCAGCCCCACTTCAAGAGACTACTCCTTCAACCTCTCATGTCACGGACAAAAGACTCAGATCGTCACCACCAAGAACAGCATCTCCACTTCCAGAGACTGCTCTTTCAATCTCACATATGACGGATGCAAGACTTAGATCTCCAGCTCCAGAAACGGCAGCCCACTTCCAGAGACTACTCCTTCAACCTCACATGTCACAGACAAAAGACTCAGAACTTCACCACCAAGAACAGCATCTCCACTTTCAGAGACTGCTCCTTCAACCACACATGTGACGGATAAAAGACTCAGCTCTCTACCTCCAAGAACGGCATCGCCACTTTCAGAGACTGCACCGTCAACCTCACATGTGACGGATAAAAGACTGAGCTCTCTACCTCCAAGAACGGCATCTCCACTTTCGAAGACTGCTCCTTCAACCACACATGTGACAGATAAAAGACTCAGCTCTCTACCTCCAAGAACGGCATCTCCACTTTCAGAGACTGCTCTTCAACCACACATGTGACGGATAAAAGACTCAGCTCTCTACCTCCAAGAACGGCATCGCCACTTTCAGAGACTGCACCGTCAACCTCACATGTGACGGATAAAAGACTGAGCTCTCTACCTCCAAGAACGGCATCTCCACTTTCGAAGACTGCTCCTTCAACCACACATGTGACAGATAAAAGACTCAGCTCTCTACCTCCAAGAACGGCATCCCCACATTCAAGGATTACTCCTTCAACCTCACATAAGACGGATAAAAAAGTCACCTTTCTACTTCCAAAAAAGGCATCCCAACTTCCAGAGACTACTCCTTCAACCTCACATGTCACGGACAAAAGACTCAAATCGTCACCACCAAGAACAGCATCTCCACTTTCGGAGACTGCTCCTTCAACCTCACATATGACGGATAAAAGACTCAGCTCTCTACCTCCAAAAACGGCATCTCCACTTTCAGAGACTGCTCCTTCACCACACACGTGACGGATAAAAGACTCAGCTCTCTACCTCCAAGAACGGCATCGCCACTTTCAGAGACTGCACCGTCAACCTCACATATGACAGATGCAAAACTTAGATCTCCAGCTCCAGAAACGGCATCCCCACTTCCAGAGACTACTCCTTCAACCTCACATGTGACGGATAAAAGACTCAGCTCTCTACCTCCAAGAACGCATCTCCACTTTCGAAGACTGCTCCTTCAACCACACATGTGACAGATAAAAGACTCAGCTCTCTACCTCCAAGAACGGCATCCCCACATTCAAGGATTACTCCTTCAACCTCACATAAGACGGATAAAAAAGTCACCTTTCTACTTCCAAAAAAGGCATCCCAACTTCCAGAGACTACTCCTTCAACCTCACATGTCACAGACAAAAGACTCAGATCTTCAACACCAAGAACAGCATCTCCACTTTCAGAGACTGCTCTTTCAATCTCACATATGACAGATGCAAAACTTAGATCTCCAGCTCCAGAAACGGCAGCCTCACTTCCAGAGACTACTCCTTCAACCTCACATGTCACGGACAAAAGACTCAAATCGTCACCACCAAGAACAGCATCTCCACTTTCGGAGACTGCTCCTTCAACCACACATGTGACAGATAAAAGACTCAGCTCTCTACCTCCAGGAACAGCATCTCCACTTTCAGAGACTGCTCCTTCAACCACACATGTGACAGATAAAAGACTCAGCTCTCTACCTCCAAGAACGGCATCGCCACTTTCAGAGACTGCTCCTTCACCACACATGTGACGGATAAAAGACTCAGCTCTCTACCTCCAAGAACGGCATCGCCACTTTCAGAGACTGCTCCTTCAACCACACATGTGACAGATAAAAGACTCAGCTCTCTACCTCCAAGAACGGCATCTCCACTTCCAGAGACTGCACCTTCAACCACACATATGACGGATAAAAGACTCAGCTCTCCAACTCCAGAAACGTCATCCCCACTTCCAGAGACTGCACCTTCAACCACACATGTGACGGATAAAAGACTGAGCTCTCTACCTCCAAGAACGGCATCTCCACTTTCAGAGACTGCTCTTTCAATCTCACATATGACGGATGCAAGACTTAGATCTCCAGCTCCAGAAACGGCATCCCAACGTCCAGAGACTACTCCTTCAACCTCACATGTCACAGACAAAAGACTCAGAACTTCACCACCAAGAACAGCATCTCCACTTTCAGAGACTGCTCCTTCAACCACACATGTGACGGATAAAAGACTGAGCTCTCTACCTCCAAGAACGGCATCTCCACTTTCAGAGACTGCTCCTTCAACCACACATGTGACGGATAAAAGACTCAGCTCTCTACCTCCAAGAACGGCATCTCCACTTTCAGAGACTGCACCTTCAACCACACACGTGACAGATAAAAGACTCAGCTCTCTACCTCCAGGAACGGCATCTCCACTTTCAGAGACTGCTCCTTCAACCACACATATGACGGATAAAAGACTCAGCTCTCCACCTCCAGAAACGTCATCCCCACTTTCAGAGACTACTCCTTCAACCTCACATGTCACGGACAAAAGACTCCGATCTTCACCACCAAGAACAGCATCTCCACTTTCAGAGACTGCTCTTTCAATCTCACATGTGACGGATGCAAGACTTAGATCTCCAGCTCCAGAAACGGCATCCCAACGTCCAGAGACTACTCCTTCAACCTCACATGTCACAGACAAAAGCCTCAGAACTTCACCATCAAGAACAGCATCTCCACTTTCAGAGACTGCTCCTTCAACCACACATGTGACAGATAAAGACTGAGCTCTCTACCTCCAAGAACGGCATCTCCACTTTCAGAGACTGCTCCTTCAACCACACATGTGACAGATAAAAGACTGAGCTCTCTACCTCCAAGAACGGCATCCCCACTTTCAGAGACTGCACCTTCAACCACACATATGACGGATAAAAGACTCAGCTCTCTACCTCCAAGAACGCATCTCCACTTTCAGAGACTGCTCCTTCAACCACACATGTGACAGATAAAGACTGAGCTCTCTACCTCCAAGAACGGCATCGCCACTTCAGAGACTGCTCCTTCAACCACACATGATACGGATAAAGACTCAGCTCTCCACCTCCAAAACGTCATCCCCACTTCCAGAGACTACTCCTTCAACCTCACATGTCACAGACAAAAGACTCAGATCTTCACCACCAAGAACAGCATCTCCACTTTCAGAGACTGCTCTTTCAATCTCACATATGACGGATGCAAGACTTAGATCTCCAGCTCCAGAAACGGCATCCCAACGTCCAGAGACTACTCCTTCAACTCACATGTCACAGACAAAAGCCTCAGAACTTCACCACCAAGAACAGCATCTCCACTTTCAGAGACTGCTCCTTCAACCACACATGTGACGGATAAAAGACTCAGCTCTCTACCTCCAAGAACGGCATCTCCACTTTCAGAGACTGCTCCTTCAACCACACATGTGACAGATAAAAGACTCAGCTCTCTACCTCCATGTACGGCATCGCCACTTTCAGAGACTGCTTTTTCAACCACACATGTGACAGATAAAAGACTCAGCTCTCTAACTCCAGGAACGGCATCGCCACTTTCAGAGACTACTCCTTCAACCACACATGTGACGGATAAAAGACTCAGCTCTCCACCTCCAGGAACGGCATCGCCACTTTCAGAGACTGCTCCTTCAACCACACATGTGACGGATAAAAGACTCAGCTCTCCACCTCCAGAAACGTCATCCCCACTTTCAGAGACTACTCCTTCAACCTCACATGTCACAGACAAAAGACTCCGATCTTCACCACCAAGAACAGCATCTCCACTTTCAGAGACTGCTCTTTCAATTTCACATGTGACAGATGCAAGACTTAGATCTCCAGCTCCAGAAACGGCATCCCAACGTCCAGAGACTACTCCTTCAACCACACATGTCACAGACAAAAGACTCAGAACTTCACCACCAAGAACAGCATCTCCACTTTCAGAGACTGCTCCTTCAACCACACATGTGACGGATAAAAGACTCAGCTCTCTACCTCCAAGAACGGCATCTCCACTTTCAGAGACTGCACCTTCAACCTCACATGTCACAGACAAAAGACTCAGATCTTCACCACCAAGAACAGCATCTCCACTTTCAGAGACTGCTCTTTCAATCTCACATATGATGGATGCAAGACTCAGATCTCCACCTCAAGAAACCACAACCCACCTTCAGAGACAACTTCTCCAACTTCACATGTGACAGATAAAAGACTCAGTTCTCCACATCCAGAAACGGCATCTCTACTTTCAGAGACTGCACCTTCAACCTCACATAAGTTTGATAAAAGACTCAGATCTTTACCTCGAGAATCGGCATCCCCACTTCCAGAGATTACCTCTCCAACTTCACATGTGACGGATAAAAGACTCAGATCTCCACCTCCAGAAACTTTATCCCTACTTTCAGAGAATACTTCTCCAACCTCACAAATGATGGATGATAGACTCAGAACTCCAAAAACAGCATCCCCACTTTCAGGGCTTACTCCTCCAAACAAACAAATGACGGATGAAAGACTCAGTTCTCCACCTCCAGAAATAGCATCCCAACTTTCAGGGACTACTCCTTCAATCTCACATATGACGGATGCAAGACTTAGATCTCCAGCTCCAGAAACAGCATCCCAACTTTCAGAAACTGCTGTTTCCATCTCACATGTGACGGATAAAAGACTCAGATCTCCACCTCCAAGAACGGCATCTCCACTTTCAGAGACTGCTCCTTCAACCTCACATATGGCAGATGTAAGACTCAGATCTCCACCTCAAGAAACCGCATCCCACTTTCAGAGACTACTTCTCCAACTTCACATGTGACGGATAAAAGACTCAGTTCTCCACTTCCAGAAACTGCATCCCCACTTTCAGAGACTACTTCTCCAACTTCACATGTGACGGATAAAAGACTCAGTTCTCCACTTCCAGAAACGTTATCCCCACTTTCAGAGACTACTTTTCCAACCTCACAAATGACGGACAAAAGACTCAGATCTCCACCTCAAGAAACCGAATCTACACTTTCAGTGACAACTTCTCCAACCTCATATATGGCGGATAAAAGACTCAGGTCTCCACCTCCTGGAACATCATCCCCACTTTCAGTGACCACTTCTCCAACCTCACATATGATGGATGTAAGACTCAGGTCTCCACCGCTAAGAACGGCATCCCTAATTCCAGAGACTACTCCCTCAACCTCAGATGAGACGGATACTAGATTCAGATCTCCAAAATCTCATACAGTAAGCAACCTCAAAACCTTTCAGAAAGCTGAGGATACTTATGCTCAGGAGGAGGCTGATGATAAAAGCACTTCTGGGTATTCTCCACTGTCTTCCGAGGATTTGCAGACACGTCTGATCCCAGCTCTGATTTTGAGAACTACTTCTGGGGTGAAATAATTGGAAAACTAAGAAAAAACTGTATCTATTATGGTGATGACATTCAAAAAATTGAGCAGCTTGCGGCTCATCACAAAGAAAGTTTGCAGATTGTTGCTGAGACAGTTATAGACATGATCACACAGGGGACACAACTTTCATCAGCAAAAATGGTGTAGAAATCCATGCATCACCTACTACTGCACCAAACATGGAGCTTTTACAGTTTGTAGAAAACATGGCTAACGCTATAATGGGAGAATTTAATCTTATATTGAAGGGTGCCAATCCATCATTATCAAAATACATGCAAGAAGCATTCAGTTACAAGGTACCAAAGAAAAAGACAAAGAAATGTCCTTGGTTACTAAACTGGTTCAAGTGCCGAAAAAATAAAGTTGCACCAATGCCAATGAAGGACGCCGATCCATCATCATCCACATACATGCAGAAGCATTCAGTTACAAGGTACCAAATAAAAAGACAAAGAAATGTCCTTGGTTACTAAACTGGATCAAGTGCCGAAAAATAAAGTTGCACCAATGCCAATGAGTAATGAAAGGCCATTCAGCAACCAGTCCCATCATAGGGAAAAATCTAGACCAAAGAGATTTTGGTCATGGTGGAAGCAACTGTTCAAATGTAGAAAAAATAAGGTTCATCCAACAGGACTGCCAGCGACAGACGAAACAATGCTGAGTGACTATTCTTCTCCAAACTGCGCTTGCTGCATATCGTTTTGTTATGGGACACATCAGATTGCAGTAACAGTTGAACCATCCAACGACTCACCAAATCAATGTTCTTAAAAAGAGCATCAAGCACTTTTCTGCTGTTCAAAAAGTGACTGCAAAAAAAAGGGCCGTATAACAGCCGTCTAAGGGAAACTACACAATTTCCAGACAGAATGCACTGAATTACCTGACTAAGTGAAACATATCCTTGACATTGAGCTACTTTCTATTCTGGATAAGATAAGATAATCCTCACAATGGAGAAATTCACTTGTTAAATCAGCTCTCAAGGAACACTCAGGATGTGCAAAAAGACAGGAAATGTACAATCAATTAAATAGTAAAAAAAAAGGTACTGTATCTTCAAATGATAAAATAACGTTAGAGCAGACTAAAAAAATGTCAGCAGTGCAAATTCTTTCAGTCTTAGTGCAGGTAAAGTGACATTGATACAGTGATTACAATTACGCCTATACAGAGATTATTGCACTTTTTTTTGCATAGTAGACTTGCGGTAGCGCTCCTTCTTGCACTGAGTCAGTGCAAGAAGGAGCTCCCACCCACTGCACGGGACTCTACAGTCCCGTGCAGTGGGTGGGAGGTGTTGTCCATGATGGTGGTGAGCTTGGCTAACCCTCCTGTCCCTCACTCCCTTTGCAGAGTCCAGGGGGCAGCCCAGGACTCTGGGCCCTCTGGGCCCTCCACTAAACAAGCTGGCCCTCCTGACCAGCTTGTTTAGTGTGTTCTTGTCTCTGAGGGGCCGTCAGATGTCCATCCAGTCCTGCGTCCTCCAGCTTCCCCACAGCAGCACCAGTCTGATGGTGTTAAAAGCACTAGAGAATTCAAAGAACATGGTCCTCACAGCGTTCCCGGCGAGCTCCAGTGGGTGACAGTGTCCTCTACTCCGATGTTAGACCTGAAGGCAAACTGCAGCGGGTCCAGGGTGGAGCTCACCACAGAGCAGAGGTGGGTGAGGATGAACCGCTCCATGGTTTTCATCAGGTGGGAGGTCACACAGGAGGTCTTCCAAAGGACTGGGACCTTCTCCAGGCTGACGCTCAGGTTGTAGATGTGGCTGCGGACCACGAAGAGCTGGTCTGCACAGGTCCTCAGCAGCCTGGGACTGATGCCGTCTGGTCCTGCAGCTTTCCTCTGCTTCAGTCGCCTCAGCTCTTTCCTCACCTGGTACGGTGTGATGGAGAAAGCATCACACCGTACCAGGCGAGTGGGGGGTGGGACAGGTGCTGGGGAGGTTGTGTGGTGGAGTAAATGGTAAATGGTCACATTTTATATAGCGCCTTTCTACCTGCTTTAGGCACTCAAAGCACTTTACATCAAGGAACCAGTCACCCATTCACACGCTCATTCATACACCAGTGTACGCAGACACTGGAGGCAAGGTGGGTGAAGTGTCTTGCCCAAGCACACAACGACAGTGTGCATGTGCGGGATTTGAACCGCCGACCCTCTGGTCACAAGACAACCCGCTCTACTCTCTGCACCACCGTCGCCCCAGGAGTCCCTATGGCGGGGGCTGGAGACGTGGGTGCAGGGGGGCTGGAGGCAGGTAAAAATAATCGGGGGAGGGGAGCAGTGTCCGCTGGGCTGGAGACGTGCGGAGACGTGCGGTGTTCCTGATATCACCAAGTAATTAAGAGTCCAGGATCAATGTCAAAGTTGTTTGCCCAGGACCAATGTTACGGTTAGGGTTAGGCTGATTTATGGAGGACCGTGGCTGCCAAAACAATAAGTATATAAATAAATAAATAAAATAAAGATCAAATTTGCAAAGAAATAAATGCATTTATTGTAATAAGTGCATTTATTTATTTATATATTTATTTATTTATTTATATATTTATTTATGTATATATTTATTTATGTATTTTTGTATTTATTGTTGTATTTATTGATATATTTTTGTTTTTATTTATTTATTTCTGTATTTATTTATTTATTTTGTATGTATTTATTTATGCATTTATTTTTGTTTTTATTTATTTATTTCTGTATTTCTCTTAATGTATGCAAATCATGGGTGGGTTTGGATGCCGCTGCTGTAAGGTTGGTTAATCTTTCTCCATGCACACGTGCCTTGTCCAGCATAGACACTGCCAAACACGAGCTCTGCTTCAGTCTATTGACAGTGGCACAGATAATAGAGCGGGTCATCTTGTGAGTGGAAGATTGGCGGTTCGAATCCTGCAAGGGCACACTGTCGTTGTGTCCTTGGGCAAGACACTTCACCTGCCTTGCACCCAGTGTTTGCGTACACTGGTGTATGAATGAGAGTGTGAATGGATACTTGCTGGAAAATGCTTTGAGTGCCTAATGTAGGTGGAAAAGCGCTAGACTAAAGCACAGTTCATGTTTGGCTATGTCTATGCTGGAAGTGAGATTTAAACCCTTGACCTTCCGATCATGAGACAACCAGCTCTACCAACTGATGCCTTTCTACACTCAAAGTGCTTTCCAGCAAGGATCCACTCACCCATTCACACGCTCATTCATATACCAGTGTATGCAGACACTGGGGCCAAGGCAGGTGAAGTGTCTTGCCCAAGGACACAATGACAGTGTGCCCCTGCAGAATTCGAACTGCTGATCCTTCAGTCACAAGATGACTCGCTCTGTGCCACTGTCAATAGACTGAAGCAGAGCTCGTGTTTGGCAGTGTCTATGCTGGACAAGGCATGTGTGCATGGAGAAAGATTAACCAATCACCTTACAGCAGCGGCATCCAGACCCACCCCATGATTTGCATATATTAAGAGAAATACAGAAATAAATGAATAAATACAAAATAAATTAATTAATACAAAAATACACAAATAAATATATAAATAAATAAATATAAAAATAAATACATAAATAAATGCACTTATTACAATAAATGCATTTATTTCTTTACAAATTTGATCTTTATTTTATTTATTTATTTATTTATATATTTATTTATATATTTATTTATTGTTTTGGCAGCCGCGGTCCTCCATACTGATTGGCTGGCTGTAACATTTGTCCTGGGCAAACAACTTTACACTGATCCTGGACTCTTAACTACTTGGTGATATCAGATCAGCTAAAAGCATCTAATGATGTGGGATCAGCATTCTACCTTCATTATTGATTCCAACCAGGCTGGAATCGTCACACTGATAACTGTCTTTACAATCACAAATACTGTTCTTCTTATAAATTAGTGAAGAACATGAAATTGTCGCAATTCTTTAAAGTAGCAATGGGCTAAATGAGCCGAGGTATCAACACGCGTATCAAGCACAGAAACCAACACATTGGCCAACCTGTCTCACGACACGACACGTATCACACTGTATCATACAGATACAGTGTGATACGCAAAGTGCAGCAGGGCGCACCAGTTGAACGAGAGCAAAACCTTGCTCATTTTATCATTTGGGAATTATGTACCACACGCCGATCCCACGGGTGCTCTTGGGCTCGAGCGTCCGCCCAGGGCAGTCCAAATCTTTGGGCACAAGGCAATCTGCCCTGATAACAAAATGGTTCAATATATAGCATAAAACACAAGACCCATCTGTTTTCTTCTCTTTCAGGATATTGAAGTGCACCACAATAACATAGATATAGGCTTGTACATAAGTGTGTTGTTTTACCGTTCGCATAGCTCTGTAAGGAGAGTGTCCGGTTAACAATCAGGGGCCGTGGGTTCGAGTCAGATGATGGTCTATGATGGTTTAGTCATTTGACTTGACATCCACTGGTAAGCAAAAGGAGAAATATGCCTAGTGCCCTATTATTGTCACAGGCACTCTCTTTTATTAAAGCCCCCCTTTAATAAAAGAGAGTGCCTGTGACAATAAGGCACAGGCACTGACTTTACATAATAAAGTCGATTTTATTATGTAAAATCGACTTTTTCAAGCTTTATATCATGTTATTATGTCATTCCCTCATTAAACACATGCCTGGAGTGTTGCCTTGGCTCATTCACATATTTTTGAGTAATCAGTAAAAACTTAGACGGCAGCCATTTTAGGTGTAGCTATGCCTCAGTCCTCCTAGGAACGCCCCCACCTCCTGGAGACGCCTCTGGACCTTTCGTCACCAGCCGAGCCACCAACCACTGCTCCTCAGCTCAGCAGAGCCCCCTCCCCGCACAGTAGTGTTGTTTAGATTCCACAGCAGTGTGCTGAAGGGGAAGCTTCTTAAAGAGAC
The DNA here is from genome assembly GCA_007210695.1 of Neogobius melanostomus. Taxonomy (NCBI): domain Eukaryota; kingdom Metazoa; phylum Chordata; class Actinopteri; order Gobiiformes; family Gobiidae; genus Neogobius; species Neogobius melanostomus. The sequence goes on from VHKM01000283.1 coordinate 3,423,529, forward strand.
AGAGGCCTATTTCAAGACGTTCAGTACAGCCATTTTGAGAGAGCAATTTTATTCAAGGCAGTTATTTTAATTTACTGCATATACAGACCAACAGAAGGTTACGTCATCATTGTAGTATGCTATAGACTGGTGCTATGTGATTGAAAAAAGCATAATACCCCCTCTTTAAATCTTGGTCAATGACTTCATATTTAGATGGCTGTGTCTGCGTACATTGGTGTGTGAATGGGTGAGTGGATCCTTGCTGTAAAGCGCTTTGAGTGCCTAATGTAGGTGGAAAAGCTCTATATAAGTTGAGACCATTTACCAAGGTTTGTCACTGATAACCTACTTCTCGTTAGTTTCTATTGTCATTATCCGGAGCAGTTTTCCCCTTTCTAAATGATCACTCTCAGCTGGTTAAAAAGATCAATCCTGACCATTTAGTTCACATTTCTGAACGAGAATGAATGAGCTCAGTCAGTGTTGAGTTTGCCTTTTTCAGGCTCCATGCTGCAAAGCTTCATCACCACCAGATGGCGCCTATAAGCCTACCAACAGTGTGATACAGTGTGACACAACATCTACCCTCCACTAGTTTAAAGCACATAAACTAGATTAATAGATATTTTAGAATAACTTGGTGCTACTAGTATACTAGTTTGGTATTGTCCATGTCCATCTCATGTGCGCACATACACCACAGACTCATTGTGTAGTGATCATGATGAGCTAAACGTGTCGAGGCTTATCAAGTATAAAAAGCAGAGCTGTGTCAGCACGTTCTAAAGAAAAATCAGATGACACTTTCATTCGTCACTATATATCAGGGACAGTAAGCAGCATCAAGGCACCAGTTTAATAGGAGCAACATTAGTGGACAGCTACAAGAGGAAAATCAAGTTTACCTAATAGATTAAATTGGGTTAAAATGTAATGTATAGGCTAAATCCAACCACTTGCACTATGACTGTAAACCTGCACTGCTAATACCGACTAACATTTTTTTGTTATAGTCGGTTTACTTTATTATTTACTGTTTCTACTTTTTTGTCCTCACAAAGTCCTTGGTAGTCATTGTATACAAGATACCACTATTTACTATTTAATTGTTTTTTTTTCCACATTTCCTGCCTATTTGCACACCCTGAGTGCGTCTGAGAGCAGAATGTAACAAGTAAATTTCTCCATTGTGAGATCGATAAAGTCTTATCCATGGATTGTCACCCATCCATTTACACTAAAGACTGTAACATCAACCCACAGATGGAAATCCTTTTCTTCTTTTTGATGGATGGTACAATGCATCTCTTCTCTGTCGTCAGTGTTAAAATTGTACACAGTCCTTGTTCATTCATTCATTCATTCATTTTCTTCCACTTGTCCGTTGGAGCTGCCCAAATCACATAGCACCGGCCCCCATGGCTCCTTCTGCAGGTGGTGGGTCCACGGAAGGACGGCCTCACGGTTCAAACCGGGCCTGTTGGTCTCTCCTAGGGGGCTACCAGTGTACGCAGACACTGGAGGCAATGTGGGTGAAGTGTCTTGCCCAAGGACACAACGACAATGTGCACCTTCAGGAGGCGGGATTCGAACCCCCGACCGTCCGATCACGAGACGACCCGCTCTACCATCTGCGCCCTCGTCGCCCCACACAGTCCTTGTATAAATAAAATATACCATGCAATCAGGCCACAGACTCATGTTGTCATTTGGTTATATGTTATACCTCTACTCATAAAAGCAGTTTACCTTGAAACTATCACCGTGATTACTGTAGGTACAATACCAACTCAATGATCTGTTTATCAGCCGTCTAGTTAATTGATGTTCACATGTGATCGAGCGATAAGCTGGCTACTGCAGTGGCTGTTTCATACCATCTGAAGTCGCCTTTTACCCTTTTACCCTCTCTGCCAGCTCTGTCTCCTGTCTCATAGACTGTGTCCACTGCAGAGAATAACATTGAAAAACACCTCGCTCTGTAACAATAAACAAACGACAAAACACGTCAAGTTTAGATATATTTTTCTCGACTTTTATATTTTTAAAAACAAACAAAAAATAACAGATTAAATAAAATTTACAGTAGACATATGCAATCATTGTGCACTTTTACTACTTTTTCTGATACGTTCTGCACAGCTGTCAACAAAAACGCAAACACAATGGGGGCGACCGGGGGGAGCCGGGGATGAGGGACAGTTGTGGGAGAGGACAGAAAGAGTGAGGTAGAGGAGAGAGGTATGAGCAGGGGAGGAGGAAAGAGAAAGGAAGGCCTAAAGTTTTCACTCGGGGAAAGAAAATCACTGAATATATAGATTTCTTTTATTCCTTACATCACTTATATAAATATATTGAACCCACCCCCTTCCGAGAAAAAAAAAAAAAAGAATAAGAGAAAAAACGAAAAAGAAATATGAAAAATATCAGCGCAATACGGAGACCCACAACAGCAGTAAGGCAAACAGAAAGCTAGAGGACAGAGGGCGATGAGAAGAGAAAGGCTGAGGAACTGAGGAAGATTGGAGGCAGCGTAGGACATGGCCAAGAAGAGACAGGAAAGCGGAGAGAGAGTGCGCAACTGTGCGTATGAAAAGTTTATAAATATTATGTTTTGGGTGACAGCTGAGGGAGGCAGAAAAAGATGGCGGCGTGGACCGGGCCAGGAGGAAGGGCTCTGACTGAGGTCGACTGTCCAGTGTCTGTTATGTGCTACGTGACCCTGTTGCCTGTGTGGCGTCTCTCTGTGCGGAGCGTCCCACGATGGTGAAATGATGGAGGCACACATCCCACAGCAACAGTGAAACACATGCTCACGTGTCTTGTGTGCTCTTCGGCTATATAAATACTGAACAAAAATGATGATTTAAAAACAAACTAATCATATTTGGAACCAAACACCGGCCGTCTCATGATTCACACCGTCTTCCCTTTTGTACATTTGACACATCAACTCATCAAGTTTTGTTTTTTGTTTGTTTTTGTCATTTTTAAATAGAACACTAAGAGCAGTCCTCCCCAGTCTTCCTTTCGTTCCAAACACTCGTTTCAAGAGTCTCTGTCCGTCCACCTCACTGAGAACTGGCTCTCTCCAGCACGCGCAGATCATAGTTCTTTTTGGCGGCCCGGAGTTTGAAGAGACTGGCCCCACTGTTGTTCAGTTTGAAGGAAGCACTCTGGGCGGCCATGGTGCTAGGGAACACTGCCACTACAGTGTAGAGGTGAGCCGGGTCGCTCCCATCCACCTTCATCCCCCCGTGTACCGCACTGGCTCCCGACGGCCCCCCTCGACCTCCCTGGGGCTCCTTTAGCCACTGGATCTTGGCACCACACATGGACAGCTGGTTAAAGAGCTTTTCAGCCTCTGGACGGGAAATCCCCTCGGGCAGGTCCGTTACCTCCAGGACTCGACTCAACACTAGTCAAAACAAAAACAGGAAAAAAAACAAAGACATGTTTAGAGTGGACAATTGCAGCTGGGTATGTCACTTTGTTTAGGCTTATGTTTGAGAGTTACTTGAGAAATGGTCTCAAAAGTTTGCTGGATCCACTGTGCTGTGCTTACACCACAGTGGTATAATGCTAGCAATAATGTTTCATTTGATTGAATCATTGAGCACAACCAGAACAATCAAGTCGAGTGCAAAGTGTGACTCACCAACATCATTCCCAAGGTCTGTGGATGCAGACTTGAGCGTCTGTTTCTTCCCTCTTGCTCCATGTTTCATGACTCCTTGGCCCTGTATAGGACGTCATTACGGTCAGACCATTGTGTTACCGTCATGTCAATAGTTTTGGCTAGCTTTGGCTGACCTGATGGGAGCTGTAGGAGGACTGGCCATGCATTAGAGGCGGAGGACACAGACTATACTGAAGAGGCTGTCCCAACAACGAGTATCGCCCATCACCTGAAACACAGGCAAGAAATCATACACTGCAGAAACAGACTTATTTAACTACACCATCCATGTGTACAATCCTTTTGTACCTTGAGCGGGACCCCCTGGGCGGGGAAACTGGGATAGTAGTGGTAGTGGTCCAAGACCAGGACAGACGCTGCCAGACGGCGACGGGGTTGGAGACTGTGTGGGGGACGCCAAGGGACTGGTCAGCTGTGTAGTGGCCTACACAAGCCGTGACAGAACCATATTACAATAGACGGCATGGGTAAAGGTCAAGCACTGTTTCCATTCTAAACCACAAGATGGCCCCATTTACAAAAGCATAGGGAGGTGTCTTCAATCTTATAATTGAAAGATTTTGGAACACACAAAAAGCCTTATGCATAATACTTAACACTGTTTATGTGAAAGCAAGAAGCAGCAACATTTTGTCCTGGCCTTATGGCTGTGCTAAATGTCACAGATGTTTTACTTGCATCTATTGAAACTCTTTCAACATTGACTATGTCAGAAGGCGCCTCTATAGAGCAGTCCTCTTGGATGATAAGAGCCTACTATTTCATTTGTAGTGTGCTTTTCTTTTGTGCATGAACCTAGTAAGCATGTGTAGGCTACTTGTAACCAATGACACTTGGAGGGACTTTAAAGACACGCCTTCAGGTAAACCCCTGACGTGTCCATTGGCCACTTCTCATTGGACAGCGGATATAAAACACACCTGAGGGAAGCCTCAGGGAGAGAACAGGAAAGAGGAAACGGCAAGCAAGGACGGGGAAGAGGGGAAACCGACGACAGACGGAGACGCTGTGATACGTGTGCTACAGGGAACGCGTGATCCAAGTGGAGCTGGAGACGGAGAGACGAGTACGCCCAGAGTGGGATTCAACGCGCGCTAAGTAAAGGGACGTGGCCCAGCTTTACGTGTGTGTGTGTGAGATTCTTTGCTGTGTTTTGGCGGACCCTGAGCGTTTTCTCCCGTCTCCAGCACGACGGTGACCCAGGACCGCGCAATCGATCGGGTGCGGCGCTGGAGAGGAGCGGATCGCAAGGCAGGAGTCTGGGCACAGCGCGTAGGCCCGGAACCCCGGGGAGTCCGACAGGCGGGGCGAGCGGGTGCTCACTGGCAACGGCGGATTAACTGATCGAGGTGCAGAGGCACCTGTGTCGTCCGCCTACTGGGAGACTAGTCGTGGAGGTACCGTTGGGCGGGAGACTAACTGGGGGTGGGACGACTGCAATTCCCCCACCGAGCAAGAGCGAGTCACACTGGGAGAAGTGCTTTCCCTGTTTATTTTAAGCAGAGACTGTCTTTTTGTTTAGGACAGAAACGTTTTTAGTATTTTATCTAAACTGCTCTACGTAGATTCAGTAAATAAACTTCTTTTATAAAATCTTAAACCTGTCTCCTGTTCATTTCTCATTGGTGGAAATAGTTATCCTCGGTGGCTTAAACCTTGTCGCATTCTGACAACTACATTTTGAGCACAGAGTGTTTTACCTGTGGAGTGTTGTCGGGTTTGTAGAGCTCTCCAGGTTTACTGGGCCGCTGCTCTATGCTGTAGTATTTACACGGGTTCCACTGAACCAGAGGAGGATTCTGGGATGGCTGCGGCCCGTTAGGGACACTGAGCTGCATAACCATTACCCCAGTACCAGGAGGTGGAACACCTATGGACATAAACAAGACTTTAATCAAAGTTAGAAACAGATGAAGTCAGCTCAACACAAAAGTGACAGTGTGGCATGTGTTGTAGTCGTCAACAATGAACACAAACTATTTGTGATGGGTTTAATAACCATCACTGGGGGCTCGCCTTTAAATAAACAGTGGTGCAAAAAAATACATATACAGATAAATCCAACATGCCTCTGAAACTAGAAAAACAAAAACATCTGAAAAATGATTTAAAAAATCAGAGATTTCTGAATACTCAGAAATTGAATCTAACCAGAGCCACTTTTCTGTAAACTGTATATGGCATAACTACACTTTGTGGAACATCCCCTTATCACGTAAAGGCTGTGCATGTTTTGCTATGGGGACAACAGATCCCTGCAGATTAATAGGACGTAACAGCCCACCTGAATATTGCTGCTGCAACTGCTGAGGGTTACACGGGGATGGCGACGGTGTGATCTGATACTGTTCGGAGCTGGGGGGCTGAAGGTAACCCACAGAAGGGCTGAAACACAAACACCACTATTTACAAAAGATACACATATTTGTTTGTTTGTTCAAACAAAGTAAAATTAAGCAAAGTACATAAAGAACCTGTGTGGACTTGACTTGGTTTAGAAAGATAAAGTTATTAAGTCTCTAAGTTTTCATTTAACAGGACATATGACCTTTAGTCTTGGGAATAGGAGATGGAAAACAGAACATTCAGAATGTTGCTGCCAATTTGGGGTTAGAGTTTTTGTTTTTCTAAACTTAATGTAGCTTTTTTTCCTCTTCTTGTTCTTATAAGAACTAATATCCCAACTCTCCCACACCCAAACAAAAAGCAAACAAAAAAGAAATGCTGTGGATACCCTTGAGCACTAAAATTCTGTTTTATGATATATGCATTGTTTTATTTATAATGGTAAAATACAATAATTTACAAGAAACTATTAGTTTAGCTTGCACTATAATTAACTGTTGGCTGTTTAAGTCCAAAAAGGAAATTTCACAATTGCGAGTCAATGAAGACTAAGCAGCCTATATGGCCACACCTGTAAAACTACTGAAAGAGCTGCTGTCATGGTGTTATTAGTGGATATAGTTGTATTTAGTTAGTTACATTTATCAAGTCTCCTGAGGGATAGATACATTGTTTTGTAACAGGGCAACAAGACGCTGAAAACAACAGTACATTCACAGGCAAAAGCAGAACAGTTTGACTTAAATAATTGACTGATCGCATAAATACAGTGGTCCCTGAGGCCGTCCATACCTTGTGCTGTTCTGCTGCGTGGGGGTGATAACACTGTAGTAGACGGGCATGGGGCCTTGGACAGACTGGCTGACGGGAACCATCACCTGCTGCTGGTACTGCTGCTGCACCACCGGCTGACTCTCATTCGCCACAGGGACCTGCAAGACCAGGACAACGGGGTAACTGGCAGAGAAATATATGTAATCAACTGAATATGCCATCACTCGTGCAGAAGGATGTGGACTTCACAAAATATCATACATACGCTACTAAAACTGAGGCCACTGAGATCAGACCCAGACGTAACATGCAGGGAAATTATAATTGACTGGAGTTTACGGATGGCTAAGGCCAGGCTAGTAACATTTCCTGTTTTTTGTGTTTTTCGATGACACTTCTGCTTGCTGGAAAACTTGTGATTCGTTTAAATAGAATGCAACATATCGTGTTGAAATGGTTCGGTAACATATCTCAATAATGCTGTTATCGCAATACTGCACCACCGTATCGCCTATCGCAAGTCACTTCAATATCGTGCAGCCCTATAGACCCTTTAACTGCTGACATCATCAGTGACATCAGCTGGAGGCAGGAAGTGATCAAGATAAATAAGATTAAACTAAAACTAGCGATTTTAAGTGTAAAACTACAACTGAAACATGTGGTCCTGTTGTGGCTTAAGGTGCAAGAACAAGAGGAATGACATTTGAGACGATAAAATAAGGTTTATCTGATATTTCCAAAAACAGTTAGACATTTGTTTATCGTTACTATGACAACAGCTACAATGGAAATAGATAGGAATCCAACTTCCTGCCTCCAGCTAAGCCCGGAATGTTTACAAACAATTAAAGGGTCTATACTTTTATTTTTTCCATACCAGTAGTACCTAAACTGACACCTAACAGTTCCCAGCCCTGTAGCAAGCTTCCAGTAGCAGTGCTAAAATCATACTTGTCCACTAGATGGAGCTGTTGGACGACCAAGCGCTCCTCCTTACCTGGTACGATGGCATTTGGGGATACTGGACCATAATACTCTGCATTTGTCCTGCCATGGGCGGCCTTTGGGAGTTTAGTAGTCCTGTGTTTTGAGGCTGCTGGACCCCCATCATACTCTGGTAGCTTGGCTGCTGGTTGGGCATCATCGTCTGGAGACCTAGAAATGTCAAAGAGAAACCGTCAAAAAAACGGGGCAAATTTTACATAAACTGTGTTCTGCATCTCGCTGACACAGAATCTGGGCTGATTCACTACATTTGAATTTCAAGCTTCATTTTGTTTTCACTGAAGTCTAGTTAAACACAGCTATTCTGACTGGTTTAGCGAGCTCTTTCAAAACAAACAAACAGCCTGCTAAAGACCGTGGCGTGCAGATAAAGTGAAGGGATGCTGACCTGACTGCTGTGTGGGCTGAGGCATAGGCTGCGTGCGCTGGGCGGGATAAGACACCTGGTGGGACATGGGCTGGGACACTCTGTACTGCTGTCCTGAGCTGGGATACTGCCCAGGAGGGTAGTAGGACACCTGGATCTGAGGAGACAAGGCACAAAGCAAAGTTTGAGGAATGACGGCCTTGTGTTAAAACATGGACTAAATATACTATAACTATACTGGGTATCAAAATCAATGCATCGGGAAGGATACTTGGAAGGGTTAAGGCCAGACGTTCCCAAAAGACAGATACAAGTTTTGACGCCATTATAACCTCAATAGCAAACATTTGTGTTCATGACCGAGCTGCTCTTTTGAACGGCTCTTTAAGGTAAACAGTTTGAACCGAATCTCAATTGTGAAAAGAGCCAGATCTTTTTATCAGTAAACTTTATCCAGAACTTACCCGAACGAACATAAGAATCAGCCCAACAATGGAGAAGGCAACACAAGTGAATAAAGTGATGTCCCGATTATAATAAAGGATTGTTATTTAAGTCAGAGTGCCTCGGATCGCCTTCTTCTTCTCTAGCTTCAATTTTTGTACCTGGATCCTTGAAGAGCATCTGCGTAAAAGTGTATGATCCAAAGACGCGCTCTCCACAACAAGTAAATGCTATTTGCACTAAAGTCAAAGCTAAATGCACTAAACATGATTTGTCAGGCAGTGGCAGCCTCTTTTCATTAGTTGTGGTGCAAGATTTGAAGCGTAAATGTCAGTCCCATTGTAATTTTAGATGATTTAAAGGGGGTGTATTATGTAAATTCGACTTTTTCAAGCTTTATATCATGTTATTATGTCATTCCCTCATTAAACACATGCCTGGAGTGTTGCCTTGGCTCATTCACATATTTTTGAGTAATCAGTAAAAACTTAGACGGCAGCCATTTTAGGTGTAGCTATGCCTCAGTCCTCCTAGGAACGCCCCCACCTCCTGGAGACGCCTCTGGACCTTTTGTCACCAGCCAAGCCACCAACCACTGCTCCTCAGCTCAGCAGAGCCCCCTCCCCGCACAGTAGTGTTGTTTAGATGCCACAGCAGTGTGCTGAAGGGGGCGTGTCGGAAAGCTTCTTAAAGAGACAGAGGCCTATTTCAAGACGTTCAGTACAGCCATTTTGAGAGAGCAATTTTATTCAAGGCAGTTATTTTAATTTACTGCATATACAGACCAACAGAAGGTTACGTCATCATTGTAGTATGCTATAGACTGGTGCTATGTGATTGAAAAAAGCATAATACCCCCTCTTTAAATTAAAACATAGACACGGTAAACACCACTAGGCCGATCAGTAAATGTTTGAAATCAGATCAGTTGAATACTGTAGCAGCTTTTAGTCTTGATTTTGTTTACTTTTAATTTTTTTTCTGGTGCCCCAAACGACTGAACACTCCTGAAGCAGCCCTCAGCTCTCAAAAAGGTTGGTTACTCGTCTTCGATTCTAGTAGCACATTCGCCTCAGTCTGTTCACTTGTTTTTTACGTAGGGACAGAAACTCGCGTATTGGTATCTTTATCGGAACAGAAAAGGCCCGGATCACAGCATCTCTCCCAGTACGGTTGAATGCCGGAGCCTGGGAAATGGCCTCAGTCTCTTGCACAGCTACACTGGATGTCGAATAAAACGACACATCAAATGGACAAACAGAGGGAAGATCGAAATCTCCAGCCTCCGCCTTCATCTGCATACCTGACACTCCTGTGGAGCCGCATCGCTGTCAATACTTGCACTGCCGTTTCAATGTTGACCACCCACACAGTGAACAACACAGCACTCTGTCTGCCTGCCAATACTTTTTACACAAGTACAAAAGATCCTGGAGTGAGGGCCGTGGAGAAAGGTGCGTGGGGTCGTACTGGAAATGCTGCCTGTTTTAGTAAAGGAAACTCAAGTTTACAGCCGGTACCAGAAGAACTGCAATGTACTGATACCTTCTGAAATAGATTTAGCCATGCAAGAAATTATGTGCGATAGTACTGCCAATTGTAGCTCAATATCATGGTAAAATAATTACAAATCTGCTTAAAATCACCCTAAATTCGAGCCATTTTTAAAGGATTTTTTGCAAATGCTTTACTCAGACTGGAAAGCTCAGGGTGAACGGGGGCGGAGAGTAACATTAGATAAACTACAGTGATAAAAACCTTCACGTCCAAGCCATACCTTACAGATATCAAAGGTAAACTTTCAACAGTAAAGAAGAGCGTTACCTGCTGGGGCGGAGGAGGCTGCATGTAGCCCTGCGGAGGGGGAGGGGCTTGTATGACGGGCTGTGATGGCGGAGGGGGCGGAGGAGGAGGGTGGGGGTGTCCGGTGGCAGGTTGGTATCCAGATGGAGGAGGCAGAGGCTGCCCCGTCGTGGCCATGATGTAGCTGGCCTGAGGAGGGGGGTGCTGGGAGAGCACGGCGGGAGCGGCCTGGTAAAGCTGGGGGGCTCAGGGTTCTCACTGGAGCCCTGCCGACTCAGCGTCATCTGACTGAACTGTGGCGCCATCTCCTCGCCCTGTCAGAAGAGCATCAGAGTAAGATTGGATTAGACTGAGGTTCTTTATAATAGATTTCACCTAATGGCAGAGTCGGATTCCAGTAAAAGGTTACATTAAGCATCAGGTCTGCACAATTAAGCTACCAAACTTAATTATCATAGTAAATAGGAAGTGATAACTGTGTGCATAAATTAGAACAGAGCCATTCACTGTAAACCCGCTTCGGTCTTGTGTGTAACGTCGGCCTGCAAACCTGCCGCTCCGATACTTCACAAAACAAACCTAGCCCCTTAAAGTGATAGTCTGGAAGTCTACATGTTTTACAAATGTTATAAAATGTGCAAAATCTGGTCTTGCATTTTGATGTAAAGCAAGTAAAAAAATATACTGTATATTATTTTTTGCAAAGTCCCTCCTTCCCGGATCTCAGCGACTAATCAGAGTCGAGTGTCCTCCCGCGTTGACCAGTGAGATGAGCTTTTCCTGTGAACCGTTCTGTCAGGACCAATCAGGAGGGAGGGGGAGGTGCTCGATCATTTAACTTTTGGAAAATTCTGTTCCTGTTCTCATTTTTTAAACTAAGAAGGGCTTTCTGGTTAAAGAGGGAAGGAATCTGATTATCAAGTATCTAATTTCACTCTATCTCTCCTCACTTTGCAAACTTACAGACCATCACTTTAAGATAAGGCAGATTGCACTTTCTATATAAAAAATTAAATCTTAAAAAGGAATAGGCCACCGTTTTTACATACTGAGATATGTTCCTTACCTTAGCTTTGAGGAGTTCATTTGTACCCGTCTGGTTTCCACGTGTGCCTTCAGTCATGTAAACACAGCACAGACAGCGTTAGCATTTAGCTTCTCTCTTCTCCTCTATAGCTCCAAACGAGGTGAAGATAGAAGCTACCAAACTCTTCCACGTTTTCCCGATTTAAATATGGTTATGTGAAGTGTTACACTATAAAGTATAATTACACAATTACACAATATTAAACAATGTGGATTTTCTAAGCGGATTAAAAAGGGAACTATATTGTAAGGCGTAATAATACCAGGAGTAATTCGGATTCCGCGCAGTAAAGTGAAGATATCACTGCGCGGATGCCGAATTACTCCTGGTATCATTACGCCTTACAATATAGTTCCCCTTTTTATCCGGTTAGAAAATCCACATTGTTTACTTTTGCGTAATTATACTTTATGGTGTAACACTTCACGTAACCATATTTAAATCGGGAAAACGTGGAAGAGTTTGGTAGCTTCTATCTTCACCTCGTTTGGAGCTATAGAGGAGAAGAGAGAGGCTAAATGCTAACGCCGTCTGTGCTGTGTTTACGTTACGGAAGGCACACGTGGAGACCAGACAGGTACAAATGAACATATCTCAGTATGTAAAAACGGTGGCCTATTCCTTTAAAGGAGTGAGAAAAAGAGCGTACAATGCACAAGATTTACAGCGAGACAAATGAAAATGAGTACTTGGATTCAATTGTTTAATACTACTAGTACATAACCATGTCACCAATGGGTTCCTGATTGAACTGGAAAGAACTTGCCCCAGAGCAGGAACTGAAGCACTTGTACTGAAAAGTGGCACAAGTCCCTTTAGTGTGAAAACACCTATCATTGCCACACACGGTATGTATGAAATATTAAAGCAAGATGAAAGTGTAAATGGCGATGTCATGTTACTCGGGGACTACGCTGTTAGCCATCTGGTTATCAGCGTAAAAGGTGTGAGAAGTGCAGTTGAGACAAATGAAAGTCACGGAAGTGCGAGGCGACAGTACCATTGTGTACTGCTGGGGAGGAGAGACTGGCAGGAGGACCTGGGGACAGGAGGGACTGGAGAAGGAGACAGGCTGAGAGGGCTGCAGAGAGGCCACCGGCTGCAACACCGGAGACAGGGAGCAGCACGGAGGGTAAGAGACAGACACAGGAGAGTCATTGGTTAAAACAGAGGAGAGAAGGTGTTAGGCTGGTGAAACTTAGTTGAAAGTAATTGACGTGTAATTGAATGTTTTAATACAGGTAGCGCTTTCTCAATGATGATGATCAAGTGATACTTTTGTAAAACACCAGGAAAGTGTTAAAATGTGCATAAAAATTGTACTGTAATAAGTGGGTGAATTCATATTAGTCAACTGCTGCCATGAACTTCAATGTCTTCTCTTTGTAAAAATAAGGTGATATTTTTTGAACGGCAAATTTGAGGACCTAAAGATGCAGATTTTTTCCCCCCGTATTACAGCGGACACCTACCTGGGCGATGATGTGGTTCGTCATGGGGTGCTGTGGAGGCGTGGGCAGCAGGGCGGCCTGAGGCGGCTGTGGCGGCTGAGGCGGGCAGGGGAGCAGGCTGCGGCTGGACTGGGAGACTGTGGGTGGGGGACACACGTCAGGACTGACTAGAGGCAGGCCTAGTGATGGCAAGGACACATGATGGATGTGGGGAAACAGGTCCACACGTTATATTCCACTCCCCACTGCGGCTTTGTATTTATTTAATTTTTTCAGATGTTAAAGGGATATTTCAGGATTTTTGACATTTTGACATTTCCTAGTTATCCAGAGTGTTGTTGATGTCTGGAGATATTTTTTCTTAAATTCATGCAGTTCTTATATTTGAAGAGTCTAGTTGCGCTAGGCTAACGCATTTCTATGGTATCAGTTACCCTGCATTAAAAACAGTCTGACCCACTCCACAGGGCACCTGAGGTAAATCACTTATAACGCCAGACTATAAATATAAATGTCTGTGTCGACAGAATATTTTTTTTAATATAACTGACCTTGTATCACATGAATTACCGCATTTTGAGGGACTATTTTCTCGCAGATCACTCCGCCGCTGCGTTAGCTTACAGCCACGAAGCTGATGCCGCTCAAATATAAGTTATTTTAAATGCAAAATGGTTAAAATGATTCTATCGACACAGGCATTTATATCATTAGGCTGGCGTTTTAAGTGTGCACAGGATGAAGATTTCAATGGATCTAGTGATTTGGAGTGAGATCGAGAGTTTGGTGTGTTCTTTATGCTATAGTTATCTGAACTGTTTACCAGACATCTATTTAGTTTGTTGTTTATGCTTCATGTAGCTAATCATCAATGTGTTAGGTTAGCATGGCGTACGCCTATTCAGCCTGTTGTTCTTTTCTTCATTAGGCACTATCAAACCTCTACAACCTTCTAGCTCCGAAGTACTTTTTAAGCAACAACTTGAAAATAACCTCTATCTCTATAACATGGTTAAATCTGAAGTTTAAAAAAAAATCAAGGGCTCTTGGTGCATTTAGTAATCCTAGGAAACGTATAATTAACACTATATACATTCTGTCTTTTAGAGATGCCACACCTTTCTGTATTATGGACAGTGAATGAAAGTTACACCACAGACCAAAATGTGTATAAATATTCAAAAGCAGTCGTTAAGATTAGACCCATGGACTGGATTTGCAGTTGTTAAATAGCGTTGAATAATCACTGAATAGGTTTGTTTAGAAATTACACTTATTCTCAAAACCTGGCCAAATAAAATAAAAGAGGTCTGGAAACTTTCTGAAGCCACTGTAAAACCCCACACTGGGAGTTACACAGTGCAGTGATCGAACACAGCGGTGTGTAATTTCAAACCGTGAAAACGGACGGAGACCTTTTCTCTAATCTCCTCAAGCTCTCACCAGATCGGGATCCTTTACAGCTTCCCTGGGAGCCCTTGTTGCTGCCCAGGCTGTCCCTCGGGTGAGGATGGAGATGCCGGAGAAGCTGCTGGCTTTGGTGACCGGGGGCCGGAGCGTTCGGTTGGAGCTGTCCGAGTCGGTGCTGCTCCAGGGCCGCGGCTCCAGACACTTCATGTCGCTGTCTGTGCTGCTCTGGCGGCTGCTGGACGCCCGGCTCGAGCTCTCGCGGTTCCCCCTGAGAGACAGCAGAACGGATAGAGAAGAGGAGAAAAATGTAATGACCGAGATTTTAAAAGCGGAGTCGTAGTGAAGTTAGCCAGAGTGTCATGGAGTCAAGTGCAAGAAATTGACACAGAACAAAAGAGAATGAGAGAGAGAGAGAGAGAAGGTGACAGGAGAGGAAGAGGCAAAGAATTAGTGGTCATTAACAGAGGATATGATGGACAGTGGAATGGGGAAGTTGATGTGCATACCGACTGGCTTACAAATCAGGCAATGTATTACGTTTTGTTTCTTTTAACAATAGGGCTGCACAATACGTTGCCAAATCATCGTCAAACTGTAAGCTGATCCAGTAACTCACTGGAGGTCTGATTTTCCCTAAAGTAAAAAAAAATTATAATTCCACAAAAAATATGTACAGGCTTGCCTCTCCTCAGACCTGACTCGAAACTTTGCAGCTTTGCTTTGATAACAGCTAGAACAAGGTAAAGATTGAAATGTGTTATGTCCTCTTCTGAATGCTTTACTTTGACAACGCTTAAGTAAATCACTGGGAGGATGTTTAATTGGTATCGTTACTCTTATTACATAGCTAAGGATTAAACAACGAGGAGCCATGCAGTAGTTTTAGTGCACGTAATGTAATGCACGGCTCCTCGTTGTTTGATCCGCTTATACCTTGGTCCCAACCCACTGAAACTGTTAATTTGTTTGCTTTATTCAAGTCCTGGGCGGGAGTTACTGTATTTCACTTTTTAAACCTTTTTACCTGAAACTAGTTCCACAACAACAGTAACCCACAGGGACAATTTCTCTTATTGATCCGGTTTATTATGGATTCCAAATAAATAAAAATAGGCTATGAAATATGTCCGTGCTTCTTTAGTTAATGTTTAAACAGGGGGGCTAATAAATTGGCTTATTTTGACATACACTTCCTCATACAAAGCATTTAAAAAAAGCTATTGTAAAATGTTTATTAAATCAATGAGGTTTAAAGCTATTAATTTCAGATCGGCAGACTCTCATTTCTCTATATATCCCTGTCAGCTTCTCGGTGCAGAAGCGCATGTGTTAGCACGGACGCATTGTTTTGGTTCTTCAGTACGGAGGGAAGATTCAGAGTCGTTACAATGTGTAGCACGGATCCTGAAACAGCGTACACGTTAGTTTGTGATGTATAATGTAAAGAGGATGCGGAGCAAAGCAGCATCGATAAGAGGCATTGGTAATGAAGGCGACATACGGTTTCTATGGATCGCTCCATCAGATCGAGATTCCCATCCCTAGTGGCTGGCTCAGTTGTTTATCGTAGCTATGGAAACGGCTGCAGTGGAGTGATATAGAACATGATTTAACTGTTGCCGGACTAACTGTGCAGTTACGGGGAAATATTGTAATTCTCACAGACCATAGTATAACATATAGTCTGAGTTTTAGCGTAAAATATTCCTGATAAAATGCTAATTAAACCTTGGCATTGTTTGATGATGAAACAAACTGCTCTACACTTTTGTTTATATGTATTAAAATGGTACAGTACGGTGCCATAATGGGTCAGTGAAATATTGTAATATCGTGACAGTCTTTTTTTCCCTCATATTGTGCAGCCCTAGTTCACGACATACAATCACACCGACAGAAACACATACAGATCCAATCACAGGAGAGGGTTCACACATGCAGGAAAAGATGCTTCAGGACGATCCACCGGGGTGCACGGCAGTGACAGCGACTCTGAATGGCACGAAATTACGTAATGGCGACACACACACACGCACACACACACACACGCACACACGCTGTTTGGGAATGGAGACGACATTCACACAGACACGAAAGGGGGCTTCACCACATGCTTTCACAATGGCAACGACGGTCGCCAAAACAAAAGAAAACAGACAAACTCGCAGATGTACATAGACGCTCGAATCGAAAAAGGGCAAAATGTACATCGACACGCACACACCCACTTTCTACCAAATCACCACTCTCTACCACCACGGCTCATACACTACAGCGCAGTATACACACGCTCATCGGCTTTGTGACGCGTTGCGGTGCGCTCGCAAAAGGAAGGCTGCCAAGCAAATCAACGGGCACACTGTAAGCCCAGCCACCGCTTAGAAAACCCCAGTGACAACCTTAGAAATAGAGAAAAAAAGTCAGCTATTTTTGCATGTTTGGGGAAATAAGAAAGACTGAATAAAATACATGCTTCCTCTTCATTGTGATTTGACAAAACGGAGAATGCGTGGAGCGATTTACAACCTCAGCCATAGTAGGTGGCGTCTGAAGGTGGCTCAGGCTGATAAATATTTCACAGAGACTGTAATTATGGGCGGATCTATTTTGAGTCCTTTCTGTGCGCGGCCTATTTTAAGGCGAGGGTGGGAGTCGACGGAGACGGCGCGCACACTTGTTTGCTCGGCGTGCAGACAAAGATGGAGAGCGGCCCGAGCGGCGGTGAGGGAGGAGGAACTGCGGCTGGTCACGTGGCCCGCTCCTCTTCCAGTCGCTCCCAACAACGCTCTCGGTCGTCACGTGGCACAAGCGCAGCGCGGCACATGGAGGGGTTTCGCTTTCTGCTTTCAGAAGCGCTCGCCGTATTTTGAGCGAGAGTCCCGCTTTCACGCCACATTCTTTCAGTGAAATTATAGGCGTTTAAAAATAGGACGGACGGACGAATAGAAGCATACACCAGACAATGACAAACTGCCTGAATAATAGATGTTTCTAAGTGGTTTTGAGCACATTGTGTATATGTATGAACTTTAGGGTAATGTAAATTATAATAGTACCTTACAGCTCATCCTATGCAACATTCAAGTCGATGTTGCATTATTAATATACATAAGAGACTTTAAAAAAGTTAATAGCTTTACATGATTATATTTTCTTCAGTATATCTGTTCGATATCTCACCCACCTTGCATCATAACAGTAAAAACATGTCTTCTTGTAAGTCGTATGCAGCATTTACATTTAAATCAAATGGATTTACTCAGTTGTGTCGAGGAATAAATGGATTTTACAATTAGGCCTGACTGTTTATAAATGTTAAAGCTGGATAATGGAAAGGGGACTAACCCTAGAATAAAACGTTGTTGCTTAGCCTCTTACCCCCCCCCACTTTAACCAAGCGCATTTTCTCCAGTTCAGCTTTACCCAAATCTAAAAGCTTCTCGATTGGAGCTTACAGCCTATACCCCAGGGTAACGCCTTATATACCACATATAGGCTGAAGAGCAAAATAATAAATGAAATGAAATACGAAAGCTAAGACCTACAAAACCGAAAGATTTTTCCTTGCGTTGTCGTCACTTTTTTGTCTCTTTTTGTTGCTTTTTCCATCATTTCATTTTTGTCGGCCATTTTGTTGCGTTTTTGTCGCTTTTTTGTTGCATTTTCATCCTCATTTACGTCTCGTTTTTGTCGCACTTTTTATTCCAAGAAACTTTTAGATTTAGGTAAAGTTGAACTGGAGAAAATGTGCTTGGTTCAGGCGGGGGTTAAGAGGTTTTGATACTGGCATGGATCTATAAGTCTGATTGAAAGTGAATTTGGATGTCTGGTTTCTTTTAATCGCCGTGTCAGTATTTGTGACCAAACTTACTTAAAGATGCATTATGGAACTGTTTATCCAAAAAAAAATTTAAAAAACGTGATATTTGTGCGATGGCCTTTTTGTGACTAAGTGGCTGTATGGGTGGTTAATATGGCGCCTTTACTTTCCATCACAGTGGTCCCTATGACGCTCTAGGATCAATTGTTTTGTAGGTTTTCTGGTGAGAGGCTCCGTCAGCAAGAAAACCTACCAGAAACAATTGATCCTTGAGCGTCATAGAGGCCTCTATGATGGTAAGTAAAGGTGCCTGCTAACCACTGGGTTCACACACACACAAAAAAGTTCCACAATGCACCTTTAAAGTGAATCTTTTAAATGTGCAAAACATGGAAACTTACAGAGTGATTTACCACCAATATGTAAGCAATATTAAACCATTATTACTAGACTGAAATCCCGGTGCCATCACTTCGACCAATGAGACGAGCTTTCCAGTGAACTGGCCTCTCCAGTCAGGAGGGAAAGGGGAGGTGGTTTTGTTCTCGCTTTCCTTATTTTGCAAACTAGGAGTGGCTTTCTGGTCCAATCAGGAGACAGGAACGTGATTGTATAAGTGTACATCAAGATTAATTTAATAGAATTTTGTTATTTTTCTCCAAGTGAAACAAGTGACATGCTAACAAATTGCAATCCAATCACAAAAAACAAACAGGTTACTGTGGAAACAATGCAGTAGCTTCATAGAAATGTTGACAGTGGATGGGTGGAAAAAGGTAAGTAAGTCAGTCCTCAGTGAAACCACAAAGCAGCCATGCATGGGCCATGGAGAGCCCCACGGTGCAGTGCTAAGACCCATCGAGCAGCCCTCTACGCCAAGCAAAGAGAAAGACCACCACAAGTCACCACTACCATCACCAAACCACTTTCAATATGGGCATGGCAACACACAAGTCAGCAGCAGTGCCCCAGTACCTAAAGATCTGTCTCCTCTTTTGAGAGCTAGAGCAGTAGCCCTCTGTGGAAAGTCTGTTGGGTTAACATTCAAGAAAACAATGCTGGTGTTATTGGACTGAATTTGAGAACAGGAAGTAGATTGTTGAAATAACGAAGAAGGGAGGAGGAAAACTGCAAAATGAACTAACAAAATAATACAAATCTGCACACGTAGCAAAAAGTTTTGACTGCTGAAAAGCCCACGCGTCTCCTTTCTCCATCTCTCAGCGTATTGGGTTCTAATATTTCATTTTCTGTGTCAGTGCCAGGGTGTTTGGGGAAAGAGGCACAAAAAATAATTACAGAGAATGCTTGAACTCACTCATAACTATAGAATTCACAAAATAAAAATAATTTGTCTCTGATAAATCTGAGAACATCTACTTAATTTCAAAAACCTTTTTCCTCTTACATTAGGCACACAAACGCTTTGAGTACACTACACTATAACTTAACTTAAAACCTTCCCAGTGGCCTTGTAGTCCATTTAAACTTTCATATTAAAAAACTAAAATTCAAGGGACTGATAGTCTTACCTGTTGTCGTTTATGTATCCATTCTGAGAGGACTGTAAAAAGAAGGAAACCTACATATTATTAAATGTGTCATTCAGTTTCCCTGTACTGTGCTTAAAGATCATCCCAAATATAATGCCATTTTGTCAATTTCATCATTCTTTGTGCAGCTATATATATATATAACCAACAAAATCAATCAAGCGAATACTGTAAGGACTATGCATTTAAAGCAGAACTAAGTAACTCATGCCCCTAGAGGCCATAAGCGCCACTGCAGGTGTCGTAGCATGTTTTTATTTTTTCTCATTAATTGTCCGTGAGAGTGAATACTACGCTGACAGAAAAGACAAATTACACAATGGAGATTTTTTTCACTCAAACTTGGCTGTAAATACAGTTTAAGTGGCGCTAGCCCGCAGTTAGCTTTGCCCGTTAGCCGGTTAGCTTCTTCTTTGTGATTCCATTACAGTGTTGTTTTCGTCAACGAAGACGGTAACGATATCATTTCGTTGACGCCCCTTTTTTTAATGACGATAACGTAACGATGACGAGCTAAAAATAGCTCTTTGGTGACTAAAACCTGACGAGACGTTTATGAGTTTATGTCAACGAGACGAGACTAAAATGGGAGAAAGTGGTTCCTATGATCGTTCACAAACAGAGTTTATACGCGGAGCGAGAGAACACACCGGTAAACGTGACACAGAGCGGCGCCGTCAGCTCTCATGATGCGACCCGGCAGCGGCGCCTCTTTGTCTCTCTCTTCCTCTCTCCCCGTGGCGTGCAGTGCACTGCTAGCGTACATCCTCCACGGAGCGCGTCTGACATCGATGTCACAGCTGGACATCGAACTCAGGACTGTTTTAAATACCGTAGCGTCTGAACGCAGAAAGCATGTTGAGGCTACGTATGTGCAGACAGCGCTGTTGATAAAAAAAAAAAAAATCTCGAAGCGGTGATCAGAGGACGAGGAGAGCGGGAGCTTTTGGGAAAATAGTGCCTATTGTGGTGTAATCTGTTTGTCAAAAGCTATAACGCGAATAGATAACTATTATTCATCCCAATTTCCAATACTTATCGAAATTAATTATAACTTTTTATTAGGGCTGGGCGACATATCGATATTTAAGATATATCGATATATTTTTAAAAGAGATATGGAATTAGACCATATCGCATATATCGATATAGGTCAAATTTGCGCTGTAATACTTGCTTCAGGCAAGCCGCTGAGCGGAGCTCTGCACTGCTCCCAGCGCCGCGGCCCCGCCACCTCCTCAGACACTCAGGCCTCGCCCCTCCTCAGACACTCAGGCCTCGCCCCTCCTCAGACACTCCTCAGACACTCTTCAACAAATATGGAGAAAGCAACAACGTCTGAAGCGTGCGGAGGAGAGCCCCGTGGTTGGTAAAAGAAAAACCAGTGGCTCAATCATTTGGAGATGGTTCGGATACAAATGATCAGATAGCAACAAAACCACGCTATATGTACGGAGGCACGCGATTGTGGCCCATGCAGCTGATGGCCACGGCCCATAGTGAATGTAGTGGCGAGATATGGTGTGCGCTGCACCATGTGCTTTTGTTTACTTCTCAGTCTAGTTAAGGTTTGCGGTAGATCGTGGTTGTACTGTGAAAATATCAGCATTTGTAATGCTGCCACCGCGAAGGACTATTGCTTTTTCCACGTTAGCAGTGCGTTAGCGGCAGCGCTAATCCGTCCATTCCCTCGCTGATACCCGCTCTGATGCACTGATCATAAACTCCCTCACCTCCGGATTCACACGTCTCTTTCTCCACAAACGACTCTTTACTTTAAAGAGTCCTTTGTGGCTTAGTTTAGGAGGCTTATGTTTGGGATAAAGATAGGAACCTATCTCACAACCACTGATTAAAACACAATTTCAATCAATCGCAAATATCAAGAAATTATTTGGGCTATTGGCAAAATAAATTATCAGTATAAGCTTATTGTAAATTATGTAAATTTACATGTGGACTATTTTGAATTATATTTCATATGATTATTAAGGTCTAAAAAGTAAGTAATACTTTAATAAGTCCTATTTCATTGTCTCTGCTATAGTTTAGTTATATGCAATATAAAGTTATTAACAGTAAATGGGGAAATCAAAATATTAAATATTAAAACTACTTGTATTTGGCTTTGACTTTGACTTAACATTTCTTTCACAGCTCTCACTTTGTGGAAAAAATATCAGGATATATATCGTATATCGATATTCAGCCTAAATATATCGGGATATGACTTTTGGTCCATATCGCCCAGTCCTACTTTTTATAATGAAACTGACAAAAACTTGACTAAAACCTTTTAAATTTTCATCTAACTAAAACGTGACTAAAACATCACATTTAAAAATGACTAAAATGTGACTAAAACTATAAGCATTTTCGTCCAAAAGACTAAGACTAAAACGGCTGCCAAAAACAACACTGTTTCATTAGTGTGTATTGGTGCTCCGGGTCGGTGTGGTTTTCTGGCCAGAGACACCAGGGGGAGATGAACGACCCCCGAATCATCTCATTAACACTTGTATTACCCCCAGAGGGACTACGGAAAGGATTTATTAAGGTAAACAAGTTACTTAGCTCTTCTTTAAAACACCGTTTCTGTATAGTTTTTGTATAAATAACATGAAAGTAAGCAACACTACTTGAACTGGGGGAGCTTCAGACTCTCTTTTTTGAGTTTAAAAAAAATTGACAGCATATTTAGCAATTATCCACCGGTTTTCCAGTGGTAAAAACTTACTTCTCGGGCAAAGATCCTGTCTCGTACCCGCTGATACTCCTCCTCTCTCTCCTCGATAGATTTGCTTCGCCGCCCGTCCTGCAGTGGCACACGAATCTAATTGTGGCAGACAGGAGAAATGATTAGCAAAACAAAGCAGAAAACATGCACATACACGAAAGTTGATTTCCCACCCAACGAGATGCATAATCAGAGAACAAAACCGCTCATTTAGTCTCGTTTCTATGAAGGTGTTTGAGCAGATCAGTTGTTCATTGGTAATGAGAAGAGCAGCTTATCTGCCCTGCGCAGCGCTATTACACCTCTATTCCTGTAGAGGGTGTGAATGCTGTGTGGTTAGCTTGGCAGGAGGGAGAGAGTTCTGTGCATTTTGAGTCAACTGTTTATCAAATGCACATTAACACAATTAGAAGTGTTACCTCTATAAACCATGCAAAGGCATATCAGACAGATAGAATGATTGCTAAGTTTGGTCTAACACTTTATGTCCAGCATGAAGTCTCTGGCAAGGCTCTACTTGAAGGCATCAAGAACACGAGAGAGTGTCAAGCTGATTACTTATGACTGGGTAAGTTATCAAATTAGCTCACTGGCAGCACAATTTGTCATTGTTTTTAGCCAGCAGGAACTAGCAACAATGTTGAGCCGCATATAGCTGGGAAATGGGATTATTGGCAAGATGAATTTCTCACAATGTGCCACTGCCAAAAAGAAATATATTTTTGGTTTCATCATTTCTCTTTTCTACATGCAAGTTAGGCTTGATATTGCAAACAACCTCACAATGCAATAGGTACATACTGTATATCCATAAAGAGCCCACATTTCAGTCTACAGATTTTAATTAAAAGTGACTAAATCAGTGTTTTCTTATAATGAATAAGTCCCAAGAAGTTAAGCCTTATAATGCAGCAGTCAGAATGTAGTTTGAATTTTTGAGCCGTCAGTATGTAACCTGTGTATAAACATTTGCCATCAGCCTCACAAAACGATACGTGTTCTTATCAAGTTTTGTCCATTTCAGGGTTTCCACAGGTGGCAGCAAATCAAATCTAAAGCTTTTTAATACCTAAATATTATAATACACACAAAAGGTAAAAAATCTTATATCTCAAATCTCATATTTCAATTTGTAAGATTTGTAAACATTCAATCAACAGGGGAATGCGGGATCATTTTGATGTTTAGAACTAAATAAGACACAACGGGCAACTTTTGATCAAAAAAGTGCAACATTTAACCCCCCCCTCCCTCCTGTCCAACCACCACATATTGCCTTCAAACCTGTGGGAAACGCTGGTTATCCTTTTCTATATTTGCATCACCCAACACAGGAGGCTTGATATGATACTTGTAAGAGTTTGTAACAAATCCAAATATATTGTCATTATGATATATTCAAAACAGCCAACTGCATAAGTACATTAACAATAGCCAATGAACTGTGTTTGCAACCTTAAAGTGCATATGACACATTAGACACAAGTGTGGCTAAAACAAAGCTAACATGATTATATTTAAGATTTTGCTGAACATTTTACCCAGCTTTTTTTAGTTTGACCATTTGTGTGATGTATATAGGTTCACTTCCTTATTGGACACTGACAGGAAGTGACATAGATAGAGGCAGGCCATTTTAAACTGTTGCCGTGCCAACCATGTTATGTCAATGGGAAATTAGTCAAACTGCTCTGGAACTTAACCTTTATCTATGTCACTTCCTGTCAGCAGCTTAAAAATAAGCGGATTCAGCATTTCACCGAAAGCATGCTGGTCCAGGTTAAAGGTCAGGGCTACCCAGCTCGTATCCCAAACTGTGTACATGACTGAGTGTGACACAGATATTGAATATTTTGAGCGTTGAAAATCGATGTTTTAAAAGAATTTTGAAAGAAACTGGAACACAGTGTTACTGGGGAGAGAAAAAAGAACTTGCGGCCCTTGCTAAACCAATAAATAAATAAAAAATAACAGTTTGTATTCTTGAAGAAGGCGTGTACATCAGTCACTGATTACTATGACAACGGACAGCGCCATTTTAGCGTGTTTCCCGTTGCCAGACATCGCAATGGATAAATCAAGAATTAGCCTACATTTGGCATGGAAAACAACATGACAAATGGCTGAAATCAGGTATGACATTGTGCAGTCTGACATAGCAACACGTAGCAACCAGTTAAGCGTGGTTTTGGCACAACAGAAAGCAACAGGCCGCAGCAGCGTCACTTGTAACTTCATGTTTTGAGAGGAATTTCCATTTAAGCAGCGATAAAAACGAGAGAAATGACCTCCGGAGCGGCAGGGACAGATCAGATCCACATCATGACACCGTTTTCTTTCAGCCACAAGCTAAACTTTTCTAAACACACAAAGCAAAAGCACTTCACATGTCAAAGATCTTTACACAGCACTCACTAGGTCACTAGTAAATTACCGAAACTTTACCAAAAATGTCTAATACAGAGTGAGCACAGTACGTGAGGGTCAGGCTCCGGGTCTGTCGCTAAAGGTAAATAGCCTATATCTTTCTTGTTGTCACTGCTGTGTTGTGCTTTTCTCTTGGTCTAAAAGCTCTAGTTTCTTATTCAGTCATGGTTCAGTCCTGATTTGTAACCGGTGTAGTCTACGTCCCGGTTTAGTCCTCAGACCTGCTGCAGACCGCGGCTGTGCCCAAGTTTATCTAGTTATAGCTTTGCTTCGTTTAGTAGCTAAAATTTGGCACCGCTTTCCCTGCCAGATGTAGGTATTTCATGATTGATCCATGGCTATGTCAGGCAACTGGAAACCACGCTAAAATGGCGCTGTCCGTTGTCATAGTAATCAGTGACTGTGACGTCTTCGAGAATTAAGTAAATAGACGTATTGGTTACAAATGGCATTACTAGTTAGCTATATGTCAAACTTACAGATTTAATCCATTCGTCACGACATTCTGGATCTTTTCTTTTAGTAGGAAATTTGATAAGTGCGTATGGCGGCTCGCATAAAACGCTGTGAGGTTCCTTTATTGCACTCGTGAATAGGACAAAACTCTTCCATACACTGATTAAGCCCATGAGGACAGTCGCACTGCAATGGAGAATGAATACAAACCTGGCATATCACCGTAAAACCACTTTAAGTGCCATAATAGTCACTAAATAGCTGGTTGTTCCACTATGACAGTATGGTTTTAATGGGCTTTGTTGACACCGTGGGTAGTTGTGAACTTTGACCGGAACATTACCACGCATGCGTACTGATAATGCTGATTTGGCTTATTCAAATAAAATAACTTTTCTGCCCAACATTTCTTCATTAAAATTGCTGCTTCACTGAAATAAAATGATAATTATTTACTTGCAACTGATGTTATTCATCTAAATAAGTCATTTTCAAAAGCATTAAAACCGGTCATATGCACTTTAAATCAACACCAACCTGATTATCGTCTTTGTCCATGCTGGCGTCATCCCTTTTAAGGATGAATTTCTTCTGGAAATCCATAT
Source organism: Neogobius melanostomus (assembly GCA_007210695.1). NCBI lineage: Eukaryota > Metazoa > Chordata > Actinopteri > Gobiiformes > Gobiidae > Neogobius > Neogobius melanostomus. The sequence continues at coordinate 3,449,499 of VHKM01000283.1, forward strand.
TACGTTCATCTTTAATATGTTCGGAAAATCTCTGTTCAGGGCTGAGGACATAGAGCAAGAAGATCTTATGAGATACCGATTTGCAAAGGTATCAATACTTTGCCGTCTTTTACAAATGAGACATTTTGAGTAGCATGACTTAATGAGAAACATTCAGTCATGCCAGTGTTTCCCCTACCATTATACAGGCAGGGGGGCCGCCCCGCCACCCCCCCCCCTCCCCCGCCCTCTCAGGACGATAGTCTTTTATTATGCAGCGCTAATCACCGATCGATAAAACCAGCGTCTTTACCAAATCCGTTCCGTAAATCCATTCCGGTTTTTATTTTATGAGTTACTACGCTTGTTCAATCTAGTCAGAGTCCGTGTTTTTTACGGATCCAGTCCGCATTTTGCGCTCAGTGACCCAGGCCATGCGGGTGTTTATTTGAGGAGGCTGCGCCAGAAAAGATCGGAGAAACGGGGGCAGAGTGCTGCCACAGAGCGAGTAAGTTAAACTATAGCGATTAGATAATAAAATTAACATTAAATCCCACTGGTATTTTGTAAATAAGACAATCCAACCTAAGCTAAATGCAACAGTTGACTTTAGCCTAAACTGTTTAGGTGAAGCTGTTAGCATCTGTTTCACATGAAGTCAATGAAGTTAGCTCTGTTGGATTTTGTAGAAAGTCCTGAACTTAGCCTTAAATGCTGATTTTGTTTCCTCTTGTTTTAAGCAGAACACAGACTTATTACATGTGTCCAATTAGATCATAAACTGTGGAACTCACTGATAAATATTAAACATGAATATGAGGAAAATCCAAACACCCATGGGAAAATTAAATAATGGTAGTCTACATTAGGCTGATCTAATAATAGTATGTTACATTCTCAAACTTTCTCAAACTAGTATTGTTTCCTACATCATCAAAATGCTTTACAGTTACTTAAACTGAATTAATTATGTGTCATATAGAAATTCAAACAATAAATTGTTACAAATAGTAACATTTGCTAAAACACTATATTTTACCCAGCAGCGTGCACGGACCGCGCGCGTGCACGTGTAACCATACCCCCCTGCCAAACCAGTAAACCTAGGGGAAACACTGCATGCTGTTAAAATTGCACTATGCAACAAAGACTGAACTAAACAATTACAGTATAATTACATGTTAAAGAAAACAAGAACAAAAAACAAACTTTTGAACGGTGGTACCGACATCAGTATTGGGTATTTTCTTTAGCATCAAAACAGACTTTGATATGATAAAAACGCTACAACACTGGCACAGACATCACTCACATTCTCGTGTTGCCGGTCTTGTTGATAATGACCGCTTTTCCAGTTTGATCCACATTGTGATCCATCCCGAAGTAAGCAGCCACGCGGTGCAGCAACATCCGATGATATGACGTCATCTGAGGAAACTTCTTATACTGATTACTGCAAAAACGGGAGGAGCAAACAAAATATTTACTCAGAGTAATGTTAGATTCACTACAAACCCAAAGCCATGTGACAGATTTACTCACGGTGGAAAGAGTAACCAAATGTTTTGAATATATTATTCAAAGTCTTGTGTGATTAAACTACTCCAAGAAGCACAGTTACTTCAAAAAGTTACATGTATTTAACTATAGGTCTTACCCACCTCTGTAAATAGTATGTGGTCATAAGTAGAAGTAGCAGTAAACTCCGAGGTCATATAAAAATAGTACAGTAAAGATTATCTCCATCGTTCATGTTTAGGTTATAATTACTGACAAACTATAATTTTTCTGTCCAAGACCTCAAGAGAAGTGTTACAAGGTCAAACTTATTATAACCATTAGCATTACACAGAACTAGCAGGAATATTTAGACCTCATTACCACCATGAACTATAAATATGGAGCTGGGAATGTGGTTGTCCTAAATTTAAATTCAAGGACTGCCTTTGAAGAATGGTCTTACTTGTCGTCATTAATGAACTCCAGGATATCTTGTTCTAGTTTGAGCAGCATCATTCGATCCCTGTGGAGGTCACGGGGGGCAGAGAGGGGAAAAAGGCGGGGTCACAGTGAGCAGATAAACATAACCATGTCCATATAGAATTATCCCAAGCCTTTTGAGTTGCATAAGCATCAAATCAGATTAAAACACATTATGGCTTCTTCAAAATGCTGTAATTTGATAACCACTGCCTAAATAGCAGTGTCGGTTTATAATCGCTGGCATTTTTGTTTTCCATTTTACCACAGTTCAGTAGGGATGGGACAATAAACAATAATATAGTTTATTGCAATGTTGTGGCAATTAATCACCACATTTTTTAATAATCGTGATGATCGCGCTAGAAGATAAACCGCTAAATCCACCATGTGGTGCTACGTTATAAAACCAGCAACAATGACTTTCTCTGAAAAAGAGTAGCTGGTTTTCGTTCTATGTTTATAATTTACTGCAATTTTGTTTTCTTTTGATGAGTTATGAGTTGAATTTGTTTAAATGTACTTTATTAGGTCTCACTCAATATGACATTTATAGGAGACAATGAAGAGAACATTTCGTTACCCAATTCTCATAGTTTCTGTAAAATCTGGAGTTCAGTGAATTTTTTAAACCATAGGCAAATATCAAGATAATATTGTTAATCGCAATAATAGTGACTCTAGATTTCATTATCGTTCCATCCCTACAGTTCAGAAGCTCTTGTGATATGACAACAAAGATCCTAGAACAAGGGATCCGACACTGGTATCAGATATCGATACTGGAAAAAAATATATCTGGTATCGGCTACAAATATCCAAAATTGGACAGATACCCGTTTTGGCTCTCACCATTTTAAAAACACAATGTCCACCGACTAAATCTAAGTGAATATGGACAAATGTATTTTGTGATCGCCGCGCAAAATGCTGCGGCTAGCAACAGTATGCTAAAGCTAGCTGTAGCATGCTAATGCTAACGGCAACTAATCAAGGCTTGGTCAGAAACTATAATAGAAATACCTAAAGTAGCCTAATAAAATAAAATCTGCTGGAGTGGCCAAGTGTTTGTAATTTAGTTTATGAAATGCTGTTAAAGAATAAATAAACTAACGTACTGTATTTTTAATGCACAAGTTGTAATGATCAGATCACTTTATGTGAGTTGTTATTTATGTAAACTACATAGCCTGTCATATACCCAAGGATAGCGTAGAAAATCCAGTGATCCTTGTTAAATGTTTTTCCATTAGTTTATTAATAGATAAAATTGATAATTGATCTGTAACATCATGACAAGAACTTTATTGATCTTAAGTTAAAATGGAGAAAAGACCATTCACTTTTTCACTCAGGGAAAGCCACTTTTAAGAAAGTCTCTTGGTATCGGTTAATATCGGATATCGCCAGATTCTCAAACCCACAGTATCGGTATCAGAGGCAAAAAAGCTGGATCAGTGCATCTCTACCTAGAGCGTCGCACAGTGTGGCCTGCTATCATTATCCGTAAAGTATTATGAATGAAAGTGCATACCTGGGATTGTTTTTCAGTGTGTTGACCAAAAACTCATGAACATCGATGCCTGTGGAGTCCGTGTATTCCTGACTGGAATCTGAATCAACAAGGGAGACACATTTTGTATTAGTACAGTGTTGAGAATAAAACGTTTTCTTGAATTGGAATGTCACACAAGCACAATTTGAAAGCTCCCAAAATGGCACCCGTCACAGAGGCAGCTACGTGCCCAGTTGTTCATGGACGATAAACATAACAGAGGAGATTAGAGCAATGAGGTCCATCTTTCCCTCTCACACACACACACACACACACACACACACACACTCTTCAGGGGATCGTTTTCACTGTTTTCCACTCCAGAAGACTGTTGGGATAGCCGTTTCATCTACGGAACTCTAGGTCTAATGACGCAGAGAGGGACCACAGGTAATTTAAGACGACACGGGATCCCCATTTCCTTTATTAGACATTATGCTTGATGCCACCCTTGACACGTACTACGGTCAGGATAATGGTCACTAATCTGGCATTAGGCCCACAACAGTGTGAAAGATTACAGTCACATGTAACATTAGGAGGAGGCTATAGTTTAAGATTAAATGTGGTACAATTTGCCTGCCAAGTGTGGACATGTCAAGTTGGTTTGTGGTTTACATCTCAAATTACTGGAGCTTCCCACAGAAAAAGATGAACTGGTGCAAATGTTTTGATATTTTCTGTCTTTTCACAAATGAACTAAGGTGACGTATATAAAACCAAAAATGCAATGAACGTAATCTACTGCAACGAGTTTAAAAGCATTGTACCGCGTGATAACATCTTTCGAGGAGTTTTGTCCTTCTTTTCCTTTTCTTCATTTTCGTATTCATCCTTTGACGACTTCTCCTCCTCTTTGTCTGATGGACAGCTGATGTGCAACTGGATGATATCCTAACCGATCAAAGCGAGACATTCAGTTAAATCTGCATTTTTTTAACAGGTAATCAATTAAAAAAGAAAGCCAAGTACCGATTCCAGAGGCCCATCATTGGAGAATGGACCCGAGGACTCCTCACACACTGCAAGACTTCGTACCAGCTTCACTTTGGCATTAGACTGGAAGATACATTCACACGATAAATTCAACATGTTAAACAGGGCTGCAACTAACGATTAATTTTTACGATTAATCGCTTGGCTGTGAATAGTGTAGGAAAATTGTATTTTTCATTTTTTTAATCACATAAAGCTAAAAAAGTTGCATCGCTTCAGGACATGTTATGGAGTAAACTTAAAGTGTTTATAGGAGACTCTTTGTGCTAATTCTGCTTTCTGATTGGTTGAGACACAGACAGATATTCATGAAATTTACAATGTACAAAACTCTACAGACCCTAACTATAAAAACAAAGTAGGTTTTCATCAAAAATACTACAGTTTCATGTCATTTTTGCTCCATTTGAGTCTGTGTGAACCAGAAAACGATTAATCGATTATTAAAATAGTTGTCGACTATTTCAATAATCGATTAGTCGTCGATTAAACGATTAAGTTGTTTCAGCCCTAATGTTAAATGTTAGCAATCAGCTTTTCCAAGGATATTGAGACATTGACATTGATCTGCAGCCCATGTCAACAGAATGTAAGACTACACAAGCTAGAGCTCCAGAGTCTCTTCTAAATCTTGGACGACTGAGAGCCTACTCAAACATCTGAGGACAATTGTCAAACACGTGACTTACTTTGGCCCTTTTCCTTCCATGGCTGTGGTTCGCAGCCCGTTTCTGAAAGAGATTGACAGGTTTACTGCTGTTGAAAAGAGCTACATATCATCTAGAAAGTAAAAACAACAGAGTCAAATGCAATGTGGTGCTGCTGCAGGATGGCCTAGCGGTTTAGCTGCAGCACATGTTGGGCCCTGTTTTACAAATGCCATCATTAAATAGCCCCACGGCGGCCCCTGGCCTACCAGTGCATCCTGGGGACCCGCGTCCTCAGGTTCCTGGCTGTCTCCTGTCACCTCCTTGGTGCCCTGTGGTTGAGGGGAGGTCTTGCCTCGACTACAGGGCTCAATGAGTGGCCCGCTCTCTCCCTCCTGCTGGATGTCTGTAGTCAGGCTCACTGACATCTTCTCATGGGAGGGGGAGAGGGTGGGAAATGGGGAGGGGGTTGGGTGGGGGACCCAGGAGTGGCTGTAAGGTGAAAAAGCAAAGACACACATTTTTAGTTTAGTACACGGTGTCATTTGGTAACGTTTCGTGTGCAACTGCATACATTAGTGTCACAACTCTGAAACAGGTTAAAAACATACTGTGGTGTATACCTGTATGTGGTCTCACACCAGGGCCCTTTGCGCTGTGGCCTTTATGGGAACCACAAGCCGGAGAAAGAGGGGACAATACTATGGTACTGTACTGGGCTCAGCGGCGGCACAAGGAGGGGGACTGTCCATAGCACGCCTTCAGAGTCTGCAACAACAAGAACACCACAAACAAATTCCTCATATTAGTGGTTTCCAACGGTAAAACTGTCCAAGCTGTACGATAAATCAGTGGAAAAGTTGTGCTGCTAATGACAATCAATTCAATTTTGTACAAACACTGAAGAAATCATGCACAATATTTACAGCAGTGAGGTGGGCGAGAGGCAGAGGCAGCAGAAGGCAGCCGGACGGGGGGGAGGGGTGAAAGGGGCTAGCCACCAGCAGCCTCTCAGAGCTCGCCCTCCAGCTCAATGCAGCAGCATGGTCTGTGTTCAGCCGGGAGCCCTGCACAAGAGCACAAGAGGAGACACGGGTGACGTCATCTCAAACACAACCAGTGACTCATCGCTGCTGCGATGAGGAAAGGAGGGGACACAGCAGCTGAAAGCTTTGCGCACATTGGGAAACTAGGCTTACATGAGCACCACAGTTATGGCCTCATTTATTCAATCACATCAGTAACCATGTTACGCTCAATGGAGACGGAACAAACGCTGGAAACTGTGAGGTCCACTTTGGGGAGCTCGTCCTCAGTGCATCAACACTTGTATTTAGCATGAAGCAAGTTTCCTTATGAAAAGTAGCGCAGAATTTGTAGGTAAATGCTTTGTTATTTTACATAAGCACTGGTATTCCGTTCACATACATGTAGTGCGTATTATATTTGTTTTTGCGCAGTACAGAATTAGAAGAGTGCACCAGCAAACAAGGCAGGGAGTCCCGCTGAAGGGAGACCCGAGAAAGGCAAAAGAACGTCATCAGCTGCAGTATCAGCGGCGGCATTATGCTACATCACTGACCAGGACACCCACGTGCCCCCACCCAACAGAGCTGCTTATACAACAGAGCCGCGCTCGCATCCACACTCCAGTTTGTATCAGCAAAACAAAAGCCTGAGTCAGTCTCATCTCCATCCGCGCCCCCTTTTCTTAAGTGTGCTGTTGTGTTCAAAGGCATCAATGGCTTTTGATTAGAAACTGCACATGCTCTCCTCCTGTAAGAGCACACTTCCTGTCTGAGACAGAAAAGCGAGAGAGAGTTTGCGGGCCAAACGGTGAATCACAGGCGGAAATGGGGTACAGTGAGTGAAAGTACATCCTTTTACCATTCTCCCTCCTCCTCCTCCTCTTCCTCCTGGTTATGTGTTCCCTCCTCTCTCCATCCCGAACCCCCGCTCTCCGCTTCCCTCAACACACACAAACCGATCCGGAGCGTTGCCAAGGAGACTGTAACGTCACTCGCGCAACTGCTGCCGTTTGTGTCGAGCGAGTGTCGGGGAGAAGGGCAGGAGGAAGAATGAAATTAAAAATAAATATGTAGATTGAAGTGTCCGCAGGAGAGGTAGGAGAAACACAGCAGCGGAATAAACTCAAGTGCTTTTCCTTTGAAGTACTAATAATACAACTGGGAAGAGGCTCTTTCAGGTCACACCAAATCTAGCACAGGCGGTCCAAGAATCAACTTCAGCTATTTAAAACTAGTCTAACGCAGCCACTCGAGAAATGGGCCCCGCAGAGACCAGTCAATGCATAGACTAATGTAAAGATCGGGCTATGTTTGGAAACGTCTCACAATGAATGTCATTCAAAGGCTCGCTGGCGGAAATGTGGAAAAAAAGAGCTGCGAGTTACGTCGACATCACACCGATCTGCAGGAATAAGAACAAATGTGACTAACAAAGCAATAATAGCTGCACAGGGTCAAATGAAGTCAGTGCTAATTGCAATACAACTTAACAGTTAATAGTCTGTACTGTATTAGGGCTGTTGACGTTAGGAACATTTTGCTTCTAAGTGAGTCATAAATCTTTCCACAAAGTGTGTAAAAAGTTAAAACATTAGCAGTAAATAGTCATGCTCGAATGTGCTTATAAGCTTTCTTATTCGGCCTACTCCTTGCGTTTATTACTATGTAATGATGTGATTTTGTAAATGTAAATAATGTAAATATTTTAGCCACACTGTTGCCTTTTACTGTAACTGATGAATTTTAATCTTGATGTTTTATTGATTTTATCTGTTTTCTTGCAATTTTATGCAACTGTGAAGCACTTTGCATTGCCTTGTGTATGAATTGTGCTCTACAAATAAACTTGCCTTGCCTAAATAGCTCAAATAAACATTTAGCCTTAATCAACATTGCATGTCCCGTGTGTCTTTTTCGCAAAATATCAGGTCTGGTTTTCATGTGCAAACTGAAGGAGCCGAGTGTGGCTAGATCTTAGAGCTGAAGAAGGCGATCCGAGGCACTCTGACTAGAGAAAAATACTTTATTGTAATCGGGACATCACAGGCTTAAACCGACGCGTTTCGACCACATATGTGGCCTTCGTCAGGGCACAGATTAAAATGCGAGTGTTACCAGGTGGTATTAATGGTCATCATGTCACATGTGCACATAGGTGACCGCCCGCAGGTTTACAGACATTATAGATCTAGCGGCTAGATCTTAGTTTTCCACAGTTGCTCCCCAAGTTACCAATCACTAAATCCTCCATCAAACCGGAAAATCACAAAGTGAAAATATTTAATTACTGAATATTAGGGCTGGGAGAAAATATCAGATCGGACTTTGATCGCAATACTTTGTGCTGCAATACCAAGTATCGATACTTTATCAAGTATTGCAATACTTCAATACTTGTGTTTGGAGGCATTTTTAAATCATACACTACTTTGTTTTCCAGTTACACAGCACCTTTGTGTCAATGCACTTTTCAATTCAAAACACTTCAGTAAATGTAAAATGGCATTTGGTTTATAAACTTTGGATACATGACTTTTTACACATTTTAAGGCAAACATATCACTTGTTATAATTACTTACTGTATCGCCAGTGAGCGAAATATGGGGGGGGGGGGGCCCGAATTTGAGGGCGAAGGCAAACGTGGTAGGCTAAAACAAAGGTGCAGACACAGGCGCACTCTGCACTCTTGCCTGCGGTGTAAGTGATGGGTCGGTCGGTACAAAGAGTGAACGATGAGAGTCGAGTCTCACCTGCGATCAAGCTCCACATGCACCGCTCTGTGCTACATTCGAGAAAAATAGAGAAGGCAAAGACTAAATGAGTAAAGAGAATGGGATCGGGGAGAAAGGAGAACTCTGCAGGCACAGCCCTTCAGTGAGGAATGAACCTGCCATTTACACAAAATCAAGATCTCTACAAACTTAAACTAATCCATAAATGTAGTCAGCGCATCCTTAGCTTTCAGCCACTTATTTGAGAGAGATCCGCTTCATATTTTCGGTTTTATAGTTAGATAAAGTTATGCTGGGTTTGTGGAGTGAAAACAATGCAATCACGCAAACCCATATCTGATGCTAAAGCTTGTGAAGTGTGCTTCTTCCATGTGATTCATCCATGTTGCGTTAAGGACCAGCACCAGAACTTTACCACACGGGAAACAGTCAAATCAGGGCGTCGAAAACAGAAGGTGCCAGCTTGGGCATTAGCAGAAGTTCATAATGAAGATTTTGGAAAGGTCAGTTTATCAGTAAATAACACTGGACTTTAAATGTTACGATCAAACAAAAGGAACAAACATTACTAATCATATAATGGTAGTTGGATAACCAGGTGAAAGTGAAGTACAGGTTGCTCTAACCCAGGCTTTTAAACATGGTCCTCTTGATGACAGCACACCAGCCGAGACACAGAAGCCACACGCAGCCTTGCCCACTGTGTCGGGTTACCGCACCCAACACTGTGAATGGAAGAGTGCCCAGTCAGACAGCAGTCGGCGGGGTCAGCGAGTGAAAGACGGCCATCTCACACAGGCGCAAAAAAGACCATAAGTGCTTCAGACACAGCTCCCCACAGACTGTTGTGCAGGTATGAGTTCTGAGTCAAATTTAGCAGCACCAGGTCAAGCCGGGTCAGGGTCTCAGCAATAGTTAGCAGTGGGGCAGGTTAGTCTGACTACAGGCCCACGCACACAGAGCAAGATCTGCAATTGTGTTTGCCGCTAAGTTGGCGGAAGGACGGAGGGGAATCAGTGAAGTAGTGAATTAGTCCATTTCTCCTTATATGTTCTAGGGAAAAAAGCCTAATGTCCACGAGAACTGCAATCCCCCAGTAATAACAAAATTTAGTTTGAACAGACAGAGGCATAACCAATATACTGTTTTATGCTTGGGGTGGCGAGGAACAGCGCCCTCGCGATCTAACCAATGGGGCTCTAATATGGTATAAAAACGTCACTACATATCTTCAAAGAAGGTACTTGAGTCATCTTCTGTACTTGGTAGTTGAGGTCTCCAAACGTTTCGCCTCTCATCCAAAAGGCTTCGTCAGTGAACAAGGTTACACTCTGGCACGCAGTGTATATAAAGACCAGTTGGGAGGAGTTGGGGTAGACCCGGCTCCTCCCCTCTAATCACAGCTACTCTCACCTGTGGGTAAACACCTTTGAAGTAGAGCGTCTGTAACGACCTGCTCCCCCAGTATCGGTCAGCCCTGTCCTATTCATAGATGATCACTGCTAATTACCTGCCTATTGTTCTTTTGTTAGCTGAGGTATCGTCTTCTTGGACTGGCCGTGTCCTTTCGGTTTTCCCCGAAGCAGATTGCGCCTTTATCCGCCTTCCAGCGGATAAAGGCAGGTGCACTGTTGTCCTCAACACAGCTGACTACGAGACCAAGGTCAAGCACCTGCTCAGTGATCAAAACACGTATGAGCGACTGAGAAGAGACCCCACCAGCGGGTACAGGAAGAAAATTATAGAGCAGCTTCAGAAACTAGAAAAGGAAGAAATAATTGACAAAAAGTTATATTACAAGCTTTACCCGGGAGAAGCTATTCCGTGTATTTATGGTCTGCCAAAAATACACAAGGAAGGTTTTCCTCTCAGACCCATTGTGAGTGGCATCAACTCCATCACCTATAATCTGGCGAAACACCTCAAGTTCATTTTATCCCCTTTAGTCGGCAACACAGAACACCATGTGGAAAACACCAAGGAATTTGTGGAGAAGATCAAACACCTGCAGCTGGAAACAGATGAAACTATGGTTTCTTATGATGTAACAGCACTTTTCACATCTGTCCCAACCTCAGCAGCAGTCACAGCGGTGAGGAAGAGACTGACTGAGGACAGCACTTTAGCGGATAGGACACAACTCACTCCTGACCACATTTGCCAACTACTGGAGATCTGCCTCAGCACCACATATTTCCAGTTCAGGGGCAACTTCTACAGACAGATCCACGGCTGTGCTATGGGTTCTCCAGTTTCACCCATAGTGGCTAACCTCTACATGGAGGAAATGGAGAAGAATACCTTGGCCTCATACCCAGGTAACAAACCCAGCCACTGGCTCAGATATGTAGATGACACGTGGATCAAAATTAAAGAGAGGGAAGTGGCACCTTTTACAGATCACATCAATGCTGTGGACCCTAACATTAAATTTACTCGGGAGGACGCTAAGGAGAAACAACTTGCCTTTTTAGATTGTAAAGTTATCATAGGGGAAAACGGACACCTGCAGACAGAGGTTTACAGGAAGGCAACTCATACTGACCAGTATTTGATGTTTGACTCTAACCATCCACTCCAACACAAAATAGGGGTCATTAGGACACTCAGACATAGAGCTAAAGAGGTGCCTACCAGTGCAGAAGGAAAGGCCAAAGAGGAGCAACATGTCCAGAGAGCCCTCTCAGACTGTGGCTATCCTAACTGGTCCTTCACTAAAGCACAAAAGACAGGAAGACCCAAAGAGCAGGACAGACAGACTACAGAACCCAGAAGAAAGGGAGTTGCAGTGCCGTATGTAGCCGGGGTATCAGAGAAACTTCAGAGAATCTTTAAACAGCACAGGATTCCAGTCTACCACAAACCTGTGAACACACTGAGACAAAAATTAGTTCATCCCAAAGACAAAACTCCGAGCCACAAACAAAGCAATTTGGTTTATTCTATTCGATGCAAAGAAGAAGAATGCAAAGAACATTATATTGGAGAAACCAAACAAGTCTTACAGAAAAGACTTCATCAACACCGAAGAGAAAGCACAAGCGGCCCTCAGTCGGCTGTGCACCTTCACCTTAAAGCCTCCAATCACTCCTTTGAGGACGGGGAGGTCAAAATTTTAGCTAAAGAAGAACGTTGGTTTGAAAGAGGAGTAAAAGAAGCTATTTTGTCAGAAAAGAAAATCCCTCCATGAACCGAAATGGTGGGCTAAGATTTAATCTTTCTGCTTTTTACTCCAATCTGCTTCGGGGAAAACCGAAAGGACACGGCCAGTCCAAGAAGACGATACCTCAGCTAACAAAAGAACAATAGGCAGGTAATTAGCAGTGATCATCTATGAATAGGACAGGGCTGACCGATACTGGGGGAGCAGGTCGTTACAGACGCTCTACTTCAAAGGTGTTTACCCACAGGTGAGAGTAGCTGTGATTAGAGGGGAGGAGCCGGGTCTACCCCAACTCCTCCCAACTGGTCTTTATATACACTGCGTGCCAGAGTGTAACCTTGTTCACTGACGAAGCCTTTTGGATGAGAGGCGAAACGTTTGGAGACCTCAACTACCAAGTACAGAAGATGACTCAAGTACCTTCTTTGAAGATGGACAACTCCTGTACGACTGAGAACTTACACAGACGTCACTACATATCATTCATTCAACCAATCCGAGACACACAATGTTAAAGCTTAACAGGTGAAAGACGAGGAGGCGTCTACTGTAAACAAGCGCGAGTAGCAGCTCTGAACTCACGGACAATCGGAGGAAAAACTTTTCATTTGAGAGACCGGAGAAGCTTTGTGTTGTTAGGAGGTGAAAGGATTTTGTCTGACTTATGGACTTTGACAACTTTGTTCAGTCAGAAGTCAAGTCTAAACGGACTCTGCTGGAAGTAGCATTACGATGCTAACTAGCTCGTCTGCTTTAGCTACTGCTTGTTTATTTCACACTTTGGGACAACCCTCGCTGACTTGGACAGACAGTTATGTCCCAGGACGTGGACATTTGATGGAGAAGATTCAGGACCGTGAGGAGCTACGACAGAAGATGAGAACTGGGAACATCATTCATTCATTGAGTGAAACAGAGGTGGAGCTCCAGGTGCTACTCTCATCTAAACACGTAAGTCACATAGTTATTTCTGAGCGGATCATTTGTCTGACAGTTTATACAGGTTTAAACCTGTGGCTCTGAGGCTCATAATGAAACCATAGCAGGTCTAGGACTAATACTGTACATGAAATCAATGAGGAAACACCTGGTACAAAACACAAATCAGTGGTGCAAAACAAAAATATGTATAGTGACTATCTTTACACTTTGATTTCATTTTGTCAGAAAAAAGATTTTCCAAAAGCATAAATGCTTCTTTATTTTTTAGTTGAATAAAACTAAATAAGTTTAGTTTTGATTATATTCTGCATAAAATATTAAATGCCCCAAAGATAACTTTCTTTTTGAAGTTATAAACATTGTTTTAAAGTATCTTATAAAATATAATTGAAGGTAGGTAGCGGCAACAGCCCCCCTGGTTTTCACATCACCAGCCGCCCCTGGAAGACGATACAAAATTTGCAAATCAAGGCAAGCTATACCAAACATCCTTGTTATCTTTGGATTTCATTTTGCCTTCCAAGTGGAGTCAGAACTCTGGCAGAATCTAATCCAACAGCTGTGATTGAGAGCACTCCCTTGCTTGTTTTTACGCTTGTTTATCGTTCATCGTCTTTTACAGTCACTACAAAAAGGTCTAGGTAAATAAAATGGTGTTTTACATAGAACTATAGCTACGGACTAAGACTAATGGTTTAAAATTCTTGTGCCACAGCGCGTGTCCTTCGTCTTACTGTGAACTATGTGAGGAGACTTCAATTCATTCATTGCATCTCCCTCCGTTTTCAGAATGGAGAGACATGCGCGCCGCCGACGTGCCTCTCCAGTTTCTCTGCCGAGGCTGAATGAAAGCTGCAGGTGAATGAAAGGCGGCGAGGAGAAGCCGAGCACATTCAAAAAACGCAGACGGCAGCGGGAGAGACGCGCAGACGGGGCATTCCGATTCATTCTCCAAACTGTGTCAGACCTCACCCCTTTGACGTCAGGAGGCAGGCAACGCCGCTTGGTTATGAACGCTCTCGTATACGCATGGCTGCCATTACACATGAGCTGCATTCATCTGTGTGCACATAACATCGTGTGTGTGTGTGTGTCAGAGAGGATTCCCCTTTGCTTTCGTGTGGTACAAGCTCAAATGGGAGGGGAGTAGAAAGGGCCTGGCAGTGTGCTTGACGAGGGGGAACCGTTTAGGAACGTGCAAAACTGCAGCGTCAGTGAGTTTCACTGAGGGAAGCACAGCCATTTGAAAACAACCAAGCGACTTAAACACCTCCATTACCGCTCTAGTTCAGGAATTAAAGGCCCATTCACAAGCTCCATAGACTTTTCAAAAAAGTAAACACAATGGAGGCCATCATCTACTGACCAGCTGGCATTTTCCAAGAAAGTGCTGTTACAAAAATGCTTGAAAATGTGGCGAATTGCTTAATATCTTTCCAGCTTATAGCGTTAAAATAGTTTGTTTTACGCCCATGAGTTACCAAATAGCCGATTAGCTGCCATCTCTATTAAAGAGGGGGTATTATGCTTTTTTCAATCACATAGCACCAGTCTATAGCATACTACAATGATGACGTAACCTTCTGTTGGTCTGTATATGCAGTAAATTAAAATAACTGCCTTGAATAAAATTGCTCTCTCAAAATGGCTGTACTGAACGTCTTGAAATAGGCCTCTGTCTCTTTAAGAAGCTTTCCGACACGCCCCCTTCAGCACACTGCTGTGGCATCTAAACAACACTACTGTGCGGGGAGGGGGCTCTGCTGAGCTGAGGAGCAGTGGTTGGTGGCTTGGCTGGTGACAAAAGGTCCAGAGGCGTCTCCAGGAGGTGGGGGCGTTCCTAGGAGGATTGAGGCATAGCTACACCTAAAATGGCTGCCGTCTACGTTTTTACTGATTACTCAAAAATATGTGAATGAGCCAAGGCAACACTCCAGGCATGTGTTTAATGAGGGAATGACATAATAACATGATATAAAGCTTGAAAAAGTTGATTTTACATAATACCCCCCCTTTAAGGATTTCTAAATAGGATTTTACTTGTGAAACCCTTAAGTGGGCGAGGCTGTTCAGCGTCATAGCTACAGTTTAAAAAAAGGCTTTTATTTATTCATTCATGCACATAATCTGTCCACAGCAAAATTAGTTTAAGTACTTTTATGTTATGTAGTGGGGTGGGTCAGGGTGGGTGGGTGGAGGAATACGCCCGATTACAAAACCTTAATGCCAATAAAATGACCTACATTGGGAAATGTACTAAAGGTGGAATGCCGATTTGTTGCCCGAATGAAACATAAAACCAAAGCACATTGCTAATTTCGTAAGCACGCGCCACTCCTGTTGGATCACTTGATCAGAGTGCATATATTGGACGTTGCTCATCACTTGTTTTAACTCTGATAAATAGACTTACTTAATGTCGCGCCTTTCGTTCGAACTTCTAGTACCCCATACCTCAGGGGTGCAGCCAATTATTTAGAAGAACTGCCACTCTAAAGAAACCTTTAAAGCTCATCAAAACAATCAATCAAATTAACTTTAGGACTGATAGTGTTTTTAAATAATTCCCAGTACTTGCCAAGTGCTCAAGTACCTCTAGTTGGAGAACACTGAAGTTGTCAAAGGAGTCTGTATGAGAGCAAACGGGCGTCAAGGCAACTACTAAATGAGTGAACCGGAACGAAGCGGAAGCCAGGATTTCTCTCATCACCATGTACGTATCTGTCCGCCTCCCTGCCACCGCCACCTCCGCTCCATTTACCTTCAGTGCAGTGAGGATACCCCTCCTAAGTCTTTCCTCCCCCCTCTCCGCCGACCCCTCCCATCCCTGTACATCCGCCTACTGTCACCGTTCGTGCCCTTCTTTCCTTCTCTCCCCGCTCTTCCTTTTTCTTCCTCTTTTTTTAATGTGTCTTCTTAAATTGTCAGACCTGCTGCTGACGCCATCCTCCTCCACTCCGCCAGCCCACTCAGTCCTGTGGGACGCGCTATGAGTCATTCGCTCCCCTCCTTCCCCTCCCCTCTCTCCTGAGTTACCTACCTTTTCTATAGTTCTCCGCAAGTCTGCCGCTGTGGCCGCTTTAAGCCCATGCACAGTTTCCATGGCCATGGGACGGGGCGGAGGAAGCCGGGAGGATGTGCAAATGTTACACAAGGATAACGTGGGTGATGCGGTGACGGGAGGCTGGTCACGTCAGAGGGGATTCCTAGTTCGGAGCGCAGCGTTCATAAAACTGGCAGCATTGGAAATAGTGCTCGATGAATTACGATTACGAAATGCATCCAACTGACATTTATTTCCACAAGGCCAGGTGCACTCGACAGAAGACTGAAATATAAAATACAACAACTAATACAAGAATCATGTTGAACCACCAAGTTGAATTGAGAATATGAGTCAGAAACATCTTAAAACAAGCTCAACTTTGAAAAGTTTTAGCCCAACAGTTAATGGTGTACAATTGTGGAATAAACTGGAAATGGAGTTGAAACGAAGTCCAAATATCAACCTGTTCAAATATAAATACAAACAAAAGACTTTTGAAATATACAGAGAACAAGAAATGTGTTACCACTAGGAGGCGCAGTAGGATCAATTATGTGTATTTCCTCTATAATCAAGGAAGAGTGTTGCTGCTTGGAACGGTTGTCATTCTATTGCTCAATTTACAAATTGAGAATTAGGGTAGGCAAGTTATGAATCTGTTGAGAGGGACCCTCCCAACGGGCTCAAAACCTTGTCTTTTAATGCACCACTCAGCATAGGAACATCATCTACAAAATCAGCTGTTAGGGCAGCTGGGTGGGGGTTTGTTGAGGGGGAGTTACTGCCCTCTTCAACTGGCCCGCTCTACACCCTGGCTTTTTAATGCACCTCACTATGCAGGGCTTACATCATACTTCACATATAACTCAATTAAACAAATATAATAATAATAATTAAACCCAAATTAAATTATATTAAGGATGGTAATGACAACTGGGAAGTAGCAAGATCTCAGAGTATAATATGTATGAATGCACCTTTATAACATAAAAGTAGCACATTCTTTTGTTGTTCTTTATTTTGCTGTTGTTTTTATTTTATTCTTGTTCATCATTTATTGTCACTTTGCCCTATGTTCCTTTGTTTATGATTTGCTACCTTGTAAATATTAAATGTAATGTTATTTTTATTTTGGGGTGGGCGCTTACAAGCCTTTGGATTCAGCCCACTCCCTTTGAGCAGGTTAACTGCTCAAACAAATAAATAAACTAAAACTAAACTAGAATATTGCTCTTGTTATGAGCAGTTTCAACTCATTTTGACTTTTTTCCTAATCGGACCAAGAATACTTTGCTTGTGTGATGATATTTAAGACTTGTTCTAAGGTAATTGCCCTTGAAGGAAAAAGTGCAAGAGCAATTTTTTTTACTCCATTACCCCCATTACCCCAAGAAATTAATCTCAAATAAAGACAAAGTCAAATGAGTCAGAAACATCTTAAAACAAGTGAAATAATCTAGAGAAAATGCCTAACTACCGTATTTTCTGGACTATAAGCACTTTTTTTTGTCATAGTTTGGCTGGGGGTGCGACTTATACTCAAGTGCGACATATATATAAAAACACATAAATTCACATGTTTGTTATTTTCATACTGACGGCCGCTAGAGGGCGCTCTAGGCTTGTGGACCAGTATCTGCTACTCCTGTACCATTGAAGATTTAGTGTGGAGCAGCAGAAAAAAAGTGCAGAGTGAGCGAGAAACTTGTGAGGGAGTGGCGGTTACTCTTACTGCCGTGAAGAAAACAAATAAAGCTAATCACTAGATGGCCACAGCTAGAGGAACGAGTTCGCAAATGGGTGCTTGAAGAATGTGCTGCCGGGAGAGGCTCGTCAACGGTGCAGTTACACCTCCAGGCCCAGGTAGTTGCCAAGGCTGGTGCGACTTATACTCCCGAGCGACTTGTAGTCCAGAAATACGGTATATATTAACTGATCCAAACAACTCAAATTTAGATTATGCTGCTCAAATTGAGGCATTTAAACTAATCTAGTTATTTGCCTTTTGCAGTGTAGACATAAGCTAATATCCATCGGTTGTCCCACTCTTGCACTCTCAAACACACCCAACCTGGCCTATTGAACATGTTTTTAGTGGTAGGGGAAACCGGAGCACCTGGGAGAACATGCAAACTCCATACAATACTCCATACAATACCCGTCGAACCCGGGGAACTACAATGCAATTGCACTTGCATTCTATTAACTAAGACAGTGTTGTTGCTCTGAACGGTTGTCATTCTATTGCTCTAAATTACAAAATTGAGAATTAGGATAAGCGAGTTATGGATCTGCTGAGAGGGACCCTCCCAGCTGGCTCATAAACCTAGTCTTTTAACGCACCACTAAGCATAGGAACATCATCTACAAATACAGCCAGTTAGGGCAGCTGGGTGGGGGTTTGTTGATGGGGAGTTACTGCCCTCTTCAATGGACCCGCTCTACACCCTGGCTTTTTAACGCACTACAGTATGGGCTTACATATTACATAATCCATTGAACACACACCACAACAACAACAAAAACTGAATGAAGGAAATGACAACTGGGAAGTTGCAAGATCACGGATAATATAATATGTATATTAATGTGCCTTTTGAACACAGAACTAGTGCCTTTTGAAATTGTTATCTGTGTTTGGCAGTGGTAACTATCTGTAACCTTCTGTAACCATCTGTAAAGAAAGAGGAAAAATAAAAATAAAAAAGGATGTGTGTATGTGTGCATATATGTGTATAAATAACTTAATGATCGCCTTTTTCACTTGCTTTGTATTAGTCATCGCGTACATGAAATGAGACAGTTGTTGTAGTTGTGTTTCCTTTCAGTTGTGTTTCCGTTCCGTTAAATTCTGTTAACTTATATTTATACGGACATTTCTAGAGTTGCTTTGTGGGTGTGGTCCGTGTTGAAACGACCGCTCTGGTGGGTTGTAGGTTCTCTTTTGCCGGCGGGGCAGTATGATGTTGCTTAATGTAGGATTGATATTGTAAATATAACAGGCAAAGTTGGGTCACAGAGGGGTACGTTGTGTGTGTGTGTGTGCTGTGTTCCTGCTCTTGTGTCTTGTACTTTGTAACATGCTCCCTGTATTAGTGTGATTTGATCAATAGTTTTTATTTCAATGATGTCGGGGGTGGGCTTATAAGCTTTTGCTTCAGCCCACTCCTTTTGAGCAGAATTTTTAACTGCTCAAATAAACTAATAAAAAAATTCCTTAGTCGATAATGACTACAATAATGTCCATATGCATACGATCACATTGCTAAGATGATGAGATGATTTTCTCTGCAAGATTGGGTCCTATATTTACAAAGTACTTGTTAAATTGCTCGACAACTTCACTCATACCTTCTATTTTTTCATCATCATTATGGATAATGTAATCTATAGGGCAGTTTATGGTTAGTTTTTTTTTTTAAATAGACTATTTAATACTTTCCATATTTCTGTAATCTTGTTTTTATTGCTTTCAAGCAGATTTGTATAATTATATTTCTTGCTAGCTCTTAATATAATTACCAATTTGTTTTTGTATAATATTTCATTTTATTTAATTTTTATTTTGTCCATTATTGATTGATATTTTTATTTCAAGCTACACTATTATTATTACATTATCAACATCACTATGGCCCAACATACACATATAGCAACAACATACACACAACATGACATGACAGTGGGGAGCTTTACGGGGGTATGGCTTATCTAAATGTAAATGAGCCCTATTGTTATTGTCAACAGCAGAGAGAGGTGAGAACTGCTCAAATCTTTAGAGAGCTTTTTCTGCCCTTTGGGCTATTTGGAGTTGTGGACTTCAAATCGCAGCTATGTCTCCAAATATTATCAGATTTCCATGTGTTACACATTGCTGGAAAGCTTGGAGACTACACTTTAAAATTCTTGGGGGCATTCTTTCTGGGGGCAAATATGTGACGGGTCACATATTTTAATGCGAAAATGTGTCTGCCAACCACAAAAAGCATTTAGTTTTGGGCCCTTTCAAAAAAAAATAAAAAATACAAAAAAAATAAATAAAAAAAGCAGCTCTGGAAACCCTCTGTGATGTTTCTGGCTTTCCCAGAATCACTGATCAAGGTACTCTGACAATCAAGATAATCTGCTCAAGGTTTTTCAAGTGAAATGTCAACACTTTGACTCCATCATGCAAGAATTTAAATTTCCTGCAAACATGTTAACGCCTCAGTCTGTGACTTTATAGACAAAGCACAACAGTAAATACCGGCAAGTGCCAACCCATCATGCTCCATGTACAGTGTTACAGTATTGGTTTGGTACAGTTAGATAAGTGCCAGGATACTGATAATAAATTGTGTCAGACTGAATTTAGGAGGCAGCTTGTGCACTCAATACAAGCCTTATGCAATTTTGCAGTTTCTCTTTAAGGGAGGAGTGAGAAGAGCAAGGGGCGGTTAGCGAGACAGGAAGAGAGGAAAACTTCTCAATGATGAAACAATCTGCACTGTTAAATGATTGGCCCAGAACTCAACCAATGGGGGGGGCAGCTCCATGGCAACAGGCTCTGTCACCAAGAGAAAATCAGCTATATCCCTCTACACCTCCAGATTTTTCTCTTCTTTTCTTTCTCACGACCGGAGCCCTTTCCCCAATTATCCAGGCTGCTGTGTACCAGAGGGTTTGGGTTCAAACGGATCGCACACATGCAGCCAGCCGTAACACGAAGAGCAGAGGCTGGTGCAGACGCAACGAACGAGCCACATGTGACCAAACAGGACACATACGTGTTTAAAGGGATCTACATGGCACTCTCTCCAGCTGTTATTTATGTAGATGATATGAACTACTGCCTCACAGCCGACGGATTTTTAGTCAGGGACACAAGTCTGTTCTGGGGCATTTTGAGATTTGCCCCAACTTTTTTTTTTTTTTCCAACACCACAAGCCAAACTATTATGTTTACGTTTTGCTGTGGTACCATGCAGTTTGAGCACAGCAGCATGTTGCCACCCACAACCAAGCATACAGGCCAGGGAAGACTGCGAGCGTGCGCACGAGTGCAGTAGGAAGACATCTGTGCAGAAGGCGGAAACAGTTCAACGAAATTTGTTCCTACCTGTGTTTTCTCCAAAATCCTTGCAGTGAGAAAGTGGCGTATTCTCTGAAAGCCAAAGTAAAGCTTATAGCCACCACCTGCTGCTGCATGACCCCTTCCCCTCCGCTGCTCTCTGCCACATACTGTATGCAGCATCACTAGTACCGTTTTATTTTGGCTTGTCCGTTTTAGCCAATAACCATCCTTATGTTATAATCACTTATAATGTGTTATAATAAATTTAGAAGCCCTGAGTCATATGTAACACAATAAAAATAAAATTCACAGAACAAAGATGGCAGAGACACTTTGGTTTTCCTTCTCATTCATTATCTTATAGTTTTATAAATGATATGTTTTGTTATTTATTATGATAAAGCTGATGCCTATTTCACAATATAGTCCGCTGAAACAAGACTCCAAAATCTAAAGGTTTGAGAGCTACTGGCCTGGCAAATCATTAGTGTGTTTATTAAAAACACACAAACATATTCCCAATTCATTGTTGCTGCAAAATATGTGCAAACTCCACAGAGGCAGGGGTCATATTACTGTGGCGGCTGAGACGTGTGCGTTTGTCCTGCCATGAACAAGCCGATAAAGCGGAAACCCCCGAGTAGTGACGATTGGTTGTGCCCCGTAAACATTATTTTTTGTTGGGGCCAAAGAAACTCTTGCTGCACCTCTGCTTTTGACCATGACCATCTCCATCTTATGTGTCTAAGATGCTGTGCAGTGTGGGTAAGGAGACAGGGACATGTTCAGCTTCTGCCTACAAAGTCTTTAAGCGCTCTGTAAGTGTAATGATTAATAATGCATTAGTCTTGCATAGTGCTTTACAAATTTGTAAATTATTCATCCACACCAAACTTGGTAAACTACTGTTAGACTGACAGAAGTGAGGCTGCCAATCTGCGGCATCGGCCACTCACTCACTCACACACTACATTCACCCAAACTTCCTTGTCGTTCCCCAGCGGTCTCGCATCCAAGTACCAACCAGGCCCACCCTGCTCATCACACATGACAGACAATTTCCCGCCATTAAAACTACAGAGACACAAAAGAAATCCTGACTATTTACCACAGTGCACTTCAGTGACAGCTGGCGAGGGCGTGACTGCACTGCCACTTCAGTTTAAGGGGTGCAAGTCAACCAGACCCACCCGGGCATCCGGCAGCCTGCCAGTCCAACTGCTAGAGCGTCTGTGGGCCATTGCTGCGGAAAGGTGCTGGTCCTTTAAAACCTGCCTGTGTCCTCCAGAACAGCGTGCCCAGTGGTGGTAACACACCACACATTTGGCCCTCTGTTCCGCCAACTGAGCTTAGCTTAGTCCAGAAGGCATCCCGTCCCAACTACTGTATAGGCTTGGTCCCAATACAATATGACCCATGGTGCTGATAATAGACAGAGCTTCTTTTCTGCCTTCATAATTTCTTCGTCTTTTTTCTTAAATTAAAAGGGAGTTTCGAGGAGTAAATCTCAACAATATTTGAGCCTGAAACAAAAGCTGAACTTTGTTGAGGATTATCTCGATCAATAATGGCGGTATTAGCATGATATCAAACTTGGACAGTAAGGATTAATTGACTAGCTGACTGCTTTTGGAATAATAAAGTAAGTACCGTATTTTCCGGACTACAAGTCACACTTTTTTCATAGTTTGGCACTTGTATATCAAAATATATAATTTCACACTGACAGCCGCTAGAGGGCGCTCTAGGCTGGTGTACCAGTATCCGCTACTCCTGTACAACTGAAGATTTAAAAAAACGGTAATCGAGCAGCAGAAAGAAAGTTTGGCGTGAGCGAGAAACTTGTGGAAAAAAAGCGGAGGTTACCCTTACTGCAATGAAGAAAACAAAACGGAGTTCGCAAATGAGAGCTTGAACAACGTGCTGCCGGGAGAGGCTTGTCAACGGTGCAGTTACGCCTCCACGCTCAGGTAGGTGCCCAAGCTGGTGCGACTTATACATGTTTTCTTCATCTTCATTTTGTATTTTTTAGCTGGTGCGACTTGTACTCCGGAACGACTTGTAGTCCAGAAAATACGGTAAGCAGATCAGTGCTTAAAGGGGGGGTATTATGTAAAATCGACTTTTTCAAGCTTTATATCATGTTATTATGTCATTCCCTCATTAAACACATGCCTGGAGTGTTGCCTTGGCTCATTCACATATTTTTGAGTAATCAGTAAAAACTTAGACGGCAGCCATTTTAGGTGTAGCTATGCCTCAGTCCTCCTAGGAACGCCCCCACCTCCTGGAGACGCCTCTGGACCTTTTGTCACCAGCCAAGCCACCAACCACTGCTCCTCAGCTCAGCAGAGCCCCCTCCCCGCACAGTAGTGTTGTTTAGATGCCACAGCAGTGTGCTGAAGGGGGGCGTGTCGGAAAGCTTCTTAAAGAGACAGAGGCCTATTTCAAGACGTTCAGTACAGCCATTTTGAGAGAGCAATTTTATTCAAGGCAGTTATTTTAATTTACTGCATATACAGACCAACAGAAGGTTACGTCATCATTGTAGTATGCTATAGACTGGTGCTATGTGATTGAAAAAAGCATAATACCCCCTCTTTAACCATTTCCATGCTAAACATAAATGCACCGCTGGAAGAGTGACGCACACAGATCAAAATTAAGAGGCCAGTATTGACCAATTCAATATTTTAAAAGAATTGCGCCGCTCTAATAACAGTGCTCAAATCCACATGTTCACATTTATTGACAGCAAATGTTCTGGTCACTCACTGGCAATAAACCAGATGAATAATGCTTCATTGTTCTGTCAAAACACCATCATTGTGCACAAAGTAAAATCACACAGTAAAATTAACAGATGTATTTATTTTTTGTGCTCTTAGTGGGGCAGGTAAGAGGAAGAGTTTGTCCTCTTTAATTCACTAACACAAAGACTACACCAGGGCCGAGATGCTACAGCAATGCTCCGACAATGACGGCACGGAGCTAAAATAGGAAAACAGAGGGTGGATGACAGGCCGAGTGCTGACTGGAGACACTTAATGACATGCAGACAGCGCAGACATATGACAGACTGGGAAAAGACTGCATTTGCATTCACTCAGAACACAATTCTATTCCGAGTTAAGAGCCAACGTTTCACCTGTGCAAAGAGCAGTCGTTTGCTCTGGAGTTCCCTTGTTCTTGACTATGAGGGGGTCAGTGGTGACGGCGGTGGCAGTCGGAGCCGGAGATTGTGAGCTAGCGTTAATGAGAGGAACCTGCACATGAAGCAAGTCACTACATCAGAGCCGACCCGACAGAGGTGGCAAGTCAGCAGCGCAGCGGGCCATGCCATCTGTTTACCTGGAAGTAAACACACTACAGTACTTCCTTTAAAGGGATACTTCGGGATTTTTGACATAGGGCCTCATTTCCTAGTTATCCAGAGTGTTGTTGATGTCTGGAGATATGTTTTTCTTAAATTCACGCAGTTCTTATATTTGAAGAGTCTAGTTGCGCTAGGCTAGGGCAAGGCTAAAGCATTTCTATGGTAAAGTCTAGCCTGCATTAAAAACAGTCTGACTCACTCCACAGTTCACCTGAGGTAAATCACTTATAACACCAGACTAACCATATAAATGTCTGTGTTAATAGAATAATTCTTTTAATATAACTGACCTTGTATCACATGAATTACCGCATTTTGAGGGACTATTTTCTCGCAGATCACTCCGCCGCTGCCTTAGCTTACAGCCACGAAGCTGATGCTGCTCAAATATAAGTTATTTTAAATGCAAAATGGTTAATATTATTCTATCGACACAGACATTTATATGGTTAGTCTGGTGTTATAAGTGATTTGCCTCAGGTGCACTGTGGAGTGGGTCAGACTGTTTTTTAATGCAGGCTAACTGTTACCATAGAAATGCTTTAGCCTTGCCCTAGCCTAGCGCCACTAGACTCTTCAAATATAAGAACTGCATGAATTTAAGAAAAAAATATCTACAGACATCAACAACACTCTGGATAACTAGGAAATGAGGCCCTATGTCAAAAATCCCGAAGTATCCCTTTAAGCTCATCCATTCACTTTGTCCACTGGGCACTTACAGTCGAGTCGAAACATAACCTAGATAGAACAAGAAAAAAGGAAAACATAAACTAGATAAAATAGAGGTTTGATAAATGTTGTAGCTTTGATGATGCTTTTTTGTCACGTTGTTGCGTTTATGTTGCATTGTCTTTGTTGCTTTTTCATCACTTTTTAATGCCATTTTCTTGCTGCGTTTTCATCTAACATTTACGTCTCATTTAAGTCACCATTTTGACACTCTTTTTGATTAGGGTAATGCCTGGATACCCGGATAATAACTGGAGAAAATGGGCCCGGTTAAGAGGTTTAAATATTATATAAATTGTCCAAAAACCTCGTCTGTGTCGCCGCTGGAAAAGCATATTTTCATCACTCCAGTTCAGTCTGAAGCGCTCTCGGTGCAACGTGTCTCAACGACAAGCGTCCCCCAGGATCAGAGCGGCTCTAAAAGCGGCGACGCTGTTTCGCAGTGAGGGAGCGATTTTTAGTGAATATAGCTTTCACTTTGTCCATCATTATTTCAGAGGTAAAAGAAGAAATCAATAAATAGAGGTTATACTCAAACACGCGAGACGATGAGTAGATGAGATGAGGAGTTTAGTTCAGCTTGGAGATAAAACCAAACTTACACATATTCATTCATTCCAACTTACAGGTGGGAGCAGCCCATATATTAAGCTCATATATTAAACTATACAATCTCACGAACTTGTGCTTGTATTAATCTAATAAACCGCCCCGCGCTCGTATGTTTGCAGAAAAGGAAGTAGCAGCTTGTGATTTACAGGTTATATCTATTGAATCATTTTGTAATAAGGGCAAATTTGCCTACGTGCCCAAAGATTTGAGCCCCGCAGCACCCACAGGATCGGCGCCTATGACTGAAGAGTTAGAGAACGGTAATCGAGCTGCAGAAAGAAAGTTTGGAGTGAGCGAGAAACTTGTGAGGGACTGGCGAAAAGCGGAGGTTTCTCTTACTGCAATGAAGAAAACATTCAAAGCTAATCACGGGCTAAAAGCTAGATGGCAACAGCTAGAGGAACGAGTTTGCAAATGAGAGCTTGAACAACGTGATGCCGGGAGAGGCTTGTCAACAGTGCAGTTACGCCTCCATGCCCAGGTAGTTGCCAAGGCTGGTGCCAATGTTGCACACTCACACTGCTCCGCGAAGTCCGGGTCCGGCTACCGAGGCCATCCGGCGGCCTTCCGGCGGCAACGGAAAGAATCTGCAAGAAGTCTATTTTTGCCGGAGACCGGAGCCCCAACGGATCAAGCTGACGGAAAAACACGAGCCAAACAGGAAGTCAGGTCTCGTGAGAAAAGAAGATCCGGTATATTTCAAAATAAAATCTGTCCGCTCACTACTTGTTTGGTCTCGTTTACCAGCTGTACACGCGTGTAACGTCGGAAATGTAAACATTTCTCCATTAGCAGTGACACAGGGGCACTAGTGTGTTGCAAAACATCCACTTCATTGGAGAGTCGTTGTACTGGCAAATATGGCTTTTGTTTACAAAAACTACCTATATATGGGGCTTTTTATCACGTGAACTCGCACCAAGAGGGAAACTCACGTGCACTTCTGTTCTCGCGAGGGCCATTTCTGTGTCTGGCGCAGCCACAGTGTCAGCTGGACTCACTGTGAGTGGTAGTATGGGGCAAACCCGGACCGGATCAGGACCGAACCCGGACCATAGTTAATGTGAGCCGGGGGTTATACTCCGGAGAGTACGGTGAAAAAAAAAAATATATATATATATATATATATATTTCTGATGTGTGTAATATTATCTCTCCCATATCATCTTGAAAAGGTTCAACTCTGGAGGGATTGAAACTTCATAAAACGGTCCATAGGGTCAGGATTTGGTTAGTTAACATGTAAAAGCACAAGTGTAGAATTCAAAATGTGAACACAGTCAGTATCACGATGCTGTATAATAACAGAGGAATGAATAGAGGTGTTTCAATACTATCTGAACTCCAGCAGCCTACGTCCCACAGCTCTTGAGCAACAGAAAATCTCAATTCATTATCTTTTAGGACAAAAACTGAATGCTAATTAAAGCAATGATGAACTGGCCTGCACACATACTGACAAATGTGCCAAGTTCAAATGTACTAAATGAGCATACTGAATAAACAGCTCGACCACTAATAAAGCCAGCTGTTGCTGCAACACACCAAAGAGCTCTATAGGCTCGGGATGTGACTGTTATGACACTAATGGTTTAAGTTAGCCGGGAGGGGGGGGGGCGGGGGGGGGGGGGAGAATCCTATTGATTTTACCCCCCTTTGACTCCCTCCTGTACTTCCACTTCTATACTGTTTCCCACGCACAGCCAATATGCAACTGAACTGATAGGAGCCGGGCAGTCACAACAAAACAAACAGCCAAAAAGAGTTCTTCGTGACTCGAGGAAAGACACAAACTGAAGTGACGTATGACAACAGCAGCGAATGACTGAGAGCTACGTTTAGCAAACAAACATCACAAATAATTCTGAAGCCAGACATTTAATAAATACATATACTTGTTTTTAACATTTTAATCATTTCAATTTTAATACAACACGAGCAAAACTAAGGCTAGCACCAAATTATCTTTCCATTATCAGTAGCAATGGATTTTTATATTCAAATTAGCAAAGCCTTAATCTCTCTCTTATAAATATGATATACATTTGCCTGTTGCAAGTCCAAATAAATGTGCTATTTAACAGACAAAATCAAGTCATTAACTTTCACACTTCTGTAAGAGACAATCAAATACACCGAGCAACTATTATAACATCACAAAGAGCGACCCATTGTGTTAAACATACTCCTCAGGTTGAGTGCTGTCCGACTCATCAGAATACAGAAGAGGGAAAAAGCAAGGTTTTCTAAACCTGAAACAGTGCTGAGGCCATGAGGATGGCATGCTATTTATAGCGACAGATTTTTTATTCAAGAGGGCTCTGCTGTTGTGCTTTCTCCCTCTCGCTTCTGCTGCTGCTTGTACAGCTTCTCTATTTTGCCGCTGATTTACTGAAAACTGCCTTCTGCAAATAACAGAAATGAGCTCATGTAAATTTACAGTAACTATGGCAGTTATCCCCGTCTATATCAAATCCCTCCGTCAGACACCGATACAAAGTACAGCTTTACCCACAGAAAGCCTTATGTACAGCCTTATGTAAGCCTTTAGGGTGTCCTTTTCCTCCCAGCTCCCCGAGGTGTGACAGCGCCGCGGAGAGACGCCTACTTTGGTGACTCTCCACCCCCACCCGGCCACCTCCACCTCCCCCTCCCACCCCAGGACACACAGGGAGGGAATTCCGTATTACCTCAGCATTCGCCTCTGCACACGCACTTGTTTAGAGTGCACAGTTCACTGCACTGACCACGGGGTTCACAGCGGCTTATAGGCTACGAAGGCACTTTCTGATCATACTCTTTGGAAAGGTAAGAAATACAGAATACAGAAAGAGTAACACAAATGTACTGTCTCATTTAAGAAACAATGTCCTTGCAAGAGAGCTTCTAATTACAATAATTAGAGCAGGAGCTGTATGAAGACTAACAATGCAAGTGCCACGATGGTAATGATCTACCTAGCCCACTTAAATTAGCAACTTACTGACAATTTAGACAAAGTGCAAGCTTACTGCATTCAGAGTTCGCTGTGAGGGTCTCCCATCCAACTTAGGTCAGGTGTGTCACAGAGAAAAGCTGCTCAAAATACCCTTTATTCCGTCTCTAAAGCTTGGAAAGTCGCAAGATATTGAGAAGAAAAGCAAGCGACCACTCTACTTTCCTTCCCTGGGCACCTGCTCTGCCAGTCTCATGTCTGTAGGTACGGGCACTTTTCCATCGCTGCTGAATTTCCGGCAAAAACGACGAGCCACTGACAGCCCTCCGTCTTTTTTCTGAATGGAGCCGTGACACTGGAGCCAAATGGAAAGGCGAGCTTGCCGGTTTCCTCTCTCCCCACTGCTCTTATGCATCATGCGCATAGCTTCCACCGCTCCCTGCTCACACAACCCTCCCTCTCGTGTGCACGCTCTCCCCGACACACATTTCCTCAGCCCTCTCCATCTTTCTGTGCAACACTCAAATCTCTATGACAGCCAGCTCAGGGTCTGTGGGAAACCCAGCTGTTTAAAGGGCGGCAATGGTGTCATCCCATACAACAGTCTCCAAACAGATATAGAATATAAATCTATATAGTGTGTCACTCTTTGGATTTAGGGTTGTCCAAAATCTGTTTCCAGACACTAAGCAATACTTAAACTAGTATCTAATCAAGATGCTCATTTAGGTAATGATACATGCAGTAGAAGACATTCGGTTAAAAGTTCCACTACATGGTAGACAAGTAGACTAGACGCAATGTAAATATAACAGCACTCAATTTTTGCACTAGAACTGAAACTGTATGAAGTATTAAGTGTCTCTTTGTATCAGAATCCAGTTTGAAATAAAGTATTTATTGTGACAACACTACTGCGGGCTACTTACTCAAATGTCTCTGAAGTGGAGTACAACACCTGGGCTCAAGTGGTTTGTGCTCAGCTACATGTGAACTCTGATTAAACCAAGAGACGATGATCCCTCCGTCAATGACCGGACTGCATAAACTAAGTTATTAAGTAAGTATTTATTTCACTATAGTTCACTTATATAAAATTGTGTAAACAACTTATGGTCATGAGACCTGGGTAATGATGACTGGGACAAGATTGTGGATACAAGCAGTCGAAATGAGTTCCCTTCTCAGTGTCACTGGGCGCCCCCTCAGAGATGGGTGAGGAGCTCGGTCATCCAGGAAGACCCCGGAGTAGAGCTGCTGCTCCTTCACATCATCAAGATGATGTGAAGCAGCAGTGGCTCAGGCATCTGTTTCAGAGGCCTCCCGGTGACCTCCCTTGGGACGTGTTCCAGGTGTGTCCAGGGAAGCCCCAGGACTAAGCTGGCCTGGTGCCGCCAGGGATCCCCCCAGAACAGCTGGAGGAAGTTCACGTGGAGAAGAAAGTCTGGGCATCTCTGCTCAAACTGCTGCCTCTGTGACTCGACCCCGGATAAAGCAGAAGAAAATGGATGGAGGGATGGATGCATTTATAAGGTCAAGTTAGCTGAGCATTAATTTAAAAAAAAAGCTGATATGTTTGATTGAAATATATGTAGGGCTAATATTAGCCCTTTATAGACAACTGACTATCTTTGGGTGTCAACATAGGCTGACACCATGATGCTTTGGTACAGGTCTGCAGCAGCATCACTTCATTGAAGGGACACTGATGTAGCTTTCCTGGCGGCACATGGCTGGACCATGGGCAGGGCCTTTCTATGTCTGTAAGTTCAACCCGCATTAGCATAGGTTTTATCCAGGGGCTCTGTTTTCCCCTTCCATTAAAAACATTCAGGCCAGGTTAGCCCATAGCAACTCAGGACTTTCCATTTGTTCTTATGTTGCATAATTGTATAATGACAAATAAAGCACTTCACAGTAGTAGTAAATGGTGGCGATGGTACATCCAAAATCATTAGATATTATTCTAATCTCATCTTATAAAATATAGAAGAAAAAAAGGCTATAAACTGTAGTGGACTAACCTGTATAATGCCACCACCATGACAACAGGTGCCAATGTCAGCTAAGCCACAGTTGTACTTAGAAGACGTCGTATGTGTTTATTCACAAATTTACAGCATAAACGAATCAACTAATTATTGTCACTACAAATAAATTTGACATTTTAATCACAAACATATTTTGATAAAACGT
The DNA here is from genome assembly GCA_007210695.1 of Neogobius melanostomus. Taxonomy (NCBI): domain Eukaryota; kingdom Metazoa; phylum Chordata; class Actinopteri; order Gobiiformes; family Gobiidae; genus Neogobius; species Neogobius melanostomus. The sequence goes on from VHKM01000283.1 coordinate 3,480,472, forward strand.
GAATAGGCTGAAATTAGCTAAATACAAAGCTGAAGCATGACACCCTACTGTAAAATTTGATAAAAGAAGGCAGAGGGAAAGTTAATGAAAATAGCTCATTAGATCGGCAAACCCTGAATCCCATAAGGCACACATTTGCATCTTCTCCCTGCAGCGGCTTTAATGGAAACAGAGCCTGGAAGATGCTGTGAAGAGGCAGTCAAAAGTTCAGCACCAAAGGCAGGCTCAGTGGGGCGCTGGAGGTAAAATATCATGCATCCACACAGTTCTTGTGTATGACAGCAGCCTTAATTAGGATTATTGTTTCTGACCAGTGTGCGTCAAGCAAAAACAAGAATGTAGGTTTTGACGGGTGCTTCCTCAGCCCGTCTCACCAACTTATAGGCCTTAAAGTGGTCATCGGTGGGCATTTCAGCAGGGGAATTTTACATACAACTTGAAATCATTTCTCCATTGAAAAGCAATCTATGTTACCCAGGGCTATGTTGGTCTGCGTCTCAAAGTTTGGTTGTCGCGGCCTCCGCTGGCTGCAGGTTGAATTACACATACTAGCAACATATACTGTAGGTCTTCATTCATAGCGAACAGCAGGCTAACAAAAAAATGATTCGAGTGCAAAATGGCTCCACTTATGGTTCATGGGCTTTAAAAAAAAAATCAAAGGACTTGTTTGGAATCCATCTATAAAATGACATAATCCAGAAAATACAAATCGAAGTGTATTCAGGCTTGGTGAGTAATGCAACCTCCATGTTATAACGTAACCACATTATGATCTCAATCAAAAAAAGGAAATGTCAATTGTAATGTTCCTTTTAAGCAGAATACATCCTGAACATGGCCAGTCATTGGCAGGAGCAGTGTTAATTTCGTCGACTAAAATATTTAGTCTTAATTTTAGTCAAAGTGATATTTTTGACGACTAAAATTGGACTAAAACTGAATTAAAAGTTTTTCATGAGACTAAAACTATGACTAAAATGTCCAGATATTTTAGTCGACTAAAATAAGACTAAATAAAAATGAAAAGGAGACTAAAATCATCCAAACTTCTATTGACCGTCTGAAAGAGCCTCAGATCATGTAAATTCACTGCAAAAGGAACAGCTCTGAGCTTTGTTCATGTGGGAGCAGCTCCATGAAGCAGAGGACCTGATTAAATATGATTATAATGAATATTATAAATGCAAAGTCGACTAAATTTGTCTTAAATTTAGTCGACTAAATTTAAACTGAAATTGAAGATATTTTTTTGACTAAATCTCGACTAAAATTGAATTACATTTTCGTCAATAGACTAAGACTAAAACTAAATTAAAATATGTTGTCAAAATTAACACTGGGCAGGAGTCGATTCCGGTAAATGGTTCACCTTTGCAGGATTTATTAACCACACGTTTCTTCAAAAACATCTCACAGCATGTGTTGAACATGGTTTGGAAAAATGTCTCGTAATTGTTTTTTTGTAAGTATTGCAATTGCAGTTAGATTGTTTCTTGATTTTCACACAGTTTAAAGCACCATCACAACAATGTTTGAAGCATATTGCAGAGTCCTAAAGTAGAAAGTGACCATGGACATATTCTGTTGTTTGCTTATCCTAAATTTTGATGACTTTAAATCAACCATTTTGATTTGGCTGTGATCATCATGTGCAATGCTAGTCCTACAGCTTGTAGTCATTTTCGGTACACAGGTGGTCTCTAACAAGATTTACTACAAGTTAGAAAGCAATGAGCTTAGACGTAAAGCAGGAGGAGTGGGAATGGCTGGGCAAGGATCAGCGGCCAAAGATACCACAGATAAACTGTTCAAGCTTTGCTAAGAGCAGATTTTAATGCATTAGAGCCAGAACGACTTCTTACTTTCATCAGCAGGAGACAGAGATTCTCCTCTACTTCAAACCTGCACCTATACGACCAGCCCCAACATGGGTTTATAATCAAAATGTATGTCAACGCGGCAGTTGAAGGACAGATATGAAGAGAGCAGATTGATAACCGCAGTGTGAATGGCAAGATAAGATGGAGCTGCACTAATGTGAAAGAAGAAGAGGAGTGATTAGCCCAAGAAGACAGAAAGAGGAGTGGTGAAGGGAGGCAGAGAGAGAGAAGCAGCAGCAACAGCACCACGCTTAGTGCTCTGGCAGAGATCTATAAATAGCTCTTCAAATCTCTCTAGAAAAAGCCACTCTTCTGCTGCTGCAAACACACGGACAGGAGTGCTTATGGATACCTGACCGACTGAAAGCCCATGCATCATTTCTCATACAAACATTAGGCCTGGCTATAATCATTTGTATTGGCAGCGTTTTACAGTCTCTGAAACAACACATACGTCGTCCTTGTTGTTTTTCATAAACATTTGATTACATGAAGTGAACATGGTAAAAGTAGGCTACCTTCATCAGCGCTACATGCTCCAGCAGTCACTGAACAAAGAATGGGTTGTCAATATCCACCCTGAAAAATCCAAGCAAAAGCTTTATATGTGCTTTCAAAATCTAAATGTGTGTTTTTTGTGCTGGTAAGGGTTAAACATTGCTTGATACTGCATCATCCTGTGCATGTCGTAGGCCATACGGAGAAGCATGTTCACGGGCAGCCTGGATACAGATTTTTTTTCCTTTGGTGGCCTAAGCAACAGCAGACTGTTGATTCAATGACTCACCTGCAACAGATCGTACTATGGAGCCCCGTTCTCAAAAACAGTGCTTCAAAACCAGCAGGAAGATTTCATAATTCAATTATTATTGTCAGCACTACACAAAAGGAGCACCTGCACGTAACCTACAAACTATTTTCGGCAATTTATTCACAAGCTGTGCTAGAAAAGTAAGCTTAACGTTCAAAGTAAGCATGAATTAGGTTTAAACTCGATTATGAACTGTATGACAACTAAATCAATACCATCTCAACCTTGCTCTCTTTACTTAAAAACAAAGGCTAAAACTGTGAATACTGAAATAGCTAATGTGATTATAAGGGCAGTTAAAAGTGGTATTTTAAAGCCTTGACAACACAACACTGAAGTATGAATAGACAAGTAAATATTCATACTTCAGACACACACGGCGCTCTCCCAGAGCAGATGTTTGAATCTCAGCGCTCACAGTCTGTGCTGTGATCCCACCTTGTTTAACACAACAGTCGTCAGTCTATTTCCAGCTCGAGTGTCACAACGTGAGCACAAGCTAACGCGCGAACAAAGTAATGATCACTTTATTACCAGTAGTTCTGATTTACACTGGGTTTGTTCTACACCACTACTCATAAGCGGGTGGTGCATATGAGTAAAACATAAATCCTTATTGATCAGGATTGTCCGAACAATACAGTTCACTCAACTAAAACAAAACTCATTCACCGCTTTCACATCACAATAATTAAATCACGTCCTCTTGTTCTCTCTGACACATCAAGTTGTGTTTTGTTTTACAACATTAATATTCCCAATAACAGACAACCAGCATCCATTTAGCAAGTCTCTGTTTTCACTCTTCTCTGTTTACATGAAACATTCACAAGAAAAGTGCTCAGTCCAGAAGTGTTTATAGGCTGACTGTATATGATGCAGGATAACTAATGAAAAATATATACTAATAATTTGTTATACGTTTACTTACGAGTTGAAATTAAAAGGTAGACTTGTAGCTCAGCTTGGCAAAATCAAGCACTGCAAGTTCCATAGTAAAGTCAACACTTTTATGCTTCAGCGTAATGGTAGCACGACCACACCAAGTCTAAAGACACCACATTGTCCAGATAATGCTCAAATGCACAGTTGCAGATTTGCAACTTTTGATTCAGCTGAACTGTCACTAAAGATGAGCCACAGAGAACCTTATAGGGGCTGGTTGCAATTAATGAACACCGTACATTCAAACACGGTTCTTTGGGTTATATTTCATTTGGCACTGGGACTCATAGACAATCGATTTCAAGTCATCCGAAATGATGAGTGTTGTGCTCACCTATTGCAGGCTGTGCGTCACGACTCAGTTGAATCTTCAGGTTGTATCTGTGGGGAAACAAATCGTTGTTTGGCCAAGTTGTTTTACAGATGACTGAAAATACTAGTCAATCCCCACGCTAACAATGGCTAGCTCACGGTTAGCTCGCCTCCTTTGGGCAAGTATAATTAGCCACACAGCACCTAACATTACTGCCATGATAGCCACCTAGCTAATGTTAGCACAGTAGCTAACTAGCGTTATGATATTTCTGCTCTGCACCAGCTACCTCTTGCCAGTAATCCCCATCAGAGATCAATGTCAAGAAATACAGCACATTTCTAATTACCATGTTATAAATGTATCACTCCCTGACAGATTTGTAAATATGAGATGCTGCCTGGTGGCTAGCGCTGCGAATGACTTACCAATGCTAATAGAAAGGTGCTAGCTGGAGTTGGTTCACTGCGACCCCGACTGCTGTCAAATAGCGCCGTGTGAGCGAGCTGTAGTGTTAACATTACACACTTAGGCTGCGAGCGCTTGGCTTTGGGGAGAAACAAATCGGCCACAGCGATGCGGGCAAACAAGAGAAAACACGAAAGAATAAAAGAGTACAAATTAAAGAAAAGAAAGAAAACGCTATTCCCCCTTGTGTTCAAAGCTCCGGTGTGTGTTGTGTGAGCGTCACTTTTTTCCTCACCGAGAGTTTACGTCAGCGGCGTGCTTCTTGAGCGCAAGGATAAATATAAAATACAGAAAGTCAAGTGTTGTTCAACCTGTATGAACGGCTGGATCCCAATGCGGTGGAACCAGTAGTATACAATACAGGGTGGCATCAGGAATTATTGAGTCTGTCTCATTTGAATGAATTGAAATGAAGTCGAAACATATTTCAATAACAGTTTATGAATTTTATTATAGTACGCTATGTATGCAAAATGGTAAATCAACTGACTTGATCAAACACACATTTCGCTTAGTAGCAGCTTCTACGTAAAGTCATCTCTAAGACCTATTTCACCCACAAAGTCAATTTTCAACTTCAAGTTTTGGTTGCTACAATTCTGGTAGGCTAACAGGCCCCTTTCAAAATGCCAAAATATCACCGTGTAGGTTTATGTGATTAATGATTCATTCAAACATAGGCCTATCTTAGTCACGTTTATAGCATTTTTACCTTGAAAGGTGTTTTATGTAATTTCAACGAGCCTCCACAAGAGGTCAGACGTGAGCTTCACAAAGTGTGTGAATACTGTGGGAAAGGCAATTGTTCACACCTAGTTCTGACACATGTAGGATAAAGTTACTCTAGCTACCAAAGCAATGCTAATAATTAACTAGGCTTGTATTAGCCAACTACAGAATGCACAAGAAGCAGTCAAAGAAAATGTGTCATAAATGTAAACAAAGGAGCCTTTGTCCAAGCACAGACAAATAGCCAAAGCAACAGCAAGCCAAATTATCCAGAACTGTTAAACAACGATAAATAAATCCTACATAAGCTAAACCATTTGCAAGAATAAGCGGATAAATATATATATATAGCCTATATAAATCTGAATGTAGAAGAGGGTGGTAGAAGGCGCTTATGTGCAATAAGAGCATATTAGTCAAATAGACCTAATAGGCTATGCCTCATTACACAATCATGGGAATGAGTAGATCAATTATCTTAGTTTAACAGCGAGACAAACCACATCCTACGAGCTTGGCTGTAGCGTTATTGTTTATTAATCCACAAGACACTGTCATGCTCTGTCTGCCACACAGAAGTTACAGAGCATGTCCAACACTCAGTGTGACATTTGAACAAGATGAAACCTGTTTTAAATACCACCCAGTCTCCGCCTCACCGCCGAGAGCACTTTCTCACATTTAAAACACTGTTTGTCTGATGATTAAGGCTGGTGTCCCGTAACTAGATAAAGGGGTGATTCAACTTTGATCACTGACTGATGATATTCTCGTGTCTTATTCGACACAGGTCATGACAAAAGGCTATGTGTACATTTATTTCCACGCTTATTACTCGAGTTTATATTCATAATATCGATCTTATTCTTCCAATAGGCAATAATAGCCTAGTCGTAGGCTATGCATAAATCTGTCTCGTTAGTCGTAACTGTAAGTTGATGACTCAGCTTGTGCATGTGTAGTCTGTCAGTGCTTGTTGTGCTGTGCGTGATTTGCCCGGTGCCCCGATGCGCTCATTGGTGCGTCCCTCTAACGTGTCACTAGTTTTGGTGGATTACCCCTGATATCTTCTGCACCAGGAGTGAGAAAGAGCACTCCTTTCTCAACTTCTCTCCTCACAGCTGCCAGGACAAACCTAGTCTATAACTGCGCACAGAAAGAAACACTTTTTAGCTGTCTTTTCCGCCAATATTTTTCAGTTCTCCATCATGACGCCGTCTGTCTTTTCTGCGTTTTTTCTTCTGACACTCAGATTGATCAATGGAGTGTCCTCGGGATGTGCGTCTTGTGGTTTGGAAAAGGATGCAGAAGAAATGTTAATGGTGGAATTCGCTAAACAGCAACTTTTAGAAAAGCTGAATCTGAAAGAAAGACCCAACATCACTCACACCGTGCCTCGCGCAGCGCTTCTCACTGCGCTGCGCAAGCTGCATTCGGGACGTGTGAGACAGGATGGCACACTAGAGCTGGACAACAGTTTATCCATCAAAGACAAAGGCTATGAAATAGTCAGCTTTGCTGATATAAGTAAGTTTATTGTCACGCACCTTAATGCATCTTGTACGCACTGATCTTATTTGTTTAGTGATGTTTGGAGCAAAGGGGGAATTCTCGTTTTAATTGAGCTAATTATGAAAAACTTAATGATGATCAGACAATGTAGAAAACCTTGCTAATGTTGGACTATGTGTAAGTGAAGGTAATTTAAGTGATAGCTGACGTGTGTGTTTCACTTATGCAGATAAGAGTCAACGCAGTGAGAATGCCAGCCAACACTTGGCCTTCCAGTTCCTTCGGGAACAGGGTCACAGTATCCAGGTGCTGCAGGCCTCTCTGTGGATCTACGTACATTCTTCTCAGGACTCTTACAGAGACTCCCGACTGCCTGCCAGGGTCTTCCTCTCAGGAGATCATGTGGAACAGGGCTCCAACCGCAGCCTGGTCCTAGAGAAGATGCTGGAAGTGCAGGACAGTAATTGGCACACTTTTCCTATCACCCACACACTGCAGACTTTTCTAGATGGAGGCCAACACAGCCTTCACTTCGAGGTCAGTTGTGATGACAATGGGAAGAACCTTTGCTCCTTGGGTGAGACAGGAGACACCCCCTTCACGCCCTTCCTTGTGGCGCAGGTGCGCCTACGTGATGACCACTCCAAACGCTCACGCAGAAAGCGCTCTCTGCGCTGTGGGAATGACGTCAGTGTCTGCTGCAAGAGAGACTTGTACATCAAGTTCAAAGATATCCAGTGGCACGACTGGATCATTGCACCCGAGGGTTACCACATGAACTACTGCATGGGCCACTGTCCTCAGCATCTGTCAGGTTCTCCAGGCATCGCATCTTCATTCCATGCCTCAGTCTTCAGTCAGCTCAAAGTCAACGGCATCCATACTGCCATCTCCTCATGCTGCATCCCCACAGAGCGCCGCCCACTGTCCATGGTTTATTTCAACTCTCAGCACAGCATTGTCAAAACAGATGTGCCAGACATGATTGTGGAGTCCTGTGGGTGTACATAGATTCATGTCAGTTTAAAGCCAAATATTGTTATGTTCATGTCAACTAAATTAGTTGTAATCCTGTGATTTCAAGCACAAATAAGACATATTTTCACAATGCCTTTGCTTTAGAATATTTTTTGTAGGCTCTTGTATTTATAGTATTTACAAATGCTGCTATGATATTCTGCTCTAAAATGCAGTAAACTGTGCTAGACACTAGCCACGTGCTTATGCAACTGCTGAAACGTTCTCATCAATTTGTATATTCATTGTAATTGTATATCATTTTGTTATATATTGATTAACACTTGACAGTAGTTAATACAGGACTTCGGTTGCTGAGATTATATGATGACCTTTAAGTTATCTCTGTGTTTTGTTTCTTTTAGCATATTTTGAAATAGTGTTTTACTCCTCCCTTTCTTTGGTTTATTCCCAACATTTGTGAACCACTTTTCTAAAAGAAAAGCTTTGAGACTGTGCCTTCAAAATGCACATTGAGACCAAAGAGATTGTGTTCAGGAACATATAATAGCAGTACATTGACAAGTGCCTGTTCTATTCAATCAGAGCCTTTGTTGTATTTCGGCTTTGCAAATCTGATTGTGATGTGCTAACATCACCATCCCTGCAGTAATATTTGCGGGTAATCAGTTGGGTAACTCATGCTCATAACACTACGCGAACCCAAGGTCATTCCTCAGAAGCGCAAGCAAACATTGAGTGATTGCCAAGGGAGTCAGAGTCAGGGAGTTTGGTGGGTATAGCAATCGTGGAGTATTGCACTTTGACAATTTTATCTATTCTCTGTCTACATGATTGCGGTCAGTTCACATCATGTTGCCAGAAATCACGTGACTGAAATGAATTTTGATGCGTCTACAATAAAAAGAAAAGAAAATGCACATCACATACTATTAAGAAATTACATGCTGTGTAACATACTTGTACATTATCTGCAATAACAACATTTTGGTTTCAAACTACCACCCATCAACTAAATGTTTGTGGTAAAAAATAGAACAAGCACTTTATAGCCCTAATGTGATGTTAAAGCCCAGATTAAACTCAGGTGACTGCGGTCTAAGCATGTAAACATAAAAATGTGTTTTCTGTAATCTGTAATCATTCTTGTGAAAATGAAGAGCATGTTTAAATTCATACAATGTTATATTTTTACTATGGAAAGATGTATTTTAATAAACAAATCAAAGAACAATATTCATAGTAAGTTACTGATGCATATGAAACGCACAAACAGAATACGTTATAAAAGTTTGAAGTTCAACGATTCTACGCTAAGGTCTCGTATCATCTAACAACAGTAGTTAATAATTAATTTGATGTCAATACGTCAAAATAAATTAGAAGAAATTGGCCCTGAGGGCTCCTGGATGAGCCTTTGAAGGGCAAAGGCTGTGCTTACTCATACAAACAGTGAAGTGGCTTTATGGACTGTCTGTGTTTGGTGGGTAAACAGCTGCTGGCATGGAGTCATCTCGATCTTTACTATTGATTTATATGGGCTAATTTGAGAATCAGGCTTTGTTTTTCTCAGCACCGACTAATAATATCAGAATCAGAATTATTGCCATGGTTATGAACAGGTTCACAACTAGGAATTTTTGTCTGTCGATCGTGCAACATGAAACATAGAACATATAACTAAAGATAAATAATAAACTATAAAGACTTTAAACTATAAGGCTATAAGGGCATGCGTAAGAAGATTACATTTAAACTATGATAAAGACAACCACAATTTGTGATAGAACATCAGCGTGATGTACAGGTGCATTGAGTGTTAGCAGAAAATATGAGTGTGGACATAGTGCAATAGAGCAGATTACATTCACAGGTCTGTAACTGAGTTTTATGCATAATAATGGCATTTGTATGATAAATAAAGTATTTATTGGCTGCACAAATAGTTTCACACTTGCAGAGGTCCTCACTTAGGAACATTATGACCACAGTATTCCCAAGTTAGTCAACACCATCAAGTTCAGCCAAGAGGTGGTGCGGTCATCTAAAATGAACTACGATAAAATGAGATATTTTTGTATAATAGGTTTTAGGTCATTACGCCAAGTACATAGTAAATAATACACTGGGGCTCATGTGCAAAAAAAAAAAAGAAAGCCTACCTTTGGCTTGTTGACATTGGCATCTTGGTCTCTGACAGGCCAGGAGCAGCACGAGCCTCACACACTAAAATAACAAGCATTCATTACATCAGTGATTCTCAGCTGGTCAGGACCCAAAAGTGGGTTGCAGGACCAGTTTCAGAGCTTTGCCAAAAAAAATGACTGTCGATAAATTGTTGACAGTCAGCCTCAATGCTTAAAGGAGCAGCATGTAACTTTTTATACAGGAAAAAAAGTTAATATTAGTGCGTATTTGATCTTTCAGTGTCCTGTATGGGTGGTCATCACAATGCCTTTCATCACAGTGACTTCTTTTTACGCTCCAGGATTCAATGTTTATGAGGGTTTCTGGTAGAAAACCTACCAGAAACCCAAAAAACAATTGTCCCAGAAGTGTTACAGAGGTCACTGCGATGGAAAGTAAAGACGCCCTGTTAACCACCCATACAGCCGCTGGGTCACTGAAAGCTCAAAACGCACTAATATCAACTTTTTTCCTGTATAAAAAGTTACATAATGCAGCTTTAAATCAATAGACCTACTTTATGTTAAAAATACTATAACTGGGCCAAAGTGTAAAATTGTTTTTAGGTCACGGCTGGTCATTGGGTTCCTAAGCTGCACCAAATGAGAACCATTGCATTACATCATCACATAAAAAGGACACGGCATTCACTACACATGCCAAACCTTAATAATATTACCTCATTCGTTTCTCTTCAAGTCCAATTCTCCGCTGTTTGTTTCTACATGTAGGTGCCTGGTATTAAAATTAGCACCAATTGAAGCAGCATATACTTAAAAATAAATAAATAAATAGTTACCACAACATGCACATCCAGCCGTGAGTTAGCTTTGGTGAGTACAGCTGACTTTTATGTTACATTTTGTATCAAATATTATCCTTATCCACAGCACCACACAGTTTTTTTAGTATAATTGCAAATTAAAAAGAACAAATACACCATGTAAATTGATTGTGTTAATCCAAATCAGGATATAGAATAGGTGGATATTCAATCCTTCTATTTATTGGTATAATGATGAAGTGTAAAACTGAAAATGTTTGATTTTTCTTTTCTTCTTCTTCAAAATGATCTACACTCGGGTTAATTTAGAGGTTAACTTTCAGTGTCATGGGCAGTGAATGTAATTTACTAAAGACAACACTATTCTGTTATGTCTGACACTTACTTTGAGTAGTACTTTTGCACTTATTTATTTTGTGTATTATTGCTGGGTGAACGGTGTAGATTGTTTTTACCATTAGAAAATACATTTGTATGATTTAGAATCAGACTGCACTGCTACACAATAAGATAGACCGGTCTGAACACTTTCTAAAGCCACTGGGGTACGCCGAGGTGTGATCACCTACTGACCCACTAGTATAAAATCAAAGTCTACTGACTTACTGATACACTGACACACTGACCCACAGACCCAGCGTTTGCTATGTGTCACTCAAAGCCTTAATCCTTCACTCTACTCACAATCCCACAAATCCTCCGGGACGCTAAGGTGGCCGTCGTCCTGGAGGATTTGTGGAGTCGTGACAGGACAGTCTCTCTCCTGGGGCAGGTAAACACTAAACAATCGCATTAAGTCCACGCTGAGAATGAGTGAAGATTATCGGAGAAGGTGTTTACTAAAACTATGGCTCTTATAACATCAATGCAGTGGTGTCAGAACGTTTTCCAACGTCTTTCAATTTCAATTTCAATTTTATAATGTGGCCAGCGGTCTGATACTAAAATCATATAAATGCCTTTTCTATTGGTAAAATTGGCATTGTACAATGGTATATTAAAACCAGAAATCTTAAAATTGAAAAAGAAGTATCAGCCTGAGTGCATTTTATGTAACATTAAAAAAAAATCTTTGTACACTTTTACTATCAGTCATCGTAATAACATATCAATAAAGGGCTTTGAATAAAATACACCCATTCCATCCCATTCAACCGTTGTGTCAAGATTCAATATGTGCAAACAAACAAAGACACCGAAATACATACTGTATGTTTAAAGAAAACGATTTACTAATGTTTAACTACAGGTGAAACTCGGAAAATCAGAATATTGTTAAAAAGTGCATTCACTTCTGTTATTCAACTTAAACTGTGAAACTAATACATGATAGACTCGTTACATGCAAAGTGAGATATGTACAGCCTTTATTTGTTATAATATTGATGATTATGGCTCAGCTTGTAAAAACCCCAAATAAAACATCTCATAAAATTAGACTGTAAGCCATAATCATCAAAATTATAACAAATAAAGGCTTGACAGATGTCACTTTGCATGTAATGAGTCTATATCACATATTAGTTTCACATTTTAAGTTGAATTTGAATAAAACTCTAATTTTCCGAGTTTGTACGCTTTGGACTTTCTCTCCAGTTTGTCTTTTTTTTATTAGTAATAGACACATTATTGCAGCTGCAGTTACTGTAAATGCTACAGCAGTGCTACATTGCATTGAGCTGAAAGTAAAGACAAATGGGTAATGCGTGTTATGTTACCTTTATGCCATGATATATTTTTGAGTTGTTATGACGATGGCTGTCTCAGGAATGGCATGTGACATAAAAATCTGAGAAAACTATATATGTTTATAGTCATCTCCATTCTGTTTCAGGAAATGGTGGCAGATGAGATATTGCAGGTGATTTTAAGCATAGTAGCGTTTTTGTTACTTACATTTTATAATGTTAGAAAGCACACTGGCCTCCAAACCTATGTGTCCATAACACAAACGGTACTTTGTACATTTGTCATTGTCCCTCCTTTCTGTTATGTTACGGCGGGTCATAAGCTCTTCAGTAAAAGGCCAACTGTCTGAAATAGTTACAACACAGTGGATGAGTTAATTAAGTGCCCTGTGAGAAAGGTCTAAGGATCTTGTCTGCACTCTTGCTTCAGAGCTGAGCACTTCAAATAACTGCTAAATCCAGGCGCTGATCCCATTACGCCAGACCCACTTACCTGTTTTAAATCTATGTTACATCAGCAAAGCCTTGTTACTGAACAATATCCTGCATCCTTTCTCTAACCTCGAGCATCATGTGCTTGGCAAACACCAGTGGAAAGTTGTTGTGATTCCCGGTCGCTTGTGTGTTTATGTTTTTGAGCTAAAGTAAGAAGTACTTGCAGTGTAAGTAGTAAGTAGCCCGCAAACATTAGTAGTAGTAGTAGTAGTAGTAGTAGTGGTGGTACTAGGAGTATGTAAAAGAAGAAGCAGTTTTTGTAGTAATAGCAGTATTACCAGAAGACCAAATTGACCAATTTGGAAAATGTAGTAATAGTAGAGCCAGTTTTGTTCCGTTGCTGCAGTAAACATCTTGTATTCTTTGTGAAGCCTCTATCCAGGGCTTGAGGGTCACGGATTCCAATTAGCTTGAGATGAAAAATCCCATTAAAGGGCGTCGGAGTGATCGTGGTATTTACACAATCACGTTTCACTCCAGTGTACAGGTCTCAAAGTTTCCTGCGTTCAAAACAAAACATGTCCATTGTCTCCTCAACGAATTTAAAGAGGGGTATTATGCTTTTTTCAATCACATAGCACCAGTCTATAGCATACTACAATGATGACGTAACCTTCTGTTGGTCTGTATATGCAGTAAATTAAAATAACTGCCTTGAATAAAATTGCTCTCTCAAAATGGCTGTACTGAACGTCTTGAAATAGGCCTCTGTCTCTTTAAGAAGCTTTCCGACACGCCCCCTTCAGCACACTGCTGTGGCATCTAAACAACACTACTGTGCGGGGAGGGGGCTCTGCTGAGCTGAGGAGCAGTGGTTGGTGGCTTGGCTGGTGACGAAAGGTCCAGAGGCATCTCCAGGAGGTGGGGGCGTTCCTAGGAGGACTGAGGCATAGCTACACCTAAAATGGCTGCCGTCTAAGTTTTTACTGATTACTTAAAAATATGAGCCAAGGCAACACTCCAGGCATGTGTTTAATGAGGGAATGACATAATAACATGATATAAAGCTTGAAAAAGTCGATTTTACATAATACCCCCCCTTTAAGGCTTGATCAGTCGACCTCAATAAAGTGGCCATACCACCTCAATAATTCCCGATCTTGTCTGGTCTCAGAAGCTATAGGCAGGGTTGATTACTAACAGGATGGAAGACCATGTGGGAATCTCCAGTAGCCTTGGTGAGTAGTGGAGGTCGAAGGATCTGAGGAGCAGATTGGCAGCTCATCATCGAGCATGGAATGAATGAATAATGCATGATGAAATTGTAAAGCACCTTTGTGCGTCTGGAAAACAATATATAAGACAAAGGCAATGCTATTATTATTAAAGTTATCAATGTTAGCTATTATTATTTGCATTGAATGAACTAGTATCATATTTGTTTCTATTGTTACCAACAACCAAATTAGTTTTAATTTACATATAATGTATGAATAAATAGAAGTTGTTATACTATAGTAACCATAGTACTATACAACAATAGTATAGTGCAGGCGTAGGCAAGTTTGCGTCATGGATGGCCGATTTTCTACATTGCCAAAATATCAAACGTCTCAACTGTCGCCCCAATATAAACAAAGCACCATTTAACCTCCCCTCCTGGAACCGCCGCCTTAACGTGGTGGAGGGGTTTGTGCACCCGAATGATCCTGGGAGCTCTGTTGTCGGGACTTCGTGCCCCTGGTAGGGTCTCCCATGGCAAACAGGTCCTAGGTGACGGGTCAGACAAAGAGCGGTTCAGAAGCCTCTTATGAGAGACCAACAGGCCCGGTTAGAACCATGAGGCCGTCCTTCTGTGGACCCACCACCTGCAGGAGGAGCCATAGGGGCTGGTGAAATGTGATTTGGGCAGCTCCAACAGCTGGCAACGGAAAAGTGGAAGAAGATGGATGGATGGATGAATGGACCATTTAACCTCTTAACCCCCACCTGAAGCCAGTTTGGCTGTACCCAAATCTAGAAGCTTCTTGAAAAAAGTGTCAAAATAACGACAAAAATTAGATTAAAACGAGAAAGAAAATGTAACAAAAGAGCGAAAAAAATGTGATGAAAAATCAGTGAAAAGGTGACAAAAATGTGTGATGAAAACGCAACAAAAAAGAGCAACGTGACCATTTAGATGAGTTTTGTAGGTCTTAGCTTTCAAATGAGGCGCTACCCTGGCCTATAGGCTGTGACATTATGGATTTGGTTAATGCTGAACTGGAGAAAATGTGCTCGGTTAAGGCGGGGTTAAGAGGTTAATAGGAATTTGATCTCTGATTTGTGAAATAATATTTCTCTAAATCATCTTACGTGACAGAGGTTGAATGCAGGAGGGCTGGATTTGACTCCAGGGCCTGACGTTGCCTTGTATAGTAGATTGATACTACTCTTGTATAGTATCATACAAGCTGTGTGGTCTATAAGCCATACATGGTTTATAGACAAGTGTAGGACTTCCAGCAAGATCAGGAGTTAATTAATGAATAATATTTTCAGTGATTTTGTCCGTAGGGCTGTGGGGGCTTGATCCTATTCCTGCAGCTTCAGAACCAAGTTAAACCTGATTGTTAATAAGATGCCTACAGCACTGTACAATGAGAGACAAACACTCCTGCTCACTCACATTATATGTGAAAAACAGATTTGCAGTGGAATTTGGTTTGGAGGTATATATGACGACACAGATGATACCCAGTAACTAATTAGCCCTACCCTCCCTTACCTGCCTCCACATAAAGCTTTGTATTGTCTATTTCAGAAACACACCTTACCGTGCAGACTCTGAATTCCTCACAGACATCTCATGTAGCAATAAACTTAACAGCTCACGTCGACGCTTCTTTGCACTTGCCGCCTTTGCTTGAATCCTTAGGCGTTGTTCATTGGGCCCTTCAATTTTTTGGCACCGCACCCATCTCATAAATCTGACAAACAAAAGACAGATGAAGGTACGATTAAGTTCATTCACAGTGCACCCACTACAACAGATCATGCTGGTAAAGATTAACATGACTGTGCAGTGGTTCAGTGGCAGCGCGCCCGCCCACCCACACAAAGGGTGGCAGTTCAATTAGTTAAGTGTATTAGTTTATTTCAACAGGTACAATGTGCAAAAAACATTCATTAAAGATGCTTTGCACCAGATTTAGCTTGAGCTAGTTTCCATCTGCAGTCCCTGAGCAGGTGAGTTACAATATAAAAATGTACAATACAATCCCAGCTCAGGCCAGGGCACACGTACTATCATTGTGTCCATAGGCAAGACACTTCAGCCGCCTTGCCTCCAGTGTTTGTTTAGACTGGTCGGTGTATGAATAAGTGTTTGTGTGTGGAACAAATTATGTAAATTAGCTGATGGCTTCCATCCAGCGTTTACATCCACACATCATTTCAAGAAATAATACAGAAAAAAGAACGAGGAAATAATTTACAAATCCAGGCTCTTCAATAATAATAATAATATTAAAGCCGCAAGCGGCGATGTAGGCCCTCGCCCCTGGCGCAGCCCCCCTTGCGAAAGCACCCGCTCGATCTCGCCCTGGCCTCACTCCCATCCCGACCTCAGTGGTCCCGTAATCACCCACTGCCTCTAACTACCAGGCTGTTTTCTGTCCCCAGCCTCACAGGCCATGCAGACAGTCGTCTATAAGAAGTTCACTGCAGGTGATATGACATAGAACCAGAGGTGGGTAGAGTAGGCAAAAGAGTTACTCAAGTAAAAATGTACCTGTGAAATAATTTCACTCCCACACAAGTAAAAAGTAGTGACCGAAATAATACTCATACTTGAAAGTTTAAAAAAAGTACTGTGTATCCTGAGTAAGTGTGTGAGCGTGAAATTCATGTTTCAGAGGAATAAAAATTGTAATAATGTGAAAATCCTAATATTTCCAACAAAAATACCATAACAATAAATACGTACATTTCGACACAAAAAATAGGGTGAATGGCTATTTTGATCAAAGGCATTTACTGGCATTATCTGCAAAGCATCAACCATTTCTGCAAAAGTAAATGTTTAGTCCTATATGAAAGTTGATGGTTTGCAGCAGGGGGCGCTATAGCATGGATCATCAGTGTGGTCATGTAATAAAGATTCAGGGCCATCTGGTGTATATGTGATTACATTTAAAACTCAATCAGACAAAGAATGCGCGAGTTATTAAAGGTCCTATATCATGCAAAATCGACTTTTTGGAGCTTTTAGCCATGTTGTTATGCTATTTCCTTATCAAAAACACCCCCAGAGCGGTTTTTGGCTTCATTCACGCAGTTCTAAGTAATCCTCCTGAATCCTGCTCTCTGAGCAGCTGCTCCACCCTCTCCTGGTAAACGACTGAGCTGTTCAGTTGTGTCGTCACAGCGGAACGGAAGTGCTCTACGTCTGTAATGTAATGCCTTACGGCCTGATTTTTATTTATAAAACGGCTTTTTTTTTGTTTTTGTTTTTTTTTAAAAAAAAAAAAAAAAAAACAGCAATCCTCCGAAGCGTCTGTGCTGTCCCACGACGCTAATCAAGCGCACCCACGGCTGGAGGAGCCATGGATCCGAGCATAAGTGTTGTTTTTGAAGACTGAGCTCTTTCTAACCTACTCTGGACACCGCCTGCTCTTTTTCTTACCGATAATGCCACGGATGCGCGTTTGGCTACGAGAGGAACAGGGCTATTCAACCTTCCTAAAGAAGAGTGCACTCGCCAGAAGTTGGAATTTCTTTCCGGGATTAAGCTAGCTACTATATCAACCAACCTGATGGATGCTTGGTGAACCTTGGCCAGAATCAAAGTGGATTAACTTTTATAACTTTTATAACCAACGCGATCTCATGGGAGTCCAAACTGAGCGGTGAGTCAATCAAAACGCATGTTAGCGTGTGTGTTAGCATGTGTGTTAGCCATTTATGAAACTGCTTTGCACATGTCAACTCCTTATAACTGCATTATGTGAAGTAACTTCACTTTTTGCAGCGATATTTATATTTATAATACTGCAAATGTGGAATGAGCAGAGAGAGGGGCGGAGTTAACTGAATCGAAGCGTCTTATCTTCCGGGTAGGGAAAATACCCCCCAAAAATACTTATATTTCTCTCAAAAATGAGTACTCCATAGTGATAGAGGTACAATATATCATATATATGCCTATACTTTACTTTGGAATGGCTAAAATAGCATGATACAGATCCTTTAAGGTTAATATAAGCTCTAAATTACACATTTACACTGGCCACGCCCACATCATACACTATATGATATGACTGTAATATATATTTTTGTTTGGTTTATGGTGTAGAATATACCTGCAAAGTAAGAGGTGAATCATCCAAACTAAAATTTTCAAGGTATAGATAGGGGGCGCTATAGTGGTGAGCACCATGCATTTATTGAGCTCTATGGATTCATACCATAAGTGGCCTTATGTCAGCCAAATATGATCCAGATTGGATAGAGCGCATGCCTGCGAGGTGTTGTCAAATGTACCGGAAAAAAGCATGCTTTTCCAGGGGGCGCTATATGAAAACCGTAAACGTTATCAAAAAAAGCTGGCTTGTTTTTGTAGCTCCATGTCTCTAGATTCTATTGAGCCATGTTTGAGCTAATTCTGCTGAAAAACCAAGGAGTAGTAGAGAAAACCATCAGGTGAGCGAGATTGTCTCCAGTGCTCCATCCGAAACCAGTAAATTGGTAAGAGGTCTTACGCCAAACCGGATGTGCGTCAGCGTCCGCCATGATAAGATGCGTCCGAATTAGGCTTTCAGTTAGGAAGGAGTTAGGGAAAGTGGCCTGTATGCTAACTATCATAGCCACTTTAGCATAGGGACCTCTGATGCTAATTTACTGGCGATTAGGAGCTATGTGCCACCCCATAAGCCACTGCGCCAATCTCCCCGCCCCCACCCTGGAGTGATTCATGCGCAACCACTGTTGATTGACAGGTGCACATTTAATAATAATAATTTTAAAAAAAAGATTCTGCACAAGCCAAACTTTATAAAAGTGACAAAATACATGTTAGAGTCACCACAGCACATTCACAGGGTTTTAAAGAGCCTCAGTAAATGGCCTAAATGAAGGCAGTTTGTGCTTTTGCTTTCATTTAGTAGAAACTTAAGCCACATGGCTAATTAGCATACTGTAGCTTTATGAAACTGCTGTTGAGATAAAATAAAGGGAAATGTGAAGGATCATTTGGATGTTTCTCTTTTTTCCCCTTAAATGTCTTTATTTGGACACTATGTTGTTGTTGGACAATATACAGTAGGTGGCGGTATGCACTTTTGTTTGTCCTGCACTGAACTTTAAAGAAGAAGAAACACAGCTGTTGGTGATGTCACTTCCCCTGGGTAAGGACGGTCGAATTGGGCAAATGCTGCTGAAGCAGAAGTTCACTAACTGCACAGAGATCTAACAGTTGACCCCAAGGTTAAGGATTAGTTGCTAGTGTTAGGACTTAGAGGCTACAATTTAGTGGTTTCGGATGGGGCCCAGGATTTCAATCCAAGATGGCCGACTTCCTGTTGGTCAGAGGGCGGAGCTATAATTATGTTTTGTGACTGTCTCCATGTGCTCTATCACTGTGCCAAAGGGGATTGGCCTACGCCAAAAAATGCATGTCCCCAAAACAATAGGGGTCAACTTTGAGGGGGCGCTGTGGAGCCATTTTGTTTTGGGCGTGTGCATGTCGCCCATTGACATGCAATTTTCGCCGACTCTGATCACTGTGCCAATTTCTGCGTGTACTTTTGCACGGGAAGGCACTGAAAAACAGGATCTTAGAGGAGGAATAATAATGATAATAATAATAATAATAATAATAATAACAAGAAACCGGGGGAGAACAATAGTCCCTTACCAGGACTTCGTCCTGGCTCGGGCCTAAATATAGCCGCAAAGTGGCGATTATCGGCCCTCGCCGACCGCCCTGCCTAAAGCAAGGGGGCGCTTCGCGCCCTTTTGTTTCCCTCAATCTAAAATTATGGTATTGCTACTGCCTTTATGTTTGTTTTTAACTTTTTTCCCTAGGGTCTTAGTTTTAGGATGTTTGGAATGCGCTAACGCGCACTCCGCGCTCAAATTTGACATTATACAGATAAAAATTAGTATGAATTTGTATCACACTATATCTGCAAACTGAAGCATATTTTACATTTTACTAACCCGCAGAATATCCACAAATATCCTTTGGGTCCTCACTTCTCGCTGAATTTTCCATCAGAATAAAATGGGACATTCTGGTCATCGCTACGGCAACACCATGAAAATATGGCATGGGTGTAATTGACTTTTCTGATCGGAACGACCAAATAGAAATTTGTGCAAAATTATTTATATTTTCGTAAAACTAAAATTTGTACTCTCCATATAATTCCTATAGGGGCGCTATCGCGCCCAATTTGAATTTTGCCAAATGAAAGTGTTTAGGACTGTGACTTTAACAACTGATAACAAAATGAGCGAAATTGGGCTCCATATGTGCAAATGGGAGCCATTTTTTGTTTGCGAAAAATCTCAAAATACTTCGTACAGTTTGCGGCTTCGCCGCATAAAAACCGTAAAACTTAGAAAAATAATTTGGATAACTTTTAAAGTTCTACTTCTCAAGATTATTATCCACCCAAAATTAGGTCATTCCGATAAACGCTCTAGGAGGAGATAGATTTTGTACGAAGTGAAAAATAAAGGCGGATTCCCGCTTCGCGGGCTGTCATCCAAAATGGCTGACACCCTATATGGCGGACGGCGTTGCCGTAATAATATTTTTTGCTCAACTTGTCATGATGCACGTCTATACCGATTTTTATGATTCTACGACAAACTTCATTTTTGCCCGCGTCCTATCTCGCAATGTTAAAATCGCGCCACTATTTTGATATTCAAAATTTGGAAATAGTCAAAAGTTGCGTCGGATCGGGTTTGAATTTTGGGCCAAAATCTGTGACTTTTCGTCGATGTTCATTGGGTGAAAATTGCGACGGTGCGAAAGAAAGAAAGAATATTAAAGCCGCAAGCGGCATCGAACGGCCCTCGCGGGCCGTGCCTCCTTTAGCGCCTTTGTAACACTACCGAGGGCGCTAACGTGCCTACTACATTTTATTGCCCTGATGTGCCATAAATCTTTGTCAGTAAACATCAAAACTACATTTTTAGCCTCTCCATGTGAATAATGGCTCCAACCTGCAGAGGGCGCTAGCGCGCCCCAAATCTTTTTTATTTCACAAGCAGCATCGGAGGGCCCTGACGGGCCGTACTTCCATGACCACTGTCCACAAGCTCCTTACAGAGGGCGCTAACGCGCTGTAATTGTGTATAATGTGAGATTTATGTGTCAGTCCCATTAGGATAACATGGGGGCCCCAGGCATCACCATGGCAACACCGTACAAAATACGGTATGGGTCCTATTGGCTTTTTTGACCGAGATGCCATCAACTATTTTTGTGCCGAATTTTATCCATTTCCGAGAAACTAATATTTTTCCCATAATGCATTTTTTCTTCTCAGCCTAGAGGGGGCGCTATCGCGCCCAATGTCACATTTTCACATTTGTTGCGTTCGGGGGTGAAAGGTGAATAAAATGTATATTTGTTTGTACGAATGGGAGCAATTTGTAGTTTCTGATGAATCGCAAAGTTCGTCGTGAAGATTGTGGCTTCGCCACAAACAAACCATAAAACTTAGCCAAAAATTTGGATAACTTTTGATGCCCCACATCTGTAGATGAGCTGGAACGAATTGGGGCTCATTTGGTGAAACGCCCTAGGAGGAGTTTGTTAAAATGCGACGTCAGCGTGCCCGTCAGTGACCCAGGGCTCTCAGTTGACCATTGACTTTTATGGGCTCTGTACAATTACAATGTTGATTTTTGCATTATATTATGTATGTGCACGGGACGTGCACAACAAGAAGAGCGCATTAGTGAGTGTTTGAGAGGAGGGGAGCGCTACGCGCTCCAATTGTCCGCATGTAATTGGACAGCAGTGTGCGAAGCGAAGCAGAGCACACCATGTTGGTTTTCTGATACATGCGCTCGTGCACGGAACGTGCACGACGAGAGGAGTGTGTTAGTGCATGTTTGAGAGGAGGCGAGCGCTTCGCGCTCGTTTTGTGCGCTCTGCGCACTCTACACGATTACAAGAGCCCCTTCGCCAGCCCTGATGGCGCTCGGGCCTAATAATAATAATGTTTCAATCACACTATACTTTCATGTTTTATAAGGACTTAATAAAAAGCTAATATCCATCAGTAAAAAATATCAAAAACACTTCTCACTGCTGAAAAATAAGGTCTTTTTTGAGCCCTCATCCTTCTCCACATATCGTAACCATCGGGGGATTTCATGTTTGCCTGATGGTCTTTTACCTCACCTTTTCATTCAAAAACTTACATTTTAAAGTGAGGGAATTGTGGAGAAAGGGCAGGGATTTATTACACAGAAACATATATTTCCCAGTCTGTTTTAACTGAACCTTTAAAACATGTGTGTGCAATTGAGGACTGAAGCGACTGGATGGAAGTGGGCGGTGATCCGCAGGTGCCTGCCTGAGCACAGCTCAGGGAATTAACAGCAGTGCACACTGTTCTTCCAGCACCTCAGCTCTCACTCAGGTCACTCCACTCCATTTCCTTTCGTAGACCTAATTCTGTCAAAGGCTGAAGCCACTTGAGCCAATCAGCTCATTCTCATTCTCATTCGCATAGGTCTAACAGGTCAGATCAACAAGTGATAGTGGATTCAGATGTATACATTTGATATAGGCCTGTATGCCCCTCATATAATCACTTGATAGTACATGCAGTCATTATCATCAATGCAATGCATCAGTACAGGTGGTCACTTGAAACTACATAGGACCAGTGTGTTCACATTTAAATTACAGCACAATATAACAAGAGCTATTTCAGTCCAAATGAAGCAGAGAGAGCCACCTGCTGTTGAAAGTTATTCAGATCCTATCCGCTCCTATATGCTGAAAGAAATTCTGCTTTACTTAAGTAATCTATATACAACAGGCACTGGATTTTCACAGAATGCAAAATAGTATAATGTAGGATAGTTGTCAAATTCTCTGCATACGAAGAAATATACTACTCGTGGAAAAGAGCTATTGTTGATACAAAGTTTTAGACTGAGGTAATTTACTACAAAAATACAAATAGATAAGGATTGTGTTAGTATTTGAGTGAGGAAACTTTGAGGAAAATGATTTGACCGTCTGTCTCAGTCTGTCTTGTGTAATGCTGCCCTCTGCTGTAGAAGTAAAATAGTGACTACACTGAGGATTAGTGCAAAGAAAAATAACTTCATAAAAGACAGAAATGACACAAAATATGACATAATTGTATGTTATTGTGCAGAGGATTTAGAGAATAAATATATAATAATAGAGAAAAACAAGCATGATTTGACCTGCTGCATTATTTCTTAGACGATCCATTCAGAAATGTACAGTGGACTACACTGATTTGTGACTGGATCTTTACAGTACCGGTAATTTTGCATGATCTGCAAATTGATGATTACATTTTTTTTTTTTATGTAAAGGTTTATTGAAAATATGCAAAAACTGAACTGTTCAAATTAATTATCTGCTGACCTTGAAAAACAGATCAAATGGGCTAATATAGTTAAACTATGGTAAAGAATGCAACTTACCCATCCATGCCATATAACTGAGATGAAGTGCTGCTGCTGCCATTCTGTTGTCTGCCTCTCCACTGATCCAGTCGGAGAACGCTATGCAGGTGAGAGTGCTGCCATGTGCACCTTTATAAGTAGCCAGCAGAGCTGCAGCCTGGGACCCCTGGCCAATGAGAAGTTAGATGCAACATGTGCACAACCATCTGCAATGGAAAAAACAAATCCACTCCAATCCTGTCAGAGATGTGTGGTTCTGCTCAGAGGTGAACTGTTTTCCAGCTGCTCACTCTCTAGACAGATGTCACTGCATCTTACACAAACATCTTATCTGCTGCTCTATGAACGGACAGATTTGTTGTAAACACATGATAGCCTCAGATGATGCAGTTGGTTACAATAACAAATTTTCAGTTTTTCAGCAAAGTGCTCACATGTCTAATCCATCTCAAGGAGTAAGCCAACTATGGGCTTTCCAGAGACATCTGTCACTTTTATTTCTGGTCCATTCACCTTTCCACTCGAGCCTTCTGCCAATACGGCTGCCATGCCAAGATAAGTTTCACTGCTTCTGCATTCTGTGAAAGGACACACTTAAAATACAAACCTATACATTGCAATGTAAACAGTATACAAATGTATTATGATATATTTTCTTCAAAGGAGCACTCAATGTGCATACAGTGTAGCTCTGACAGAACGACCTCCAGTTAAGACAATTAAATATATCATAGTTAGAAGTTAGAACACAAAAGTGTGAGAGAAAGATAGTTTGACATGATAATAATATAATGTATGTATTTCATGCACTGGCCCATTCAGTAGGCTACAACGTGCACCTGGTCCTGCTGCTTTGCTGCTCCACAGGTAATCCTCCCATTCACAAAGTGCAGCCTGGACTGAGTGCAGGGCTTTGGTGGAGCATATGGTTTGGCATCTGTGTCTCACTATTTTCCCTGCAGCGGATGATCTCAGAGTTGAATCCTGACTCTCATTGACAAAATCAGATCTAAGCTCGGCCGTATGTTGTCAATGAACCACAACTTCTCAAATCACAAACTGTTCACACACAATGGACTGCGTTAGCAAGTAATGCATGTTGACCAGTAACTAAAAGTGCACATTTGTAAATTGTAATTCACTATTCAATGAACAGAATCAACTCCTACTACATCAAGGGTTTTCAAATGGTGTGGCATTGGGACTCACCTTAGGATGACAAACCATGACCAAATCATTACTTTTTTGCAACTCATAAAAAACCTTTGCAGTTGCATTGGTTATTATAAAATCTCATTCATTGACTTAAACATATCACAGTTTGTTTGGTCAATTATAAAGTGTATAAAGTTGCAACTGTGATCAAAACAGCTCAGAATCACTCATTTAATAGATTCAAAAAGCATTTTGTACTTTATCCGCTGACAAGTTTGGAAAGAAATGAAAAGACCCGTGACCTGGTGAAAATGGTTTCCCACTATTGCGTCCCAGTTGAGATCCTCTGCTTCAGCCCAACCTGTTGCTTTATTCCCGGTCCAGCAGGGTACGAGCTCCAGTCCTGGTTTTGGGATGCACCTCACGGGTAAAGCGCAGTGATCTGCAGCATCCACACACGTCGCAGCCACACACGCTGCAATGAAGTTACAACTTTAGAGTAAACAGCTGCCTTAGAGCTAAACTACATAATCATTTTACTCATGGACATTTGACTTAGACAGAATCGTGTCCGTGCAAGTGTGCTTCAACCTTTATTAAAGAAGACACTAAATACATATTTTAACAAGACTATTGTACACAGCTTAGCCGATACCTATTTGAAATGGACCACAAATAGCCCATCAAGAAAACAAGGCTATAATGTTTGTTTCATTCCGTGCGTAAAAGTTGGACGTAAGATGAAGTAAAGCAGCGTGGACCTTTTTTTTAAGAAAAACAAAAAGTGAACTTCCTGTTTCGGGGTGGTCCACAGACTGAGGAGAAAGGGAGGAGGAGGGAGGGAGGAGGGGAGCAGGGGGTGCAGCATTCCCGCATTGGCTGAACAACTCCAGGGCGCTGTGCGGGACTCCAGAGAAGAACATGGACTTCTCTTCGGTTACCGTCTGCGTAAAGTGACACACACAAAAAAAGAAAAGAAAAAACCAGCGATGGAAATGAAACGCGCGAGAAACGAGGATAAAGCGGCGTGTTTCATCCCCATCTGACCGCGCGAGGAGAACGAAGGAGAGGGACAGAGACGGGGGAAGAGAGAGAGAGAGAGAGAGAGAGAGAGGGGTCCTAACTGGGAACTTTCACAGTGCTTAGGACCCTGTCTGCGCTCCTCCACGTATTCTGGGAAACGAGTCAGAAAAGTTTGATGCACAATCTCGCTGCATGAACCTGAGGTAAGTTGCCCGTAGCGGTGTATTGGCCTGTGAAATCACGTGCGCGCACTAGTTGATATATTACACCCTGGAGTAAAAAAAGTATTGTTATAGACTGAAATGTGTCGAAGCTGTTGTCGAATGGAAATAAAATTCAGTTTGGGTGATTGCACTTTTCCCGTTTGCTGAAGGGACTGGGTGACCATTGGTGTCAAACTGGGGATCATTAACGTCTATTAATTCAGTCAAGTTATAATGCCTATGTTTGTGGTTCATAACATTATTTCACCTTCAGAGTACCACCAGGCCCAGATCAAGACTAATTCGGAATGAACTGGCCTCAATGGGTCTGACCTTAAATTGGACTAAATTGTGTCTACGCTGGATGCAAACTATCCATGTCTATATCATACTTACTAGAGCATGAAGAAAATAATCTCTAATAAAATGAACATAGTCAAGAATTGCAGATGAGTAAAGTGATACACAAACTGTTTGAGAACCACTGGCCCATGTCCAAATGTTGTTTGTTGTTTTTGGCATGAATTAATTAGGTTAAAAAGGTGTTGTTACTTGTCATAAATGTGTATTAGTGTGTTTTGATTGGAACTTAACTTGAAGGCAGACCCTATACCTCAACTTAAATTGTCTATCATTTATTAGAAAAAAATACTAAAGTTCAAACTAACCATGTTGGATCATTTATTGCCAATCTGTTGCACTAAAGGGCAATTTGAATGTTATGGCCTGCCCTACACAATGTAAACCATATATGGTCATCTACCGATATCGTCAGGAGTGTTTTAAAGGTGATTGTTACTGAGATTGTTTGGTAGCGGGTCATGTCGTGTGGTGTTATCCCCCCTTGTCTGGTCTCCATGCTTGTATACTGCTCGGTCAGGGCTCGTGCTCACTGCTGCCAGCGAGTTTTGAAATCATCTGGCTCAAGCAGCCCAGGGTCGCTGGGCCACCCGGGAACAGCTGTTTCTTGTAACCTGACATACTTGAGGTGCCAATATCTTTACCAAATGTGAGTTTCTCTCAGGACACCCACAAACAACAGCCTCAGAGCCAGGACAAAGAGTGGACATGAATTGTGCAAAGGTTGTTGTTTTAGTTGCTGCTTAGTATTGTGGGACTGGTCGCTTTAGAAAGGGCATCTGGTGTGAAAATAGCTGCAAACTAGCCTTGGTAGATTTCTCATCTTTGTGACCTAATGGCTCTGTCTCTCATCGGAAAGAGCATTTACTTCTGAACTAGAACATTTGATTGCAGGTTAGGGCACTTTATTTTTAGCTTTGTGAAATATACGAGTGACTTTGTAGTGGTTTATTCATCTCTTTGCAAGTGTGTGTGTTTGATCCATTGATAGACTTTTGCAAACCTCCTTGTTCATTTCACATGACCATATATTTCAAATACTTGCAGATCTAGGGTCTCATCGTGAGGCGCAACAATGAAAGTATTTCTGCGGAAGGAGCACGTATCTGAGATTAGCGGCAGCCCTTAACACTGTGGATGTATCGGGACTAAAGAGCGTCAACACCGGACTCAATGGACTAACCAAAGACTTATTTCTTCCACAGTGACAGTGAGAAGTGGTGAGCACACAAACGCGCAGTCTTGTTTACCCAGGCTCTCGCACAGAAAGAGAGAATCATCACAGGCAAACACGGGATATTAGCAACCGTATGAGAGCGGTTTATCAAGCTGTTCCTAAACGTGCAACTTAGTCGAAGAGAAAAGGGCTAATTACAAGTGTCAGTAATTAGGGGCGAGCATCGGTTGAAGCAGTTTGTCGGGATAATAGATACTTCTAGTCACAGTGCTTCAGCGGATTTACAACTTTAGTACAGTTACTTGCTAGGGCTGCACAATTTCAGGAAAATCCAGGAAGAACATTTGAGAGGAGACTGAAATATGAATTGCTAAATCTAAACTGCATTTTCAATTTGGTCGCAATAGATTGTGCAGCCCTATTCATGTCACCTTGACCATAATTGAGTTGTAAGGAGTAAGAACACAAATGCTTGAAAGCACCACCGTACAATTTAGAATGAAGGATTAGTCACTTCTTTAAATTGTGTGTCAGGAAGCATATTTGAGAGAGGCCTGACTGATCCAGGGCCTTAAAAGTTGCAGTGCCGTAGGACGAGGAAAATGGACTTGTCCACAGTGAGGTGTGAAAGGCTCCACAGGGTGCTTCCTTGTTCTGGCTGTGGTGTATGAAGTGTGCTCGGGCCAAAAGGCTTCGAACGGGAATACTCCCTAAAACAAATAGAGCGGAGAGGAAAAGACCATCCCCTGTTTGAGTGACTTTATCACGGCCTATATCAGCAGCGATAAGCCAGTCTAGAACAGAGAGAGGGACCGGTGGCATTGCTTTATAGAACCTCACATAATCCAGCTCTCATCAGTTTATAGATACTTAAGGCAAATCCAATACTCTTTGATTTGACTAGACAGTTATATGTTGCTCCAGTCTGACCGCAAACAGCCCAGGCAGGTCGCTGATCGGCTCAGGAGAAAGTTGAATCGCAACCTCCACAATGGAATCTCCTGGGTTTACATGGGTTTGGGCAATCCTGTTCTAGTCAGACTAGGCGAGAGATCCGACTTTCTGTTCCTCCGTGTAACCGCAGTGAGTGAACCACATGCCAAAGACAAATTTCCCTTTTGTGTGACAATAAAGTATACCTTACCTTTAAACTTAATTAGTGGAATTAACAATGGAGAGACGATTGAAATATGAAGTCCCAAACTAATACAAAAATCACATGCATTTCAAAAGGTGTTTAGGAAGATCAAGTTTATCAGGATTTGTACATAATAAGACCCCATTAAAATATTCATAATAACCCAGTGCTGATCAAATGCAGATCAAAAAGAGGTCAGAAAGTAAAACATGCATGAAGTGGAGTCAAAATCTCAATTTGCAGACCGTTCTGGTGTTGAACCCATATTAAATATACACAGTTACTTTCTGGAAGGGCATCCTGCTTTAAGCCTTACCTAGAGTTGAGAATTGGCTTCGCTGACAAACTACTTTTGCACTTTCACGCTGCCTCTGTACCTCCTCGTTCCAATATTGTGTGGATAATTAAAAACGCGAGCCAACATGATCGATCTGTGGGACACTTTCAGGTCACAGGATGGCAACCAGTGCCTTGTTTTTGTCCAGATTCCATTTTGGTCCGCTCAGCAAGGAACCAGTGTCACGTGACGCCTTGCAATCCCTCCGCTGACCCCCCCCCCCCTTCCCACCTTACAACCCCCTCCCCACCTCGGACCACCCTCACTGGGATCACAGTCCCTCAATCAGGCCCTTTCACACCCACTGAACCAGAAACAATCAGGGTTTAATAGCAGCTGTCTGTCTGTGCTGGCCTTGGCTCGCAACAAGACAGTGGGATGCGGGATAGGGACGGGACAGGGCTTAGGATGCTCCAAGGGACACACTTCTTTATCCAGTGTCTCCTTTCTCTCCACTCTTCTTCCACTTTTTTTTTCTACTGCAGACTTTAGATGGGCTGCTGCTTGTCAGGTATTGGTATTCAGAGGTTATTGTGGGTTCACCGGACTGAGGTGGTGCTGTTCTTTTTCAAACTACTGAACTGAGTCGCATTGATTCTTTAAACTTTGAAGTCTCTGTGTGATCTATAGGCATTTTTAGCACGTGACAGTCGTAGTTCAAACAAATGATCATCATTTCTTCTGAAGAACAATCTGGAGGCGTCATTGTATTGAAAATAAGGCTCACGTTATTCCCTCCTGGGCTTGTAAAGGGCAGTTGATCATATTGTAATCATTTCGTGATTCGTGATCAAATCTACGGCTAGATAGCTAATCTGGTGGCAATTATTGTTTGTTGTGGAGTTTGGACTTTTAGGAATATAATGGAACTGTTGTTGTTAAATGGTTCAGGAGAGAAATGCAGTCATTATTAGTTTACTCATCTTCATGTTGTTTAAAGCTGTGGTACCTGATTTTTTTCTGTTCAGTAACATTTTTAGTTATGGCCCTATACTCGTTTCTAGCTCTGTGAAGCAGCGGGGACCACCCCCAAAATAAACTGCACTAATTTTGATTCTACTTCGCTCAGTAAATGTTTAGGTGAAGACAATGCAACAAAATCTGTTTTTATTTTTGCTGTGTTTACAACATACTCTGTGGTGGAAAACATCAATTTACTCTGGGATGATTGGGGGTCTTTCATCTCCCCCGGTGTCTCTGGCCAGAAAACCACCTTTTCAACTTTCCCAACACTGGGTCGGAGGCGCAATACACACTAATGGAATCACGAAGAAGAAATCTAACAGGCTAACGGGCAAAGCTAACTGCGGGCTAGCGCCAGTATAGCAGTGTTTACAGCCAAGCTTAAAGGGGGGTATTATGTAAAATCGACTTTTTCAAGCTTTATATCATGTTATTATGTCATTCCCTCATTAAACACATGCCTGGAGTGTTGCCTTGGCTCATTCACATATTTTGAGTAATCAGTAAAAACTTAGACGGCAGCCATTTTAGGTGTAGATATGCCTCAGTCCTCCTAGGAACGCCCCCACCTCCTGGAGACGCCTCTGGACCTTTTGTCACCAACCAAGCCACCAACCACTGCTCCTCAGCTCAGCAGAGCCCCCTCCCCGCACAGTGTTGTTGTTTAGATGCCACAGCAGTGTGCTGAAGGGGGCGTGTCGGAAAGCTTCTTAAAGAGACAGAGGACTATTTCAAGACGTTCAGTACAGCCATTTTGAGAGAGCAATTTTATTCAAGGCAGTTATTTTAATTTACTGCATATACAGACCAACAGAAGGTTACGTCATCATTGTAGTATGCTATAGACTGGTGCTATGTGATTGAAAAAAGCATAATACCCCCTCTTTAAGATGAAGAGAAAAGAAAACTGAGGTCGATCAAATCAGGAAAGTTTTGCCATGTAGTTCATGCACATTTCAAGTCACATGTAAGCAATGAATATTTAATCACCTCCTCTTAAACAACAGCTGTGCAATGTAATACTTTTGCTTGTGATAATTGTCATGGTCTTATAAATGACAAGGCCGGTAGCCTTACAGTATTATGCTTAAGTTACTCATAGAGATACAATTTAGCAGTGATTTTAGTTATAAACTAAAAAGTAATCAATCAATCAATCAAATCTCACCCAAGCTGCTGCACATACTATTGTTGTGTCCACGGGCGACACTTTCCCCACAATTACTGCAGTCACAGAATGTGGTCAGTTTGCGACATTGAGGACATCTGATTTCAAGCTAAATCTCGGCATGCAAACTGGAAAAAACAAGGGACAAGAAGTAAAACATCGTTTTAAATGTATATTTATTTAATAGGAATGCCCTCATAATACATCCTGTTAAGATCAGTTTAATTAAGTATCTGGGTCATGTTTTACTATTTACTTTAACACTTCTCATTAAACACTGTGTTGTTTTCTAGCAATGAGTGTTAAAATGTTTGTATGAAGGATACCTGTCCCCTAATGTCCGAGTGAATCCGTGTAATGATGCTTAAGTTGGGTGCAGGGAGGGGGCTTGTTACTAAGCAGTGGTTTGACACCAGAGGCCAAAAGCATTAGGGCTTGAATTGAGTCAGTCAAAGGCCAAACATAATGAGTGGGAAATGTTGCAGTCATGGGAAATTCGGCAAAATCACTCTCCACACAGCTTTCTCAATTCAACCTGAAATTATCACAATATTTTCTAACGGCAAAACTTTTCGGTGTATTTCAAGGGAGCTTTATTGTTGTTTTACATAACACTAATTTGTAACTATAC
This sequence comes from Neogobius melanostomus, assembly GCA_007210695.1. Lineage (NCBI taxonomy): Eukaryota > Metazoa > Chordata > Actinopteri > Gobiiformes > Gobiidae > Neogobius > Neogobius melanostomus. Next base: position 3,512,037 of record VHKM01000283.1, read on the forward strand.
CTATAATTTTCCTATTACGGGAGAGAAAAACATTTGAAGTCAGTGCCAACTCTGAAATGCTTTCCAAACTTAGGCTCAACAATTACCCTTTGACAGCAATAAATCATCTGTTACTATTTTGGCTAATTCCTGCATCGAGTTAAAGTGTGTGTTCATACGGAGCCCAATTGTCACAGTGTGGACACCCGTGGACTTGTTGTACTGGGTACCGTTAAACAATACCAGTTTGGTATTGGGAAAATACGTGTAATGTGTAGGTACTACCGGTATGAAAAAAATTAAAGTATCGACAATTTTAAATCGTTATCCAAGTTTTGATGCTGTTGGTCCAGGGACAGCATTAAAGGAAGTGACTTGGTTGTTTCAGCTCAAATAAATGTCTTTACATTTTTCCCCCTTTCTTTTTTTATTTATTTTCTTGCCCAATGTTTGCCCAATTCTACCCATTTTTTACACATTATTTTTCTTATTTTTGCCCCAATTTTTCCAAAAAAATTTTATTCATTTTTGTTCATTTTTTATTACAAATACTTGCCTCAATTTCTCCTCAATTTTTTCCAAATTATTCCCCATTATTCAAACATTTCCTGATGTTGCAGATGGACCTGATATTATACATTTGCAGATCGTCCACACATGATTGTTCTGTATTCTGGTTCTAGATGACAAATATTTTAGTATAGGTATCAGGAAAAGTATCGTGCAGGTATCGGTATCGAAAACCAAATTAAGTATCGTTAAAGTACCGGTATCGAATTTTTTTTTTACGGTACCAGCCCTACTATTGACTAGAGTACTTTTCCTCCTACCTATTACTTTGATACAATCCACTTTATTTCTATTGTGTATTTTACAAACACAATAACAGCTTCCAAAGTGTTGCGCATAATTGAAATGAATTATTTGGAATTTAAATAAATGTACATGAAGTAAATAAAATCGCACATATAACATACAGTATATTGCAATGACAATTCCAGATACACATTTTCAATGATCTGTTTCAAAGTTCGACATGTGTAACTTTGTATATCGCATAAGTTCACCTGTGCATGAGTGGGGATCTATGTTAACGGTGATAGTTATTAGTGTCTTTCTATTGGATAATGATTGCTTCGTTTGTAGTTTATGAACCGTAAACTACACGTAATCTGGCTGGCCTCGACCTGTCTTAATCCTGCATACTTTTAGGTTTTGTACTTTTTATATTTACTCACCCAGCAGAAAAGGTTGTCATTTGTGGGACCCCTGTGCATCGAACTACAAAGACGCTTATCGATAGGGAACTTGTTATGCTCCCTGAAAGCGGTGAGACATATTACAAACTCATCCTCTGGGGAAAGTTAGGAATGAGTTTGGACCGCGACTCGCAATTCAAAATCCACGCGCTGCCTTCATTGTTCATCATTTGGGAAACAAAAATAGTGGAGTGTAGTATTACTAACCCATACCTGAGCATTTGAGAGAGAGAGTGCAGCAGAAGATGACTCACAGAGGGCTCGGTCGTCAGGCAGAAAGTGGCGAGGGGGCGGTGTTTATTATTGCAGCTCGTTGCCACGGTTACTGGGCATTGGGTCGCTGCCATCATCATCTGTGTAATTGCAACACAGGTTTACGGTCGGCTTCTGTGACGTTCACGACTCTGAAAATGTCAGGTGAAAGCGGCTGCAGAGCGGGTCTACCATACTGTCCGTACGTGCGAAAACCGAGAAAGAATATGTTTTATTTTCTCCTCTGTGTTCGAAGTCCCCCCACCCTCACCAGTATGCATTATGTGTATTGCAAGAATATATCACGAAATCACTGAAGTCTTCGAACTGACGGAGATTTATAAGTTTTTTGATAAATGAGCCTAAAACAAACGATGCATGAAACGTATAGATGTACGGGAAGTTCAGAAGTTCAGTTTTAATTACAATTTTCCTCATTTAGTTCCATTTTAGTTGATTCAGTGTTTCTCGAAGGCTTGATTTTACATAAATTACTTAAAAACACATTACCTATGATTTGAGTTTAAATTAAATCGCAATAATATCGTCATTACAATATTTCAAACCTGCATCTCATATCTCATGTTTTGCAGCTCCTAATTGACACTAAATTAAGGAAAAATGTGCCCTTATTAAAGAGGGGTATTATGCTTTTTCAATCACATAGCACCAGCCTATAGCATACTACAATGATGACGTAACCTTCTGTTGGTCTGTATATGCAGTAAATTCAAATAACTGCCTTGAATAAAATTGCTCTCTCAAAATGGCTGAACTGAACGTCTTGAAATAGGCCTCTGTCTCTTTAAGAAGCTTTCCGACACGCCCCCTTCAGCACACTGCTGTGGCATTTAAACAACACTACTGTGCGGGGAGGGGGCTCTGCTGAGCTGAGGAGCAGTGGTTGGTGGCTTGGCTGGTGACGAAAGGTCCAGATGCGTCTCCAGGAGGTGGGGGCGTTCCTAGGAGGACTGAGGCATAGCTACACCTAAAATGGCTGCCGTCTAAGTTTTTACTGATTACTCAAAAATATGTGAATGAGCCAAGGCAACACTCCAGGCATGTGTTTAATGAGGGAATGACATAATAACATGATATAAAGCTTGAAAAAGTCGATTTTACATAATATCCCCCTTTAAAAGTAAACCTTCTATCGTCAATATTGTTATTAATTCTATTCATATTTCTTCTACTACTGCATTAATTATTATTATTATTATTATTATTATATAGTATATGACTGCCACTACTTCTTTGGTAATTAGTACCGGAACTACTCCAAGATCCGTTCACTCTTCACCCTCTCCGACGCTGAAAAACGTGTCCATGCCTTTGTCTCCTCAAGGCTGGATTACTGTAATGGACTTTTTACTGGGATCACCTCCAAAAACATTCAAAGACTGCAATACATACAGAACAGCGCCGCAAGAATCCTTATGCAAGTACGCAAGTATGAGCACATCACTCCAATTCTATACTCCCTCCACTGGCTCCCAGTCCCCGTCCGTATTCAATACAAAACCCTCCTTCTCACCCATAAATGCATCAGCGGCCATGGTCCATCATACCTACAAGAACTCATCCCTCTCCAAAAGCTCCACTCACACCCTGAGATCATCCAGCAGCCGGCTTCTCTAGGTCCCTTTCACGAAGCTCCGAAACCATGGAGCCATAGAGCCTTTTGTTCAGTTGCACCCCGGCTCTGGAATAGCCTCCCTGTGGAGCTCAGAGGAGTGCAGAGTCTGGGCTCATTTAAAGCTGAACTAAAGACATTTTTATTTAGGAAAGCTTTTAAGTGTCAATCTGGTGTAGTTTTATTGTGTTTTAAATGTAGCACTTTGAGATTCCTTCGAATGAAAAGTGCATTATAAATTAAATCTATTATTATTATTATTACTACTACTAGGCAGCCTGGACGGGGCCTTTCTGTGTGGAGTTTTTATGTTCTCCCCGTGTCTGTGTAGGTTTCCCCACCACAAAAAATATGTACAATAGGCCAGGATGAATGTAAAAGTGTCTCATGTAAAGCGCTTTGTGGCCATGTCTGTGAGGCACTTTTATTTCTTTGTATGGACTTTTATTGTGCAGTGTTTTACCCTTAAGCTTTCTATGTGGCATTTGTTTGTTTGTTTTATATTGTGTCCTTTTATATGTGTTGACATCGCACTTTGAGCTTCTTGCACATTTTTTTTCCAATGTGGTTTTACTCCAAATGGCTAATAAAATTAATCTGAATCTGTGAAAGGTGCGATACAAATAAAGTCCTTTCCTTACTACCATACTGTTATTTCAGTTTTATCTTTCCGTTAATCGCCTCTAAACAAATATTACAACATTAAAGTAGAATTTAAAACGTCTTTCGATTAAGAATGTTTATTTATCACTTCATTCAGATTTCTAATACATTTACTAATGAAATCCCACTCTGCCAAATGTTTTAAAGAGGGGGTATTATGCTTTTTCAATCACATAGCACCAGTCTATAGCATACTACAATGATGACGTAACCTTCTGTTGGTCTGTATATGCAGTAAATTAAAATAACTGCCTTGAATAAAATTGCTCTCTCAAAATGGCTGTACTGGACGTCTTGAAATAGGCCTCTGTCTCTTTAAGAAGCTTTCCGACACGCCCCCTTCAGCACACTGCTGTGGCATCTAAACAACAACACTGTGCGGGGAGGGGCTCTGCTGAGCTGAGGAGCAGTGGTTGGTGGCTTGGCTGGTGACGAAAGGTCCAGAGGCGTCTCCAGGAGGTGGGGGCGTTCCTAGGAGGACTGAGGCATAGCTACACCTAAAATGGCTGCCGTCTAAGTTTTTGCTGATTACTCAAAATATGTGAATGAGCCAAGGCAACACTCCAGGCATGTGTTTAATGAGGGAATGACATAATAACATGATATAAAGCGATCGATTTTACATAATACCCCCCCTTTAAGACTTAAAACTACTGTGTGTAAAAGTTGGAAAATGCACTTTGTCTTATATCACAAGTAATAATTGATGACCCAAAGGTGTTTCACATTTCCAGTTGTCGTCATTTGTAGATGTTCATTGCTCTGGCACACTGCGTTGTTGACATTACTTGTTCTGTGTGATTGATCCATATTTCCATGATAGCGATACAAAGATTGAAAACAATTGCTTGGCCAAACCCGGTTACCACAGTGACATTGTTGCTTTATAACGGCTGTTTATGAGAAAAGGACTAAAGTGGTCAGCCTCTGAGAGCCGCAGGCACAAAATGAGGAGTTTCTGTTTAGATGGTATTGTTCTTCTATCGTTTTCCCCCTTCTTCCATTCATATCCGCGTGGAGCCTGCTTGTCTCCTTGGACTGCTTCTATTCCTGCCTGCTGCTGTGTGTGTGTGTGTGTGTGTGTGTGTGTGTGTGTGTGTGTGTGTGTGTGTGTGTGTGTGTGTGTGTTGTCAGTCCTGAGGAGCTGGAGTGGCTTGCCTATGCCACGTTAACCAGATCAAATGCCATAACAGGAAGTGGGCACATGCACGCTGACACTCTTACATGACTTATTACCGCTCCGGCCAAATCCAGGCGTCCTCGTCACTGATACGCTGACACCAATATCACTGCAGGGTCAGAGGTAACGCCGCCATCCGTCAAACTGCGCAAATTTACGGCCCGGCGTTTGTCAGAACGTCCTGCAGAAGTAAAGTTATGATTTTTATTTATACTTTAATGATTTTGTCCTTGATTTGTTGTTTTTACTGGGCAAGATCGTATAGGACTCTGATGGTTTCCTTTTCACTCACTGTAAGGCTTACAGGCAAAATATGGTATCTTTAAAGCAGAACTAAGTAAATCATGCCTCTAGAGGCCACAAGCGCCACTGCAGGTGTTGTAGCATATTGTGTTTTGTTACTCATTAAATGTCCGAGAGAGTGAATACTACGCTGACAGAAAAGACAAAGGGAGAGATGGATATTGTACATCCAATTACACAATGGAGATCATTTTTTTCATTCAAACTTGGCTAATACTGTTTAAGTGGCGTTAGCCCGCAGTTAGCTTTGCCCGTTAGCCGGTTAGCTTCTTCTTCGTGATTCCATTAGTGTGTATTGCGCCTCCGACCCGGTGGCAGTCAAGTTGCAAGTGTGGTTTTCTGGTCAGAGACACCAGGGGGAGATGAAAGACCCCCCAATCATCCCATTAACACTTGTATTACCCCCAGAGGGACTACGGAAAGGATTTATTAAGGTAAACAAGTGACTTAGTACTGCTTTAAAAAAACATATGCTTTTACTAAATTGGTTCACAAGATCTACATATTTCAAAATGAACCTCGGCTTAAGCAACAAATGGATACTACTCCTTAATAAAACTTTACTTGTTACTGTCACACTGACTGTAGACCTGTCAAATGAAGAACTAATCCCATGTTGATGTTTTTTTAATTTATTGTTATATTATTATTTAACCTCTTTAACCCCCACTTTAACCCAGTGCATTTTCTCCAGTTCGGCTTTACCCAAATGTAAAAGCTTCTTGAAAAAGCATCAAAAGAGTGACAAAAAAGCGTTGATCGCCTGACAAAAATGTGACAAAGATACAACAGAAAAATGACAATGAAGCAATGGAAAAAAAAACTCAAAGTGACGACAACACGGCAACAACGCAGGGAAACAGATCCATTTATATCAGTTGTGTAGGTCCTGGCTTTCAAAAGAGTCAATCAAGGAGCTTTTAGATTTGGGTAAAGCCGAACAGGAGAAAATGCACTCGGCTAAGGCTGAGAGGTTAAACGTAGTCTGTGGTCTTATGCCGTTGCTTTAGCTGGTTGTTCGGCTGAGATGAATTGCCTTGAGCGTCTTCATAACAAGTAACTATCGTAGTGGTTTGTTAACGTTCGTTGCTGACAGACAGAATACATTCATTCGTTTCACATACTGTGTAATTTCTCTCCTCAAAAATAAATAATTTCCATAACTTACCTTTGATCTACCGATTGAATTTATTTATCTTTATGCCAGAACTTTTAAACACGTCCTGTTATTTTGCTGAACTGTCAGTGTTTGTTTTACTCCGTGGCATCGGCCGTTGACATTTGTCCGGGAAAGAGCAACCCATTGTTGGCGAGTTCAGCGTTCCACACGGCAGTACAGTTACCGCCAAACATTATCCATCCACTTCATACTCTCAAAGAACTATCACAGCCGTAGAAAAATAATATTGCTGGCTCCTGGTGAGAAAGCGCTTTGAATTTCATTACTAGTGGAATTTAGTTGGAAAGAGGTGCGTACAGTGAGTAAAAGGCTGCACCGCACAGACTGGAGCAGTGTATGTGTGTGTGTGAGTGTGAGTGTGAGTGAGAGAGAGATCCAGATTGTTTTAAATCCGCAGCCTCTCAAATTTATGCCCATGGGCTGCTTCTTGGGTGGGCTGCAGAGGGAGGGAGGGGAAGGGGGGGGAGGCGGTGCTGTGCGCAGGGGAAAGTTGCCGACTCCAGTCTGCTGCGCCGCGCTTTGGCTTTTCCTGCTGGAACACATTTACGGCTCAAAGTGCCGTCCTGCCCTGCCCCGCTGCGATTCCACGATCCACCAAAATGCGCTCCTCGGATTGAGCCGATTCACGGCGTTGGACACTTTTTCAAAACTCCTTCAGCTGCGCTCGGTTCCCAATGAAACCAAAAGGCCCGAAATAATAAAGTTCATATTCAGGGTTTGAGTTTCATTTTAGGCTCATTTTATTATACTGTTGTACTAGTCCTTTGCTGTTTGGAGTTACTTGATTGTACTGTACATACTCTTACAACTTTTTCACAACATGCTGTTTTGTTAGATCTTTAGTCATATTATGTAAAAAATATATATATTATAACCAAGTCAAAAGTACTTAACTTTTCTTGGTTATTATATAGTTCTCTTTTAAGGATTATGTCCCCCCTCGTTGTTCGGATTTGTTTTAACCTCTTAACCCCCAACTGAACCGCGCACATTATCTCCAGTTTGGCTTCATCCAAATTTAAAAGCCTCTTGAAAAAAGGCGTCAAAATGGCGACAAAACGAGAAGAAAACGCCAAAAAAAATTGACAAAAGAGCGAAAAACGTGCCGGAAAACCGATAGCAAAATTTAAAAAAGCTTAAAAATACAACAAAAGAGTGACGAAAAGTGATGAAAAAGCAACAAAAGCCAAAAAAACACACGCAAAAAAACAATAAACAAAAGCACAACAGAAAAAGAGACAGAAACACTTTAAATATGTGACAAATCAGTATTGTAGGTCTTAGCTTTCAAACGAGGCGTTACACTGACTCTCCAGTCGAGAAACATTTAGATTTGGGTAAAGCCAAACTGGAGAAAATGCGCTCGGTTAAAGGGATATTTCGGGATTTTTGACATTGGGCCTCATTTCCTAGTTATCCAGAGTGTTGTTGATGTCTGGAGATATTTTTTCTTAAATTCATGCAGTTCTTATATTTGAAGAGTCTAGTGGCGCTAGGCTAGGGCAAGGCTAAAGCATTTCTATGGTAACAGTTAGCCTGCATTAAAACAGTCTGACCCACTCCACAGTGCACCTGAGGTAAATCACTTATAACGCCAGACTAATGATATAAATGTCTGTGTAGTAGAATAATTTTAACCATTTTACATTTAAAATAACTTATATTTGAGCAGCATCAGCTTCATGGCTGAAGCTAACGCAGCGGCGGAGTGATCTGCGAGAAAATAGTCCCTCAAAATGCGGTAATTCATGTGATACAAGGTCAGTTATATTTAAAAAAATATTCTATTAACACAGACATTTATATGGTTAGTCTGGTGTTATAAGTGATTTACCTCAGGTGCACTGTGGAGTGGGCCAGACTGTTTTTAATGCAGGCTAACTGTTACCATAGAAATGCTTTAGCCTTGGTCTAGCCTAGCGCCACTAGACTCTTCAAATATAAGAACTGCATGAATTTAAGAAAAAAATATCTCCAGACATCAACAACACTCTGGATAACTAGGAAATGAGGCCCCATGTCAAAATCCTGAAATATCCCTTTAAGGCGGGGGTTAAGGAGGAGTATAACATTGCTGTAAAATCAAGAAAATGAAACCGATTTTGTACTTGCTTGTGGCTCTAGTCCCTGGAATATGCTTTTTAAATATGAATGTGAATATGAATGTGTAATTTTTTTTTGTTTAGTATTCCGACACACTGAGCAACGTTCATTTAGCTAAACCTTTGAATCTCCCCAACCAGCATTGACCTCCAGCTCACATCGGCTTGCTCTTCCGGTGAGTTGTGTCCTAGTTTAGGGTCTGCTGGCGTGAGTTGAGAGCGGTGGAGGTTTCCGGTGCCTCTGTAACAGCGCAGGGCCTGAATGCTCAGAGGGATGACATCAGCGGCATGTAAATCAGCCCCGCACTGTCATAGTTTTGGAGGTTGTTGGGAGCGATAACGCAATGACGCACACGTGTTCATGCCTGCACACACTCGACGACAACAAGAAAATGGATTGCAGCTTTAGATTTTGAAGGGGGATTTTTGCGTTTTGCGAAAGTTTTCTGACGTGTTTGGTTTTGGGATTATGGTTGCACGCATCTTATATTCCATTATATACCCCATTAAATTTAAACATTTTCCATTGGATTAAAGACTTAAACACTAAATCAGGACCTAAAGGCTGAAAAGGAACTAAACTGTGAAAAGTATGACTAAAAATGAACTTTTTTTTAAAGTTATATTGCGTTTTTTGTTGGCAAATATCTGATTTGGTCACATGAGTAGTTCGTTGCTGCGATGTTTTCCTCCTGTGACTGGCCGCTAATGCTTTCTGAAGGTATTACGGTTATTGCCGCGCTTGTAAACCATTAAGTTTTTATTTACAAGAGCGGGAGGAGAGGGTCTGGTCTTGGTAGCGGCGCTGACCCCAGAGTGAACGAACAACATGAGTGCGTTTCACTACAAGCAGGCTCAGGGGACGTCTGGCTGCATTTGAAGCACTCTGTGGTGTAGACCCCTCCTCATTGATATAATTGTGCCCATTAATTACATGAGGCGGGGCCTTGTTTCCTGCCTCCCATCCCCAATAACAGGAGGGTCTCTCCGGACATGCGTGTGAAGGTCGCTGAATGAACATGTGGGAATGAACTGTAGAGCAGGGCCAGGAGGTTCCCACCTTTCCGGCCATGACCCCTAAAGTTATGTGAACAATCCAGGACCTGCACTTTAAGCACAAATTGATCATATAGATAACATCAAGTTTACAAATATATGCTGTTTTCAATCAATAATTGTAATAAATCAACTTCTTTTATATCTTGAAATCCCTGCTGTTGATAAATAAACTGATATACGTTATGAATCCTGAAAGTTAAAAAGTCATTCTCTAAATTAATAGGGCTGGGACACAATATCGATATATCACAATACTTATTTGTTGTGATACGTGTATTGTATCGAAAACGATGTATCGCAATACTTTTGATACTCAACCCAGTTTTAGACAAAAAATATACAATGTCTTTGGCCTAAATATAGTTTTGTTAAATCCAGACTTGGTGCTGATTGGTTTAAACAAAAGAGACTTTTAGTTTATTTAATTTATTTGACAGGGACCATGTACAGGATCATGAATCAGTATATGAAAAGATGCACCAGACTTTAATTGACAATTACAAAACACTGTACAAAAAGCAGAAAGCAATACAGTTCATAATATTTACAGACAGTGCTATTATACAGTTTATAAAAAAGTACATTTCATCTTCTTCTATTGTTGCTATACCCACTCCTTCTCGCTTTAGTTAAGTTAAGTTGTTGGGTTTTTTTATGCTTCTGCCATTTGCACTTTTCAAAAATAATTTAGATTTAGTTTATACATTTAGGAAAGTCAACTTGCGATTTCTTATTTAATTAATTCAGGGTGAAGTGTTGCAGTTTGTGATAATGACAGATTATAAATGTAATACTTCTTGCATTGGAATACATTGTATCTCAGTGTGTATCGTGTCAGGCCCTCATTATCGTGATACGTATTGGATCGTGACAGAAGTGTATTGTTCCAGCCCTATACATTAGACATTCTGACAGAAATCAAGTAGTTGTTTGAGGAGCAGTATTTAGGACCAAACATTTCTCTGATTGAGCTGATGGCAAACATTCTTCACTAGGGACGTACCTTTTCCAATTGTCAGTGAAACGATTACTTTGCCCTATTGTAGATTAATGAATGTAACAAGAACAGGTTGGTATATTTACACTAACAACTGAACTAACACACTTTTCTCTATACCGCGAGCCTGCTTACTGTCTTCCTGGCACCTCCATGTTGTTTCACCCCAGTTGCCGGTCAAATATTATTTCTAGATGTTAAAATGCAGTTGGTCTTTGCTGCGTGGAGCTCTTGGGGCCACCCACAGGGAAGCAGTGCAGATGACTTCTTCAGAGGACGTTAACATGTTGTGACTGAGGTCTGCAGGTGTGATGCCTTTGACGCCGTGACTGAGCCTCCGTGGACAGGAATGTAAAGGCCAGTGCAGTACTACAACACGGAGGTCAGCCGAATGGCTCTTTTACCCGCTTTGTCGAGCTTTTCCATAACAAAGGCCAGTGCCAAACTGGTCTGACCAGGTATAGGTTTTGGGCCCGACCTCTGGCTGTGGCCAAAGCGCTAACCCGTGTCTGATGTGACGTGAACAGACTGCTGGCCTCTGATTGGCAACGAGAGAGTGGACAGCCCTCACTATTGACACACAGGTCATACGGATTTAATATTTCACAACATCATACCGCTGTGCTAAAAGGAGATTTTGCTGATATTAGCATTTAGCCGCTGTTAGCGCAGCTTTAGCTGGTGTTAGCATGACATTTACATGTAGCTTACCTTCATAGTTGTATTTAGTGGTTTCTTTTCTGTTTTAATACAGCTTGGCTCCTCTGAATGATTCCATAACTCCCACCAGAGGGCAGCATTTGTCCACATTTGTTCTCATCGCGGCTTACAAAACTTTTAATGACGATCTGTACAGCGTGCTCCTCTGTGCGGCGCCGCCCACAACAAATGCGTGTGTGTGTGTGTGTGTGTGTGTGTGTGTGTGTGTGTGTGTGTGTGGTGGAAACAGAAAGGTCTGCGGGGTAGTGTCGATACGTGCACGACTGCACATAGATCGTGGCGTGTGCGGCCGGGTTACGCTATGTGGTACGACGGCTAAAGTGTCTGCAAAAATGGACGCTTTCTAGGTGACAAAGAGGGTTTGTGCAAAGCTGTAGCATGAACTTCAAGTATTAGTATTATTTATTGGTCGAGTTGTACAGTTTGGTGGCATTGCAATTGAAAAATAGGATAATACTTTAGTAAAACAGGCGAGAAAGTGAACAGTAAAGTGGAGTAAAAAGCTACAGTACACTAGCCTGTATATTAACACTTTTTAATGGTCAATATTGGCATAGCTTAGATTATTTTAAAGTGAAATGATACTACTGAAGAAAGCTGTTTCCCATGCCAGGGGTTGACCTGCGCTCATGGGACAAATGTTTAGATGACGGTGCATTTGTGGGGCAGCTGTTGTTGTTTCAGGACCTGGTGCTGGTGTGTTCTCCTCCTCTTTAAGCCCCTCGCACTCTTCCTGTCCTGTCCCATCAGCGACTAACATGCAGCTTAAGCATAGGCTTGTCACGATAACAGAATTTGAAGTTTGATGTTGGAAATATTGCGATTAAATATATTATTGAAGAACTTTAATGCCACAGAAACTAACTCTAAAGCTCAAAAATGACAGTAAAGCTTTGTTTGAAAAGGACTTAATCTTAAAATATCCCACAATAAACATAAACTATAATTTAATGCAACCTACTTTGGGTTAAAAGTAATGCATTACATTAGAAAAATTGACAAATAATGCAAATAAATGTACAGAGCCAAAAATGTTTAGTTTATCTGTCATTTATTGAACGTCAAGTCAATATAGTAATTATTGTGACAGCTCTACTTAAGCATGACTAAGGCCAATGTGACTCTGGTTATTAGTATCTACTTTGAACATTTATGAAAATAATGAACAGAAAGTATCTTTAAGGACAGAACGACAGATAAAGTTGCTAGAGTAGAATCCATGTTACGACAACTCTCCCAATCAAGCCAACTTGCCAAGTATGTTAAGTACTGTATGTATAAGTTTACAAAAGCATTATAAGCTGTGATGTAGGGCTGCACAATATATATCGCAAAAAATATCGTATCGTGATATTAGGTGATGCAATATCAGTATCGCAAGAAGTTCGCAAGTATCGCAAATTTTTTGTTTGCAAACTCAGCCAAAAACCAACAATGCTTTGAACTTATAAATGTGGTAAAGTTCATATACTAACAGTTCAATTTTAGTCTTGTTTTGGTCCTGATTTAGTCTTTTTTTAAAATCTTCTTTTGACACAATTTGCTGAAAAAACGAGTAACTTACGATTTGTGTTTACTTAGAATGGAACATGTTGTGTTGAAATGGTTTTGTGAAATATCGCAATAATATCGTTACCGCGATACTGCACAGCCGTATCGCATATCACAAGTTACTTCAATATCATTCAGCCCTACTGTGATGTACATGAAAAGTATTAGGGACCAAAAACAGCTTAACCCATCCTTCTTATATTTAGCTTGGCGTATAATCAGACACAGCATGTCTGGAGGTTTACATATCAGGGAATTAAACTCCGATGGTGTGCTGCCAAACATGAAAAAACTCATCACCCTTAATAATATTAAGGGCTGGGTAGCAGAATCGTAATGGTAGTGGCTTACGGGGAGATTATGTGAAATTGAAGAAGTAAAACTACAGGATATAGTTTCACATGTTTTAGATCAATATTGCATTTTCTCTCCAACATAGTGTAAGATAGTAAATAAAGATGTATTTGAGATTATTGCCACATTTCTACGAAAAGCATGATTGTATAAAAGGTACTGACTCCTTTTCCTATTATGACCCATCAGCATGTGCGGCAGGCAACGGGACGGGAGCAGTGTCCGTAAAGCAATGCACCTGCTAGCAAGTTTTGAGTCCAGCGCGGGACAGTGAGGCTGACAGGTGGAGGGACAGTGAAAGGACTGCTCTGTGAATGTCTTTGGGCCGTGTGGGGGTGTGTGAGGGTTGGTGGCGGTGGTGGTGAAGGAGGGGGGGGTTACACAGTGGGACCATGCTGGGACATTTACGCTCAGCCTCTGGGACCGTCTCTCTGCTGAATACAGGCAGGTCGTCAAGAGATTTTCGTCCGCCTGTCTTCGGGACAGTGTGGAGCTCCATGTGTCCCGCGCTCTGACGGGACGATGACATTTGCCCAAGCGTTCCCAGGCCCCAGTCACATAGTTTTTTGGTATAAAAAACATGCAGCAGTGGATTAAAACAACCCTCTGTACTGTAAAGATGCCTATAGATCCTCAAATCTATAGAATCCTTGCTCTTAATGTGGCACCTATGTAAAGCCCAACCATCACACAGGGAATTAATTCATTGCCAAATTAATGCGTTATAAAAATCTGTCGTACACCACTTTAGTCACACATAAATGCAACAAGTAAAACAGTCATTCTTATTAGTCAATTGCTTTTTTAGTAACATGAATATATACATTTATAACCATGCAAAATAAGGCTTGACTGTGTATATGTGGCACCTACTCAGTGCACTTTGTGTCTTCACTTTAATAAAGGATTCCCCTCGGTGCCAGATTAGTTCCTCCCCAAACTGATAACATCGTCTTGAAGCTCCCAACTAAGAGTGTCTGCAACCAGCTCCCAGAATGCTTTGTGCTGATCTGATGCGAGTGCGGCAGGTTGGGACTTGCCGGTTTTGGACTTTCCCGTCGGCTGAAGATGGGAGCAGCATGGCCCCTGTCCGTCAGTCTGTTCCCTACAGACGTGTCTTCAGTTGTTCATTTATTGGCCCTCATTAGCAGGCACCTGTAGTGTTTCGGCCGTGTGTTTTGCCGATTCCGATTTTTGACTTTGCCGACTCAGGGTGTTTGTTTTTTCCCTCAAAAATCATGAACAGCAGATGGTCCCGTCACATGTACAAGTGAAAGTTGGGACCTTGTATGATGTTTGGTGACGGCTGCACGATAAATCGCCAAAGTATGTTTAACACAATATTAGGTGATGTCATTGTCACAAGGTGCGACAAAATATCTCACACATTTAGTGCCAACACAACTTGAAACAAAAACACATGGTCAAGTTTTACTCCTGATTTTCCCAATGTAGCCTACACTCATTCCTCTTTTAAAAAAAACAATATAATGGTTACACAATATTATAGTCTAATACTATAGAACTAAGTAACTTTAAAGTTACTTAGTTCTTTAAAGCAGAACTAAGTAACTCATGCCCCTAGAGGACATAAGCGTCACTGCAGTTGTGGTAGCATGTTGCGTTTTTTTACTCATTGTCTGTGAGAGTAAATACTACGCTGACAGAAAAGACAAAGGGAGAGAGGGATATTGTAATTTGTGCCAATTACACAATTACACAGTTAGCTTTGCCCGTTAGCCTGTTAGCTTCTTCTTCGTGATTACATTAGTGTGTATTGCGCCTCCGACCCGGTGCAGGGAAAATTGCAAGGGTGGTTTTCTGGCCAGGGCACCAGGGGGAGATGAAAGACCCCCCCCCCCCAACCCATTAACACTTGTATTACCCCCAGGGGGACTACGAAAAGGATTTATTAAGGTAAACAATTACTTAGTTCTTCTTTAAGACAGTAATGGAATATCACAGCTTTTTTCTTGTATTGTTCTGTCCGAGTTGCTCCTGTAACACTGGCAACTACTAGTGTAGACAGTGTTGAAGCAGAATGAGTGGTAGTAACTAGGGCCGGGACTTTTTTCGATTAATTGCGATTAATTAATTACATGAGGTTTAGTGCGATTAAAAATATTAATCGAAATTAATCACACTTTGCTTTCCACACTTCAGTTTCCTTTTTTCCTGCAGACGCACAATTAATGGCAATATTGCACTGGTCTGTTGGACTTGGTTGGACAAAAATAAACAATATTTTGTTGCTTAAGCTCATGTATTCAGTCATTATTCAATGGTATACTAAAATCCTTATGAAAAAACTTACTTCTCACTGTTCTCAGGTCAAATATTTATATGCGATTAATTTCGATTAATTAATTACAAAGCCTCTAATTAATTAGATTAATTTTTTTAATCGAGTCCCGGCCCTAGTAGTAACACTTCAATATGCGGAGTAGTAGTAGTAGTATAAAGGTACTTGCCTTTCTTTCTGTATGTGAGCATGTTTGAGTGCGTGCAGTGAGAGAGTTGCAAGGACAGAAGTTGTTAGTGATTGCACGAGCGTTTGAATCCCGGGGCGTAATGCTTTTGTTCGCGTCTATGGGATTTTTAACTCACATTAGGGTTTTACTCACTGCTTAGGCACAAATGTATATGAACTGTATGGTTATCAGTCGCATAAAGATAATGGAGCAAGGAAGACTCCTTGCTTCTTTTTTGTGTGTGCGTTTTTTGGCTTTCTTTGCATAAAATCAGGTGTACTTTTCCGTTTATCAGAGCCATGCCATCTTCACCTTGCAAATAATTTCCAATGAGTCACACTCTTATGGAGCAAAATGTTTGGCTTTGGTTTGTTGATTTGACCATGGCCAACTCATCAGCAGTTTTAAGGTCAGGGGAACAACATTGCCAGCTCACTTGCAGTCACTTAAGTTTCTTATTAGTTCATAATTGCAAAACATTATTTCGGCTTTACAATATCTTTTGCAAACAACAAAAGAGCTTGTTTTATACGGGCGGTTATTACATTCATAAAGCTTGCAAATCCTGTAAAATTGCCCTCAATAAAAATAATAGTTCAGCGGTCAGTCTTTCCTGAAACGTTTCTGTTCCTCAGCATGTGTAGCCTGAATCTTGACTCCGAACCATCCACTTCTTTAGCTCATGAAAAATTGCACTTAGATATTAGAATTTATTACTCATATGTCATGATCTTTGTATCCAAATTTGACTGGAATTTCGAGACACTGATTAGCCATTTTTGGAGGTCAGCAGAACGACTTTCACTTGCTCGCAGATCTTTGCAGTCTTTACTCAGTTGGTGGTGAGAAGAGAAACACCCCCTTAACCCACCTCTCAGTCCCGACTCCCCGCCCCCTCCTCGCGCTGTGTGTCCCTGCTCACACTCCGGCTTCCTGTAGGATAGTCCCAACGCGAGCCCCCGGGCCGTGTGGATGTGTGCGGGACTATCAGGCTGTAACTTGTCATGGAGGGATAGTACGCAGGGCTGATTGGATGACAGAGGCCGCAGTCAAGTAAGTGCCGATATGCCTGTGAGCGCGTGTGTGCGTGTGTGTGTGTGTGTGTGTGTGTGTGTGCAGATGTTTAGGAGATAGGGGAGATGTCTCTATGTGGGTGGGTGGAGGAGAACGTCTGGGACAAGATAAAGATTTCAATTAGCGGGAGTTGACTGTGGTTCAACTCGGGTTCCCTCAACATTTCATTGTTTTGTTTTTGTCTTCTTTAGGAGGAGTATTTTTAAAACATAGTATCTTGTTGCAAGGAAAAATAAATACTTCGTGGGGATAGTGCTTGTTTTACCGCAAGTACCTAAACACTTTTATGGCGCGTTTGCTTGTTGGTGTTGAACGTATTACACAAAAGTATAAGAGGTGATGTGAGGACAGTTCTGTGTTTTTGGCGGTCGCAAAATAGAGAGAGTCTTTTTGTTTAATCATAGTGACTTATGCAGTTGTACGTTTTGTAATGGAATGGTGCAAGTACTGACAATCTTGCTCAGTCCTGCACTTTCTTTGCAAGTTTGGGATTTGTAGTCTGTGCTTCCAGCTGTTCATAATTCGCTAATAGCCATGGCAATTTGATGAATACAAATGATAAAGTTAGCTCTTTGTTACTTCTTCAAATTGACAAGCAAAGTGATCGGCAGTCTATCTGTCGGTCTCAGCCTGACATGTTAAGACATCATCGGTGTCATGAGTCCGGCTTGTCTGCGCGGTCGTACCTGTCATGGGGGATTTACTCGTGTGCAGTATATTAGGAAACGGTGTGGTGGGCTAACGTCAACAGCTTGTGTGTGCATTGCAGTGTTAAGCAAAGCCGAGAGCCTTTAAGTGAAAACCTTTAACACACAGTGGTCCACAGCCGCCGGGCCGTTGGAGCCCACTGGTGGAGTGTGTGGCTTACCGCCGTGTCACTGCCTGGAGGCCCGACTGTCTCTGCTCACTTGTCAAAACTCCCACGTGTGCGTTCTGTGTCACCTGCGTTTATTAACAAGCTAAAAAGTGACTTCATGTGAATGACGTCTGACATACACAATATGACAAATTTAAAATATATCTTGTCTTGGGGTACTGCGGTGAGCCTTCTAAAGAGCATGGAATACGTGGGTAAACGTAACCTCTTAACCCACCACCTGAACGAGCACATTTTCTCCAGTGCAACTTTAACCAAATAAATCTAAAAGCTTCTTGAAAAAAGTGTCAAAATAGCAACAAAAAGAAGACAAAAACAAGGATGGAAAAGTCACATAAACCCAACAAAAAAGTGAAAAAAAAGCATTGAAAATGCAACAAAAAAGGCACAGAAAAAAGAGCAACAGAAAAAATGACAAAACTGTGATGAAAACATTACAAAATGTGATGAATAAAAATTTTAAAACATTTATGACAAAAGGACAAAATGTGATTAAAAAATGCCAAAACTATGTGACGAAAACAACAAAAATGTGGCAAAGATTGTTTACGACAACGTGGCAACAACACAAGGAAAAACATCCTTCTAGATGAGTTTTGTAGGTCTTAGCTTTCAAATGACTGGCCTATAGGCTGTGAGCTCCAATCGAGAAGCTTTTAGATTTGGGTAAAACTGAACTGGAGAAAATCCACTTGGGGTTAAAGCAGTACTAAGTAACTTGTTTACCTTAATAAATCCTTTTCGTAGTCCCTCTGGGGTAATACAAGTGTTAATGGGATGATTGGGGGGGACCGGAGCCACTAATACACACTAACAACGAAGAAGAAGCTAACAGGCTAACGGGCAAAGCTAACTGCGGGCTAGCACCACTTAAACAGTATTTACAAGAGTATTTTAAAATAATTTCTATTGTGTAATTGGATGTACAATATCCCTCTCTCCCTTCGCCTTTTCTGTCAGCGTAGTATTTACTCTCACGGACAATTAATACGTAAAAAAATCGCAACTTGCTACGACACCTGCAGTTGCGCTTATGGCCTCTAGGGGCAAGAGTTACTTAGTACTGCTTTAAGAGGTTAATGAATGAATGAATCAATTAATAGTTCATATGGTATTCAGTCAACATTCTTTTCTTCTTTTTTCAATATAAGATCGCCTTCTTAACTGATAAATTAAACTCTTTTTTTTGACTAACTAACTAACTAGCCTAACTGAGAAAACTACAGCATACTCGAACATCTATACCTAATGCAGCCAACATATTTTGCTTGTTATTAAGCTCACTCAAATTTAAGTGTTGCTATTTTCTCTGTAGCTGTCATTACTGTAAATAATCTACTGTAGATCGGCTTTCGGCTTTTCACCCTGTGCTGAAATAGCAGCTTTAAGTGTTTCCTCATAAAGATTGAGTTACTCGCACACACTTACTTCCCTTAAAACCTGTAATATAGACACGTGTCAACAAGCCAGTTGTCTTAACCTCACACAAGTGGATTGTGTGAATGGGGCGAAGTCAAATTGGTAAATAGGAGATAATTCAGCAGTCCATCTCTCCTTGACTCTTTTTCTCCCCGGGCTCTCAGTAAACACGTTGAAGAGCAAACGTTTTTAACTTGGAGTGTGAGCGCCAGAGCTCTTCTGCTAACTGACCCAGGCGGCTGAAGAGGCGCACATAACAGCCGGCCACACTGGCTTTTGTGAGCACGAGGGTCTTTACATAACCCACATAACCAGGCATATTGTCTAGCAACCGGGCCGCTACTGAAGGGCCTTGTAAATGGAGGAGGGGTCTGCTTGAGTAGAGGCCAGTAGCTGCACAAGAGGCTAGTGCGGCTAATGCTAGCTCCAGATCCTCCACTTGGGCAAAACATGGAGCCATTGAGATTCTTCACTAATGTTTCGTTTGTTTATTTATTTTACTGAACGACTCTTGGGCTAAACGTGACTGTTTTTTTTTTTTAAGTCCTGGGCAGGGGTTATTTAACTTTTTAATCCGTTTTACCTGAAGCTAGTTCTAGTGCAATTGTTTATCGTTACTATGGAAACAGCTGCAGTGGAGTGATTTAACTGTAGGTGTAGTCCAGCCAATCAGAATCGAGTATTCACCCAGACCATGGTATAAAAGAAGTTAATGGCCGATGATAGCTTATTCACACTTTTGTTGTGTATCAGTCTTGGACATATTTAATTATTACATGGAATTCCCTGGTCAACTTAATGCACTCCTCTTTCCCCGTCCGACTCCACAAAGCCAGCCCTTCTTCGCCCTCTTCTCTCTGTTTTGAGTCGGTGCCAGAATTCCCCCGGACCTGCCCAGGATGTTGAGGTAAATTTTCCCTCCCTGCTCCTTGCGATTCGTTTTTTCAAGATGTTTTGCTTATGGCTGCCGAGAAATGTTTGCATATTCCCCTTTTGCAGCGCACATCGCACCCCCTTAGAATTAATACCTTGATACTATGCAGCCTTGTGTGTCTCATATATTCGGTCCAAAGTAGTTATTGACTTGTTGAATTCACCAAACGACAGCTGATTCCCATTTGCGCGCTTGCTATGTTCATTGTGTTACTAAAAACTACTGGTGGTACGGGGACTTCTTCAGGTGATGGGGTCGTCTGCAAACTTGGACTTTAGAGTTTATATCCGGTCTATAGTCCAATAAGACCTATTTTAGACCCGATTTAGTCCTAATTTGATCTTTATCTTGGGCTGGATAGATAGATAGATAATGGTTCTTCATTGTCAATGCACAATTAGCATCATAGTTTAATTCCATCCGTGTTTAACTGAAGGCTCTTAAAGATGTAATGGCATCACATGAAACAGAAATTGAGATGAAAATGTATAGAACAACTATTCTGAAATAAGCCCACCCTGTTTCTTAGCCAACACAATTTAGTGAACAGAAGAGCTACTTTATTGTCTGCTGGATACTGGTCAATACATCTCAACCTTTACAACGCAGAATACTTTTTTTGTAAACGCTCTTTCCAGTGTTTAGCATAACATCCATTAACTATTATACTAACAGGTAGGGCTGGACGAAAAGACAAACAATGTATATTGATCGATCTCGATTTTTGATTCAATTTTGTTTTTTCATTATAAAAATAAGCACTTGTAGCAGATTCATGAACTTAGACATATCTTTTATACAAACATCAGCTCCAACAGTAACAAATGCTTTCCTCCATTTTCATTGAACACACACAAAAAAAAAAAAAAATTCTCATTAAAACCCCAAAACTATAGCTGTTTCTGGCTGTAAACCTGTCGATTATAAAAAAAATTAAAAAATTCCATGACGATTATTGAGATTGACCGAAGTAGAGATTCCAGCCCTTTTAACAAGACATACTGTATGTTGCTTTAAGTACAGTCCCCCGCTCTTTTGGACCTTTCCGAACCCGAAAACCAAAAGGAGGATCTAGAATGACTCCAAATTCTCTGTTAGTTCAAAGGATCCCTCGCGAACCCTTGACCAAATGCAACAGTTGTGCCTGTCGCTACGTCACTTCACCAGTGCCTGCGACTTGACCCCAACTTATTACTATCCCCAACACTTGCTCATCGATCACATGATAATGACCCATTTATCAACTACACAGGAGTGGGCTGTCATTCCTAACAGCCTCCTGCCAGCACAGAGGAAGCTTTTACTACTACCACTGAGATGTTCCCCATTGTCCTCCAATACACAAAGACAAGGTGTCCCGATGGCCCCTCCGCACTTTCTCGCTATTGTCAGGCCCACAGCAAACGGCGTGGAGGAGGAGAGGGAGGGGGCATGTTGTGTGGGTGCCTTGAAAAGATCTGTGAAACAGGAGTATGGGTATTAGGGGGCTTGCAGCGGTCGGGGGTCTATTGTGTCCAATGCTGAGCCCCCTACTGGCATCCATGATCTGTCCCATTGACGGACTATAGCCCCCGAGTGTCTCTCTCGCCAGTCCTCCTGCACCTTTGCTTGTTTTTTCTAAGCTCTCCTTGTGCTTTACAGTCAAAGACAACACATCTGGAGTGTCATTTCTCTTTCATTTGAATATACAGCTCACGCACTAATGCCCGTAATGACTTTCCATTAGCAACATAGTGTTTAGTTAACATAGTGCAGGAATGTTTGCACACTTTTGTGTCATGATTAACATTAGTAGTGTCACCAAATCAGCTTACATAGCACCAAAGTAAAAAGAAAGTTATGTAAGTGAAAGAAGTGAAAGAAGTTAAAAAGTGGCGTCATTGAATTATTTATAGTGAATAATGTATAGGCTATTGTTGTGCCATATTTATGTAATTACAGTAGGGCTTCACAATATATTGCAAAAAATATCGTATCTCAATATTAGGTGATGCAATATCCGTATCGCAAGAAGCCACAAATATCGCAACATCACTAAAGTCTTCATCGGACTGAGGTCGACACATTTCTTTGCAAACTCAGCCAAAAAACAAACATTCCATTGAACTTATGAATGTGTAAAAGTAAATGTTAGTCTTGCTTTGGTCCTGATGTGGTCTTTCTTTAATCTTCTTTTGACTGAATTTGCTGAAAAACTAGTTACTTATCGCATTGATATCGTTATTGCACAGCCGTATCGCATATCGCAACTTAGTTATTTCAATATTGTTCAGCCCTAAATACAGCATTGTCTTTGTGACAAAACCTGGGCAGAGTCATGACTAGATTATGATAAAAAGAAAATAACAGAGCAGTAACTGTAGTAGAAAAGCAATGCAGTATGGTTTGTATGTTTGTCGTAGAGAAAGTAATTGTACTTTCATTCCTTATTAAGTGGATAAACACTTTCCCAAATGGACAGTCATTGCCCTCAGATATAAATGTGTGTTTTTAACTGGTGAATTCTTCTTTGTTTCGTAGATAAGTATGACTATGAAAAATATAAATTGATACTTCTTCTTGACCGAAGATCGTCACGACTGTAGTTGTGTTGCAATTCTTGTCCACCTGTTGAACACATTACCTTTTTTCGTTCATTGCCAAAATAGACTTGGAGCTTTTTTCTGGCTCGTGAATGTGTCACGGACAGACGAGTGAATATGTGTGTACATACACGTATTTGCACAGCGTTATCCAGCTTGTGCGAGGCCAATGAGAGCCGCGCGATTGTCAATAGTACAAGTCTATAAAAACCCGTCATTGACAAAGAGAGAACAAACAGTGGAGGTTTGTTCAGGATTTCCTACCAAACAGCTTCACAAGACGGGGGTCTGACTCAAGTATCGGCGCTGCACTTCAGCCTGAGAGCAACAGCATTGTTTGCAAACAGGAGTTACATAATACATACAGGAGCTTAATGTGCATTTAAAAGGAAGTGAGGAGAAAGCACTGATAGCACTTTGTATGAGGATAGTGGATTTTTTTTAGGACATAATAATTTACTTGATATTGCTTCACTGTATAACAACATTGAATACCAATCGCATTATTCCTGTTTTAAAGCCAGGCTCACCATCTTCACAGTGTAATGAACTTGTCCCACAGCCTCCTCACTCAGATATCAGCAGCTCCCCATAAAGAGCCAAAGCGATGTCTAGCCGCCTTAAATGTGTCCCTTGTAAATGTTCTCAGCTGGTGCAGTGAGTGGGACGGGGAGAACCGTGTGGAGTGCGGGCAGGAAATGAGAGGCAGGACATTGTAAAAGAAACGGCACGAGTCTAGCAGTTTGCCTCGTCAGTGACTGCTAAGCCTTTTTCATCCTATAGGCTACTCCTGTGACGATTTGTGTCTTTATATCTGCGATTATAAGCCAGATAGTTTCCTTTCTGTTGGAGAAATTAGTGTTCTTCTACAAATCCTACTACTGTAGAGTTGTAAAGAGGAAGGAGATTATGGACGTAGAAGTTTATTCGCCACCAGTTCGGGACCCAGAGACACGAACTCTCAGCAGTTTATTGTGGTATTGGTCATTAAAGTTTAGCTCTGCTCCCACCAGAGGATATTTGAATTGTCTTAAGAGAGGCGTAAATTAGAGAGCCGGCCGAGTATTGCAGGAAGCCACACTATATTGCAAAATCACTGAGGTCTTCCATCTGACTTAGGTAACTTTTTTTTTTGCTATTACAAGCCAGGGAGGAGCTTAATGGATCACAGAGAGAGATGGACTGAAAATGGAGTATTACCGAAGTGTCATTAAAACAAAACACCACTCCAAGCATTTTTTCATGAAGAAACATTACCATGTCAAAGCTCAAAAAGGTCCATTTAGAATAATATAGGACTTTAAAGTGAATGAATGCACTTTGCGTGGCCCTTTGTTTTGGAGCACATTTTCTAGATGTGAGAATTGTGAATGACAACAGAGTCCCAGGTCGCACTGTCCCGGGGGATAAGGCCCACACAATGGGGGCACAACACTAGAGCCCTTGTGCAAACAAAGTGATCTCCAATGAAGGAGGTTTTTTAAAAATGAACGCTCTTCACAGACAGAACAGGACCTCCTCTCTCTGTCCTACTGTCCCCTCATCCAGGACTCAACCTTTACCCTTTTTCTCACTGTCAATCACATTGGAGATTGGATAAACTGTGATGTTCCCTTGTCAAACTGTAAAGAAACATTATTGTACCTACTGTATGTGGTTCACAGTTCATTAAAGAGGGGGTATTATGCTTTTTTCAATCACATAGCACCAGTCTATAGCATACTACAATGATGACGTAACCTTCTTTTGGTCTGTATATGCAGTAAATTAAAATAACTGCCTTGAATAAAATTGCTCTCTCAAAATGGCTGTACTGAACATCTTGAAATAGGCCTCTGTCTCTTTAAGAAGCTTTCAGACACGCCCCCTTCAGCACACTGCTGTGGCATCTAAACAACAACACTGTGCAGGGAGGGGGCTTTGCTGAGCTGAGGAGCAGTGGTTGGTGGCTTGGCTGGTGACGAGAGGTCCAGAGGCGTCTCCAGGAGGTGGGGGCGTTCCTAGGAGGACTGAGGCATAGCTACACCTAAAATGGCTGCCGTCTAAGTTTTTACTGATTACTCAAAAATATGTGAATGAGCCAAGGCAACACTCCAGGCATGTGTTTAATGAGGGAATGACATAATAACATGATATAAAGCTTGAAAAAGTCGATTTTACATAATACCCCCCCTTTAATTCTAGAAATGTATT
The DNA here is from genome assembly GCA_007210695.1 of Neogobius melanostomus. Taxonomy (NCBI): domain Eukaryota; kingdom Metazoa; phylum Chordata; class Actinopteri; order Gobiiformes; family Gobiidae; genus Neogobius; species Neogobius melanostomus. The sequence continues at coordinate 3,536,819 of VHKM01000283.1, forward strand.
TGGCTGGAACAGTATAACAGGAGTTTATCATTTTGTATTAATCCTGGAAAGTAATAGTGTCTCCTTTTAAAAGACTGTATCGAGTCTATACGGCCTCAGTGCTTATTGAGTATAGAGATGGATTTAAGCTGCGAGGCTACACTGAGCACTAAGAGCCAGAAAAACTAAATGGAGCTAAGTTCGTAGGTGGAGAGGCAGTGATTAAAATTCATCCCACGACGCAAACAAAAGGAGGAATGGAAAAGGGGAGAGAGTGCAGGAGAACAGAGCAGGGCTGGGCGGGTAAGAAAGATTCGGCCTGAAAAGAAGGTTGTAAGCTCCCCTTCAAACCTCAGCCTCTTCCCAAACGAGCGCCTTTGACTCACTGCGCAATTATCCCGACACAACGGCGAGCGAGGGAGAGCAGGATAGACGAGGAGAGATGGAGAGAGGACAGCCTTTTGCTCCCATAAGGTTTGTGAAGGCAGCAGAACAGGGGGTCAACAATTGACTCAATTACAAGACAAACTCAGTGAGAGCCCTACAGGCCACTCAGCGAGGACCGCGGCTCTCGGCTGAAGCCTGTTGAGTTCCCCGGCCCGCTTTTCTTTCTCCTAAATGTTTGCCCCTCTTAAGGTGCCCCTGGCAGCCTCTGCAGCTCCAGGCCTGGCCAGACTTTAACCTTTCCACTCGCTGAAAGCTC